>CM050999.1:31537006-31574506 GCA_027704905.1 Muraenolepis orangiensis
GTTTACACTCATCCTCATCCCCAAAAAGCAGACAGGAACAAACACTCACGCAGACTCGCCCCTTCCGGCACATACGCTTGCCGGTTGCCACCGGTGATGATATGCAAATGGCATGCAGATGACACCGAGTCAATAAGAGTGGCCCCCGACTCCTCAGCACCCCATTAGCCGTAAAAACCGCTGACAGAGCGAATCGACGGACAGCCCCCGCCGCTTCCCCTCTGTGCTACCCCCCCCCAGCTGCTCTGCTACCACCGGGTGCCTCCTTATCTTGTTCTTCTTCTTCTTTTGTTATTTTTAAGCCTTTTTTTTACGAGCCCGTTTTCTCTTTTTATTTCCTTTTTATTATCGCCGACGCGTAACTCCAGTCGACTACAACTAATTAGCCTGGCCACTGCGGCGCTAATAGGACGAGGTTACGTGTACGCTTTCTCTCCTCGGCCCTGGAACCGGTTGTGGGCTGACGGGACGCTCCGAAAGGTCCGAAAGGTTCTCAGGCCTGAAGCGCCTCGTTTATAAATAAGTCTTTGATTAATAAGATTGTGATATGCATAATAATGCTTCAAGGCTTACGATAAGCACTCCTTGGTTCTCATAGTCGACATAACTCTCTTTCCTTCTCACTCTTCTTCCTATAGCATCTTCACATGGTCCTCTCTTCTTCTTCGGCTGTTGGCGGGATAGCCTCTCCACCATTGCCCTCTGCCTTCTGTCTCAATTGTCTGGTCAGCCAGGAAATAACAGAAAGGCTTTTATTCGCTGCTACTCTGAGTTTTTTGGTCTTACATTTACTTTCCATTTCTAGAACCTGCCCATCTTCCCTATCCCAGTTCCCATCGCTGTCTACAACCCATGTGTTCTCTCTCTCTCTCTCTCTCTCTCTCTCTCTCTCTCTCTCTCTCTCTCTCTCTCTCTGCCCAGTCATGTGGTGAACAACATGAGCAGGCAGGTAGCTGCTGCACACCAGGTTGTTTCACATGCTAGACTGCATCACTGCAACACACGCACACACACACAAACACACACGTAAGCTCAATCACCACACATGTGCACGCACGACCATGGGCACACAACCACACATGCATGCATGTACAACCTCACCCACACAAGGGCACAAGCACACGCAATTGTATGCATGCAGCAGTGCACACACACACACGCACACACACACACACACACACACACACACACACACACACACACACACACACACACACACACACACACACACACACACACACACCATATACACACAGGGAAGATATCTCACATGAAGCTGTGTCTGTAGAAATACTGGTTCCCTGAGTGACTAGTGAGAAAAAGTCTTTGGACTTTCAACACAACAAAGTGTGGCAAAGCAGTTCAAGGGAAGTAACATCAGTAAAGGAAGTATTTGACCAAAAGCATAGCCATTTACTTCAAGCGGTGATCACAACATAACGTAACACTACAGGTTCCATGTCTAGGAGTATCTCTCTCACTCCCTGCCCCCTTCGCTCTCCCTCTGTTCGCCACATTATTCTCCCTCCCTATTTCCCCCCCCCCCCCCTCGGCTTTCGCACGGCATCGGCGCCGTGAGACGGTGTCTCCGTCTCTCGTTAATCTCGTCAAGTCCTTCAAAAGGTAATGGAGATGTGGCTGCTATGCCCACGGGACCTCACTAACTAAATACATCTCTGTGAACTGCTGCCGCTGCTGCTTCTACCCAGTTAAAACCAACCCAAGGGAGTCTAAATAAAAGACAGATTCAATTTAGGACGTGCGTGCTGCAGTGATTGCCCGCTTGTTTTTATTGCATGTGTTTGTGATTTGAGTGTGTGTGCGTAAAAATGAGTCAGTCTGTATGTGTGTGTGTGTGTGTGTGTGTGTGTGTGTGTGTGTGTGTGTGTGTGTGTGTGTGTGTGTGTGTGTGTGTGTGTGTGTGTGCATGCATCTGTGTATCTGTGTGTGTGTGTGTGTGTGTGTGTGTGTGTGTGTGTGTGTGTGCGTGCGTGCGTGCGTGCGTGCGTGCGTGCGTGCGTGCGTGCGTGCGTGCGTGCGTGCGTGCGTGCGTGCGTGCGTGCGTGCGTGCGTGCGTGCGTGCGTGTGTGCGCGCGCGTGTGTGTATCTGTGTGTGTGTGTGTGTGTTTGTGTGTACTCTCATGTCCCGGAGCGACAAGGGTTCACTGGACAGACAAATGGAAATTAATTATAGATGGGTGGCATCTTCCAGACTCTCAGAGGAGAGCCACTTTTGGTGGTGGGAATTTGGGGAGCAAGGGGGGACTGCAGGGATGGCCAAGCTTGATAGATGCTTTCATTCATTTTGCATCCGTCTTTTTATGGTGCCAGCTGCGGGCATGCACTGTGCTCATTGACCGCAAGCGATGAACCTTCCAAATACTGTCCAAGAAAGCATGTTTCAAAACGGGTCCTCCTGTGTGTGTGTGTGTGTGTGTGTGTGTGTGTCTGTGTGTGTGTGCGTAATTCCCTCTCTCTGTATCCTGTTCCTCGACACTGTTCATAAATAGGTAAAAATGGCAAGAAACATAAACTAACTATCAATCTTCACACAACAATTCAACAATTGGTGTGCGCAGACACAAGATTGTCTTTTTGTCTTTTAGAAGTTTTGATTTTTTACAGTATTTTTACATTTTGGGATTTATAAAAAGCCATTGTTCAATAAAGTAGGTTTTTGGTTTTGCATGACATGATTTTTCGTAAAATAAAATAAAATAAAATAAAAT
The DNA here is from genome assembly GCA_027704905.1 of Muraenolepis orangiensis. Classification (NCBI taxonomy): domain Eukaryota; kingdom Metazoa; phylum Chordata; class Actinopteri; order Gadiformes; family Muraenolepididae; genus Muraenolepis; species Muraenolepis orangiensis. The sequence continues at coordinate 31,539,736 of CM050999.1, forward strand.
AAAATAAAATAAAATAAAATAAAATAAAATAAAATAAAATAAAATAAAATAAAACTCCCAACATGAGACCTTCATTTCCCGCCGTGTTCCCAATAGGGATTCTTTGAAGCAGGATGCTCTTGTGACCTTGCATGGAGGTTGGCACTCTTCCCCCGACAGCCACACCTAGCGGTTTTTAAAAGCACTCTTTCTTGGAGGTCTTCTTGGGCAATCTCTGGGCGCCCACGGATACATAATGCAATGGCTCTTCTTAGTGCTCCGTGTTCCCTTTGGTCCACAGAACACTCACTGGAGGAGGGTGAGTTAAGAACGCTTAACGTCCCGGAAGAAAGGCAGAAGGAATGGAAGGAACGGGCCGGTGAGACGAGAAGATGAGAAATACAAGAAAATACAGAGAGAATAGCGAGAGGCACGGGGGAAGCAGGCGAACGCTCGGCTAGATTCCCACAATGCAGCTCGTGGGTTTCAGTACTTTTTGGTTGAAATGAAATGTAGGTCATTTCCTGCTGCTGTGTCCTTAGCTAGATGGTTCAGTGTGGTGAACAACAGCTAGATCCTTCTACTAATGGGAGAGAGAAACAGTCATCTATGATGTCAAACTTTAAGTAAGCAAGCCTGAAAAGCTACTTTGATGAACTTTTTGGTAGCTCTAAACTTTTTTTAAATAGCAATTAAGCTGTAAAAAAAAGGTGAGGTGATTTCATTCCTGCCTTGATAACCCCGTCAAGATAATAAAACATATTAATGGCAGTTGTACGTGTGTGATTCCCTTGTTATTATTCAGTGCCAAGTCAAAATGCCATCGACGTGATCCCTTTAATTTAGTACACCCTACAGAAGAAAAGGTCTTTGTTGAGTGTGTGTGTGTGTGTGGTTGGTGGCTGCTTTAAGCAGCCTCACCTGGCCTGAGTTAGACTGATTGGCTGGTGAGGCTGCTGCACACCTGTGGGTCATTGTTAATCAAGGCTCACAGGTTAAATCAGCCACCGCCACACACACTGGAGGAGAGAGAGAGCTCTAGCGTGTTCCATCTGCTCTGTTCACCATGATTCAAACTCTTGCAATAAACCGGATTCCTCATCAACCTGTGTCTTTGTCTTCGGGAGGAGCCCGCAATTGTCAAGTCTTCTTCTGTGGTTACTTATTCAGTACTTCACGCAGAGACATTTTAAAGCCTTGAGAAAAATAGAGCATTCCGAAAAGGAAAACATCACACCTCTGATTAATCGCTTTGCATAATAACGCTTCCATTAAAACAGACCCCTGATGAATCGTTTTGCATAATAACGCTTCCATTAAAACATCGGGGGGGGGAAATGTACTACTCAGTTTGCGGTGTTTCGTCGTCTGAGACAGTCGGAAGTCACGGTGGTATAATTCGTGTTTAGTTTAAGCCCGGGGTTTGCCAAACTTTCCGGCACATTCAAACTTCTTTCGGTGCGTATTTAACTGTAACAAATTCAGGACTTTTGAGTTTATCACCTCCGATTAATTATTCGTTTCACAAAACATCTGTTTTTGCGGCAGATGTTTGACGTGCGAAACAAGGTGAAAGCATGCACACACACACACACACACACACACACACACACACACACACACACACACACACACACACACACACACACACACACACACACACACACACACGCACAGGGGTTGTCTCTTTGCCTTCACTGTGTATAAATGTACTTTTGAACACTCCCGAGTCTACACCACAGTCTACTCCATGCACATTACACCCACACCGGAGCTCCACTGTCATGCTGGTTTTTTTACCTGCTTTTTACTGCTTTAGAACTTGCGGGATACGCTTCACGTAAACAGCGATGTTAATGCTATATCCATTGGGGACATATATTTGAAACGTGTAACGTATCTGGTATAATTGCATATTAGTGAGGCTGTTGTTTAGGGCAGGGTACTTTGTAAATGTGCCTATTGTGCACAAATGTTCACCTATGGTAAATGAACCGCATTTATATAGCGCTTTTCTAAACAGTCTGGCCACTCAAAGCGCTTCACAAGTCAAGCCTCACACTCACACTTTCATACACTGACGGCGGACGTCAGCCATGCAAGGGGACAGCCGGCACGTGGGGAGCAGTTAGGGTTAGGGTGTCTTGCTCAGGGACACCTCGACACTTAGCTAGGAGGAGCCGGGGGATTGAACCAGATTCAACCTTGAACCTCAGACGACCGCTCTACCTCCAGAGCTACTGCCGCCCTGTCCTCTCTCACTGCCTTCACTGGGGCATTCCACAACATGTTTGAGCAAAACATCGGGACGGATGAATGGGCAGGGCCAATTGTGCCGACCAACAGGAAAGTGCTCTCTGTTAAAAATGTACTTTTAGACACCGATCAAAGTCAGTGATACAGAGGGAGGTAAGACGCAATGCTGTTGTTGGACGGACAGACAATACAGTCCAGTACCAAGGAAAAAAATATAAATAATAAAAAAAATCACTCTTGGTCATAACAAAAGGGGTTGTCAGTAAAAAAAAAACCCCTGAAAGACATAAAATGATGCTGTCCTTGTCCTTTTTTAAGAGACAAAGAAGCAGCAGGAGAGGGAGGGGGCGGGGGGCTCTCCATTCTTAGTAAAAAACAGCGTTTGATAAAGACAAGGACATTACTCCCCCCCCCCCCCTGAAAGACATAAAATTATGCTGTCCTTGTCCTTTTTTAAGAGACAAAGAAGCCCTGAAAGACATAAAATGATGCTGTCCTTGTCCTTTTTTAAGAGACAAAGAAGCCCTGAAAGACATAAAATTATGCTGTCCTTGTCTTTTTAAGAGACAAAGAGGGGAGGGGGGCGGGGGGCTCTCCATTCGTAGTAAAAAACAGGAAATCCATTTCCGATTTTGGCTCCCGTTTGAGATCAGACAGCGCAACGACACCAAAAGTGAAAAAGTCGGATTACTATCCTCAATGATCTGAAATGTCCTATCATTGTATGAACGCAGTCGTATACGTTCGTAAAAGAGTCCTACGGATCGGGAATTGCGGGAAAGGTCCGAGAGGTCGGCACTCCAAGCACTCCAAGTCAAGTCAAGTCAAGTTTATTGTCACATCAAAGTTATACAAGTATAAGCAATGGGTGAAAATCTTATGTGCAATACCCGACGACAGACAGCAATTAAAAATAATAGAATAAAAAATAAGTAAAAAGTACAAACTGTATAAAGTTAAATATAAGACAGGTTAGTGCGTCCCGTAACATTCGGGAACATTCAGGAAAGTCAGCCGATTTTGTCTAGTCGGATTACAATCGTGACTACTGTATGTCGTGACAGATTCTGCTGTATCGGATCAAAATGGTAACAATGTCCTGTGTTGTCTGGATGGTGTCTGGACGGTGTCCTGTGAATCGGGACGCTGTCGTGATGAACGGGCATGATTTGGAGAAATGTTCATTGCCGTTAAGTCCAGATTGCGTCCAGATCTTACCGAATGTCTAACGGATGTTTTCCGTCAGTGTCGGTTCACTGTCTGGTCACTGTCTGATCTCTGTCGGATCGCATTTGGGAGAATCGGGAGGCCACGAAGATCTGGATCAGACAAATTTTAATCGGGAATGGTCCTATCAAGGACGGCAGTACAAATCGGGAATGTGTGACTGAGGCTTAAAGGACATTACGCCATGATGTGGCCACCCCCCCCCCCCCCGCCGCCCGTGGGCAGTAGTAGCCCTACAGCTCACGGCTGGCTGCTGTAACACCACGACGGTGTTATGACTGCTGGTGGGGACTAGTCAGGAGGAGGAGGAGAGAGAGAGTCTAATGGGCGTTACATAACCGCACCAGAGGACCACAGAGATATGATTAAGGTGGAGACGTGACAAAAGTGATAGGACTAATGTGCTCCCCAAAAGGCAACACGGCTGCTGGTAAAAACAAAACCAAAAAGTACATAAAGGAAGTCTATGGTCCTGGTCCCTCAGGCACCCTGTGTATTTTTAGCCCTCCCAACCACTGCTCGGAGTATATAGTTTTCCTTTATTTGATCGTATAGGAAACCTTTAGCACGTCGAGAATGGGCAAATAAATGCCCCGCTCATGGTGCTGTCAATGGTGGTGCTTTTGTTTTTGTGTGTTGTTGTGGTTGTGGTTGTGGTTGTGGTTGTGGTTGTGGTTGTTGTTGTTGTTGTGGTTGTGGTGGTTGTTGTTGTGGTTGTTGTTGTGGTTGTGGTTGTGGTGGTTGTTGTTGTGGTTGTTGTTGTGGTTGTGGTGGTGGTTGTGGTGGTTGTGGTGGTTGTGGTTGTTGTTGTTGTGGTTGTTGTTGTGGTTGTGGTGTGGTGGTGGTTGTTGTGGTTGTTGTTGTGGTGGTTGTGGTGGTGGTTGTGGTGGTTGTGGTGGTGTTGTGGTTGTGGTGGTGTGTTGTGGTGGTGGTGGTTGTGGTGGTGGTTGTGGTGTGGTTGTGGTGGTGGTGGTGGTTGTGGTGGTGGTGGTTGTGGTTGTGGTGTTGTGGTGGTGGTGGTGGTGGTTGTGGTTGTGGTGGTTGTGGTTGTGGTTGTGGTTGTGGTTGTTGTTGTGGTGGTTGTGGTTGTTGTTGTTGTTGTTGTTGGATTGGAGGATGAGAGGAGAGTGTCCTCAAAGGAAATGGGGTTTCTGAGCCCCGAGGAGAGGACTGACAGTTAGACCTGAAGGAGATCTCACACAGGAGCCAGGAGGGAAGGGGGGGGGGGGGTAAAGATGAGGAAGGGGGTGGATGGAGATGAGGCAGATGGATGAACGTTTAATGGGACATGTGATTGATTCCTCTGTTTTGGCGTGACACAAATGCCCTTTTGTCTGGCGGAACGAATCATTCATTCATAGTAGTAAACATGGCACAAAATCGAGAGCACTAATATCTCAATCTAAATCTGGAGGATTGAATCCTCTTTATTGGTCACATACATGTAAACATACAGTGAAATGTGTTCTCTGCATTTAACCCATCCTAGTATTAGGATCAGCGGTCAGCTATGTATACAGCGCCCGGGGAGCAGTTAGGGTTAGGGTGTCTTGCTCAAGGACTCCTCGACAGTTTTTTGCTAGGAGGAGCCAGGGGATCGAACCAGCAACCTTCTGGTTGTGAGGCGACCTATATGTGTACGTATAGCTGAGCTATACTGCCTCCCCGACCACGACATTGTTCGTGTTTTTATAGTTTATCGCCTGGAACAAGTTTTATTTTTTTTAAATACAACCCACCACCCTCACTCACCTTGATAGAATACATTCAGAAGGAGAACGGTGGATGGATTTGGTCTAGGGAGGTGTATAGTCGGAACTCGGGAACAATTTCCAACGTGACGTGAACTTCCACAGGAACTTCTCCCAAATGGGCCCTATCAGGCATCGTGCTCACATGGCGGAGGGGAGGAACCACCGGTCTCGATGCCAGACACTGGAGGCGACATCCTATTTGAGACAGCCTCGACAGTGACGGAAATACCAAGAACCCTGAAACTTTCCTTTCTATTATTGTTCCAACGCTCGTTTTTCAAGATTCAAGATTCAAGAATTGAATTTGCCATTTGCAACAAGTACAATGGAATGCTGACTCCTCATTCCCTCATGCAGTATGCAATTCTAAAACACAATACTATAAGAATGCTATACACGATCAAATAAAAAATAAACATAAAAAGAACAATAAAGTGATTGATGTATATGCGATATGTATATGTGTAATATTGTGCAAAAATAATTTAAAACATTTAAAAAGTGCCAGTAGTGCAGCAGCATCATAAATACAGTGCAGTACAGTGCAGTACATGTAATGAGTAATCAATAAGTCCAGAAAGTCCAGCAAAGTATTACAGTGTAATGTTAATGACAATATTATGATAGTGGCAGCACTCCTAGCAGTTCAGTAGGCGCACTGCCTGTGGATAAAAACTATCCTTGAACCTGGTAGTCCTTGTACAGATGCTGCGTAATCGGTGACCAGACAGTAGTAGGGAGAAGAGATGGTGCACAGGGTGGGATCAGTCCTTTGTGATGGACATGGCTTTCTTTCCTATATCTGGTCCTAAAGATCAATTCAGATGCTCTTCTCTGTGTTCTTCTGCTGTAATGCTTCTGCTCATAGGGTTACGCCCTTTAAAAAACGGTGCTTGTTGTTCTTCCGTCTGCTCGAGTTAAACCAATCAGCGTCAAGCTCCGCCCACAGCAGTTCTTTAGGGCATGTCAGAAGAACATAGGAAGGGACTTCTTTCGGCCCCGTAAAGTTTCCTGAAAGAGGTCTGACAGGTAGGGCCGGTCCTAGGGCGGCAGTCTAGCTCAGGGCGGCAGTCTAGCTCAGGAGGTAGAGCGGTCGCCTCACAACCGGAAGGTTGCTGGTTCGATCCCCGGCTCCTCCTAGCAAAAACTGTCGAGGTGTCCTTGAGGAAGACCCTAACCCTAACTGCTCCCCGGGCGCTGTACAAATAGCTGCCCACTGCTCCTAATACTAGGATGGGTTAAATGCAGAGAACACGTTTCACTGTATGTCTTCATGTATGTGACCAATAAAGAGGATTCAATCCTCACGATTTGTTGTTGTTGTTGTTGTCCTGTAGTCGGAAAGCGTGTGGGGGTTCTGACCCCCCTTAAACGATGTGAGGGTGCGGTTGTTACCAAGGTCCCTTGAGAAGCAGTGTTTCAACATCTTACAAACAAATGCAGGCAGGCACACTGAAAAACTCTCGCCCCGGTGAGCTACCACGCAACGGCACATACAAGCCGGCAGCCGGAACACCAGGTGGTATTGCATAAACCAATCGCACTACAGATAGCACTGATAAACGGGTCAATTCATCATCCAATTACTGGGTTGGATGCTAACCATTTGTTCATGACTCAAACTCTGTCAAGCAAACGGGACGGGACTCGTAGACAAACGGCAATTTGTGCAGGCCGCCGCGACACACAGATGGCAAGCGTTGCCCGAACATATGCACTCATACATGCACATATGTATAAAGCACACGCATGCATGCACAAACACACATATTTGTGCACACATGACTTTACACATATACACACAAATCAATGAATCAACCAAAAATGATAACAGTTTTCTTATGACAGAAAATTCAAAATGTGTGTTTTTCTATCAAATCGGTAGCATCAAGATATTGATACAGTATATCCTGGCAATCAGGGTGCATGCAATATCAATACAAACTTGAATACACCGTCCAAATCTCAACAAGTACTTGTGTATAGTTTGAGATAGTTTCCACCAGTGTACATAAATGTAAAGTCAGTTTAACCTGTATGTTATATAGGTCTACGTGCTGTGTTACACCTAAACCACAGCTTGACTGGCCAATGCCGTTTTTTACCTGCTTTTTACTGTCGTAGAGCTAGTGGCATACACTTGTAAACAGCGCTTTTAATGATATATCCGATGGGGACATTTTGAAATGTGAGACATATCCAGTTTAATTGGGTTATAGTTAGGCTGTTGTTTAGGGCAGGGTACTATGTATAAATTGCCTATAAAATTCCCGTTCACGTTTTTATGTCGGGGCGTTCCTGGCAGGCGGTCAATACTGTAAAACGTGTGGACCACGGAGGGACTCCACCTACCAGGGCCTGCTGCTGAACATGGGGGACCAAGCTGCCCATTGCGTGGAAGATGTTCAGCCCTAAGAGATCTGACAAACTTAACACATACACTTTCTGTGATGTGTCAGGGGTGTCTACAGTTGTTTGTAATTCGATCGATCAAATTCAACGTGAACGATCAAATAAGAATCCATTGGTTGTTATTTGATCGATGAATGAATCGATCTATCCAGATTTATCCAGTAGCGATTAGCGAACTAATCACTAATAGGTACTGGAGTAGCCGGGCAGATCTTACAGAGAGTCTATCTACAGAGCCATGTCATTAAGGCGCTGGATGCCACACAAGGCCATGGGAGCAGGGAGGGGGGCGTCAGGAAGAATGACATCGGGAGTAGAGAGCGGGGGGACATGGAGGAGGATGGGGAGAAGGAGACGGGAGAGCATATCGGCAACAATGAGAGATTGGCAAGGATGAGAGAGGAAGAAGAGGGGGGAGAGGGAAGGAGAGGAGGGAGAGGAAGGAAAGGAGTGCAGGGGCAGGGAGGAAAGGATAGGAGAGGAGGGAGAGGAAGGAAAGGAGGGGAGAGATAGGTAGGAGAGGAAAGGAGAGAAAGAAGAGGGGGATAGGCAGACAAAAGCAAGGAAAGGGAAAGAAAGAGGAAAAGGAAGGAGAGGAGGGAAGGAGAGGAATGGAGAGGGAAATGGATGAGAAAAGGAGAGAGACGAGAGAGGGAGGGTGGGCAGTGAGGGTGAGGAGGGAAAGCAGTGAGGGTGAGGAGGAGGGAGCAAAAGGGCTAAGGAGTCGAGGCAGCTGGAGAGATGCGGGGGAGAGATGTGAAGTGAGGGGTGGGCGGAGAGGAGGGATGTGATGTGGAGATGAAACATTCCTCCTGTCCTTAGCAGGGTTGTACTCATCACCACCCGGGGCGGCGACACGGAAGGTCATGCCGAGGTCACATCTTTCAGCACCGCCACCTGGCTCCTAATAAGCAGGATACCCACACACACCCCACCTTACCTTACTTGTACGAACAGGCTCATGGACGTGCTTGTGTAAGTACAGTGCAAGTCATAAAGGTAATTTAAAAGCATTGAACTATAGTATAAAATATTATATTTATATATAAATATATTTTATATATATAATAAAAAAATACATATAACATTTGTATTATTCTAATTCAGGAGGGATTGTCAGTTGAGTTTACTTGTAATCAATATCTGCTCTTGAATTCTTATTTTCTAAATAAGAAAATAAGAATTCCAGTTAGTCTTCCTAACCTGCTGTGAAGGGCATTAGCGAAGGACATGGCAGCCATGTTGTTTTTTCAAATCTGTTCTACAGAAAATTCAACCAAGTCAACCATATCCATTGATATGCAAACCACATCTCAACACACACACACACACACACACACACGCGCCCATGAAACAGACTGAATGCACACTTGCCATATGGGCATTTCCATCTACACACACCCACACACACACCTACACACATACACACTCACACAGCTACACACACAGTCCCTGAGGGTGTAGATTGACATCAACTTGTGTTATGTATATTTATTATGACACACAGTGACTATCTAGCAGTCATTTGTTCAAATGCTGTACGTCTTTATCCCAAAATTACCTTTAGGGAGCAAAGCCAGTTGTATTAACGATCAGAACACGTGGCCTAAACAAACTTAATGAATAAAAAATAAACACAGCCTACAGCCATAAGACCATTGAACATTGTCATACACTAATACTGACTGTTGGGTGTAACTACAATACCGTATTATATGAATACTACATTACTTAGTTACATGTTTACATCCCACATCCCACCATTGTATCAGGGTTTCCGCTACGATCTTTTGTGTCCGAGGTGTCTTTGCAGCTTGCAATACGCCTAAGCAGCATCACTCTCTCCTCCTCCAGACAACTCTGCATTGATGTCTTCGCACGATTCTGCAGGAGCCCCTCTCTGCTGGCACGCTTTCCACGGGCAAAACACAGGCAATTTTATCCAGTGTAGCCCAGTCAGGGTACAGCTCGCTGAAATGAGCACTTTGCAAGCTGTCGCAAATGTTAAACCCCCATAGCCGTGGAGCGCTGTCATCACTGCCACCACTGCGTCTCGTCGGGCGCGCTTGATCTATCGTTATCTATCTATCGTTATCTATCTATCGTTATCTAAGTTTTGTATGAGCATTATTACCGGACATTTTGACCGGCAGGTTTTGAATTTACCGTTTTTTTATAAATTTTACCAGCTAAAAACGAAACCCTGCTTTGTATGTATATACAGCAGTGAAGGCTCGTCCATTGAGGAAAGGGAGGACCATCCTCCCTAAAATAAATACACATACATTTAACAGATGGATCAGTGAAATACAGATCATATTACTATTTTAACACTTCGAAGGCACAACAATCATGTCCCTGTGTCGATATATACCAACAGCACCCCCTACCGCAATTGAAAAGTTTATTATAAAACTGCAGAACCCGAGCGGCTGGTGAGTCCTGGTTTTTAACATGAGTGTGTATGGCAGTAAGGCGATCCTCCCTTAGGGAGCGTCTAGCCTGAGGCTCTGTGAACCAATCAGCAGAGCTCACTGTGCTGGTGAATACCCAATCAGAGTTTTGGGGGGAGGGTTATCATCATGCAATGATCTATCTTGTGTCATTCAGCAGTATAGGGCGGCAGTATAGCTCAGGATGTAGAGCGGTCGTCTCACAACAGCAAGGTTGTTGGTTTGATCCCCCGGCTCCTCCTAGCAAAACCTGTCGAGGTGTCCTAACCCTAACTGCTCCTGACGTGCTGGCTGTCTCCTTGCATGGCTGGCTTTGCTCTCGGTGGTTGAATGTGTGTATGAATGGCTTGACTTGTAAAACGCTTTGGATAAAAGCGCTATATAAAAAAGCATCCATTACACACACACACAATGTAAAGCGCTTTGGGTGTCTTGAAAAGCGCTATATAAATGCAAAGAATTATTATTATTCCATGTTCCAGACAATTCCTGAGACTTTTATAATAAAATTTCAGACGTGAAACTTTCGAGTTATAAACTCATAGCGTTCCAGCTGACAAGGTGGTGTTCCTTTGACTCGCGATAAGACAATTGATGTGATTTAAGTGCAGAACTGGTTTAACTATACGATAGTATCCCTAATTTATTTAAATACAGGCAAATATACTTTACACCAAAATTACTTTTCCCTCAAATCGCACTCAATTTAAATTACGTTAGGTTTGTTTGGTAGAACCAGCCACTGTGCATAGAACTTCTATTCAGATTTTTCTGATTTTCATCATTAATGAAGTAATTGTTAATAGCTAATTTTCATAAAAACAATGCTTCTTTCCCCTCAGATCACAATCCGTTGGGCTCTATGGCTTGTCTGCTAAAATTACACACTGTCAAAATTGATAGTGAGGCTGGATGAGCTACTGCGTCATTGACGCTATCTTTATAGAAATAATAATAATAATAATTGTATTAATAAGGGCACTTTTAATTTGAGTAGACAAAACTCAAAGTGCGGGGCTAGTAAAAGGCTATTCTAAAAAGATGCGATTTTAGGCTTTTTTTAAAAGCATCCACAGTCTGTGGTGTCCTCAGCTGGTTTGGGAGGGCGTTCCACAGTCTCGGAGCAGCGGAGCAGAAGGCTCGGTCTCCCATGGTTTTCAATTTGGTCCTGGGGGGAAGGAGGAGGTTTGCCTTATCAGAGTGTAGAGTCCTCATAAGGTTTGTGGGTTGAGCAGTTCTTTGATGTATGAGGGGGCATTTCCATGAATGCACTGATAGGTGAAGAGGGTGATTTTGTGGTCAATCCTGAGTGAGACCGGGAGCCAGTGCAGTGATTTGAGTATGGGTGTGATGTGTTCATACTTCCGCACTCTCATCAGGATCCTAACAGCGCTGTTCTGGATGTATTGCAGCTTCTGGATGTTCTTGCTAGGAATCCCAATGAGAAGTGCGTTACAGTAGTCTAGCCTGGAGGAGACAAAGGCGTGGACAAGCTTTTAAGCATCTGACAGACTGAGTGTGGTGCGGAGTTTAGCGATATTTCTGAGTTAGTTAAGCCCTTGGCTCCTCCAGAGAGCATAGGCCATTGACGAATGTCTTCCATCACACTCGGTTGGGGGCAAGTTTTTAAAGGTCTCCCCAGTTTTGCCCACTCAAAGACATCTCTGCCTGGACATCCCTCCTCCAACTGTTCTTGGGGCGACCTCTTTTTCTCTTCCCTTGTGGGTTCCACTTTAGGGCTTGTCGGGTGAGGTTGTTGGCTGATTTCCTGAGAGTGTGTCCTATCCAGCTCCACTTTCTTTTTAGGATCTGTAGGTCAATGGGATCCTGTCCAGTTCTCTCCCACAGGTGACCTGACTTTGTCCCTCCACCAGATGTTCAGGATCCTCCTAAGGCAGTTGTTGATGAATGTTGGCAGTCTGGTGGTTGTTTGTTTTGTTGTTCGCCATGTTTCTGAACCATACAGCATCACCTGTTTTACATTGGAGTTGAAGATGCGTAGTTTGGTGTTAGTTGAGATGGTTTTGGAGCTCCAGATCTTCCTGAGGATGTTTAACATAACCCTGGCTTTGCTGATCCTGCTCTTTATGTTCACGTATGTCCCTCCTGTGGTGTCCATCACTCTTCCTAGGTATGTGAATGCCTCCACTTCCTCTAGGGGGGCGCCGTGTATGAGGATGGGGTTGCTGCTCCTTGAATGGATCTTCATCGCCTGTGTCTTTGTTGTGTTTGGTGTAAGTCCCAATTTTTCTGCTGCTTGTGTGAGTCTGTCTGTCTTCTCCTTCATTTGCATATGTGTGTGAGAGAGAAGGGCAACGTCATCCGCAAAGTCGAGGTCGTCTAATTGCTCCCACATTGTCCACTGGATTTCTCTCCCCTTTGGTTGTTTCCTTTATGATCCAGTCGACTGCAAGGAGGAAAAGGAATGGTGAAAGTAGACAACCCTGCTTGACCCCCATATTGACATCGAAGCTCTTTGATAACTTTCATGCATGATCTTGCATGTGGTTCCGTCATATGAGTTTTTGATGATGATTATTAGTTTGATGGGGATTCCGTCGTGTTCCATTAGGTTCCATAGGGTTGTTCTGTCTAAGCTGTCAAATGCTTTGAGTGTTGCTATGTAATCCGTACATGAGCAGTCTCTCCTGAACCCGGCCTGCTGGTCCCTGAGCCTCTTGTCTACAGATTCCTGGAGGCGGTTGAGGATGATCCGGTTGAGAACTTTTCTGGGTACGGAAAGTAGGGTGATCCCTCTGTAGTTCTTACACTGTTGTAAGTCACCTTTCTTTGGGAGTTTCACAATGTGTCCCTCTGCCCATTCTCTAGGTGTCTTTTCCTCTTCCCAAATCCTGCCAAACAAGTCATAGAGCATGTCTGTTGATGTATTTGCATCTGCTTTAAGGGCTTCTGGTGGAATATTATCAGGGCCAGCAGCCTTGCCACTTTTATGTTGCTTGATTGCAGTCTTTATTTCAACTTTTGTTGGTCTCTCTCTCTCTCACACTACATATTTAGTGGAAACCCAGCTTTGGGTATATTTGGTGGTTCTGCTGGTGGTGGCCTATTTAGAACATCTTGAAAGCGTTCTACTCATCTTTCTAGCTGTTCTTCCACATTTGAGAGCATTATGCCATTCTTGTCTATAATTGGTTTGTTGTTTTGTGTGTATTTTCCCGTCAGTTTCTTTGCGATGGCATACAGCTCCTTCATGTTCCTCTGTGCAGCTTCCTTTTCTGCCTCCAAGGCTAGCCTCTCTACCTGTTGTCTCTTGTCCTTCCTTATGCTCTTTCGTACCTCTTTATGGCAACTGTTGTGTTAATTTTGTGCCAATGCCTTCACTGCTCTTGTTCCTGAGTTGTTTACCTTTTTCTTGAGCCCTCTCCTCTGTTCAATTGTGTTCAGGGTTTCTGGTGTTATCCACTCCTTGTGCTTGCGGGTCCTTCTACCTTTGACCTCCTCACAAGTTGAACTCCAAACAGCTTTGAGATGTTCCCACTCCTCCTCAATTGTGCTTCCTTCTACCCTCTTTAGTTGTAACTCTGTGTTTTTTCTTGCTAAGGTGTCCTTGAACTGATTCAAAGTTGGTGCAATAGTAAGGTATTCAATGTTGCATTTAACTCTATGACTTTTGGACAGGTGATTTCTCTTCAGCCTTAGTTTACATTTCCCTACCAGCAGATGGTGGTGAGATGCTGCATCTGCTCCTCTCCTGGTCCTGACATCTTCCATGGACCTTCTGAACTTCCTACAGATACAGATGTGATCGATTTGGTTTTCTGTAACATGGTCTGGTGACACCCACGTTGTGTATGGTTTTGTGAGGGAATACACTTCCTCCAATGACCAGGTTGTTGTTGACACAGGTCTCAACAACCATCTCTCCATTCTCATTCATTTTCCCCACTCCATGTTTCCCCATCACTTCCTTGTAGCCCTCATTCCATCCTCCAATCTTGGCGTTGAAGTCACCCATCAGGATAATGAGGTCTCTGGCTCCTACCCTACCAAGTAGGTGGTTCAAGCTGTCATAGAACATGGCCTTGACATCATCAACTGCATCGTTGGCAGGTGCATGGCACTGTATTATGTGAGCTTTCACTCTCCTGCTGTTGGTTCTGAAGGATTCAGTAATGAGGCGAGAGCTGACAGGTTCCCATGCGATCAGGGCCTTTCTGGTCTCCTTAGTCATCATGATGGCTACTCCCTCAGTGTGATTTGCTCCATCTTCTTCATGGCCAGAGTAGATAACAGACTGCCCACTGGGCAGCTTTACCTCCCCCGAGTGTGTCCATCTTGTTTCTCCCAGGCCCAGGACAGAGAGATTGTAGCGCACCATTTCTTTGGCAACGGTAGCAGCCATTGGTAGCCAGCCTGGAACATGGTCCGGACATTCCAAGTCCCCACAAGGGGTGGATTTCTTTGGTGTCAGAAGGTGTATAACTTCCCAGCTTCCTTGCGGGTCTGACTGGGAAGCGTCATGATCCCCATTTCTAGGGCACCTTCCTCAACCAAGTCGTGATGATATTTCTGAGGTAGGTTTATATTGTCATAGCCAGTCTGTTATGTTGTTCGGGGGTCCGACCATCTCTTGATGGTAGAACAGAAGAACAGCTTTTACAGCACAAATTCCCAACTTTATCTCAAAAAGACAATCTAGCAAAGCAAACTTTAATCCCTGCTGACTCCCAGAGAAAAGGAAAATATATTTGATCTTATCTTTGCCCAGCCAATTTATCCTAGATGAAACAGAGCTCAATTTAAGATCAGTATGGGATTTTGACCATTTTCTTAAATTCAGCAAGAAATAGACTTCTTCTTGTCTCATCCCAATCCAAATTTGAGATCAAGGATTTCTGTAACTGCACTGATCTTTATCTAGTCTGAAATAATCAGCTCTTGAGAAAGCAGTACGATTTAATAGAACATTTGATTGGCTAATACATTTCTCAAACTGGTCTTAAGGCTGGGGACACCAGGCCAGACTTTAGTCATCTCAAAATAAGAGCTGATTTATTTCTGACAAGACAAAGAAGAGACGGTTGTAAGCAGTACACTTTTTAGTTAGTTTAGTTTTTAGTTTTTTTAGAGTTTTACATGCCCTCACTAACATCCCCATCCACCACCCCACCCACCACCAAACCTCACCAAGCTTCACTAAGAGCACCTTTCTTCCTCCCCTACTTTTACAACCACCAGCTGCCACTGATATACAGTATATATTTTCAGATTTGCACTACTGTACATAGGGCCATTGCAATATGCATATATGTCATTTGACTCATAATTGGCAACTTTACGTCTGTGCAATGACAATAAAGGCATTAAACAAGGCTGATTACTGATTGGCAACACCTGCCACTAACCCATCCGTCATCTGATCAGGTGCTGAGAGGCCACGCCCCCTCCTGTCTCTCCTACCACCACCCGACCCTCCGTCCTGTGGATAGCACATGACCTTGAACACGCGTTCACGTGGAGGTTCCCCGTGATGAGACAAAGCTCACGTAAGCAACATAGAGGTGAACATCTCTCTGACCATTGTAGGGTTCGGGTTAATGTTATTCATTGTCTTTCATGAACACCGCTGGCAGTCTCTGGGGTGCTTCCACACAGACATAATCCACTCATCTGTCTTCACACGCTCCCTGGGCCGCTTGATGCTGCACGCTTGTCTCTTCTAATTAAAGGATTTTGTTCAGAATAAATGGAAAATGTATTATATATATATATATATATATATATATATATATATACACTGTATATAAAGCATTTTGGATTGTAGATATATAGCATACAGTATCTAGATACTATATATTACTGGTGACTTATAATGGCAAATGTGAACTAAAGTTGTATCAACTGTGTATATTAGATTCAAGATTCAAGTACAATGGAATGCTTACTCTCCATTAACTCCCGCATTATGACTTTCAACAACAATATTATACTACACTATACTATGCAATACCATACTATACACAACAAAAAATAACAATAACAAGAATAAAGTGTTATGGATGATATATACATACGGCATATGGTGCAAAAAGCATTTTAAAGTGGCAGTCGTGCAGCATCATAATGAGTGGTAGCAGCATCATAAATAATAAAAGTACAGAGCTGTGCAGAACAGTGCAGAAACGGTAATGAGTCCAGTAAGTCCAGTAAAGAAGTATGAAAGTATGTAAGTTAGTGTGTGTGTGTGTGTGTGTGTGTGTGTGTGTGTGTGTGTGTGTGTGTGTGTGTGTGTGTGTGTGTGTGTGTGTGTGTGTGTGTGTGTGTGTGTGAGAGAGACTGTGTGCTTACATGATAGGCCATTAGGAGCTGCATCACTGCTGATGAGGTGGATATGTGCCAGCGTATCGGTGTCTCCATCCACCGAGGACGGCTGCCTGTTAACATTCGAGTGGTTTGACTTCTCCATGCAATAAGAAATAATAACCACCGTCTAAACGGACTCCGGGGGGAATCCTACACACTTTGCGTGATAACCCAGATACAACTCAGCCGCTGGTGAATAAACGTCCTGATTGTGTGTCTTCATGTGTTTCTTTAAGAGGGCGGCACCATCAGCATTGTGCCCTGTTATGTTGTGAAATGATCAAAAGATACCAAATGAACACAACCCCACGCTTCTTAAAATATGCATGTATGGATGCAACACATTGCTTGTTCTTTGTTTTAATGAGAGCATTCCATCAAGACGGCCTTGTGCTGTATATGCACACATTACATAACAAAGAGAAGTGTAGGGACGCAATAACAGGAACTACAAAATGCACAATAAATCACAACATCCGAGACACAGTGGTCAGGGAACTCTCTCACCACTGCAGGGTAAACAGCCAGGGGGCCGGTTCCGTTCTGGGTCCTGAGTTTACCTCTATGCAGTCTTGAGCAAGATGCCCTAACCCCTAGCTGCTCCTTAATGACCTGTGTTTGTATCGCTTTGGATGCAAGCTTTTTCACAAATACCAAAACAGTATACTAAATGTGTAAATGTGTAAAAGTAAAGGGGGTATTGTGATAGCCGTTCTGCATCCTCAAACAAAGCGAGCTAGTTGAATATGTTCAATGTTTCTCTGATCATGAGGAGTGTCCCTCAACTTGGACCTTAGTTCAAAGGCCGCTTCAAAGGCCGTTCAAAGGCCGCTCGCAGACAACAACAAGTCATGTTGTGATTCATTAACTTTGAGTGTCCTTGTGATTATTATCAGCGTGGCTGTCTCATTATTTGGAACAAAACCCGTCCAATTGACCAGGCTCAGTTGGACGGTTTTAAACAGCGGAAGGTGCCAACGGTGCAGAAAGATCTCGAAGGGATCGTATATTCTGTATAACCTTTCCGGCCTCGAGGGGCTTCCATGAAGCCGTAGCCTGCCAGCCTGAACTAACAAACTACCCTAGTCCACAATTTAGTCTTGTTAGGATTTGCCCCGAGGCGTACTGGAAACACAAGAAGTGGAATTTGATTAAGATGTGTAAGGTAGTCTGTTTCGTGGTTTGCTTTGGTATTAATGTGCACAGACATGTAAATGTAGTTTTGTTGCTTAGCGTTCAAGTAAATCTGCTAGTGTGCTAGTGTGCTAAAGAATAATAATGATGATAAACAACATGTTTGTTAGTCCTAATTAGTTAATAAAACAAGGCTTATGCTGCAGAAAATGGCGACGAGGGGTATTTATTGGCCCCCAATCCTCGATTACCCCTTTTATTCAGATAAAGACTGTATAACCCTGTATAATGTAATTTGGCATTAATCGGACAAATTATTCCAGAGATATGACCAAAAAACAGTACTCAGGTCTACTCAGTACTCAAAACTCAGGTCCAGACATTTTATTTGCGCTTAACTTGAGGTCAATCGGACAATTACAGCTGAGAAATACAGCTGAAGATGTGATTTTGACGTTTTAAAACACCCCCTCGTGGCGACAAAAAAAATCTAAAAATGTATAGGGTTCTTCCTCCTTGGGCCATAAATGGGTATCACAAATATCAGAATCAAATAGAACATTATGTAGGTTTCTACATCATATTTAAATATCTCTTGCTTATTCTCCAGCTCTAAAATCTCCCAATTTCTTGAATCTTGAATCTTGACTAACACGGTGGTCTCTCTCTCACTCCCTCTCTCTCTAGCTTGCTACTGTCAACCCAACACCCGACTACAACCTACAAGCGGCCATGTGCGACCAAAAATGTTCAACAAGTTGCACATTGTGCAACCTCCAATAAAACAACATGTGCTCCCAAAGTAATAAGTTGCACAATGTAGTCAACCTCGCAGGTCAGCACCATTACGAGAAAAAGATTGAATCCTGAGGGTTTGCACGGCTGCGGTCACTATCCAGGTGCACTTTTGTGTGGATTTTTTAAAACCGTGCCAACTTGTTAGATTATGAAGCCTCTGAAAGGCGGATAAACTTATTTTGTGAAAAGGCTCAGGTGACCATGACTGTGAACACATGAACACTGCTTCACATATTTTGTCAGTTGCAGTTTAGAAGTAAGTTGTACAGCAGAGTTAGTAACATAAAGGACAATAGTTCACTGTTTTAGTGATCTGGAAGTGAACGCGAACCATCTATATGTTCTCACAGCCTCTCTCCGCTGTGACACACACACACACACACACCCACCCACCCACCCGCACGCACCCACCCACCCACCCACCCACACACCCACACACACACACACACACACACAGACTATGTTCACACACGTGCAAAATCATACACATCGATCCATAGGAATGGTTGAAGAACATAAAGCAGGATATCATATTTTTAGCGTTTGTCTGCACTGTGTTACATGTGTAGCATGTGTACTATCAACCTCTTTAACCTTATTTATACCTGTTTGGCGACTGAATGACCGAGTATTTATTCATCAGATCAAGATCAAGATTCATTACATCTGTTTGCTACATTTCTGAATCCGGTTTGAGACTGTGTGTTGCAGTTTGTTGCTGTTTTTGCTCTGAATGAATATATTCTCTCTCTCCCTCCCTCCCTCTCACACTCACACACACACACACACACACACACACACACACACACACACACACACACACACACACACACACTCTAACACACATTTGAAGTGGTGGTTTATTTATTGCCCTTTGCAATATGAGGCTCCAGGACCGGTCTCCAGGCCAGCTGTAGTCTGTTGTGCTGGAGATAGAAAGCTAGCTCAAGGAATAGCTTATTCTTTCACTATTCCTTGCAGTGGGCAAAACATTTGACTTTCATAATGTCCAGAGAAATATGCCTTTAATGTTCGATTTGTTTCATACAGTGTTTTTCTTTTTGCCAGATAAGCTCATGTACATATTCCGATTTGTATCTAGATTATGTTTCTTCTATTGTCATATTAGGTGCCTTCGGACAGCAGAAACCTTTTTTTATAGAAGAACTGTTCTCTTTCTGTTGTGTTGGCACCACAGGAACTAGGAACCATCGTAGTTCCCAGAATGCTGTTTTGAGGGACTTTTTAAGGTCCTACTTACTTCAGAGCAGGCACTCTCCCAGCAAAGAGGAAGCTTTGGTGACGTTGGTGTATGGTGATTGGGAGGAAGGAAATACACGGCAGGCTTGAATTGAACAAGCCAAAATGTAAAAATATTCGCTAGCATTTTCGCTAGCATTTTGCAGAGACGTTCCGTCAATTGACGTTGACGTAACGTTTCTATTGGCAGTGTGAATGCAGGACAGAAAAGCCCTTGTAGGAACTATTACTTCCGAAGGTGCCTAGTTCCTAGTTCCCCCGGAACCATATGGTCCGAAAGCACCTATGGACAAAACATACCGTATTGACCCGAATATAAGACGACCCCGATTATAAGACGACCCCTCTTTTTCAAGACTCATTTTTGGAAAAATATATATATTTGAAGACCAAATATTTTTTTTATAAAGAAAATAATTTTATTTGAAAATAATGATATCACACATTGTCTTCTCATTCAACTCGTCTTCTACATCGCTGGGTTGTTCCTCTCACTCCCGCTATGCTCCCCCGTCTCCTCCCACATCACGTCTCCTCCCCGTCTCCTCCCACATCACGTCATCCTCACTGCCATCCATGGCATTTGATACGCAGCATTTCTTAACCCATTAATGATGCTTTCTGGGGAAACGTCAGCCCATGCTTGCAAGATCCATTCACAGAGCAAACGTACTGCAGGCTTTTGGATTTTTCCAGACGGTGTCAGTGCGTGATTAGCAGCCAGGAGCCACTCTGTGGATCTCTTGCGCAGATGAACCTTGAATGGTTTGTTAACGACCACATCCAACACCTGCAGCTGGCTTGTCATTCCGCCCGGTATGATCACTAGGTCACCATTCAACTCTTTCACTTGCTTTTTGACTGGCGTTTTGAAGTGTCCACGGAAAGCATCCAGAATCAACATGTTCCTCTTCTTTCTGAGTCCCCCACGCCGTCTGCCCCACACCACCTTTAGCCAGTCCACCACAAGCTCCGTCTCCATCCAGCCCTTTGCCTGGGCACTACCATAATCCCCCACGTACGGGGGCCATCTGCGAGGCGCGTTAACATGACAGTTACTCGGCTCTTCTCGTTTCCAGTAGATCAGTAGATCACTGATTTGTTGCCTTTCTTATGCACAGTGACAGATGTTGGCATGTCAAAATACACAGGCGTTTGATCAGCATTGCCCATCTGATCAAGGGGGTATGAGTGCTTCTTCTTTAACTTGATCACATATCGCTGATAAGACAGGAGCTTCTCTCTGAAGTCTGAGGGCAGGCGCTGGGCTTGTCCTGCGTCGCAATGACAGGTGTTTGATGTCTCTGCTTCGTTTATCACCATTATCTTAAAATTGGCATCGTAACTTCGTCTCTCCTGTTTATTAACTTGCCCTACTTTTGAGCCACTTTTTTCAAGTTGGTCGCTGTGTCTCTCCATTTCTATCTCTCCAGGTAACTGTTTTTATGTACTGTTACTTTAAGACTTTGAGTTACTTTAAGTGTCGCGCGGTGTCTCGGAACACTCGTTTGGCACAATCTGTTGTTGCGCAATTACATGTGCAATTACGGTACATCGAAAAGTCTAAACCCCGATTATAAGACGACCCCTCTTTTTCAGATTTTTTTCTAGGAAAAAAAACCCGTCTTATATTCGGGTCAATACGGTAATTCTTAACAAAATCGTAACACAATGAAATAATCACTGTGTATTAGCAGCAAGTACGGTGCGAAAGTTACTTACCTATGCTGAAATACGGGACCCAGGAATTGGACCCACGGGTGTTTTTTTCCGTTACACAAAAGGTCAGCTGGGGTTGAACAGCGTTGCGGAGCAACAGTGCCGACTCAGCCCGAGGCCCACGCTTAGACGGCTGCAATATAAACTAATGGAGTTCAGAGGGGGGGGTCGGTCGCATGACGCTTCCTATCTAAATGGGCCATAATGCGTGTGTGTAAGCTGTAACCGACATTTAGTTGTATTAACTATGATACAGACTTTTCTTCCGAGTTTGACAGTAAAGTAGATCGGGAAATTAAATGGATCACAAGTAAGTTTTTGTTGCCTTTGCATCACACACCTCTCGTGCAATGAAGTAAATTGCCACAAGATGCTGTCACGTCGCTAACACAGATATAGATGTTGTTTAGTGTAATCCGGTATAACCAGACTTCTGCTTACCAACGCATGAAAATCCAGGGGAAATCAAGCGCAAAATTGGATAGGAAAGGGTGAAGAAATGGCTTGCTGCTACTTGAGAATAAACAAAACTGTACATTTGAGTTGAACAGTGAGTTATGCAGCTGCCATCGCCCTGGAGACGGGGAGGGCTCATTCATACCCATAGCCAATTGAATGGCTGCCTCCATATTTCCAAGGTAAGATTATCCTCAGTGTTGCGCTGACCAAGGCACACTAAAGACTAAGCGTGGATATGTTGCCATTTCTCTCTGCTGTGACAGATGAAATTCATCCCAGCCATGCCCCTGTTACCTCTCTGGAGGAGCAGTGACTGATTCCCTCCGTGTTTTCTCTCAGCTTTTGTCAGTGTCTTATTAAGGGGAAAATATGTCGAGTAGTTCCATTTCCCCGGAACCGTGAAAATCACAAGGTGTCAGCTGAGCTCAGCACAGAACAGAGGGCTCAGATATTGGACTTGACTAAGGCAATATTTCAGTGTTCTTTAACAGCAAAGCCAAAGGAGACCATGCTCCTTATCAGGTCTGATCTTTGGCACAACTTTAGGCCCCGTGTTCACAAACTACTCTTAGCCTGCGAGTGCGACTCCTAATGTGCATAAACCATAATGAATGCTCCACTTTTACCTACCTTGAGTTTGTGTATTCAGCAGTACCAGCAAAAATAAAAAATAAAAATTTAAAAAAATAATAATATGAAGTTATGAAGAGTTTGTGACAAGCTTTAGGATACATGAAGACATGCACTTGATATGCAAAATATCGCTGCAGGTTATTAACTGTCAAACTCTTAACTGTCTCAAAATGACTCAAACGACAGCGTCTCTTGTCATTTTAACACCAAGAAACGGAGGTGTCGGAGGCTCCCGTCGCCCAGAGGTTGGGTTGTTTTATGAATCATCAGTACGAGGGGGACGCTGCTTCGACGCAATGCCCTCCATGTGATGTGCTACACACAATCACAATATCATTTTCACTTCAGTGTCGAGAGAGCTTTTCATCATTCGACATACAGAAATAGCGATTCCTACAGGCTGGCGGATCGGAGGTGTGAGTGGGTGGTGTTGGGGGAGGTGATATACTGTAGCTATATGTGGGGAATACATGTCAATGTTGATCCACTTGAAGATGAAATATGTATGTGCATCGTCAAGTGTTGCCATCGTAAAACCATTAAACCACCATCTATGTTTGTTTATACTGAATTCATTTATTTGTATGTATTTATTTTTATTGAAATGTTGGATGAAAAAAAACAAAAGATGTAGAAGGAAATTTATTTGTACATAGTAAAGCATATAGTATTAAATTGTACGAAACTCATACTGCACGAGGGAATGGGGAGAAAGCATTTTATTGTACATTTTGTTGCATATGGCCAATAAAAACTTCTTGAATCTTGAATTTGCGCCAACGTCACTCACACATCTCTGTGGATCTCATAAGACTTGAGGGGGTCTGCAGGCTTTATGCATGAGGGGCCTGTTAACGCCATGGACAACGCAGTCATCCGTTAGACACGTATATGGCCCTACACATGACAGGCCCGTTAGCTCCATTCACAGTAAAGGGTTCAACGGAACGTGAGAATGAATCAATCAATCAATCAATCCAGCGTGGTGAATATTACAGTGCGGTCGTGTTACCTTCTTGGCATGGGACATATATTATCTTTCTCCGCTGCTATTTTTGAACTCCGGGAGCTCCGGGAGCTATTTTTTGCCGGCCAATTTATTGGATCACCATCAATGTCTTCGACTGCCTTGCACTGTGATCATGACTCCCTACTCTACCTATAGTTGACATATTTATTGTTTACATACCTGTATGATAGCCATGTACATTTCTACTGTACTAACCGTATATATATATTAATCTACAACTGCATACCCCTGGTCACTACCTGCTGTATATACATATATATATATATTGTTTATATAACTGCACACCCCTGCTCACTACCTGTTGATACTTGTATACTTACCTGTGTATATATATATGTACCTATAATTCTGCACATATCTCATACATAGTCTATAAGTCTATAAGTTATTGTTATAGACTTTTTATACCTAGTTGACTGTTTTTACATATGTTTTAACCACACACCGTACATTGTATATTACCAGCAGAATAGGCCAGAGGTGGCTACTGAACTTCTACCGTGGCACCGCACTTCCACGCATTGAGGAGATCTGTAGGACCAGATGTCGGAAGAAGGCCATGTCCATCATAAAGGACTGCAACCACCCTGGGCACCATCTCTTCTCCCCCCTACCGTCTGGACGCCGGTTGCGCAGCATCCGTACGGCAAGGACTACCAGGTTTAAGGATAGTTTTTATTCACAGGCAGTGCGCCTACTGAACTGCTAGGAGTGCTGCCACTATCATAACATTGTCATTAACATTACACTGGACTCATTACAGCTACTGCACTGTACTGCACTGTACTGCACTGTACTGCACTGTACTGCACTGTACTGCACTGTATTCATGATGTTGCTGCACTACTGGCACTTTAAATGCTTATAAATATTTTTGCACAATTCAGCAGATGTTCATAGCATCTATCAGTCACTTTGCTGTCCTTTTTTTGTTCATTTTTATGAATTGTTTTAGGTATTGTTTTAGGAGATGTATACTGCGGGAGGGAATGAGGAGTAAGCGTTCCAATGTACTTGTTACAAATGGCCAATAAATATCTTGTATCTTGTGCTATGCACTTTAATGTAACATTTGAACTCTGGTTAGATACCAAATTATTTTTGCTGTACTGTACTTTGCTTGCTGTGCAATGACAATACATTTTAATCTTTTCTATCTATTCTATTCTATCATGTCCCTTGTCGTTTTTCATCTTCATTTTTGGTTTATTTATTTTCTCTAATAGCTCAAACTGCCTTCTTCCTCTCCTGTTTATCCTGAGTATCCCCCTGTTGGAGGGGGGGGGGGCATGCTGTGTATCTTCCACTCTGCGTGACGGTGTGTGCTGTGAGTTGCTGCTTGTTTCCTCATTACTGAGAGCTACTGGAGCTTCCAAAAAAAGCCTTCGTTGTCCACGGCTGGTTACACAGGCTGGCTAGGACTCTGGGGTCACACACACACACACACACACACACACACACACACACACACACACACACACACACACACACACACACACACACACACACACACACACACACACACACACACACACACACACACACACACACACACACCAACACATAGCCCTGGCGAGCGCGCAAGCTAAGCTAATAAGCCAAACGCACATTGAGCTAAAAAGAAGTGCTTCCTGTTAGGCAGTGGGAGGGTCGGCGGGGGTAGGGGGGTGGGGTGTGTTCGCCAGTGCTCCGGCGGGATTGGTCGGTTGTTACTGCGATGTCTTGTCATGTGCCGGCCTGTCAGTCTGTCAGTCCAGCCTATGCATCCGTCTGTCTGCCTCTCCGTCCTTCTGTAAGTCTCTCTCTATCCGTCTGTAGCTATATGCGTCTGTCTGCCCACCCGTCTGTCTGCCGGTCTTTCCGCCCCCTCCACTTTGGGCGGAGAACATGCTGAGGTCACATGCATATGTTGATTGAGTGTTATTGGTAGTTTTGAGAGGTGCTCTGTCTGTGTACGTCTGTGTCCCTGCCAGCTTCTGACACCGGTCCGACCAGGCATGAGACATTAGCATAGTACACCGGCCATTCACAAACAACACCGTCAGGTGAACATCGTCATGGGGACAAAAATAGACTATAGACAATAGACAATAGACAATAGATTCATATGTCAATTTTAGAGAGAGCGCTTGCTATAGCCTTACACTCGTCACTGACACCGTCTAGTACATTCACTAGTACATTTGGCATAGGCACTCATAGTGAATGTCTACCGGGCACATTTAATATGGGGTTTGAACTTAACGGTGTGGTGCCAAATCGCCTTTGTTTTCCTCCAACGAGTAGAGAAGTGTGTGAGTCAAGCTGCACAAACATATAGGCTATACTATAGCTACCTAGTTAAATACTTGTATACTTACCTGTATATATATATATATATACCTATTATTGTGCACATATCTCACACATACTCTATAAGTCATCTTATAACTGTTGTTATACATAGTAGACTGTCTTTAAGCAACTATGAACTGTAAATTATATGTTACCATGCACTTTACTGCAACATTTGCACTCTAGTTAGATGCCAAACTATTTTTACTTGTGCTGTACACTGACAATAAATTTGAATCTAATCTAATCTAATCTAATCCAATCTAATAGTGTGAGCGATGGAGCATGTGGCATGGAGAGAAAAGGGCCATTGTCCCTGAACAGCACACAGCACCTCCCTCGCTGCAAACTTTGATCCATATGTGCTTGTTTTCTGGAAGAAAAACAACCAAAACCAAGCTAATCGACAAAAAAATCCAATCTAAATCCAATTAAACCGTTTTTACTAACATTTGTTTCCCGCTCACCCACTTTTTATGGACGCAAAGCACTTCATCCATTATCTCCACATCATTTAATAACACCCCAAAAAAACATTTGACGGCAGTAACGCTCGGGAAAAAGCAAAAGTTAGCTTCACTCGGAGAAAGTCAGTTGAAAGGATATTTGAAGATATAAAAACCCCAAAAAAAATTTTAGGTCCAGACGGTATGAGAGAGAGAGAGAGAGAGAGAGAGAGAGAGAGAGAGAGAGAGAGAGAGAGAGAGAGAGAGAGAGAGAGAGAGGGAGGGCGAGAGAGAGAGAGAGAGAGGGCGAGAGAGAGAGAGAGAGAGAGAGAGAGAGAGAGAGAGAGGGCGAGAGAGAGAGAGAGAGGGCGAGAGAGAGAGAGAGAGAGAGAGAGAGAGAGAGAGAGAGAGAGAGAGCGAGAGCGAGATAGAGATAGAGATACAGAGAGAGAGAGAGAGAGAGAGAGAGAGAGAGAGAGAGAGAGAGAGAGAGAGAGAGGGAGGGAGGGCGAGAGAGAGAGAGAGAGAGAGAGAGAGAGAGAGAGAGAGAGAGAGAGAGAGAGAGAGAGAGAGAGAGAGAGAGAGAGAGAGAGAGAGAGAGCGAGCGAGCGAGAGAGCGAGAGAGAGAGAGAGAGAGAGAGAGAGTGGCCTTGACTGATAAGTTGTAAACAAAAGCTGCCGGGGTTCGACCTCTGCGTTATCCCGAGTTCATCCCCCTGGGCACAAAGAGATCTGCTATCACATCACAGCAACAAAAAATAGCTACCGAGAGAACAGATAAGTCTCCACTGATCTCTGACTTTACAATTCCTCCCCCCACACCCCCCCCCCCCACACCCCACACCCGCGCTTCTTCCTTCTTGTTCAGCGTTCATCCCGGCTATGTCTCTGCTTTATCTCCCTGCTACGTCTCTCTCTCTCTCTCTCTCTCTCTCTCTCTCTCTCTCTCTCTCTCTCTCTCTCTCTCTCTCTCTCTCTCTCCCTCTCTCTCTCTCTCTCTCTCTCTCTCTCACTCTCTCTCTCTCTCTCTCACTCTCTCTCTCTCTCTCTCTCTCTCACTTCTCTGTCCTCTGTTTTGTCCTTCGATGTCCTCCTTCCACGTCTCCTCTGTTGTCTCGCCGGCTGTGCGAGCAGCGAGTTCGTCGTCACAACCGCCTACGGTAAAAACCTTCAAATGCACCGTTTTCGGAATCAAATGTAGGTCTGTCTCCATGTCTCTGCGTGTGTTTGTGTCGCCGAGAGAAAGGCTTTAAAAGGTTGAACTTTTTTAAATGCCAAGATGTGCGAGAGTGACTATCGCTTTTCCAAATGGGGGTAGGCGTACTCCTGAGGGGGTACTTTGAAAAGGTGGCAAGGGGTACTTCTGGAAAATGTAAATATTAAGCATATTATGCATCTGAATACTAACGAGCTTGTACTGAAAATCTTTCCAATGAAGGACAGGAAAATCACAAGCGTAAGCCTGTGTTGTGGTTTTTTTTCACTAAAAACACATTTGCAACACACATTTTATGTCCAGATTCACCAAATAAAATGCACATGTATTCATTATTTATATTAATTTACATTTTGTTCCCCTCCAACAATGACGTGTGCTGGTGAACAGCTGAGGTTCTTGGTTGTCAAAATACATTTAAAATAAAATAAAATGGCTTGAATAGTTTAAATCACTGAATTTGGGCATGCATGCATGAATAGGTTTTTTCTATTTGATGACAATGTTATATTGCTATATTACAATTGTTGTGTTGCGTTATGTGATAAATATATATATATATATATATATATATATATATATATATGTGTGTGTACCCTTTTGTGGTATTTTTTGTGGTAGTATGATGGTGATGATTACTCCCTGTCAACCCTGGTCCCCGTGATGTTTATCAGTTCAATTGTTCCTTGTCTGTCTTCGATTCACCATGCTGTATTGTGAGGAGGCTTACCTTGTCACCCTTAACACATGGGTTCCTCTCCCATCCATCACACTAGACTGTCAGCTTCTCTCTCTCTCTCTCTCTCTCTCTCTCTCTCTCTCTCTCTCTCTCTCTCTCCTCTCTCTCTCTCTCTCTCTCTCTCTCTCTTGTTGTCAATATCTCTTCTCTAGCCGTCTCTAACCTATTTTTGTGCCTGTATGTATCGCTCTTTTGCTCTCTATCTATCTCCCACTGTCTGTCTCTGTCTCTCTCTCTCTCTCTCTCTCTCTCTCTCTCTCTCTCTCACCAATCTCACTTACCCGCTGTGCCTGTCTTCTGTCTCTGCCTCCTCTCACCATCTCTCTCTCTCTATGTCTTTTTCTCCCCTACTCCCAATCTCTCACCCACTGTGTCTGTAGCTCTCTCTCTCTCTCTCTCTCTCTCTCTCTCTCTCTCTCTCTCTCTCTCTCTCTCTCTCTCTCTCTCTCTCTCTCTCTCTCTCTCTCTCTCTCTCTCTCTCTCTCTCTCTCTCTCTCTCTCTCTCTCTCTCTCTCTCTCTCACACACCCGCTGTGTCTCTCTGCCAGGGAAAGGGGGACTGTGTGTAACTTGGGTGTGTCGTATGAATAAGCCAGCAGTGGGTCGAGCCCAGTTGCCATGGGGTCATGGCCGTGTTGCAGGGTGTCAGGGTTAAACTGGGCATTAATATTCTCTCTCGCCTGGTTCCCCTCCCAGACCCACTTCATATACAGAAGGGTCAGAGCACCTGTTAATATTTCCTATTCACGCATGAGTGGTGTTGCATTCCCAACATCTCTGCGGTGACAGGAAATCCTGTCAGGCAAAAGATCTATCAATATATCTATTTTTAGCAGTTGGGACTGAAACTTGTTTAGCCGATCAGTGTCAGATTTGAAATCATTTGACATGCGTTTCAAGGAGCCTTTTTCTTTCTTGACATGCATTGATCCAACCTAAGACATGTTCCCCACTTCCTGAGCCAATCAACCAACTCTCTCCTGGGGTCTTGCATGGTGATGTAACTAATCATCTATTACAGTAAGTCATTAGACACTTTAATACAAACTAACAGTGAATTCAGAAACGGGTCATGAATGAACAGGTCGGTTATCTCCCCCTCCACTAATGCCCCTCCACTGCTACTACTATGACCATAACGCTTAATTGTTATTTTTATTGTTATTGTTATTGTGTACAGTATTTTTTGAGTATAGTGTTTTACAAAATGCCTACTGCGGGAGGGAATGGGGAGTAAGCCTTTTATTGTACGTGTTGCATATGGCAAATACAAATCTTGAATCTTGAATCTTGACATCACTTGAGATGTCTATAATAATAAAAATTGCTTGTCAGTTGTTTACGGTTAGCTTGATGAGTCTCGCCTACTTGTGGGGGCCTTCACGTTTGAATCAACCCCTCTAATCAACTTGTCAAATGTAGTACCCAAGCACTCGTCTCCTCTCCTCCCTCCTGCCTTGGAGCGGTGAGCGCTTATTGTGAGGAAAGGGGAGAGGAGGACACGCTTCTGACGCAGAAATGTGTGGGTTGGTTGTGACTGTTATTTAACGGCGTTGTTTACGGTGACCACCGATCAACCGGTGGTCACCAGTCAACCGATTGTTATGAAAATACAACACGTCATCCTGTGTGTGTGTGTGTGTGTGTGTGTGTGTGTGTGTGTGTGTGTGTGTGTGTGTGTGTGTGTGTGTGTGTGTGTGTGTGTGTGTGTGTGTGTGTGTGTGTGTGTGTGTGTGTGCGTTGCCGGTATCATGTCCACCACCGTGTCTCTGTATCATATTCCTTTACAGCTATTTATTACAGCTCAGCTTTATTCATGGTCAGAAAGTCCCCAGGACGGCAAGAAAAGGATTGCGTTGGCATAAAAGTGAATCTACCAGAACACATTTAAAGAAGTCGTAGGTGGGAATAGATGAAAAAAAAAGCCAGACCCAGCGACGGAAAGATATATTAAAATACACACACAGACCCATGACGGATTGGCAGATTATGAGCTGAGCATTGGAAGCGACTTTGTACAGTCTTCAGTATGTCTACGAGAGTGGTGTCCAACGTCAACTTTATCACCGTTTGTCAAATCCATCCGAAACACAATAAAGGCCATTCCACCCATAATCTTCCAACCCTCCCCGGTCTGAGCCTGTGTGTCACACACACACACAGGCAAAACATCACAAACTGATTATTTTGACGAGAATAACAGTGTTCCGATTCAGTTTGTTTGCAGTTGTGTGATTTGTAACAGTAAACCCACATCTTGAATGTGGTCGCAATCTGAACGCTCCTGAAACCCTGAAGCAGTGCAAAACTAAAAGCCCATGTTTTGCCTCTTGCTGTCAGAAAGAGAAGCCTGAATTACCCTAGGTAGAAATAACACAATATCACATCTCGGGGTAAACAAACAAAGACTGACACAGTAATATATAAATATATATATATAGTATATATTAAAATATACATATACTGTCATGATTATGGAATATGAACATCCACAATTCAAAAGCTATAAGGGATGTGCATCTCTCATTTCAAGCACTATTCGATACGCTTGATTTTATAGGTACATCAAATGAAGTATACAAAATAAAATCAAGCAATAAAAACAGAACAGTCAAAATTTGCTGGCACATTTGACAAGTAAGCCGACTGTCTAATTAAAATGAAAGCCACAATTTTGAAATACAGAAAACATAACTACAGAAAACCGCAACTAAAGAACATTATACTTACACTTATGTAAATGATATTGCCATAATAAAAATGTTCAGTGCTGCACAATCGAATCGTGCATATTCAACACATGCACGCACTAACGCATGCACACACAAATACACATGCACGCGTGGACAGACACACACACACACACACACAATCATCTCATAACTTATCCTTGATCTCTGTTCCCACTAAAACTATAGAAAATATGAAATACTTATATATTATACTTACACTTATGGAAACTATATTTCCATAACAAACAACTTCGGAGCTCACAATCTAATAGTGCATATTCAGTACAAGTAGTCACCAATAACTTCCCTCACCAAAGAGCATGAGTCACGAGATGCCCTTTAGAAGGTAGAAACTAAACCGACACAAATTCATTTCCACAAAATGTTAGTGAATCGGCTATTCGTAATGTTGAATTGATTTTTACAGAAGTCACAGGTTACATGTGGATTGTTTGGGGTCCAGTATCCATTCAAGATTCAAGATTCAAGATTTAAGATTTATATTTGCCATATTCAACAAACAAGTACAATGGAATGCTTACTCCCCATCCAAAGCCCTTTGAGACTGTACCTGTGATGAAGGGCTATACACATACAATTGACTTGACTTGACATTCCCTCCCGCAGTATGAATTTTCTACTATAAAAATACTGTACACGATAAAAAAAACAATAGAAAGAACAAAAACATGACTGATGGATGATATGTAAGTGTTGAATTGTGCAAAAAAGCATTAAAAAAGCATTTTAAAGTGCCAGTAGTGCAGCAGCATCAAAATTCAAATCGGGGATCCATGCGGCTCCATCTGTGAATAGTAACATCCCTAAAAGCTACGCATTTAGACACACACACACATTCGTTCACTTGCGACGTGTTAAGGCACAGTGCACTCTCAACCTATCTCTCTCTCTCTCTCTCATACACATGCACGCACACACGCAAGCACATGCACACACACACACACACACACACACACACACACACACACACACACACACACACACACACACACACACACACACACACACACACACACACACACACACACACACACACACACTGAGCTATAGCTTAAAACAGTCTTGAACCGTACTGCAAATGTATAATAAATCATTTCAACTTTTGAAGTCACTTTCCGCTGCGATGCGTTTCGAGGTCGGGCCCGTGGCCCTTCCCTCTCTGACGATGCCGCAGTGCAATACCCCCCCACTGTAGGAAAACAATGTAGCTGGTCGAGGTATCTTGACGCATCTCGAGTGAAAACATGCACTAATTAGTCTTCAGTAACACCATAAAGTCTGTTTTCACAGCTTTAGGGCTTTGGAGGACTTGGCATTCCTAAATGATCTCTCTCTCTCTCTCTCTCTCTCTCTCTCTCTCTCTCTCTCTCTCTCTCTCTCTCCTCTCTCTCTCTCTCTCTCTCTCTCTCTCTCTCTCTCTCTCTCTCTCTCTCTCTCACACACAGACACCCACACACACACATACACCCCCCCACACCCCACACACACACACACCCCCCACACACACACACACACACACACACACACAAAAGCTTGCCGTTTCTCTTCACTTTCCATTCGTCCTTCCTTTCTCCCAGTGTTCTATATTGAAAATGCAACAGCATTTAATCAAAACATGACCATGAGCACCTAGCAACCATCTCCACTTTCCACCACATTTTTTGTGTTGCAAAAAGCAGATTTGGTCACGTCAAGGACTTCCTGTAAGAGTCGATGGTAACTACGGTATTACAATGAAATCAGTTTTGCTCTCTCTGCCTCTTTCTCTGTCACGTTTATTCTCTATGTTGTTCTCCCTCGGTCCCATCTCTCTCTCTCTCTCTCTCTCTCTCTCTCTCTCTCTCTCTCTCTCTCTCTCTCTCTCTCTCTCTCTCTCTCTCTCTCTCTCTCTCTCTCTCTCTCTCTCTCTCTCTCTCTCTCTCTCTCTCTCTCTCTCTCTCTCTCTCTCTCCCCCCTTTTCCCTGTACAGCCCACATGCACACACACACACACACACACACACACACACACACACACACACACACACACACACACACACACACACACACACACACACACACACACACACACACACACACACACACACACACACACACACACACACACACACACACACACACACACACTAATATTTAGATTTCTACAACTCGTTAAATAATTAAAGCCGGAGATATTTAAGGGAGGGGGGGGGGGCATTATATGTGATTCTGCATGATGTCAAAATCTCCATTTCAGCTGAAAGAATAGTAGTGAGACATGTGGAGAGGCAGGGAGAGAGGGGAACCTGGGGAAATGAATATTTGAAAGCCCTTTTCAGAACAAAGCCCTATTTGTTGTGTGTCACTGGGATGTGTGTCACTCACTGTAGTTCTGTGTGTGTTTATATGCAGTTGGGAGTTTCAATTAGTGTGAAAACACACACAGGCACAGACACAGACACACACACACAGAGACACACACACACACACACACACACACACACACACTTATCTCATACTTAACAGTTCATCTCCTGATCTCCGTTCCCTTCATTTGAAACTACTTATGCAAGTAGTGTGTTTGCCAGTTAGATAGATTTCACACACACACACACACACACACACACACACACACACACACACACACACACACACACACACACACACACACACACACACACACACACACACACACACACACACACACACACACACACACACACAGCGAAAACCGAGGGATACAAGACTCTGCTTGCCCCTACAACTGCCCGGGAACAAACAGAAGCTTCTCGAACGGTTGGCAACTGCGTGTGCACCCGTGGGTGCGAGAGGGCTAAAGCGTGCGAGAGCGTGACAATGGTGGACAACTACCAGAGCTTCCATGCTACACACGTGTGAGGGCCGGCCCCCCCCCTGCCAGGACACCCCCCTCCCACCGCTCCCCCACTCCAACCGAGCTCCGCCGATTTCCGCGTCGAAACCGTGACGTGGCGTACGGTGTGGTGTGTCTTCCAAATGCAAGACGCAGACTTGCATTTGGAAGACATACATGCATGTATGCATGTGTTTACATACTGTATATGGTCACACGTCAGCTACGATCAGAACCACGTCAGTGTTTAGTAGTGCGCCCCAGACAGGGTCATTGATCTGGTTTTTCTGGCTTTGAGGGGTGACACAAGGAAAGACTGACATTGTTTTGTAGGACTCAAGGTAGGATATAATAATTCAATTATTAAATAAACATATTATTAAATGACATCATCTAAATCTGGAGGATTGAATCCTCATTATTGGTCACATACATGTACACACACAGTGAAATGTGTTTCTCTGCATTTAACCCATCCCGGTATTAGGAGCAGTGGAGCAGCTATTGTGTATGCAGAGCAGTGTAGGGGTCTGATACAAGATACAAGATATTTATTTGCCATTTGTAACAAGTACATTGGAATGCTTACTCCCCATTCCCTCCCGCAGTATACATCTCCTAAACAATACTATAAAAATAATATATACAATAAAAATTTAAATGAACAAAAAAGGACAGCAAAGTGACTGATAGATGGTATTAACATCTGTTGAATGTGCAAAAAGATTTAAAAGCATTTAAAGGGCCAGTAGTGCAGCAGCATCATGAATACAGTGCAGTACAGTGCAGTAACTGTGATGAGTCCAGAAAGTCCAGGAAAGTATGTAAGTGTAATGTTAATGACATGTTATGAAAGTGAAAGTGGCAGAACTCCCAGCAGTTCAGTAGGCACACTACCTGTGGATAAAACTATCCTTAAACCTGCTAGTACTTGTACGGATGCTGCGCAACCGGCGACCAGACGGTAGGGGGGAGAAGAGATGGAGCCCAGGGTGG
>CM050999.1:31582006-31619506 GCA_027704905.1 Muraenolepis orangiensis
AAACTATACAGCGGTAGCCTGCCCACTGCTGTCAGCCCAACAGACTGAATGATCACTCGGGGGGGCCAGGGCTCTCTCTCTCTCTCTCTTTTTCTCACTCTCTCTCTCACTCTCTCTCTCATTCTCTCTCCCTCTCTTTTTCTCCCTGCCTCTCCACCTCTACACCCCCCCCCCCCTGTAAACTACAGCGGTAGCCTGCTCACTGCTGTCAGCCCAACAGGCTGAATGATCACTCTGGGTCTCTCTCTCTCTCTCTCTCTCTCTCTCTCTCTCTCTCTCTCTCCCTTTCTCGCTCTGGAGAGAGAGGGAGAGAGGAAAACGATATAAACAAGCAAACTAAACATGACGATGTTCTGTACAAGCGATGGATGTTAAGAATGTCCACTGTTAAAAATGGATGACACTCAATGTCTTGAACGCTAGTGGAGCGCTATCTAAGCACGATCCCGATAGTTGAGCATCTAACAACCACTGCAGTGGAATTTAATGTGAATATTTTATGTTATATTTAATGTGACGGGATTAACACCTATCCTGTGTGGTGTGTGTGTGTGTGTGTGCGCATGTGTGTATGTGCGTGTGCGTGCGTACTGTGCACACGTGCTTCTACGGGGTGTTTGAACAGAAGCAAAGGAAAGGCATCAAACACGCTATGTGGCCTCGAAAAAAGGTTGCCAAACGCTGTTAATCGTGCTTATCGTAGCTTATGCCAAAAATATAGAATCTGCAGTAGGCTACATAGCTGGAAGTGGTGATATATACGTTCTCATGGCGCTGATGTACGTTCTAATTCCATTTAAATAGGCTTAGCTTGCCTGTGCTCCGAGGTGTCTAGGATGTGTTTGATCAGGATATGCTGCTGTAGATCTAGTCTGTGGATGCTAGAATGCCTTTGCTTATCATTCACAGACCATCTACAACAAGAAAGAATAGTGTGTGTGTGTGTGTGTGTGTGTGTGTGTGTGTGTGTGTGTGTGTGTGTGTGTGTGTGTGTGTGTGTGTATTTATTGTCTAATTGTAAGTACAGGACCACGGGCGAGTCTACATTTCTAACAAGAGCCCCAACCATTGATAAGTAATTACCCCCTTGAAGACTTGTGCGGAGCTGTGGAAAAAACAACAGCTAATTAAGATCCTGCAGAAGATAATCTATCTCAGATAGCCCTCTGTCTATCCTCCATTCCTTTGTCTCTATTTTCCCCCCTTTATTTATATATTTGTGTCCTTCTTCAGGATTTACAGTAAAACGGCGACAGGGCTAGTGGCTGGCCCAGCGGGGGGGGGGGGGGGGGGGGGTGGGGTGTTTGGGGGGATATTTACAGCCTCAGCTGTGTGAGAGCAGTCTGCGTCTAAGCCTCTCCCTTACCGACCCTAACCCCGCCAAGCCAAAGGAAATATTTCACCTGTGCTGTAAATAACCACAGCAGAGGCCCGGAGGGAACGCCACGGATTGAGATCCCGACTTTTATGTCTGTCGTCACACATTTTGAACATGGGAAACACCTCGGTGTCGAGGACGGTGGTCACGCCGTGTCTGACTTTGGCGAATTTGGGGTCCGTCATTTATCTCTAAGTGCATTGGTGTTGGTGTGTTTCCCGAGGCCAACCCTGATGGTAACAGATCCTTTATTAAGGCTTTATATACTGGTATCTGTTGCCCCCGGCCTCTAGATCAGGATCACGCTATCAAAAAGTGTATTGATTACCTTATATGTATTCATATATTCATGACATGATTTTACAACATCACATGAATAGAAATATCGGCATAGTCCTGCATAAAGGCAAAAAAGACAGCTATATATAATACAGTGTTCAACCATCATGTCTCGAGATAGAATAGTCACTGTCAATGAAATGTCCAAATCATTTATTGGAAATTATCTGTATTGCTTGATAATTAGAAAATGCATTAGATGTTGTAATTGAATATATTAATCGCTTAACCAGTGTCCTTTCTAATCAGATTTATATGGTAATTGCTTTTCCCTTCTTGTTTAATTAATCATTCATTGATAACGTTTGCTAATGGCTTACAAATGGAAGCAATTCTAAAGTGTTATCATCATTTGTCTCAAACTATTCTAAGGTATGCAGGTACAGCATATGTTTTGGAAAATGACTCTCTACACTATCTAAATGGAATTATCTTTACAATATCACCAAACTATATCAGATACACCCATTCATAGATGACAGGCCCCCACCCCATTCTCA
The DNA here is from genome assembly GCA_027704905.1 of Muraenolepis orangiensis. NCBI lineage: Eukaryota > Metazoa > Chordata > Actinopteri > Gadiformes > Muraenolepididae > Muraenolepis > Muraenolepis orangiensis. The sequence goes on from CM050999.1 coordinate 31,584,224, forward strand.
AGAAGACCCCTGATCTAGTCTGTCTCTCCAAGGGTTTTCTAAACCCAGAGACAGAGACCCCTGACCTAGTCTGTCTCTCCAGTCTCTCCAAGGGTTTTACAAAACCCACAGACAGAGACCCCTGACCTAGTCTGTTTTTAAAACCTAGCGAGAGAGAAACCCTCAAACTAGTCTGTTTGTCCAAGGGCTTTATAAACCCAGAGACCGAGACCACCCGACCTAGTCTGTCCCTCGAAGGATTTTATAAACCCAGAGACCCCCCAACCTAGTCTGTCTCTCGAAGAGTTTTATGAATGGAGGCTTTGCCTCTTTTGGTCTCCCTTTATGCTGCATAATCCAGTACATTGTAGATTAGTTCAAAATGTGTTTTGTATCCCTCTGCCATATGGTGGCATATGGTGACTAGTCGTGCGCTTTGCTTTGTTTGTTCTTGTCAAGTCTGGTTTTCGTGGGGCGTTGTAGTGCAATTAAATGGTAAAAATGGACATTTGAAATCAGCCTTATGATCATGCTGGTCGCGCTGTAGGCGTTTTCTCCGTGTCAGGTTTTGTAATTGGGTGCACGTGCCAGTTGGTGCACGAGTGCATACAGCTGACGGCAGGGGCCATCACAGAGGCTGAGGTTTGCCAGATGGGTTCCAGGATGGACAAGCACATTGATTCCTGGAGGGAGAAGGCCTGGGCGGGTGGCTGAGGAGGCCATGGTCTGGGGCCGCCACAACATGGAGCGCCTCCAGAGACAGCTGGAGACTCACCTGGGAGTCAGGAGCCATGTGGAGGTGCTCCTCCTCCCGACGCTGCCATGCCCAAGGGCGCTACTGCCCTGGGAGGACCTTGAGCATACCTCAGGCTACCAGGGAAGCTGGTTGGTTTCCTAATTGGTGCACATATAGATTATCATCATAGAGAATGGACTACTGGATGGTGAATGGTATGAACCTTGCTCCTGAGGAATAGTTTTGCAGCATAGACATAACGTAGTGCTCTACAGGTCACAATTAGTCAATTCCAAACTGTATATCAACCAGCAACCTACAACTTTGCAAAAGCAAAGCATGTAAACAGCTGCTCAACACAATAAATAAATCTAGGTCTAGGTCTAAAATTCAAATTCATTTTTTTAAAACATCCCCACACCTCTATTGAAATTAATGGGCCAATTGAATTCTATCAAATACACTTCCCCTGGAATCCCTGCTGTAATTATGGGAGATCTAGCATCTTGGACTATACTATGATGCCCCTTTCTTGCATGGCTTTTTGAGTGTGTGTGTGTGTGTGTGTCTGTGTGTGTGTGTGTGTGTATTATTACAGCGTATTATGTCTCTAGGATATTTGAACACACATTGGTTAATATAAGAGGATGATTCATGGCCCGCCAAATGACTAAACTTTTTTCTAGAATAAAACCAGATAAAGAATATAGAAATGGGGTACGAGCAATAAAAAAACAAACCAATATAGATCTTTCCTTTGCCCTGTCTTCTTGTATTACACACCCTTGCAAGCAGACACAAAATAATTATACAAAATTGGACACTGAAGAAAATTAATCCTGAAAAGTTCATCCAAAGGCTATGCTTTGCTGTAGGCAATAATGATAATCCAGATGGACAGGTCGGCTTCATAAATAAACATTGCCTCTTTTCTAAAAAGGCCGAATTATACGTAGAGACTGTGACAAGATTGAACTGGTAGATATTGTCCCTTGCTTAGTAGTTAAGACAGCAACCAAAGCAATACAATAAAAGCCAAGAGGACGGCAATTTAAGCAGCACAACTAACCAGGAACAGGTGACTAGCATGCAAACGACCTGGGACGAGGCGTGCCTGGCATTCTGCTCCAAGCGTACCTGGCGTACTGTACCGCAGGTACAAGATGATCCCAGACGCTGCGCCATCTCATCCGGCCCCGAGTTCAGAGTGAATGAATACACCTAGCGTACACTTCCCCCCCCTCCCAAGGACTACTCATTTACCTGTAAAACTCTGTGTCCTGCGTGTTACTCTCCACACATCAGGCTTACACTATGGATGACATGATGTACTTATACCGTTTTCACACTGCATACGGTATCGACTCGATAGCTGTCGATAGCGTATTAGTTAGTGCGGGTGTCGATACCGTATTAGTTAGTGCGGGTGTCGATACCGTATTAGTTAGTGCGGGTGTCGATACCGTATTAGTTAGTGCGGGTGTCGATACCGTATTAGTTAGTGCGGGTGTCGATACCGTATTAGTTAGCGCGGGTGTCGATACCGTATTAGTTAGCGCGGGTGTCGATACCGTATTAGTTAGCGCGGGTGTCGATACCGTATTAGTTAGCGCGGGTATCGATACCGTATTAGTTAGCGCGGGTGTCGATACCGTATTAGTTAGCGCGGGTGTCGATACCGTATTAGTTAGCGCGGGTGTCGATACCGTATTAGTTAGCGCGGGTGTCGATACCGTATTAGTTAGTGCGGGTGTCGATACCGTATTAGTTAGTGCGGGTATCGATACCGTATTAGTTAGTGCGGGTGTCGATACCGTATTAGTTAGTGCGGGTGTCGATACCGTATTAGTTAGTGCGGGTGTCGATACCGTATTAGTTAGTGCGGGTGTCGATACCGTATTAGTTAATGCGGGTGTCGATACCGTATTAGTTAGTGCGGGTGTCGATACCGTATTAGTTAGTGCGGGTGTCGATACCGTATTAGTTAGTGCGGGTGTCGATACCGTATTAGTTAGTGCGGGTGTCGATACCGTATTAGTTAGTGCGGGTGTCGATACCGTATTAGTTAATGCGGGTGTCGATACCGTATTAGTTAGTGCGCTTATGTTCACACTTCTAATTCGCGATTCGCTGCGCACTCGATACCAGGTTTTCGTTCACATGCGATAGAGAAGCAAATGCGTATTCATTTAGGAGACTGGCAGGTTTTGTGTGAAGTGAAAGTAATGTGCATTAAAGATTCTGTTCACACACACACGGGAAGCGAAACCCGCAGTAGTTTTATTGCTCTGCACCCGAACCGACCCAAGGTGGATTAGTTAACGCGCACTAGTTGGGCAGCGAATGCGCATTACTTGCCAGTGTGAAAGCAAAAGCGAAACGGAACTAGTTTTGCAGCGCCACCAATACCGTATTTAAGCCCAGTGTGAAAACGGTATTACAGTGCACTATTATTCCCTGGCCCGAGATTACTGTGACATCACGCTCACCATGATAAGTGCATTATTCAGCATCCCCGGGGAACCATATGAGTCAATAAAAATAACGCTGCTTATTTTACATTATTTACATGGAGATACCATGCAGGGCTGTAATGTAGAAAGTGTCTCTCCTGTGAGAGTGAACAGGGAGGATCAACTACAATATCATCTCTGTTAGGGTTTTAGAGCTCAATGCAATTCAATATTAATATTGTGTGTTAGTCGCATGGCTTTTCAGAATACCAGCCACATGTCTACGATAATGTAAGCACAATACAAGCGAAGCCAATTGATTGAAGTGACATTTCCTGTAGATCCTGTCCTTTCTGCAGCACACACAAACACACACACACACACACACACACACACACACAAACATACTGTCCTTACCATCAGTGTTCTGACACTCAACCACTCTCACCACATACAGAGGACATCCATCATCCTGCAGATAGACTGGAAAAACAGATCAATTGCAGTTGGTTTACAACTGCACACACACACGCGCGCACAAACACACATGCACACATAAGCAACACAAACAACACACGCACATACATCACAGTTAGCCACGGCGTTGACATGCTACAATACACATGGACACACCCATAGCCTTTTGGTATGCAGTCTATCCCTTCTGTGAACATGCACACACACACATGCACACACACACACACACACACACACACACACACACACATTGCACACAATTACAAACACAATTGCAAGTGTTGCAATTTGGCCACAAGGGATGCAGAGGGAGGGAGGGAGGGAGAGAGGGAGAGAGGGAGAGAGGGAGAGAGAGAGAGAGAGAGAGAGAGAGAGAGAGAGAGAGAGAGAGAGAGAGAGAGAGAGAGAGAGCTGACTGGAGAGACTGTTCAGAAGGAGTGAAGGGAAGACGGGTAAGGCAAAGAGATACAGCCCCAAGTGGTGGTTATAGAGATAAGAGGTGCATCATCATGCATTGAGGAGACCTGCAGGACCAGATTTCGGAATAACACCGTCTCCATCACAAAGGACAGCAACCACCCTGGGCACCATCTCTTCTCCCCCCTACGGTTCCGCAGCATCTGTACAAGGACTACCAGGTTCAAGCAAAGTTTTTATCCACAGGCAGTGCGCCTACTGAACTGCTTGGAGTGCTGCCACTATCATAACATTGTGTTTCATATTACATTACACTGCCATACACTATCATACTTTTGCTGGTGTTTCTTGACACATTACAGTGACTGTAATTCTTGACACATTACAGTTACTGTAATTCTTGACACATTACAGTTACTGCACCCTGCTGCACTGTAGTGCACTGTATTCATGATGCTGCTGCACTACTGGCACTTTAAAAGGCTTTTAAATGTTAGTTGCATAATTCAACATCAGTCACTTTATTGTTATTTTTATTGTTCCTTTTATTGTGTACAGTATCGTTATAGTATTGTGTTGTATAGTATAAGTATAGTATATAGTACATAGTATAGAACATAGTGTTAATTGTAGGAATGGGGAGTAAGCATTCCATTGTACCTGTTGCATGGCAAATAATAATCTTGAATCTTGAATCAGTCATAGCTGCCTCCTACTGCACCCCCTCAAGTGATACATTTCCATTGTTATAGAATAAATAATAATAATAATAATAACAATGGTGGAAAAATACTGACAGCAAAATAGTGTTGTGCTATAGAAGAATAAAGAACACAAGATTAGATTAGAATAGATTCAGATGTATTGTCATTGTACGGCAGCACAAGTACAGTAGTTGGCATCTGACCAGAGGGCAAATGTTGCAGTAAAGTGCATGGTAACATATCATTTACAGTTTACAGTTGCTTAAAGACAGTCTACTAGGTATAACAACAGTTATAAGATTACTGATAGAGTATGTATGAGATATGTGCATAATAAATGTTTATTTATAGACAGGTAAGTATACAAGGTACAGGTAGTGATCAGGGGTATGCAATTAAGAAAAACAGGATAAATATATATAAATGTATATACAGCAGGGATATGCAGTTGAATCAACAGTTGAAGATTAAAATATACACGGCCGGTACAGTTAAAATGTAAAAATGTACAGGCTATCATACAGGTATGTTATCAATAAATATGTAAACTATAAGTAGAGGTAGGTAGTTATGAAGATGATACAGTAGGTGGCATTAGAGCATGAATGGCTTTAGACCAAACGTAGAGAAGTGACATGATAATCAAAGGTTGATTGTGTCGAGCAGAAGCAACAGTATTATGAAAGATGGCTACAAATGACAGAGCACTCACATAACACTAACATTGACATATCATACATTCAAAAAATAAATGTTCCATGCATAGCGCACACAACATAGCAACTTAGTGCATCTCACACACACCTCAGCAAAAAAAGTATGAGGGAAAAAACACTGATGTTCCTTTATAGGCACCCAACAGCCAAGACATAACTCATAACTCAAAGGGCATGAAATCAGAGAAAAGGAAAGACAGGAGGGAAAAGGGGAATGAGGGCGAAGGAGAGAAGGGACAATAAAAGGGAAGGAAGCAATGAACGTAAAGAAAGGGAGACGGCATGAGAAAACTTCACCAAACAGTTTGGATTTTGACCAATTAAATACCATTTGCCAGCAGTCATCTTATCAGAAAGTCAAATTTATGCAAATATGCTTTATTGTTTAGCTGGTAAACCGTCCGCTGTTTATTAATGTTTGCCAAAGACGACCGCAGTTGACTGTCAAAGACTCAAAGGGCAATCTTCAAATCATAATTCAATCCCCCTTGCATGTATAATACAACGTCTTTCCTGGAGAGAGAAAAATGCACCACGTCTCTTCAGTTCAGCATTTCTTTCTCTTTCTTTCTTAGTTTTTATTCATTCCTGCCTCGGAGGTGTTTGAGCATCCCACTGTGTGACTAATGTGAGAAAATACCCCCCATGCAAACACTAAACTGGTCTGATCCGCTATTGTCCCTGTATGTGCCGTGAGAGCTTAATTTCTAGCGTGTGTGGGTGTATGTGTCTGTTTGTGTGTCTCAGTGTGTGGAATGGGGATATGCAGCATCCACTTGCTATTTTAGATTATGCTTAGCCCCTCTAGCGCACAAGAGAGAGAGAGAGAGAGAGAGAGAGAGAGAGAGAGAGAGAGAGAGAGAGAGAGAGAGAGAGAGAGAGAGCAGAGAGAGAGAGAGAGAGAGAGAGAGAGAGAGAGCGAGAGAGAGAGAGTGCAAGCATGAGAGAGAGAGAGAGAGAGAGAGAGAGAGAGAGAGAGAGAGAGAGAGAGAGAGAGAGAGAGAGAGAGAGCAAGCATGAGAGAGAGAGAGAGAGAGAGAGAGAGAGAGAGAGAGAGAGAGAGAGACAGAGACTAGCCATGTCACTCCAATCAGCACCTAATGTGGGTGCTCTGTTGGCACGGTTAACTTTCCTCCTCCTCCTCCTCCTCCTCCTGCATCTCCTTAACGGGAGAACTGGGGCTTCCATGTTGGCGCGGAGGACGCCGTGGCTACTAGGAACCAAACGGTCCCCCCCTCTCTCCCCCATGTGAGTCATCAGCATGCACCACATGTCTGAGGAACCGTTGGGTTCATTAACAAAATGGGTCTGTATTAATGTTGCAATTTGCATAACCATTTCAAGTGATTAAGTGTATCCGGTTAATTGTATTGCAAATGATAGCCCTGTATAGCCACATACCCCTGAGAGGGTTCCCGGGGCACTCTAGAGCCTAATCAACACATTACCATGACACAAATATGCATTGACTAAATACTGAGAGTGCAGAAAATACACTTATCAATAAATATAACGACAAACTAAATGCAGGGTTTTGTTGTTTAAGTATATATACCTAACGGCGGAAAAGCAACACAAACAGAGAGGTTCACTTGAGGAGAGAATAAACAAAGACACAGCATGGCTTCGTATTCAAAGGTCTTGGAAGGATAACTGTGGAGCATGTGTGTGTGGTTGGCGGCTGGTTTAAGCAGCCTCACCTGGCCTAGACCTGATTAGACTGATTACGCTATGGCTGGTGAGGCTGCACACCTGTGGGTCCTTGTTAATCAAGGCCCACAGGTTAAACCAGCCACCACCACACACACTGGAGGACGAGAGCTCTAGCATGTTCCATCTGCTCTGATCACCAGGATTCAAACTCTTGCAATAAACCTGATTCCTCATCACCCGGTGTCCTTGTCCTCAGGAGGAGCCCTCAAGCAGCCATTTTAAGCATCGACTGCTACAATAACATTGGAGGAAAGAAAGAATAGGCAGAAAGTACATTCCTAATACCCCACATACAACATACCATATTTACAATTTCAACTTTTTTAAGCATAAAACATGTTAGTGACTGAAGGCGTTTGATTTCAATGCTTTTGGAAAGAAGTAAAGTACCATCTGGTCTTTAAGAATAATAGCCAATGCCTAGCTCTCTAAATCAGCCAACATTTAAACTTGGCATGGTCTTGTTAACAGAGAGGAGAGGAGAGGAGAAGAAACAAGAGGAAGAGGAGAGGAGAGGAGAGGAGAGGAAACAAGAGGAAGAGGAGAGGAGAGGAGAGGAGAGGAGAGGAGAGGAGAGGAGAGGAGAGGAGAGGAGAGGAGAGGAAAGGAAAGGAGATATAAAAGGAGATGTGAGGAAATAAGAGGGAGAGAAGGAGAAAGGAGAAAGGAGATGCAATGATAATAAAACATGGGAGGAAAAGAGATGGGAAGAGAAAAGAAAAGAGGAGAGGAAAGGAGGATACATAGGAGGAGGTGAGAGAACGTAGCAAGGCTGTAAAGGAGTCGAGGGAGAGATTTGCCGAGGAGAGAAAGTTGGCAACATTTGGGGAGGGGGAACAAAGCCCAGAAGCAGAGTTACTCCTGGACCACCACCAAGACTTGTCCGGGGGGCAATGGGCTGAGGAGAGGCATACGATTATGGGAGAAAAGAGACCACAGAACCAGAAAACATGAGCAAGACCACCAACCATGCATGAGAGAGAGAGAGAGAGAGAGAGAGAGAGAGAGAGAGAGAGAGAGAGAGAGAGAGAGAGAGAGAGAGAGAGAGAGAGAGAGAGAGAGAGAGAGAGAGAGAGAGAGCAACAGACAGACAGACAAGAGCAAAAGAGAGGGAGAGGGAGAGGGAGAGAAATAAATAAAAGATAGAAGGAACGAAAGAGACGGAGATAGATGGAGCGATAGATGGAGAGAAAGCACAAGGGGGAAAAAAAGCAGACTGACGGAGAGAGGTAGAAAGAGATATGCGTGTAGGGAGGTAACTTGCCATGTGACAATGGAGCACCACTGTGAAGGAGGGAATACACAAATGTGCTGAAGGAGTTATTGAAACCCAGTTCAGCCAGAGCAAAGGAGGGAATATAAGAAGTATCTTTCTTATATGCTCTGATAGCTAACATCAGAATCAGCATGAATGCAGAGGACAGGGGTAGGAAGGCCGGGTGGTAGAATGAGGAACGAAACATGACCATATGGTATGGTAGCTACACCATAGATAGTAAAGTAGAGATTGATAAAGGTGATGTAGGTGGTAGATGTGATACGCTATGAGATTAGACTGTTTTTTTTTTTTTTAATAGGGGAGTACACATTGCAACATAGACTCATATAATGGAAAAGCTCTTATGAAGGTTTGCTGTGAGATCGTTCATCAATGGTCTTTTACAACCCAGACTCTGTCTATACTTTCTCCCCATTATAGCTTCCCATTATTCCTGAGAAACATTGGTGCCCTCGTGTGCTGCGTGTGCAACACTTGGGGGGTAGCACTAAAGCACAGACCTGTGTTCTTTAAAAACTTTAAAACCGCATTCTTTACTAATGGAATCTTGGGAAATCCCTCAATGCAATGTAGTACATTGAATTATATTATGTGTGTGTGTGTGTGTGTGTGTGTATGTTATGTTATGTGTGTGTGTGTTATGTTTGTCACCGCCCCAAAACATATGATTTTTAATTCACACAGTGATCATCAAATTCACACAGTGATCATCGAGCTTGACTTTGAATTGAATTGTCACCATTTAATTATCCACTACAGCACTAGAAATCTGACGTGATGACACAATCCTCGTAGCCTGACCAGACCAATTAGTTTGGAACATGGTTTTCTTTTTATAACCAAGGGGGGGGCGTTATCAACGGGCGCAGACAAAAATGTCCAAAATGTCACACAATTGGATAGAGCTACAACCAATCGGAGCAACGGAGTGCATGGCGTAGCCAATTGGCCTTCTTTGACCATCAAGGCTCGTTGTTATGAGTTATGAGTTATGCTATGAGTTGATCGGTGGAAAAGTGTCTGCTGCAGACCTTTGGGTGAGAGGGGATGGTATGTTCACCAGCCACTTACTCCTCATGTCGGGGTCGGTTGGAAAGCCATGGAAACTCAAAAAATATGGCGAATATTATTAATTATTAAGACTAAATAAGAACAATTATTAAGAGCTGTAGCTAGCTAGTTCAAAGTAAACAAATAGAGCGGAAACAACGAGTCGTATTATTTGGAATCAGAAGTACGTCACAAAGCTTAGTGCAAGTGGTCCATTTTTACACTTTACCTCCAGTCAGAAGTTTGGCAAACACATCTTTGTCATCAACAAATTGAGGGGGCTTGAAGGGCAGTTGTTCCTTCTTCCTTTAGAGTAAATATACTGTTGTTTGTTTGATACTGTTGCGCTAGCGGATGCAATAGGCTGTTTCACATTAGCGGCAGCCATCTTGGTTATTTACGTTTACGTTTGAATGCCTCAACGGAGCTCTTCTGAACAGTGTATACGATATCAAACGTGCCCCAAGTTACATAAACGGTTGTGATTGGCCAGAGCAGGGCCAGGGCTGCTGGAAATCTGTCTGAACGGGAGGGGGGCCAAACGCATATGCCAGAGCAGATAAAACATTAGCTTGCAGATTCGCCTGTTCCCAGGGTACAATACTATTACCAAAACAGCTACAGAACTGGAACTTTAAAATGCTTTTGCACAATATAACACATTACATCATCCCAATCCTTTGTGTTCTTTTTGTTATTTTTATTTATTATATAGTATTCCTATAGTATTGTGTTCTAGAATTGTATACTGCGGTAGGGAATGGGGAGTAAGCATTCCATTGTTCTTGTTGCAAATGGCAAATACAATTCTTCTTAAATCTTGAATCTTGATCAACGTGGCCTCTCCTTCATCCCTCTCCATCCTCCCACCTCCTGCACTCACAACCTTCCCCATATCCCTCTTATATTCAAATGGCCCCGCGCCCCCGTCTTATCTGTGAGCAAGGTTAACAACATGGGTGACGGATGACGAGTCCTCGCACACACACCACCGCCTTGTGGCCACCTAGACTTGACCCCCCCCCCCCCCCCCCCACCGCGCGACCGCTTTAGACTCATAGACTTCCCCGTGATACCCCAAGTCATAATGCATTTGCATAGCATTTTCCTCACTGCCATCGTCTCTCACAGGGGGCACTGTAAGGGCAGGGGGGGAGACAAGGGAACGTTGAGGACGATCCCTCCTTTCAGTGACAGCTAGGAGAGCTGAATGGGCAAATGCAAAATGGCACAGTAAGATGCATGCATGTGTTGCATATTTTAAGTGTATTAAAAAGTATTTTAAGAAGCAGCCTTTTATTTTTGCCATCAGGGCCAATTAACATACTCAGTTTCCTGCGGTGGTGAATTTGAAAAAAAAAAACTGAAAACACAAATGAAAATAACATTTAAAAGATATATGTTTACTGACTCATTTTTCCACATTCTATACTGTATAAGTATAGATATACTGGATGAGAAATGAAAGTCACACGGCTTAATTTCATTGGGTCTTGTTTCTTTCTGAAACACGATCAACTCTCTCTCTTTCAAACTTTGGAAATGCCGGAATGAAGACAATTGGGCAATTGAATGCACTTTTTGCCTGTGCCTGAAACGTCATTAAGACCATTATCAAGATCATTAACCTCATTAAATGCATAGATCATTGCTAATCCCCTTGTTCACTCATCCAGTGTTCTTCTGGTCTATACTCATTCAGAATAACAGTCTGAGCCTAATTAAAAAAAGAAGTCATCTTTGAAACTGTTACATCCCCCCAAATTCAATCCAGAGTAACAAAAACTACTTTCCAACGGAAGAAGAAAACCATACGTAACACAGAAAAGAGAGCAGTTCACTTCTACTGGGCTCAAGACAACACTGATTACCACACTCCCTGTTAAGAGGAGTCAACGTTACCGATCTCGGCACGACCTAGCGACATAAGCTAACCAACACACAGCGCCACAAAACTGCCAACTGGCCCTGTGTGTGTGTGTTCCTCCCGGTGTGAGCAAAGGTGTGCTTACTTACGCAATCAGTATGGCCATAGGGAGGGCTAAAGGGTTAAAAGCAGAATGTCGTTTCAGAATGCAGGCTGAATCCTGTGTGGTTGATGGCTGGTTTGAGCAGCCTCACCTTGCCCGAGTCAGACTGATTGGACTCTGCAGGCTGGATGAGGCTGCACACCTGTGGTGTAAGTAATCAAGGCACACAGGACATGCCAGCCATCACCACACGCACTCAGGAAGAGACACAGAAGGAATGCCTGAAGACGTACTGGAGTCCAGCCACGTCGACAGGCAGCCTCCTCCCAGTGCCAGCCCTTTCCCCAAAGGCAGTGACAGTCGCTGGTGGAGCCCAGTGGAGGACGGGGGGAGACAGCACAGCAACCGCCACGAGCAACCGCGGAGCAACCGATCTGTAGCAAGCGGCCCCTGAGAACCCGCCAGCGGCAGCCCAGGCCCAGCCGCACCTCTGCCAGCCAGCACAGAGTCCACCACCTCATGGTCCTGGTGGAGGGTGGCCCTGCTGTTCCGGGCCCTCTGAGGAGCTACCACTGTGGACCAGCTGTCTAGCCTACTCCCTATTGGCTGGTCAAACTGGGGAGGTGATGGGACAATGTTTTTTTATTTTATTTTAGGTATGGAATCTCCGTGAAGAGTTGGCTGTGGTAACCCCGGTCACAGTCCAGTTGTTCATATCAATTTTTTGGGAAAGGGGAGAGGGTAGGTAGCCTCAATTTGGCGTTGGGGGTTTGTATGAGTGTGTGTGGCTGATGGCTGGTGGCTTGTGTACTTGATGCCTGGCCCAAGTCAGACTGATTAGACTCTGGGGCTGGCTGAAGCTGCACACCTGTGGTGCGCTGAGTAGTCAAAGCACTCAGGATAAATCAGTATGTGGGCGGAACCCAGCAAAGCCACTTAGGTGGTGTGTGGCAGGAGCTATTCACAATATGCTGTAGTATGCTGTAATAGAACGTCTTAAAAGGGCAAGGACTTTCCTCTTCCTCTTTTCCTATTATTGTAGGCCTGTTTCATCATCAACATCTTATGACCCAACATGACTGGCTAGCCAAATGTGCCAGAGAACCCAGAAGTAGAGACAGGACACCCAAAACAACGGATAATGTCTTTACTGAAAGATCCACAAACTCAAAAACAACAGGGTAGGGTTGGATAGGTTACGAGGTACACAGGGAGATGGTCCAGAGGTGGAACGCGGCGGAGAGGGTCCCCGCAGGGGGGGGGGGGGGGGGGGGGGGTAGGACGAGACGTGACGTAGTCGGAGCTGGAGACACAGGTTCTCGAGTAGGAGGGAGCCATAAGGTTCTCAAGTAGGAGGGAGCCATAAGGTTTTCAAGTAGGAGGGAGCCATAAGGTTCTTGATGATCAAGCCCCTGACGTCGGTCTTCGGCAGCCTTAAGAAGGGTAGATCGATTAGAGCGTGGGGGCACAACACATCTGTTGATGCTCACTTCCAATATTATGATGTGGCTATTTATATACTTCTATCCTATTTACAAAACGTTAAATTTGGTTTGTTCAATGCGTCTCGGCCATAGTTTCCTCTCGAGTGCGAGTGCAAGAAGAAGGAGGAGATGGAGACGTGAGAAAACACAGCTAAAAGTGTTTCACTGTATTTCCGGAAAACCACAGAAACACAGGGAACTGATGCTACTGTACAAATAAGAGGAAACATTTGGCAAAACTAATATTTGAAAAAATGTAAGGAAAGTAAATAAAGATAATGGGGTACACAAATTGTATCTCAGATGTAATGAAAATGACTTGTCCAAGAGGGAAATCAGTCACCGTTCCTTGGTTCCTTGTTTGCGCAAACCTTGATACAAACAAACCTTTGAAAACACGTAACATCTTGGTACAGCAGCACAGCAGGTGCACTCACCGTTTCCGATTGGAAACCTTGACTGTCAGTTCCACTGCTTGGTGTCCTTCGACACAAACTAATTAAACTTCAACTGTTATCCGCAGGATAACAGTTGAACAGTTTAAAGACGTGCAGACCATTTTTCATGAACCACAAATGGACATTAACCTTGGCAGTAAAAGGTAGAAATATCCTAATTGATCCTAGTGGTGTTGATGTGTTGTTGTGTGGTAAGATGTAAATAGGACTTCAATCTAATCAGGTTGGCAATTCATAATTAAAGACAAGTGGGTATTATTATGTAGTACATTTATAGTTGTAGTCCCTTGTTTAGACATACTTTAGAATATTACATTTGGCTAAATTGATTTAATAACTGACATATCTGCATGTAATTGATGTTGATTGAGAGCGTAAATCACATATTATTTCATTGATTTAATTACTCCACCTGTATACATAGAGATAAAGTGTGCTGTCTATGATGTATGTACGCTACATATAGCAATGGTTGTTTCTTTTTTCCTCAATGACATTGTTGTGTTGCGGGAAGTGAGATTCAAAGGCAATTGGCAACAGCGAGAGCAACAATTGGGAGGTAGAAGGCAGTTGGCAGAAGTCATAAGCAATCAATGTTATCACTCAAGGCACCTTCTCTCCGGGGGCTAAAATGCCTGACAGTGATTGTATTCGACCTACGTGCCAGCATTCTGAACAGTCTCTCTCTCTCTCTCTCTCTCTCTCTCTCTCTCTCTCTCTCTCTCTCTCTCTCTCTCTCTCTCTCTCTCTCTCTCTCTCTCTCTCTCTCTCTCTCTCTCTCTCTCTCTCTCTCTCTCTCTCTCTCTCTCTCTCTCTCTCTTCCCTATGGCAGAGCACATAGAGTCATCTTAGGGTGAGTGTGCCATGGACAAAGTTGCTTGGTTCTTTAACATTTAATATGATTGGATTAGTAGTATAGTTATCATTCATGAAGATGTGTGTTGCTGGATATAATTCAAAATAGCCCAGATGGTGAAACAGATTTATTTTGGAAAAGTCTTCAAAATATTGTTTTTAAGACACCAGATATTTGCAACGTGCAACAATGTGCATATGTGCAACAATGAAAATCTGATTAAGCCACATATAGCTAATTATGTCAAATACATCTACCTTAGCACCTTCACCTATGACTTTGTTACGATACTCCACAGTGAATCCTCCGTCGCACACGCACACATTCAGCCAAGCGGGACGTTGAAAAATATCTGGTGTTTTGTAGTCAAATGCATCTTACAAGTTAGGCTATTTTGGATTATAACAAGCAAAAAAATTATAAAACTCCATAAAACTCTATCTCTAAACTCTAACTCTAAAAAGATCTATCGGTGAGTGGTGAATGTTCTTTTTATATATATTCCCCTCGATGTTCGATGAACAGGGAAGCAATGGACAGAACGCAGAGCACTGAGTCTATAAATAGAGTGCATGAATAACAACCTTCTGAACCACTGAAAGGCCAATTCAATAATAAGTAATAAGTCATATACATATATTACGAAAGCAAGTGAATGCTGCCCACTTTGAGCCTTGAGTCTCTTCTGGAAGACGATAAGAGAAGAGAAACTCTGAGATGGTATTTCATTTTGATGTGCATCCCTATTTTTTTAAAGGGCCACTGGGGGAATCCAGTGAAGGGAAAAGGGTGAGCAGCTTTCTTTACCACTTTACATCTTAGGGTTGAATGGACGGGTTACCATGTGACCACTGAGAGACACTTACCAGATGGAACATGAAGTACAATTATCAAATTGTATGCATTCATATATAGGGTGGGCATGACTGTGTATCGCTAATAAAGTAAGCAACGATGCTTGTTTTTGATTCTTTAATGTCTACATTATATAATTTTATATATATATATATATATAATATACAGCATATATATATCTATCTATATATAGATATATATAGATAGATAGATATAATACGTATATATAGCAAAAATAATGGTTGATCATATATAAATATATATATATACATATTATATATATTTTTTATTATATATATTTTATATATATAAAAGAAGACATCTTCCGCACAAGAGACCAAGAACGTTTGTAAGCTTGTTACATCACCTTCAGACATTCAGAGTCAGATGTACTATCAATGCATCGGTTTCTGCCACTTTCTACTTTCAGCATTGTTTGGTCTCATCTTCAATCAGGGGAATTGTTAAGCTTGAGCGTCTAGGGGCTCAGAGCCTCTGCCTTCTCCACGCGAAGGCAGAGGCGAAATCACGCTACACCCGAGAGTCAGAGCAGCGCTCAAACATAACTGGAACTGAACAAATGCATCAATAAGAGAGCAGATCCCACAAGGTGCGCTAACGGCACGATCCATTGCCACGGCCATCTTTTTTTTTGGGGGGGGGGGGGGGGGGAAACCATTCAAATCACAGCTAATTGCATTTTGATGTCTCGCCTGTTTTCTCGCCTGTTTTCACGCGACAGGCTGCCGGAGTGCCTGGCCCTCGACTGAGATTAGGCACTTCAGCCACCCGACGCACGCACACGCACACACACACACACACAGACACACATACATACACACGCGGTTCGACATCAGAAGAGGAGAACTGGAACAGCCAAGCTCCCTGTGAAACCAGCACACATCTCAACACACAATTAAAAAATAATAGAGTTTTAGCTTTGGCAGTACCTAGCGACGGTGGTGGTGGCGTGTGTGTGTGTGTGTGTGTGTGTGTGTGTGTGTGTGTGTGTGTGTGTGTGTGTGTGTGTGTGTGTGTGTGTGTGTGTGTGTGTGTGTGTGTGTGTGCGTACGCATGCTATCCTGAAAAGCATAGAGTGCAACAAAATCATCCAAGTCCTAATGAGTTATCATTCAGACACCGTGTTCAGAAGAAGAGCCTTTTGCTCTGTGTGACTCCCACTATAGCCGCCGCCCACCTTTGAGCACCGCACAACAACAACAACAACAACACGACCACTATTTATATTAAAACTACAAACTACATTCCGTGGTCATCATCAAGGTCTATCTTGATGATATCTTTTTATTTTTTAAAGATAGACCTGTAGTGTCTGCAGAGTTGTGTCTCTGGCACCAGAACACCTCCAGCTCTACTGCCACCTGTGCATTTCTTTGTCTTCTTCTGTTTATGCTGCAGCATTAACAGAAATGTATATTTTGTCCCAACCCCTTTGTCAGTCTGTAATATATATTCTTATTGTCGTGTGAGCCCAATAAAACCAGAACCACTCTATCTTATCATGAATTAAACATTGCGCCGAAAGCTGTCCCGGCTCCCACAAAGATTGTATTGGAGGACAGGGTTAAAGACACGTCCTCGCCCCCTGGGCAGCCGACCAATAAAAACAAGTTAAAACAAAATTGTTTTTTACTGTGCGGCCATATTTGTTGGGGCTGGCTTGTCACCGTATTTGCGCTGGCTTATCTCGTTCAATATTTGAGGAATAAATGAATTGTGAGACAACAGCTGCTCAATTAAGCCTCCAGATTCTTTAATCAGTGGTTGCCATGGTTTCCCTGGTGAACGTCCATCTATATTCCATATGTCCCCTATCAGCAGCATGTGCTATCTGGATTTTGTGTGTGTGTGTGTGTGTGTGTGTGTGTGTGTGTGTGTGTGTGTGTGTGTGTGTGTGTGTGTGTGTGTGTGTGTGTTTGGAGTGTGCGTGTATGTGGTTGGTGGCTGGTTTAAGCAGCCTCACCTAGCAAAGTGTGCATCCTCACCAGCCAATCAATCCAATTCAGATTGGACTGATTGTCTGGGATGGGGATGCACACCTGTGGGCCCACAGGTTAAACCAGCCACCACACACACTCAAGGAGAGCTCTAGCATGTTCCATCTGCTCTGTTCACCATGATGCAAACTCTTGCAATAAACCAGATTCTTTATCAACCTGTGTCCTTGTCTTTGGGAGGAGCTCTCAAGTAGCCAAGAATAGTAAAACAGTAATAGCTGGTGGCAGCGTCGTCTGCTACAGTGTGTGTGTATGTGTGTGTGTGTGTGTGTGTGTGTGTGTGTGTGTGTGTGTGTGTGTGTGTGTGTGTGTGTGTGTGTGTGTGTGTGCGTGAGTTACCAAAAACTGTTAGTGTGTAGGAAGAGTTAAGGCATTCATCCAATGAGAAAAGGATGATGCTGTTGCAATACCACGTGTGCATACAGTACATGTTTTATTCACTGCTGTTGATGTAGAATGCATCACAGGCATAGGAAATTGAAGGTATGACCCCAACTTGCTACCCATAAAAGCTTGGCTTAAATGAATTCAACAAGAAGGTGGACACAAATATTATTTGTGCATCTAAAGACAAGGCGGTTTCTGACATGAATCCTCTCCCACCAGGACCAGTGACCTGGAACTAAAAGCTGTGAACTAAAAAACGTTTTCCTTCAGAGAGCAGAGAGGCCTCGAGGCGTACATGATAGGCTCTCGCCGTATCCACCGTAAGCAGAGATAGATCTGGAGCCGGTTTTTTTGCAGAAATCTGCCATGAAAACGTACTTCCCTTTTTCAACATAGAATTGCAGCCTTGCATGTGTGGGTAGTACATTATATAGGCTTTGGTACTACTAACACTAATGCAGCCATACTACGAAAAAACTGGCAAATGGAAAAGTTCCAGCCTTGTCTGCGCACACACACACACCTAACAACTGCTGTTTTTTGGGAACACAACGGCAGCTGTACCCCCTGTGCTGCCCCCCTGCACTCGAGAGAGTGTGTTCTCCCACAATGTTTTGACACCATAACAAACAAACATGTTTTCACTCCTCCTCCTGGTCCTTTGTTTGTCGACTACACACTTTTTCATTGGCTGTTGAAAATTCCCCAGTCGATTTTTCGTCTTCCACCCAGCACACACCACCCGATCATGGAAAGACTTGGAAAATATCCAATATGTTTGATGGAATCTGGAGCATGACCATGGGATGATATGGAGCAGTGGTTCCCAAACTGGGGAGCGCATCCCCAAGGGAGGGGGCGGAGTTATGACAGCGGGGTCTGCAACGGCTAATCTTGCCGTTGCAGTTTTAATTACAGACAATGTTTTGAATACATTGTATAGGAAGGTGAAAGCTAAGGATGTTTCTGGGAGTGTCTTTATGTGGCTGCATGTCGTTGGAGGGGAGGGGGGGGGGGGGTGCTGACATTTCTTTTATCTACAAAAGTAGCTCAGTCAGTTGGGACTTGGCTTGGGAACCAGAGGGTTGCCGGTTCAAGTCCCGGTTGACGGACCAAGTACAGAGTGAGAACTGGTACTTGGGAAAAGGTGCCAGTTTGCCTCCTGGGCCGAGGTGTCCTTGAGCAAGGCACCAGACCCATACACTTCTCCCCGGGCGCTGTATGTACAATAGCTGCCCACTGCTCCTAATACCAGGATGGGTTAAATGCAGAGAACACACAGTGTGTGTGTACATGTATGTGACCAATGAAGAGGACTCAAAGTCCTCCAGATTTAGATTCATAAAAGGGGGGCCCTGCATAAAAAGTTTCGGAACCACTGGTATAAACTGGGGTGTTCATGTGTGTGAGGGAAAGATTGGCCTCTTTCCCTCACACACATGAACACACACACACAACGATGTGTGTATCGGTAGTGCGGCCCCAGCTTTTATCTGTAAACTAGTTTGTAGGGGGGGAAGCACTGTGAGGATTTCAAAACCACCAGTCTTGATTTATAGTTACCTCAAACATTAGCCACACATCTTCCCGAGAAGAAGAAGAAAATACCATCAGTCATTTTTCATACCCTAACTGTCACAAAAACAATAAGGAGAGCTGAGTAAGATATTGCTTAACTTTATTACCCACAAGGCATTTCATAAATCTATTGTTATTGTGTTGTTGTTTTGTTTGGTTTTACAATGAAATACAAGAGACTTTGTCTCTAAAATACAAGCCAGTGTTTTTGGGGGAGCCGAGAACCTTGGTGCAGATGTCTTTCGGTTCATTAACAAGGCTGCTGCTGCTGCTGCACACACATGGTTTAACATGGTTTTTTCACAACGCAACAAAATGTATCCAACGCATTATGTTGATTACAGGGCTTGCTGTATGTTTGTATTTGTCAATTTTTGCTTGTTATATTGTTTATTTGGCGTTGGTTAGTTCATTTGGTACGGATAGCAGGACTCAGCTATCTGTCCAACATGACTATATACTTAAAAGTATGAAACCATGATTGGAAAGTATGTATTCTTATTTTATTTTAGTTTGCAGAGAAACAAAATACAAAACACATAGGTGTGTGTGTGTGTGTGTGTGTGTTGTCTCTTAGGCATGCCATAAAAAAAGTGTGAATGTACATAGTTTTTGTCTTTGTATCTGTATCATGACAGCTACCTCTATGTGTTATCAAATATTCACATGTGTATGTTTTCTCCCAAACCTACTTTGTATTTTTAGTTGTTTTTTGTACGTTTTTTAGGACATACTACTTAGTGCTATTTCGGACTCACTATCAAGGCACTTGAGGGAGTGTGAAACAAATGGCGTCGGTGAGCTGACGTAAATGTCCGCCCCCCCTAAATTTAGAAGCTACGTTTCGGTTGTTTTTATATTTCCAGATCGTGACTTGATGTGGGTATAAATAATTAAAGTGCATGCGTGTTCGGTGTGCGTGCGCGCGTGTGTGGGTGTGAGTGTGTGTGTGTGTGTGTGTGTGTGTGTGTGTGTGTGTCGTGGTCGAGCAGGAGGAGGAGGAGGGGCTTGTCATCAGCCCAGAGTGGAGTACACACAGGCGCCGTCTTCATCGATTTACTCTTACATGATAACAAAGTGGACCAAAAAAAATCCAGCAGCAAAAAAGGTGAGAGGAGAAGGCTGGAGGAGAGAAAAGAAGAAAAATGAAAAAGAGAGGAAAAGAGCAAAATGGTTAGCTACTGCATGCACGTGTGTGTGTGTGTGTGTGTGTGTGTATGTGTGTGTGTGTCCCAGTTACTGCATGTAAGTCCTCAAATGAACAATCCACTGGAAGACTGACAGCAGAGGGGGGTAAAATAAAAAGGGGAGGGGGGGGGGGGGGGGGAGTTCGGCTTGGGATTGATGATGAGATGGGCCCATCGGCGTAGAGCATGGCGGAGTCATCGGCTGCCATGTCGCGAGCTTCCGCACGACGACGCAGTTTTTTGTTATTTATCCTTTTTATCGCAACTATTTTAGTTCAGGAAGTTAGCAGCATGTTCACTTATAACTTTTGCACACTTCTGGAGATCAGATCGACAGTCGCTCGCCGCCTACCGGAGTTTTTTCATTCTTTCGACTCGGACGTCCCGCCCGAAGTCACAGCTGGATTATCTCCGACCATCTTGGGCACGATTACACGCAAGCGTCGCCGGAGGAAGCGAGGGAAGCGAGCCGGCGTGCTATTCAGGCTGAGATGTCGATCCGATCGCTCGGGAGTTTACAGCGGTAACCGTGACCGCTGTTTACATTCCCCCACAAGCCAACACGGACACAGCGCTGAAGGAACTGTACGGGGCTATCAGCAAACAGGAGTCGGCACACCCCGAAGCTGCTCTCATCGTGGCGGGGGACTTCAAGAAGGCAAACCTGAAGAAGGTTCTCCCGAAGTTCTACCAACACATAACGAGCAACACACGGGGCGAGCGGATCCTCGACCACTGCTACACCCCCTTCCGTGATGGCTACAAGGCCCTCCTCCGCCCACCGTTCGGCAAATCAGACCACCGCTCTATCCAGCTGCTCCCCGCCTATAGGCAGAGACTGAAGCAGCAACCGATCGCTGTGAGGGAGGTCCAATGCTGGTCGGACCAATCGGACTCTATGCTGCAGGATTGTTTTGATCGCGCTGACTGGCACATGTTCCGCGTCGCCTCGGACAATAACGTCAACGAGTACGCGTCGTTGGTCACCGGGTTCATCAAGAAGTGCATAGATGACGTTGTTCCGACCAAGTCGGTTCGGATATATCCCAACCAGAAACCGTGGATTAACGGCGATGTTCGCGCTGCCCTACACGCGCGTAACGCCGCCTTTGGCTTTTTTTTTTTTAGAGAGTGTTCTTACAGGGTGTACCGCAGTCGAGCGCAGAGCGCTTTAAAGGGTGGTGCGGCCCAGTATATCGTTGGAGGTGAGCTCCCCTCCCTCCTGGATATATACAATCAGCGGTGCGTGGCCAAGGCCAAACAAATTATAAAAGACATTGCCCACCCCAGCCACGAACTGTATTCACTTTTACCGTCAGGTAGGCGATACCGCAGTATCAAGTGCCGTACAAATAGGCTTAGAGATAGCTTCCACAGTCAAGCCATCAGGCTGCTGAACAAGGGCGTATAGCATATAACAATGTATATTTTATTACATTGATTTATATATACATATTGCTCTTTTCTGTGCAGATATTTTGCATTTTATAAATTGCATTTTTATTTTTATTTTTTAACTTTATTCTATTTTTATTCTATTTTTATCTATTTTTATCTTATTTTTATAACTGCTGTCTGTCGTCGGGTATTGCACATAAGATTTTCACATCACTGCTTTATACTTGTGTAAACTGTGAAGTGACAATAAACTTGACTTGACTTGACTTGACTTGAGTAGCAAGTCGGCCGACCTTTCCTCGAGCCGTGTGACCAAGGTCAAGAGGAGAGTGAGATTTCCCCCCCCCCTCCCTTGGAAAGGAACGGGGCACAGGGTGATACAGCTACAGAACGGGTCAAAGAGAAACTAGACAGCTGCTGATGGGAGAAGAAAGGAAGGGGGAGGGGGCAAGAGAGATAAGGGCCAGAACCAAAAGAAAGAAATAAACCACGATGAAGAGAATGAGAAAGGGCAGCAGAAGCAGAGAGGAGTGGAGGTCCGGAGGGAAGGAGGGAGGGTGGAAGGAAGGGAGGGAGGGGAAGAGACAGCAGGGCGGTGATAGCTCGAGAACCAGAGGAGGATGAGAAGGAGGAGGAGGAGGGACATGTTGAGAGGAAACAGTGATGGGGAGAGAGGAGGAGGAGAAGGCAGGTGAAAGGAGTGACGAGGGGATGGAGGATGGGCTAGAAAGAGAAGTACACACACACACACACACACACACACACGCACACACACTCTCTCTAATACGGATCTTTTCTTAAGCCCAGTGCTAACATCAAGGTTTCAATAATTCATGTGGACACGGCAGTTTAGAGTTTAATTTGCCCGTTCACAACAGAGATCTGATCTACGGCACAGTCAACCTGATCTGATGTCAAACCCAATGAGAGCTCCCGATGATAGCTTCGCTCGTCGTCCATATTTAAAAACCTCATCTCCCATTTAAAAATTACCCACAGCATTCAATGTCACTGCGGAGGGCGGACAGTTTCCACTGAAATACGTTTCCTGCCGCTCGTCAAAAACATAACGACAGGGGCGTGTTGGGTACAGAAGGTGTTATTTTGCAAAACCCCTCCCACTGAAAGGTATACAGTACTGCAGTACTTATGACAGTATGATGTATGCAATATAATCAATGTCTCTTTACACATTGTAAAAGACAGAGCATCAGAAAGGAGTACAAAAATAAGGTAAATACCAGAAAGGAAAATAACACAAGGTTCAAAATAATAAAACGATGGGTGAATGGAACTGAACATGAAAACATACCAGCAGAAGCAGAAGCAGAAACATACAGGAGACCATACACCAAATGGACTAAACCAAATGAGAGGAGAGAGGAGTAACAGAAACAAGCCATCACATCACAGCCATCAAAAAACACAAGTCTTCCCACCCCATAAGCCACATGATGTGGACTGACCCAATCAGGCCCAATTAAGCAGGCACTCCTGTCCTTAATCCTAGTTCCTCGTGTGACTCTGGCCTTTATTTGACGTAAACTCAAATAAAGATGAAAGCATGTTTAATGAAACCAAAGCTATGTGTTATCAATATCTGAACTGGATTGTGTATGTGCATGTGCATTCGTGTGCCATAAAGTATTACCTTTCGGCAATATAATTATGAACGATAATCGTGGGCTGGATAGGTGATTACTGATTGCCAACACCTGCCAGTCACAGAGAGCCACGCCCCCCTCCTATCTCTCCCTACAGACAGCGCTACACCACCCATACCCATTTGTTATGCATGTCATTTTGGCAAATATTACAGCATTTCAATGTTATTAGAGCCGAAGTGTCGGTTTCAATGACAACATTTAGACTGCCGGGTCCTTGTAGCATATACTTACCTCAAAAGGGGTAAGTAAAGGGAATTCCATGAAAAGGAAGATATACAAAATGAGAGAGAGAGAGAGAGAGAGAGAGAGAGAGAGAGAGAGAGAGAGAGAGAGAGAGAGAGAGAGAGAGAGAGAGAGAGAGAGAGAGAAAGCGTGAAGAAGTCGAGGACAGGGTACACGTGAATAGCAAGAGAGTGAGAGAGAGAGCGAGAGAGAGGGAGAGAGAGAGAGAGAGGGAGAGAGAGAGAGAGAGGGGGGGGGGGTTCTTGTGCGGCCTGTCAGCTTTCCCTCCTTCATTCTCTTGCCCACTCTTTTCTTTCTATCCTTCAGTCACTGTCCTTGAATCATAGGGAACATTCAGTGCCATGGAAGCAAGACAAAAGCCTGAACACACACACACACACACTCACACTTTCTCCAAGAACACATGGAAACTGACTTTCTCAAACACAGGCCAACATGCACACAAATGTCTGCACACACGCACACACACACCTCATATATACACACACTAAAATATGCAGGGCCATACAGAATCAGATACACACACGTGTGCACACAGACTTGGTCGTAAATACACGACCACACACAGAAAGTCATAAGGGTACACACACTATTTTATAACACCTGTGTGCCAGACACCTCAGCTGCTCTGAGTCTCCTCCAGTCTGGATCCTCATTTTGAAATGAGGATTTATAATTTGTAAATTTGTCATTTTGATTTTCCCTTTCACGTTATCTCCCTCAGCCTCCATCTCGCTTTCTTCCCGGGTCTCCTTTCTTAAACCCATTGGCATTAGTGTCACCTTACACACACACTGAGCATTCTGTGTATTACTCCATCTATCTATTTATCTATCTATATCAGTCTGTCAGTCTGTCAGTCTGTCTGTCAGTGACTCCAATCATTCCGCTCTATAATGAACACTTGTTAAATGACTCCAGCATTCAATCAGACATGGTGCAGGGCTGGACAGTTAATATAAATGTTATCGAAATCACAATATGGCCAAGTGAAAAATCTAAATTGCAGGAGCGGCAATTTTTCCATCGGGGTGAAATGTGTAAAATGTGCATTTTGGACACTGTTATAAATTGAAGAGCTGTAGAGATTGCCGCAGAGATTCCCTGGCCAAATGTTTGTGCAAGTTGGTTTGGTACAGACCCCAACAAATGTCACAGTACTAATAATGTAATCGTTGAGATGCAAAAATGACAATTCCCACGAATATCAAAACATCTGTCAACATAATCACAATATGACTTGTTCACCGTGTCGTTCAGCCAAAACGTGGTGGGAGTTTCAGAGTGCAACATTGACGTTTGTGTTGGAACACATTTTCAAAACCATTGTCGCCAGAGTCTCATCACCCCCCCCCCCTGACAGACTTGAAAATAACAGCAGCTAGCAGATATATCGTTTTTTATGGGGGAACGTGGAGGCAGGTTCACAAGCAGGTCTTTAACATTTCAAAGAGATGAAGAGATGTTTACAGTGAAAGCTCCTCAGCACTCCTCAGCTATCCAGACATCTATACAAGTACGACAACTATATGTATGTATATATATGTGTGTGTATGTATGTATGTATGTATGTATGTATGTATGTATGTATGTATGTATGTATGTACACATACATACAGTACATACATACTGTACATACATACATACGGCTTAGACACTCGACAGTTTCATATTAATACACTTTGAATAAACAAGCAGTGAACACGGAACACCCACAATGCTGAGAGCCGCTGAAGGGGCACACACTCTGATTGTGTGGGCATATGTGTATGTGTGTGTGTGTGTGTGTGTGTGAGTGATCTATCACACACACACACACACACACACACACATGCACACACCAAACAACATCCCACAGTCCCCGTTGGATTCATTAGAACAAGGGGGATAATCAATGTGGTTCCGCAGCCTAATGCCGTTTGTTTGTTTGTATTTCCGCGTTACTCATCCAACTGCATTATAAACACTCCAAGGCACGAGGTGACGGATCTGAGATACATTTGCATTACAATACACCACCTAGAGAGCTGTGATATCTTGACAAACATAAACACACCCAGTCCTGGATTCTTTGTTTTGTCAAAGTGGTTTGTTCTGTTATTTGGTGTACTTATCCAGAATTGTGTGTGTGTGTGTGCGTGTGCGTGTGTGTGTGTGTGTGTGTCTGAGAATCCTCAAATCAGTTTGCTTAAGATTTGGACAAACACAGTGTTGGGTTCACCGAAAGGGAGACATAACTTTTCGTCAGAGGCGGCGACGAACAAACACAACGCAATGCAAAAACACACCTCTCACTCAAGAAGCTCAGAGTGACACCTGCATAACCTGTACCCAACAAGACCGTATCCACCAAGCCATCAACTGTTTACTTGTGGCGACCCCTGCCTCTTGTAATTGGCTAGCCTCTGATAATTGAACCGTTATCCGCCATCAACATCAATGAATGAACAAGTCGGTGCATAAGGTTAAAATATGGATGAGGGTTTTTTTTTTGAAAGAAATGAGGATTCAAAAACAACCCCTTTGTTCAAACCTCAGAGTACTTCCGGGACTCTTGGGTCCAGACCTGATGGGTTGTCAAGGGTAACATAACGGAAGGTATAAAATAAGTTATTGTATATTCAAGGAAGAGAGGCCAGTATTTTAACCATTGGGGGAGGTTGAAGGCCAAAACGATCCAGAATAAGTGGGGTTTAAATCCAGGGCATAAAACAGTGCTGGGATTTTTAAAGTCACTCTAAGGATGATAAAAAAAAAAAAGTATCAAAGAGCAAAGTAACAATAAAAAAACATTCACAAAGCCAACTGTTTTTTTTATATGAAATATATTTAATATTGTGTTAAAGCGCTAAAAACAAGCTTGTACACATCATCAGGTGAATAAAACAACACAGCTTTATTCTCCAGATTGTCCTCAATGGAGAAACATGTAATGTGATGAATGCATTAAGTTAGCCACCAGCAGGCTGTGGATGCCATTAGCACAAATGAAGAAATATAGACCACTTGATTTGGATTTTGTATGAAAAAACATAAAGTCTGTTTGTGTTTCTGCATGACTTGCCAGGGCGCTAATTAGCAATATATAGCACCAGAAATGCATGGAGACAGTGGCTAACCCATAGTAAGCATTAGTCCCAGTGAAGCATGATGATGTCCAGATGTTCCGATATCATTCTGTTTAATGGTGATAGACCTACAGTAAGTAAAGACTCACTGGTTATTCCTTGAATGAGGTAATCAATGCCAAATAGGTCGATTTTCTATTTATGTTTTATATGACAAAATGATTGAAATCTGTCTATCCAATTTTTTTTATATTATTCCTCCTTCAGTGTCCTGACGGGACAAGGGGCTATTCCAGCATACTATAGGAACAAGACAACCCCTTGAATGAAATATATAAAGACATAAACTCCTCAGACAAGCCACCCAATCACACCCCCTCCCACCCTTACTATCCCCAAATGATTCACGCTTTCGATTTCGCCCAAAAAAGCTGGCAACCGTCTTGGGAAGGTGAGAGGATACGCCGGCAGCCAGTCGGTCGAATTGCAGACAGCAGGCGGGACCCAAGAAACATGCATCGCTACTCTGTAGAGCTGCCAGCCAGACAGCCAGCCAGCCAGCTAGTTAGCTATAGCTAGCAATGCTGCAGGTCTGGTCCTTATGCGGTGGACAAGACCTGAAAGAGAGAGAGAATGAGAGAGAGAGAGAGAGAGAGAGAGAGAGAGAGAGAGAGAGGGGAGAGAGAGAGAGGGGAGAGAGAGAGAGAGAGAGAGAGAGAGAGAGAGAGAGAGAGAGAGAGAGAGAGAGAGAGAGAGAGAGAGAGAGAGAGAGAGAGAGAGAGAGGGGGAGGGAGAGCGATGGCAGAGAGAGAGAGAGAGAGAGAGAGGGGAGAGAGAGGGGGGAGAGAGAGAGAGAGAGGGAGAGAGAGAGAGCAAGGGTTAAAGAGAGAGCGATTAAGAGAACCGGAGAGACAAAAGAGAGAGAGAAAGGGAGAGCGAGGCAGAGTGAGGAAGAGCAAGAGAGAGCGAGCAAGAGATGGAGAGGCGGGGGAATTGGAGGTGGCTGCGGGATTGGATGAGAGTGTCAAGAAATGACAAGATGATGCAAAAAAACAGGGCCAAAGAGAGATGGGAATCAGATGGAAATGATACAGGGACATTTGTGGTCATTTTCCTCTTTGATAGCAGTAGCAGACACACGCCGAGAGTCACAACGTTCCTATAAATGCAAAACCCCTGCAAGCCGGACATGTGTTGTCCGTCCTCTGTGATCCTCCGTTCCCCACGCCGGCCCTGTGCCTCTCTTCTTCTCCTCTGTCTCACCACCATCTTATCTTCCCATCTGTCTCGGTCGTCCTTATCCCAGAAGGATCCGTTGTTTTCTCCCACTCTTCCTCCTCCGCTGTCCTTTCAACGCGGATAGTCACCCCCGCCTCACTCTCTTGCACTCCCTCTCCCTCTCTCACAGCCTCTCATTGTGTGTCCGTCATTGTCTCTCTCTCTCTCTCCCTCTCTCTCTCGTTAATTCACCAGCCAGTATGTCCACTCACTGTGCTCTCTACTGTCTATAACCATAGTTCATTCTCTCAACCCTCTCTCTCTTTAACACCCCTCCCTCGACTAACGTAATACCTCACATCCTAATGCTTCTGTGCTTCCAAAATAACATGACGGGCATTGCGATGTGACTATTACGACCCAACGAGACCGGCTAGCCAAATGTGCCAGAGAACCCAGAAGAAGAGACAGGACACCCAAAACAACAGATAATGTCTTTACTGAAAGATCCACAAACTCAAAAACAACAGGGTAGGGTTGGATAGGTTACGAGGTACACAGGGAGATGGTCCAGAGGGTGCTGGAGACAGGTTCTCGAGTAGGAGGGAGCCATACGGTTCTCAACGATCAAGCGCCCGACGTCGGTCTTTGGCAAGCCTTAAGAAGGGTAGATCCCAGGTGTTCATTGGCCTCAGCAGGCTCGATTATGATGGGCAACACCTGGGATTGATTAGAGCGTGGGGGCACAACAGTGACATCACCATGTACAAGCCCTCCTTCCTCTTCCCTTGCTCCCTGTCCTTCTGTCCCTGGTCTTCCTTCCATGCCCATATCTCCCGTACCTTCCTCCAGTGTTCGGGTCAAACCAGACCGATTTACGGTGTTTATGTGTTTATTTAAGTGTTTGTAGCTGGTGGCTGGTTTAAGCAGCCTCACCTGGCCAGAGTCAAACTGATTAGACTCTGGGGCCTTGGCAATCAAGGCCCACAGGTTAAACCAGCCACCACCACGCACACTCCATGCACACTATATGGGCCACAAGCACACACACACACACACACACACACATAAGATGGAGAAGCGCGAGCATGTAACCATCAACTCTGGTCACCATTCGAGAACAAAACTCTACAACAACAACAAACCCGTTTCCTCATCACCCTGTGTCTCCCGTGTCTTCAGGAGGAGCTCAGAGTAGCCATTGTAATGGCTTGTGTTAGCAGCGTCTGCTACAATTGTTCGTTTTTCATCCGATTGCCTCAAGGCCTGATGTTGTTCTCCACACTGGGCGTTTGAACATATGAAATTGCTGATCACCACTTTCATCAAATTTTGAGGTGTAGTCTTGACTTGGTCACACCTGTGGGGGTCTGAAATGATTTTTTTTTGGGGC
This sequence comes from Muraenolepis orangiensis, assembly GCA_027704905.1. NCBI lineage: Eukaryota > Metazoa > Chordata > Actinopteri > Gadiformes > Muraenolepididae > Muraenolepis > Muraenolepis orangiensis. Next base: position 31,613,528 of record CM050999.1, read on the forward strand.
TGCGAACACCATAATAAGGGGTGTGGGGGGAGCAATGAAAAGAGTGAGAAAAGAGCAGAGTCACTGCACCCAGTCTATCGTTTTTGTATCATGCATGACATAACAAAAATGATTGTACGCAGAGGACAGGGATTGGGTTAAACTGTTTTATAGTGCATTAAGTACTCTCTTCTCTCCCGTTATTTCGTAATATAATAATAATGCATTTTATTTATATTGCACTTTTCATTTAAACGAAAATCTCTGAGTGCTACAAAGTTAAAAACATAGCAAACAAACACAATAAAATGACTCAAAATGGTGAGCACTCATATTAACATAAACACTCACACACAAACACACCTAAGACTAAGCACACACACACACACATACGACTAAGAACCCCCACACACACACACACACCTAAAACTATGCACACACACACACACACACACACACACACACACACACACACACACACATACACACACACACACACACACACACAGGTGTTCACACAGAGGCACGCATGTGGACACATGCATGCAAACAGATATTGAATGCACAAATATGGATTAGCATGTGGGAACAAAGCAGGGAAGAGGGAGGAACCTACGTATATTAGATATAGCTGGACACACAAACACACACACAGCATGGGTACACCACTTGAGATGAATCATTTCTTAGTACCAAAACAAGTAGGAAGCAGATGTATGTACACACCAACAAAAAGTATCGTAGCACCAGAAAAACTTAAGGAAACGTACTTGTACTTGTCTCTTTGGTTTGTGTGGAGTGCGCATGATGAACAAAACAAAAGTGTCCATCTTTTGAGCCTTTTAATAAGCTCCCTGCATAGAGGCCATTAAACTGGAAGCTTGACCTCCAAGCATCACGACCACCAGGAAACAAACAACATAATGAGGTAGACTGGAACCTGGAGGTGTGTGTGTGTGTGTGTGTGTGTGTGTGTGTGTGTGTGTGTGTGTGTGTGTGTGTGTGTGTGTGTGTGTGTGTGTGTGTGTGTGTGTGTGTGTGTGTGTGTGTGTGTGCGCGCGCGCGCCTGTATATTGCCAGAGACTGATGTATAGTTATGTCAAACAAATGGAACCATAAACGTATATATATATATATATATATATATATATATATATATATACATACATACATACATTTTTCTTAAGGTTCCAAATGTTCGACACAACTATACATCACACTAATATACACGTATATATATATATATATATATATATATATATATATATACACACATTGTGACAGCCGGCTGAGGAAGCCCATGAGAGGAGAGGTGGGGAACCACATACATGGGCCTTTTCCTGTGCTGAACCCTCATGCCCATATATGTAGTTCCTGCAATCAAGCCCGAAAGCCCAGCTGCAGCCAATTGGCTGGGGACAAAAGGGAAGCCCCACACTTACACAAACTCCCGAAAAGAACGGTGGAAGTAGGCAAGGAGGACTTAAGAGATTAAGAGAGATTACTAAGGCATGTGCTTTGTTTGGGAAGGAGAACTCTGCTGGATCCCCCGGCCCATCCGACTCTTAGTGCTGGGAGGAGGACCCTGCTGGCTGGCCACACTAACCCCTTACCCCTCTCTATTCCCCAAAACCAGAAAAGAATAAAAAAGTTTGTTGTTCATTTCAGCTGTGGACATTGATTTGTAGTCCTGTGCACACTCACACATACACCTAGAGTGTGTCACTATATATATATATATATATATATATACATACATACATAGTGTGAAACAAAAGCAGCAACAGTTATATTTGGCAGATACCGTAACTCAGATTACAGACATGGATTGTATTTAAAAAAAAGGGGGAAAATACGAGACAACAAGCAATCAGATGAAGGGGAAGGAATGCTGGCATGTGATTTACATATTATGCAAATAGCCGATAGCCCACTTGCTGTAGCGACAGATGAATGCCCATTCATTATCAAGAACACGTATTATTATTATTAGAGTGTGTGTGTGTGTGTTAGAGAGAGAGATTATTGCCAGGTGTTTATTTATTGCCATTTGTTCTACAGACAAGAATGAAAAAACAAAAGCTTACAGATGAAATATAGAAAGACGAATAGCATGACATTTAAAGTCTGTTTTCCAATGTATGCCAATGCAATTTGTGTGTTGACGTAATTGTAATACATTGACCGTAGACATTGAGTGGAGATAATCATGCAACAAAAAAACAGAGTCTGACCTTTAGGATGGTTGACCAATGGGCAAACAATGTGGTGTGTGAGGATTCATCTAGGATCATTAGGACAATTGCTGTATGAGAGTGGTCGGTATAGTCAACTGTAGACTAGGGCTATCAAACAACGTTTGCTAAAACAGCTTATACTACAGCTTGAATCGGGCCCAACGTTTTGAACCAGGGTACGACCGAAGTCTGAAACCAAAAACAGACACCAGGAATAAGAACAATTTGGTTTGAACCCAACCTTTCCCAATTCCAAAATAACCCGACATTTCAAATAGGTTATGTCATTTGATCTATATGCCTACAAATTAACTTTTGAATTTGTAAAAGGGTTAAATTCTTTAAAACAAATGTTTTTCGTTGATACTATTGATAACATCCGGCCACTAGATGTCGCACTCCCCCACCCCCCTTCCATTCCATGCCATTCCAGTGGTTGCTAGTTTGTCGCACAACCTGCATAATTCATGGTGGAGTGGAGTGGGATTCAGACAGACTCAGTCATGTCAAGTGATGAATCCTTAGTGGTAGGAGGAAAAACGCTAAACCAATGCTCACCCTGGTCGTGCTTCTACTTACTTTTTTAGTTGAGTACTTGGGATAGGTACCCCGGAGTGAAGCTGGGTGTTTACAGTCAAACCCTTTCTCCACACTGACTGGCAACAACGAAGACTCTTGAACACCGATGACACAGAGGTACCACGTGATATCAACGTTGTTACACTTTTGGCTCATGATCCTTGCTAGAAGCGGGAACCAAACGTCAAACATCTTACACTCGAGAGAAACTAAATAATTCAGACCCATCAACATTTTTTTAATTATTAATTCACAATAAATAAATAAATAAATATTGATTTATTATTTAGAAAACACATACTTTTATTCCACACCTTTCTAAAAGCTCTGTGGAGGCATGATTTATTTTTAATGATTTGTCCACGTAAAAAAAAATGTGATCAATACACCTTTAATAACTAAGAGTTTCAGTGTAAAAAAGGACACACAGCGTCGAAAATATGGGAGTACCTCAACATCGTCATACAACAACAAGGGTGGTTTGTACATTGTGCAAGGTTTCGAGGAAATTCTAAGCAGCACATGGGTGCTACGCACCCAAAGAGAAACACACAGCCGCTATTCTGGTTGACAGACCGCCAGAAAAGGAGCAAACACTGAAGCTGAAGTCTATTCATATAATGTTTACAGAACCACATTACATTACATTACATTAGAGTCATTTAGCAGACACTTTTATCCAAAGCGACTTACAATAGTGTGTTCATGCATCAAAGGTCAGCAAGAGAACAACTCGTCACCAGAAGTCAAAAGTGCATTTCATTCCTAACAAGTTTTCTCCAAGAACTGAACCAGTGCTCAGGTAAAAGTACAGTTAGTTAGCAAACAATAGAACAATATCTAACTAACTAACTAACAAGTAAACAATCTACTTCGTCACCAATCCGTTACTCAGAGTAGGAAAGTGGTGGAAAACGGACCCGAACGCGACAAGAAGAGTAGTTCCCGTCAGGTTTGGACAACCATTTCACGCTCTAATCTCTATGCTGGGACTCCTACCTGTCCTCTTCAAAGGACAGGCCTGCCTTGTGTGTGTGTGTGTGTGTGTGTGTTGTGTTTTCACCTGACGAAGACCAATACAGACCCAAAACAATGTACTGTTTTCAGACCAGCAAAAAACTACTTTGTCCTCTTGAGTGGCTTAGAAAACTAGTGAGCTGTTCCATGCAGGCCTTGAGCAAGGCTTCAGTGTTAGCTCAGTGTTTTGTAATGATTCAGACAGTGTATGTGTATGTGTATGTGAAGACCGTTATGTAAACAGACCCTCGCGTCCGATTCATTTATTTGATCTCACTCTCTCTCTCTCTCCATCTCTCTCTCTCTCTCTCTCTCTCTCTCTCTCTCTCTCTCTCTCTCTCTCTCCATATCTTTTTTTTCTGTACATCAATGTTTGTGCTGTTGTTTTTTCGAGCCATGCGTGTGTGCGTGTTTGTGTGTGTTTGTGTGTGTGTGGATTGACATATATGTGTGTGTGTGTGTGTGTGTGTGTGTGTGTGTGTGTGTGTGTGTGTGTGTGTGTGTGTGTGTGTGTCGTGTGTGTGTGTGCGTGTGCTGTGCGTGCGTGCGTGTGCGTGCGTGCGTGCGTGCGTGCTTTCAGAGAGGAGGAGGCGTTGCTCTGATGTTGGATTGTTACAGTGCCAAGACATTTTCCAACCCCATCACTGCACAAACAAACACCACCTACGTGTAACTTCCACAGCGCTTAGTGTACGTACACGCCGCATTATCAGAGCCTTTCGCCCAAACCATTACACAATCATAGAGCAGAGCGTTCCGACGCACCTCGGAAAGAAAGGTAAAACAAGGCAAGGACCATAAGTAGAGTCAGACAGGATTCAAAAGGGCACTTTTCACATACAGTACATGGTTGAACACAGAATGGTTGAACTATTACGTAAACAGCTTTCAGCTTCATGGACAGATGTGAGGTATCATTATATACTGTGTCAGTACTTGAGGGTGGGGGGGGGGGGGGGGAAATAAGCACAAAAGAATCACACAACGTGTGAGTTAATTGTGTATGAATGTAAACGTAAATGTACCAAAGCTTTGATTTGTTTGCTGCCTCAAGACTTCTTATTTGACCATCCTCTTTCAGGTGGCAAATATGACCAACGAGGAAACGCAAAACAAAAAATACAGGAGACCAAAAGAGGCTCAGTGAGTGGTTGTGTGGGCAACCGTTACATCATTTTGAAAAATAAACAGCCTTACTTCTTCTGAGTGGACCTGTGACCTTTAGCATTTAACATTGAAGAGGCCTGCGTGTACCTGACTGTGTTTCCCTGGTTCTATTCAACTACTCCATCATCATACATACTTCATGCATACCCTTACAGAGATTGACAACCGTCTTGAACATTTCTTGGACACAACATGTCCCATGGTAGGATACTGGAGTGTTTTAAGATCATTTTTCCCGAGTCTTCCTGGTGAAAATCATGCACAAGCATAGACTGTAATTTATTCTCTGTGAACTCTCTGTATGTGGAACAGACCACCTCAATCAACCACTCTGCCCCAATGCCATTAAGAGATTGAATAGGAAGGCAACATTAAAGCAAGAGTGCCCCAACATCAATACCCTTTAATAGAAAAGTAAAGAACCACACACACACACACACACACACCACACACACACACACACACACACACCACACACACACACACACACACACACACACACACACACACACACCACACACACCACACATGCAACACGAAGGGCTTCAAGTGCCTTGAATAAGGCGGTATATAAAAATCCAATGAATGATTTGTATTAATAAATCAACCTGCAGGGAACAGTATGTACTCCCTCTATTCCTGGATTATGAGAGCATCAGAGAGCATATCATCAGCTCCTGAAATGACTAAGTCTTTATATTGTCCTACACCTGGACCCACCCACCCACACACACACACACACACCACATCTCGCACACAAGCCTCGACATCCGTCTGTCTCTTGTGTGAGTCTCGCCGTTATCCATCTGCTCTCCTCCGTACGGTTTCTGCTTTTCTAATCGACCCCAGAGGGACAACTTGGCATCTCAGAGACCTACAGGATCCCTTGACGCAGAACCACCACCATGCAGGGGTGGCAGTTCATCACGCTGCGTGTGTGTGCGTGACTGCGTGCGTGCCTGCGTGTGTGTGCACGGCCGGGGCAGCCATATCCAATGCA
>CM050999.1:31627006-31682006 GCA_027704905.1 Muraenolepis orangiensis
CTCTCTCTCTCTCTCTCTCTCTCTCTCTCTCTCTCTCTTTCCCCTCTCCCTCTCCCTCGCCCAGCCAGGAACATACTTTTCCTTTTAAAGGAACCACTGGATAAAAGTAGGTAAGGGTTGGCTGTGTGTGCTTGGGGTGTGAGGGGGGGGGAGAGAGAGAGAGAGAGAGAGAGAGAGAGAGAGAGAGAGAGAGAGAGAGAGAGAGAGAGAGAGAGAGAGAGAGAGAGAGGAGAGAGAGAGAGAGAGAGAGAGAGAGAGAGAGAGAGAGAGAGAGAGAGGAAGAGAGAGAGAGATGCCACAAAAAATATTGAGTAACTTTCACACAGTCTAAAGCGAGACGAGAATCAATACACATTTGATCTGCCAACTTTCTCGCTTCTATTTCCTGTCTGTCTTTTCTCTCATTTCCTCTTTTGTCCCCTTTTTGTCCCCAAACGTGCATTTTGATGCCGGAATCGAAAACGATGTGACCAGTAAAGTTATCACATGATTATGATAGAGTGGCATCCTTATCACCGCATGTGTCACCATGTGTGTGTGTGTATGTATGTGTATGTGTGTGTGTCTCTCTCTCTCTCTCTCTCTCTCTCTCTCTCTCTCTCTCTCTCTCTCTCTCTCTCTCTCTCTCTCTCTCTCTCTCTCTCTCTCTCTCTCTCTCTCTCTCTCTCTCTCTCTCTCTCTCTCTCTCTCTCTCTCTGTGTGTCTGTGTTAGATAAGAATCATACGTTTAGGCACGAGGAGAGATAAGCCACAGAATGAAGTCGGTCTGGAACTAGTTTCCCAAGTGTGCTCACACCGGCTGTCACATAGGGGTGTGGCGCCGCTATAATCCCTACAGGAATCCTATAGGTGAGTGACTGAACCCTCCTGGTACGGTGTGTCTCCGCCTCGCACGCGGTATATGGAACATGACACGGCAATGAATACATAAACTCAACTGGCATCTTTGTTGGGTCTGGTCCGCTCGACATTTTCAAGAGCGGAGTCTAGTGGCTCTCGAGGGAATAAAGTGGTTTTAAAGCTCCCGTAAACCTGAGTTATACATGCGGCCAGAGGCCTTGTTCTCTCCGTAGGAACAACCAAATAAACTAGTCTCGGATATGCAGCTGGGGAGGGGGGGGGTTTGGGGGATTATAATGGCATGATATTTTTTATAGTTTAGGAACTTTTAAGTTCTCCAGAAACTCTAAACTCTAAAAAGTAAGGGGGGAAAAAAAAGGGTGGGAGGGGATGTTCCTAATCTAACGTGGGGCCATTTGGCCAGTCCAGATATTGTTCATATTGAACAGTCCATAGTTTGACATGCATACACATTCTGCTTTTAATGTGCGATTAGTCTTGTGTTTTATGTTTTTTGTACCTGTTGTTTTCCTCTGTTATGTATTTAATACCGTAAAGTGTCTTTGAGTTTCATGCAAAGCGCTCTATAAAATAAAATAAATATTATTATTCTTATTATTAATATTATTACAATATTACCTCCGGGTTTGGGTGCAACCCAGTGCAGTCAGTGCAGACTCCAGGCAGATATGAGCACAGAGAAGGAGGGTTACGCCACACCGGCGTCATCAGTCATACAGCCCCGCAGGGCACGCTGGACGTGAACGTACTCGCTCTTGTTCCATCGCACAAGGAACACTGCAACGTTAAACAAACAAAACACACACACACACACACACACACACACAGCTTTGACACGTTCACACAGGGGTGTTCATTACGCGGTGCTTGTTGTATAACGCTGTATAACGACGAGTGGCTGGCAGGCGTGCGGTCATGCGCCCCTCGCCTATAAGAAACGAAATCAGGGGGCTTTCTGGACGCGTCCGTTTCCTGGAAATTGCCGGGGTTTTCTTCCCAACGCTCAGAAACATTTTGTTTCGTTCTTTTTTTGCGTGTTCCAACTGCTCCTTCTTCCCGGCTATCCCTCCTCCCCCCCTGGTTCTCCCAGCATTTTCCTCTCCCCTTTCATTCCCCTGCCCACTTCCATGAGAGGAGGAGAGGAAGCCAAGAGGTCTTAACGCGCGGGGGAGAGGGAGAGGGAGAGGGGAGAGGGAGAGGGAGGGAATATACGCTAAGGGAAGAGGAAGAGAGAGAAACAGTAGAGAATCCTCATGGAAGCCATTAAAACCCTTTAGCGGAAACGGCTCCAAGTGCAAGAGGCATGGAAAAATACCACGCTTCTTTTCCAATAATTTAACATTAAGGTTTCCTTCTCTTAGTGTTTCAGTAATTTGCAGACGCTTAAACCCAAAGTGGGTTTACATTACAGTACATTGTCATTCATGAGCAAGTAGGGGTTATGGCATTTTGCTCAAGGTAGGCCTGCCTACGGTAGAACTGCGGACATTGGTGTTTGAACCCATAACCCTTTAAACTGGGGGTCAAACACCCTGGAAAACACTGGAATATCCTGCCCCCCCCCTCTTCTTCTTCTCTTACTCTGATTTTCTATTCCATGCCATTCTACTCCGTTCCAAGTACTGATTGCACAATGCAGCCAGGTCCACGATAAGAGAGGGTCAAAGTTCAACACTGGAAAACCTGCCAAGTTGAGTGTTGCTCAATCATTTCCTGGAACCTGGGAACCGCACGTCCTTCCTGGCATTTCAATGAAACTCACAGTTAGTGTTGTTATGCTTGAAACTACCAAATTCAGGAAGTCTTGACAGAAGGGTCCTGTGAATAAAATGCACAGTATACTGTATGTGCAATGTTCAGGTTCACAGAGGCAGGCCCAAGAGCCACACAGGAGACAAACAACTGAATTATATGTACATTGCCGTACTCAAACAGAGGGCCGATGTGAAATGTTGATTATATTGTTTAGGACTATATTGTAAGTGTTATCCCGCCCCTATACACACACACACACATACACGCCCGCACACGCACATACACACACGCACACACACAAAGTACACAGATCTGGAGGACACGGTAAACCCTATGTGTGTGTGTACAGTTTAGTTTGTATGTTTTAAATGTATGGGGCCAAAATACAGGTAATAAACAACACAACAGATATAATACTTGACAACCATTTGAAGTTGTCATCGCCCAGGTAACGTGGTAAACATCTAGGTGTGTCATTTTTTAATGACAGCTATTTTTGAAAGATTGCCAAAAAAGGCAACCAAAAAGGTACAACCAGTCCAGCGAAATGCTGAGTCACATCACAACATCATACGTTATGCTATGATCCATTTAGCTCGGGACTAAAATCTGAAATCTACATCTGGAGGATTTTGAATCCTCTTCATTGGTTACATACATGTACACACACACACACACACACACACACACACACACACACACACACACACACACACACACACACACACACACACACACACACACACACACACACACACACACACACACACACACACACACACACACAGTGCATTGTGTTTCTCTGCGCTTAACCCACCCTATTAATAGGAGGAGAGGGCAGCTATTGTATACACAGCGCTCGGGGAGCCGTGTAGTGGGTCTGGTGCCTTGCTGAAGGGCACCATCGGGAGTGCCCAGGTGTTTCAATATCGCAAGATTGTGAGAATGTCAATGTTCTACCTATCATAGAATAGGACAGATTCAAATAGAGAACAACAGAATAGAATCACGTGGAATCTAATAAAATCAATGGAGAGAGCAATGTAATTGGCTTTTTTTGGTCATCTCCATCCACTACAGGGGAAGAAAGAGGGAAAACATGGCAACTAAATCCTCAGCCAAGAGATTACACAATGGAAAGAAAAGAAAAAACACCAGTTACAGTGGCTAAATCAGTGTGTGGTGTTTCCCTGCTGTTCCAGAATGCTGACACACACACACACACACACACACACACACACACACACACACACACACACACACACACACACACACACACACACACACACACACACACACACACACACACACACACACACACACACACACACACACACACACACACACTGCTTTAGGGGCCAGTCATCAGCCATGTTGTTGGCCCTGCCCAGTTACGGGCAACGGCGAACGTAAAGCCATATATATACAGTACATATATATATATATATATATATATATATATATATATAATATATATATATATATATATATATTATATATATATATATATATATATATATATATATATATATATATATATATATATTATATATATATATATATATATTATATATATATATATATATATATATATATATATATATATATATATATATATATATATATATATATATATATATATATGTAGGCTACTGTTGCACCATATGGGGAACTTTACATGGTGTCACGCAGACACCATGTAAACACTGCCGTCGTAGCATAGCATAGCCCCCTCAGGCATGGAAACACACAGAGACGTCTGAGAGGTGAAGCAACAGAATGTCTTCAAAACAGTGTTTAGCCCGTGGGGGGCGGGGGCGCGAGGGGGGGGTGGACGGTGGACGGTTTCTCTCCGTGGCGGCCCGGCGTGTTTAAGAGGGTGGGGCGAAAACCATTTAGAGGAACTGCCATGTAAAAATAACACGTCTATTCACGCGTATTCAAAAAACCTGCAATTTCAAGACGAGGTGACAGTCAGCTCAGGCAACGCTATAGGCCTCGGCCGCGGCAATAAGACCCATAAAGGTCATTGTTTGACTGAAACATCCTGTGTGTGTACGTGGGAATGACACCATGTAGGTCAGATCATGTGGTGCCGTCCCCCTGTGGCACGTTCTGTCTCTCTGACGACTCATTTCTCATCGGAAGGCTGAACCACATCAATACATATTCATGATGTAGAGGGTGTGTGTGTGTGTGTGTGTGTGTGTGTGTGTGTGTGTGTGTGTGTGTGTGTGTGTGTGTGTGTGTGTGTGTGTGTGTGTGTGTGTGTGTGTGTACAGTAAGTACTGCAATATTACCCCGGTCACAGGTACTTTCCCTGAGTTCTTATGTCAATATGGGCTCGTGACCATTTGAAAGTGCTGACTAACCACCATGCTCCATTCCCCTCTCCTCGCTATAAAGCTACACCATCAATATGACAACATTATAGTCATCATAATATTGCTCTGCTCACCAGGAGTTTCCAAAACATCCAGCATAGAACATACATAGCATCCTCATACTCACCCTCATCATTCTCTTGGACATCATCATCATCATCAGCAGCCTTTATGTTTGTGAACACAAAGCGAAACGCTCGGACTGGCAAGTGGCATGACCAGTGTTTGTATTACGCTCAAATGGCAGCGATGAGTTTTGTTCTGTGTAATGGTGACTTGGCATTATACAGCCCCATCCATACGTGGTGAGTCACCAGAAACCCCCCCCACCTCGCCCGGCCCGGCCTCTCTCTCTCTCCCAGGTTCATCAGGTACACTGGCTTTGTTTTGTTTCCCTGTAGTCAGACAGGTCTCCAATTAGGAGGCAGAACTTTACTTGAAGAAGGCCGTAAACCACGTCTCTTCGGGGCAATAGAAACTTGTCGCGCCCCCCCCCCAAAAAAATAGCCATCGCATCGGGAGAATGGGTTACAAAGGCAGGACATGCACACTCTTGAGGCGAAGATATAAAATAGAGGTGCAATTATATTCCCTGCCCTGAATACATTACTTAAAGTCTGTCGGACAAATTAGTGATTAGCGCAATATAGCACGGAATAACTTTCATCATCTTTAGCACAAAGACCATGCCGGAAAAAACTCTATGAGTCATCGAAGTCATTTATTTATGTTACATGTACTTGGTCCAGTAAACTATTCCTACTTAACATCCTAGCCAGCAAAAACATGAACAAACCATCTGGTTGTTATATAATAATAATAAGTAATTATATTATTATTTCCATCCTCATCCATCCTCACATCCCTGTTCTTTTCTCGACAGGATATGCTGTTGACAATGAAAACGTGTGTGTGTGTGTGTGTGTGTGTGTGTGTGTGTGTGTGTGTGTGTGTGTGTGTGTGTGTGTGTGTGTGTGTGTGTGTGTGTGTGTGTGTGTGTGTGTGTGCCTTTCTCACAGGATCTGGATCTGTGTTATCAGGTGAAGCAGGCCACAAACACCGACTACCTCGTTAATAATTCAACCAAACCCCACAGCGCCCTATTACACTCCTGCACACGCCACGCCCTGTCACACTAAATGGACAACCTGCCCATTTGAGCTGACCGACCGCACTGACTTTCAAACGACTTTCTTTCGCGTGCTTTTAAATACCAGCATGAGAATCTGACAAAGTTTTTATATATATATATATATTTATATATATATATATATATATATATATATATTTGTGTGTACATCTTTGTATCCCCAATTTCCTTGGGGATACCTTATCTTATCTTTAGGGGCACATCATGCGTATGTTGGTGAATGTTAACAGAATTCTACATGTGTTACTGTCTGCGAATAACATCAATTCGATTCTAAATACTTATTCTAGGGATGTTAAAAATGAACCAATCAACTGTTAATCGACAATATCATTTTTGACCGATTAACACTATTGGTTAAAAATATATTATTATTATTATTATTATTATAAATATTATATTATTATATATTATTAAAAATAAATAAACGTATTTTTGTTTTGCTGACATTGCAATTGTACAAATAAAGGGCTGGCCCTAAATAATAAATTCATTCTAATCTAATAAATTCATTCGTTTTATATTCAAACATAATAACATTACTCTAAAACAGTCAGTCACTTCATCTTCTTCTTCTTCTTCTTCTTTGAGATAGTAGGCAACCGTCACAATTAGTTGATGTTACTTAGCCTTTGAGAGTGGCGTTACACGTGATCAGCAAGGTTGTCCGTGACCTACTCTTAAGGCCTCCCGTTGGTGTTATGTCTTTTAGCCGTACACACATTCACGCTTACAGCAGGTATAGCAGCTTCTCAATTGAGAAATATGTTCCTAAATCCCCACACTCGTCCAATGTGCTAGACTGTGTGTGCGTGCGTGCGTGCGTGTGTGTGTGTGTAGGTTTGTGCCTTCCCAACTTTGTTCAAGTTGCTTTCCATACTTAAGAGGCCAGACACACACACACACACACACACACACACACACACACACATACATACATATATACATATATATATATATATATATATATATATACATATATACATGCACAGCTGTAAAGTGCAAGGTAAATACATATGGGAAAGGTAAAAATGCTGTGATATTATTTCCAGTCGTCATAATCTAATAACATTTACAGTTAGGGGGAGTTATTTATATTCAACATGAGTTAAATATAGTTGAGTGGGCTTGGATCTGCTTTAACTCAAACTCCAAAAAGCAGCACATGGATGGTACGGCTTCCTTTAAATCAAATCATACATTTTTCAAGGGAACATTGGACAAATAAAGGTTAAAACTGAATCTGTTGTGCCTGTGTGATGCATGTATGTATTTGTGAGCACGTATAAATGTTAAAACTACCATTTCAATAAAGAGGCGTAGGTAGGTCAAATAAAAACGTGTATTTTCGTATTGTCTATGATGAGTATATGATTTCAAAAATGATTAAAGTTGCCCAAATATGCCCCATCAACAAATGCCCAAAGTAAATACTGCATTCTCCATCCAATCCAATTTTATTCAAAACACAAATGTTATTGTAACATATATTATAATCCAACATATTATCTTAGACTACATTCAACATTGATTGTCATTGCACAGCAGTGTAAGTACAGTGCAGCCAAAATAAGTTGGCGTCTAACCAGAGTGCCAATGTGACAGTAAAGTGCATGGTAATATACAATAGTGTTAAATAGGATGTAAAAACAGTCTTTTTTTTTAAACACTTTTAAAGAGTTTCCCGAGTTACCTTCATATGAATCATTGTCAACAATTCAAACAGACTTGTGAATGCGGGAGCTGACAAGGGCATCCCCTGGATAAGCGCCTCCTCACTGTTTGCACAGAAAAACCACAATACAATGTCAGGTGCTCGCCAAACAAGAGACGCTTTGGCTCTCTGTTTGCTGCAATTACACAGCAAAGGAACAGAGATACTGCCATTCCCATTGCACACAAACACACCCGTTCATTTTATAATTTGCATCCCTGTACTTATTACCCAGATGAGGGGATGATGTGTGGACATTGTGTGTGCGTGTGTGTTTCTTTTTTTTAATCTTGTGATTGATGATTTCAGTTGGTTGTGTGTGACCCTTGGCCCTTTAGTCCTAGCTGCTGTGACTCATGCTAGTGAAGACGCAGGACAGAAACCTAAGTAGCTAACTACCGATTAGCTGACAGCAGCCTTTCAGAGAGTTTATTAATCACACAGTGATTCCAAGTGTGTCAGCTGACCAGCTTGTAACATCCAGAAATGTCCGTCGTGACTCATTAAATAAGCAATCGCCAGACGTACATGTGCGCCCCTCTACGACAGAGCATGTCATCTCATCAGATTAAGTAACGGCTGTTCAATTTAAATCCACGTTACACAACAGTGCATTTCTCAAAATGTCCCCAACATTTTTATTTGACTCGGTAGGATTTTCACTATAGCATGGTTATAGACCAACAGACAGCAAGACAGACAGAAAGACAGACAAAGAGACAGACAGACAGACAGACAGACTGGCAGACAGACCGGCAGACAGACAGACCAGCAGACAGATCGGCAGACAGACAGACAGATAGAAAGAGAAAGAGAAAGAAAAAGAGAGAGAAGGACAGAGAGACAGAGACAGAAAGAGACAGAAAGAGAGAGAGACAGAAAGAGAGAGAGCCACAAAAACCACTGCCTGGCCATGTAGTACATATTTGGACCTCACAAAAAAACACATCACTAAATTACAGTAACTGATTCTTCAAGTGGGAAAAGCTGTCATTCACGGCAGCACACGATAAACACATTAATCTTACACATTAAAACATATAATTGGCAAGTCCGGTTGGTCAGTTAATTAAAACAATAAAATAAAGTTAGATTCATTGTAGTGAAATAGTAGTTGTTTTCAAAGTACAATAAAGTTATGTTTAAATCATACTTAATTCATTTAGTGTGTGCAAATAGCTTTGTTGCTAACGATACATTTCCTCTGGAAATTAAATTATCCTGATTGACATATTCCCTATAATTATTACAATAATTCCTCAGCAATAATTTGCTGAAGCAATTCTTCAGCAAAAAACATAAGGCCTATATATGGTATGTACACTTTTGGGAGTGTCCTAAAAACCTTCTATCTTTCGATTTGTCTATGATGTGAGGTGAGGAGGTACGGCCTGTGATTACTTTTGTTTCCTTCTCATGTGTGTCATGTGTTGTCAGGTTTATTTCAGTGAGAAGCTGAAGTCGGGTATTTTTTCATCTAGTCCTATTGGTTATTCTTGTAAACAGCAATTAATATAGATTGGTGGTGTGGTGCAGGTAAAGAATACAGAGAAACTACAGTGCACACTTCCCAAAAGCAATGACATAAGGGAGGAGTTTACACGAGACTACAACTTTGACTGATACTCAGTGGTGTAGGAAGTGTGTGTGTGTGTGTGTGTGTGTGTGTGTGTGTGTGAGACGCAGTCTCTACTGTCGGATACACACATCCACCTGATTAAGAGATATGCTAACTAACAAAACCGGAACGTCATTCTCCCCACCCAAAGTGTGTGCCCTTCCCAGCACACACTCTTTGTACTTGAATATCCATGTTGACCTACACTTGGAGCAGATGATGACTTAATTAGGTAACACTAAGAAAGTGTGGACTGAGCCTCGGTGGGGTGGTGGTGTCGGTATGCTTGAAGGAGCATTCACTTCTGTATAAATAAGCCACTTAGCGTCTTGTGTACCCATGAAACTGAAACATTTCACACAGCTGGCTAAAAATACACAAAAACACTTACTTTTTTTTTTCATTTATTTTTTTTCAACTCCCCCACATGGGAGGAGCATACGGGAATATGGCAAGCGGAAACTCCTCCCTGTCTGGGGTGTGGAGCTGTGGGCAGGCAAGACTATAAAAAGGAGAAGCAGAGAGCCCGTTGCGAAGTTAAGTTCAACCCAGACACACACAGAGCGAACAAATAGGGACTCAAGGCAGCAGAAGAGAGCTGAAACTTCTTCTTCTTCCTCTTTTTGGTGCTTAGCCACGGGAGTGCACAGCATGTCCAATATGCTCGACAACATTCTCACACGGGTGAGTTACTGCTTTCAAAGTTGTTGTTGTTGTTGTTGTGGTGGTTGTTGTTGTTTTCTTTTGTTTAAACTAACACTCTCAAAAGTTCTACATGGCTACATGTTGTTGATAGTTTGTATGTATGTATTTGTATGTATGTATTTGTTGTATGTATACGTGTTGATGTGATTGAATAGCAGACTTGACAGAACTGGGTCAAAAGCTCTGTCTTTGCTTAGCTTGAATGAAGGGGCTGGTCCGAATGAGTTGTTGGCATCTTCAATGTTGTGGAAATGTTACCACTTTTGTGACTAATATCTGCCTACTAACAAAAAAACGTGTGCCCGTATATAAAAGTGTATGTATTGCTGGGGAAATTCTCTATATAAATATTGTTTAGGAAGTTTAGGAAATTCGAAAAAAAGAACAGTTTAAAAAGGTTCTTGAAATGTATTTTGATCAAATATGTTAAATATATATCCCAGGCCAAAAACAGATTCATCAGTTTCAAAATTTCAAAACCTGTATCTTGGGATGAAACCCAAAGCAAATAATGTGTATGAAAATGTACTTCTGGGCTAGTCAGTATATTTGTATCAGGTTCAAGAGCAGTGTTATATTACTTCATTTCCCCACTGTGTTCACTGAACGCTTAAATTCTTCTTTCGTAACAGAATTTGCTGAACACCCTCGCCCTGGACGATGCCTTCACGTCGCCACAGTCTACATCAAAAGTATCTGGACCCAGTCGGTTGAACCGCTCGGTCTCCTTCTTCATCCCCCCCTCCTCTTCCTCATCCTCCTCTCCGACGTATAGCCCCAGCACCGAACAAGTTAACAATGCCGATGACAGCAGCACCTTCTGGTCTGACAACATATGGAGCCAGGCCTCTCTCACCAAACAGCTCCCCTTCAGGCCTGACCGCTCCATGAGTTTAACAGAGTCCAGCAGCACCCTCTCTTCCTTCAGCCAGCTGAAGGGCCTGGATGCCTTCTCCTCGGGTCCGGCCACGACCGTGGCTCCCCCGCCAGGCTTCCCTCCGTCCTCCTCTCTGCTCCCCCAGATACAGCCGCAAACGCTTCTCCCCTCCAACCGCTATAAGACTGAACTTTGCCGTGGCTTCCAGGAAAGCGGCAGCTGCAAGTACGGCAACAAATGCCAGTTTGCCCACGGCGAGGCGGAGCTGCGCGGGCTGTACCGTCACCCCAAGTACAAGACGGAGCCCTGCAGAACCTTCTACAACTTTGGCTACTGCCCCTACGGGACCCGCTGCCACTTCATCCACGAGGAGAAGATCAGCGGCGGCCTGTTATCATCCGCCAAGTTCCCGAACCAGCTTCAGCCTCTTCAAAACGGGGGCCAGAACCCACGGCATCAGCTCCGCCAGAGCGTCAGCTTCGCCGGGTTCCTGGGCTCTTCTCGGGCCTCCCCTCCGCCCTCTCATCCTCTGTCCTTCAACGATCTCAACCTGGGATTCAGCCGCGCTCCCTCCGTTTCTCCTCCCCCGGCAGATCTCCTCTCCCCTGCCCCGGGCGAATCCCTGCAGCCAGTTTCTGCATTCCAATATGGCCGCCCTCACATCCGCGCTAGCACCGGGGACCTCCACAACATTCCTGTCATGATGGAGCCCAAGCCTTCGCGCTGCGTGTGTGGTCACGGGGCTCTGAGCAGAGGCGGTGACGACCACGACGACGGCAACCACCAGGATTCAGGCAGCGTCTTCTCCGGCTCAGGGGGCCACCACGGGGCTTTCCAGAAGCCTGCTGTGCTCCAGCGCTTCTCCTCTGAGGACTCCCTGGAGGATAGCTACAGCAGCAGCAGCGGAGGATCCAGCGGAAGTGAATCCCCCTCATTCGACAGCTCGGCCAACAAGAGGCTCACTGTATTCGCGCGCTTGTCCCTGTCAGACTAGGTTCAAGACCAACGTGGATTGCCACAAATCCACAACAGAACTGAGATCCGTTTGGAGTTTATCTGTGGCCTTCTTCTTTTTTTTGTTTATCCAGAACTAATCAAGACTTCCTTAGTGTTGAGGATGCGGCAAATCTCCTCACAGCCCCTAAATCACGTTGGTTATATAGTTTTGGGTACAAACATTTCTCGAGAATTTATTTTTATATACAAATGTATTTTTTAATTATATCTTTGTATGCAGTCTTCCACTCGAAGGCCTCACACCTGAGAAGAGTACTTGTGTGACGTTTCACGAATGACGCACAAATCTAGTTTATAATCTGCGGTGATCACAATGGTAATGTCATCAAATTCTGTACCTCCCAAGATTCCCCTTGCCTCACAAGGCTGTGTGCCACGAACAGTATATGCACTTTACAGTCAATTTAATGGGAGAAACTCACTCAGTTTGACTCCTGGTAGCATTCAACCAAACCGTAATTAGGCATTGCGCCACTGCACCTGGTTAACCTTTGCTCTGCGTGCATTCTGTGTGTGTGTGTTTGTGTGTGTATGTGTGTATGTGTGTATGTGTGTATGTGTGTATGTGTGTATGTATGTGTGTATGTGTATGTGTGTGTGTGTGTGAGAGACAATACCATTCTCTTAACTTGGTTACGTTCAGTCATGAAATGCTGATTGTTCGAAGATCGCTGTCCACATTCTTTAAGTCATGTCGTAACACCAGAGTCTGTGAATCATCTTTGAGCTTCCTGTTAATTCTCTGAACGTATCCCGGTTTCTATTTGCCTCTCCGGTTGGCCTGACAACCCTGGTTAGTTCTTAACTTTGAAGGTCTTAGACCCTTCCTTGTCCAGGGACTTAAAAAATGCCACAGTATTCTTGATGGTAGGTTGGCTTATTTGCTTTGTTTAACTTAAATTCATATATTTATTATATTTATTTGTATTAAAAGAAAGAAGTTGTACTTTGAACTTGAACTTGTATTTTGTACTTTATTTATGGATAATTATCCAGGGTCTGTGAACGCCAGTGTGACAATACATATACATTGGTAAAAAAAAGAAATTCTTTATATTTTTCATCGCCTAAAAGAGACAAATAAAAATAAAAAAATATGTTATGAAATTGCTGCTTTATGTGTCATTCATTTTGTCATTTATTATTGATCTTTGGTGACGTGATTTGAAAAACTATGATAGCTTGCTTTTTATTTTACATAAGACAAAAGCAAATCTCCCATGATACGAAGATTGGCTTTTGTTTCTCTCTCCTCTCCTCTACTGTTTGAACTGTGACATGCGGTCTGTTTGGTGTGTATACATGGAGGCAGCTGCATTCAGACCACACCCGATTTGACCTCATGAAGACACAGCCCTTAAGCACATCATCAGTGCTTGGCTAAATAATATCAACCCTTCAAGGGGTCAAATGGTGCAAGATTGTGGTTACTTGAGTCCTAAATATTCCTGTAAGACGGAAAGATGTGAAGTTGATACCATACTCCCCTGACGCATGTTCCAGGTTTAACCATAAAGCTTCCAACACAGAATCAGAAGGAAACCAAATCATGTGCAGAAAACAATTAAAGCAATTCAAATAGATTACTAGCACTTAGCATGTATAAGTAGGCCTACGTAGGTAATAACTCTGGATATGACCAATGGGCGGGCATCTGCTGATCTGGAAACCAATGTTCAGATGATCTAGTTTTGGCGTTCATGGAATTATGGATTTTTTTGTTGTTTTAGATAAGTAGACCAGAGTGAATAACAGAACTTCAGCCCAATGGAGTCATTCATTTATGGGCAGTGGTGACACAGTGCCAATGTGTGGGCAATGTTGGGTAACTTGTGATTTTATGCCTACCTCTTTTTGAACATGGATTGCATTATCGTAGAGTTTTTTTACTCAAAGTCAGCATTAGTTAGTCACCATTCAAGGTTTGACAAAAGGCCTCTTTGTACCAAGTATTTAATCTATTTGCTTTTAAATAATGTTAATCACAGTAGTTCATTGGTTGCAACCAAGTTGTGAAAATTGTATATTTGCATGTTTATAATAGCATGTCTCCCTGTTTTTGCCCGAGGATGAACAAAAAGCTTGTCGTAGCGAGGCTCATCCTAACTGGGCTGGTGTTGCAACGACCTGCTAGGATGTGTTGCCACACTTCCTCAACATTCAGCTATGTGGTAATACTTCTCCTCTTTTGGGGGGGGGGGGGGACCTCCGGTGGTTGACGCATACTTGTAGCGCGGACTAAGCGCTTTTGTGTATTTTGTTCCTTTTTTAATTTTTTTATCTTAATGTTGACGACGAATTGGAACAGGCGCCAACTATTCTTTGCGCATGCGCAGGACACCAAGGCGCCAGGGTTATTTGCTATTGAACAACAAAGTGTGTCCGTGCTTGGCCTACAGCCCTGCATCCAAAAACCGGTTTCTGCGGTTTCTGGGGGGGAGGAGTCGTTTCTCCTACCGCTTCTTGTGGAGTGGTCTTTGCTACACAGAACAAAGTTGTGGCATTTGCGCAACCTTGCGATTAGTGATACAAGAGACTGCAAGCTACAAGCTGAATCAACACCGCAGGCTTCCACAACACGCTGAAAGGGAGAGGGCCGGGCGGCTTTGTGAGCGAGTATCGGCCGCGTGTGTGTGCACAGCACAGCGCATCATTTTCTTTCCAGCTTTCAATCAATCACTCAGCCCAGGATTTGACTAACTACCTCTGTGAGTGAGACATTAACAGACTGGCTATAACAAATATATAGTCAATATATAGCTTTTATGGGTACGTGCAGAAGGGGCTGACTGCCCAGAACATCCCCTTTGCCCTAGATGTCCAAGGTGCCCTTTTCCCCCCAAGGCTTTCCCCTTTGCTCCTTTCAAGAAGAATGTTGAGTACAAACCTCACCCGCATTTGATTGTTGTTGAGTTGAATGCGTGTGATTACATTTAGTTTCATTTCGTTCCAGTCCGGTCACCGTGTATCACGTTATGTTTATAGCGTTAGCTAATTCGACAGCGAAGTAACTTGGTTAACGGTAAAGTCCTGAATTCTGTAAGGTATAATCCAATAAATAGATCAGTTGGGTTTTGTATTGGTTATTTGCATACTGAGCTGTGGGTGGGTTGGTGTATTTGCATTTTATTTGTCTATTAATACATTAGGCGTCACACATAACTGACAGTTATTCTGACATGCAATACTATGCATATACGGTATGTACGTAAAATATATATGCAGTGCTTTTTCTCATTAAATCTCACCTACGATGCCTTTCTATTCTAAGGTGCACTAATATACAGTGTGACACCGTTTTTTGTCAGATTACTTGGGGGAATATGGGTTGTTATGATTCAATCACGATTTTGTAAATGACGCTTTACAACCGTGTTTCATATGACCCTATTTTACTTTGGGCACCGGTCCATCTAGAACGGATAATGTGCGTGCCTACAAAGTTGTGTTATTTTTTTTCCCTTCACTCAAAAGTGCTTGCTGTTGCAAAGGATGCGCTTAGCTCAGCAGCGGCAGGAGGTTATGGCCGTTTGAAGGACAGAAAGAACAGTGTCAATATGCGCTAAGGGTTGATTGTACGCGTGTGCTTCTAGCTTATGTGCAATGACTGGCCCCCCCGATGACAGGGGGTCAGAGGTTCCAGGAAAATAGATTGGCATACGTGACCACAGCACAACCTCTCATGTATTACTGTACCGATAGGGGATGTTGTGACACACAGATACCAACAACTATGAAAAGTGTGTTCTTGGGGATGTTTTGTTGGACACAGTATTTGCTTTGGTTACCAATGCACAGTATGAAAGAGTGAGCGTGAGTGAGTGAGTGAGTGAGTGAGTGAGTGAGTGAGTGAGTGAGTGAGTGAGTGAGTGAGTGAGTGAGTGAGCGAGTGAGTGAGTGAGTGAGTGAGTGAGTGAGTGAGTGAGTGAGTGAGTGAGAGAGAGAGAGTGAGTGAGTGTGTGCGAGTGTGTGTGAGAGAGTGAGTGAGTGTGTGCGAGTGTGTGTGCGAGTGAATGAGTGCGAATAAGATGTGTGGCATAAACATGAACATAACTGTTTACTAACAGGGTAGGTCACACACACCTCACAACCGACACGAATAATAACTCCTAATGAAAGCCAACACAAAGAATACAGGTTTGTTCCACGCTGTCGTTCATGTCTCCCAAAATAGCATGCAAGCATTTCATTATCCGACAATGTTAAGGCAAGACGACACGCGATACAGTGGCCACTGGGTTGGAATGTCAGAAACTTGTTCGGCACAACTGGTGGTCACAGTGGGGCCAACGACTTGCAGGACGTTTTCAGTGTTAGCCAGTGAAAACCCGAGGCCGTGTACACATAAAGCGACATTATCTTTGATTCATTACTCTTCATAACCACCTCAGGTGGGTTCTGAACCGTTGCACTGCACTGGGTTTCCAAATCCATTTCCTCTTGTTTTACTGTTCATTGCTGCAGGCCATACAGTCATACTTAGGCATGAATCAGCACTGATTCTAGCTGATATATTTTAAACATTGGACTGACACCGCCCCACTTATCTAAACACTGTTAATGGATAACCAGGCTAAACACTTATTAACCATGTCACCTCATCCCCAGAACAGTACGGCAGCATGCGCACACACACACACAATTTTGTCCTGTATATAAATACTATAGATATTTTTGCCAGTTATGATTAGTACATTCCAGTGACACGTCTGAGTAGTGATGATGATGATGATGATGATGATGATCTGTGCTATGATACCAACACCAACGCCTACTTAATGAAAATGTACTAAATAAATGACAGAAGCACGTAATAAAGACAAATAAAAACAAAGCAAGTCATTTCCTGGGGAGAACATTCTGTTTCAGAGGCAACATGTCAGCTACACATCAAGTGAAAAGATGAGTGCAGTGAGTGGGTATTTCTTCTCTGAAGCAAAATGAGGATGTTTCTCTGCATTCTGGAGCCTTGGCCAGCAGCGGTCGGTCAGGTCTGGTTCAGCTGGGACTACTCAGTCTCATCCAATCCCCTGCTTGCATATGCACAGGGCTGGGGGAGACCAGCCAGATTCAAACAAACTACTGCTGCATTCATACCTGCCAAATGTTCTGTTTGCGTATGCTGTGTGTGCTTGTTTTTACATGTTTTGCATGTCAAGAATTTATTCCTGATTTACATCCAGCTCTCTCTCTCTCTCTCTCTCTCTCTATATCTGTCCCTCTCTCTCTCTCTCTGTCCCTCTCTCTCGCTCACTGTCGATTTAGACATTGATCTTGAGGAATCATTAACTCAGAACCTTCGTCAGACACATGCGGGGATGACGTGAAATCATTACCTAACTATGATTTAACCCCTGCCTAACTAACTGGGTGACCGTGTGGCTGCATGGAGACTTTCTTTGGGATGGCTTGCCGCCTCCTCTGGAGCACTTCAAGATAAGAGGGGTTACAAGGTTAAAGGAAAGAGGGCCCTCCCCTGTACGACATCGAGGGTCTCAGGGAATAAAGATAAAAAATAGGGGGTTAGGGGGGAGAGACTTGACTTGGAGAGAGAGAGAGAGAGAGAGAGAGAGGGAAGCAGTGGGGAGAGAGAGCAAGGTAAGAGTCTTGACTTGACTTGACTAGAGAGAGAGAGAGAGAGAGAGAGAGAGAGAGAGAGAGAGAGAGAGAGAGAGAGAGAGAGAGAGAGAGAGAGAGAGAGAGAGAGAGAGAGAGAGAGAGAGAGAGAGAGAGAGAGAGAGAGAGAGAGAGAGAGAGAAGCAGTGGGGAGCCAAAGGAAGGAGGACATTTTTTCAGTTGTGACGTCATCCAGTGAAAGAGTGGAAGTGCAGTCCTTTTATAGCCCTGTTCCCGCTGCATTCCTGTTACAGCACTAAATCCTACGGCGGTCCTCCTACCCCCTTCGCCTCCCTCCCTGTACTTCCTCCTCCCTGTTCTGAACCAAAGCCCCTATGACGCAAACACAGGGAACAGTAGGAGGGGATGGGGGGGGGGGGGAGAAGGAGGAGGAGGAAGAAGAGGAGGAAGAGGTGGGGCAGAGGAGTTCGTAAACACAGTTACCAAAAAAAGAAAAAAGAAAGAATAAAACTCCCGAAATCTCCCCTTGCTTTTTGTTCTCAGAATCAGCAAAGTAACGTTTCACTGGCTGCAGGATATGAGAGTTCAGTGGGAATGGAATACAAACGCCGGCTGAATAGTAATAGGGAATTGCATAAACTGTAAATATATAAGTATATGTTATATACATTATAATACATTGTATATGTAATTTACAATGTAATTAGCTGGTTACAACGTAATTAGCTGGTTACATACATGCGCTTTCCCTTTGTCCATTAGATATTGATTTGTGCGAATTATATTGTTAGCAAAACCCAACATTGTGCTTTTATTAAAACTGCAGAAATGTACACTTGCTACTTCCCTAGCATATGGTGGACTTGTGGAGGCCACCCTGTTCTCACAAAACAAGAAGTGAACTTAGTTTGTATTCATCCAAAAATGGAGAAGTGTTCAGCTCAGTCAACATTTCCGTAAAATTTAAAGAACAGCCTTACAAAGGTTCTCCTTTATAAGGAAAATTCAACAAAGTTTAGTATCTTTATTTTCGGTGGTTGCGTAGCATGCACAGATATCTCAGACATTACGTTGGCTGTTGCGAAAAATACACGATTGTTCCCTGATTCCCCCCGCTCAAACAATTAGGTTCATCATATGGTGTTGGGTGAAATTGCTCCTAGCCACTGGTCCGAGGTCAGTTTTTATTTTTTTCTCCTCACTAATGGTGAAGGTTAGGATTCGGGGAGGGAAAGCTGATCCTAGACCAGCAGCTAAGAGCAAGTACACCCTGGAGTGAGGCAGGGGTACTGCAAATCTCACTGGGTGATGCTCACATGCAGAAAATAGTGTTAAGTCAAGGAAACTAAAAATTAAGAGAACCAAACAGTCGTCTCTTGACAGCTTTTTAGCAACAACAACAAAACAATACCAAACAGGCTGCTGGGACGGCCAAAGCAACCAGGAAGAACATTACAAGCTTAAGTTGGTATCTTGACTTGACTGTATCGATGTTATGTCCATTTCCAATTAGATGTGAATGCAGCAGCCTAACTATACACGCAGGTGTATGTTCCTGTGCGTGTGTTATTCGTTTTGGCAAGTGGCTTCGTTGTGATATTAACGCTGACGGTGTCGTACGGTATTTTGACTCGAGGCATCCATTTGTTTTGTTTTGCAACTGTGGCCTATCGGTTGGGTGGAGTTTGCCATCAATCAATGTAAAATAGGCCGTGTGTGTGTGTGTGTGTGTGTGTGTGTGTGTGTGTGTGTGTGTGTGTGTGTGTGTGTGTGTGTGTGTGTGCTGTTGATAAGTTGTGACGTCACCAGACGTCTTATCAAACACCATCACTGCTAAAGCTTGCAGTAGGCCTATCTGTATTGGAAGGGAAATTAAAAAGTAGTATTGTACCATTACTACTTGAAATGCCTATAGTATACACAAAATATTAACACAACATTAACTTTTAGTTTATTGTAGTGGCCTCGGCATGCATTGGGTAGGGGGAAGAAACCCTTTCGCAAGTTTTGCATCTGCTTGTTTAATTAAAGCAAATATTTTACCACTCTGACCCATACGTCTTTACTGCACACTTCCTGCTGTGCATGTTCCCAAGTGAACACACACACACACACTTCTCCTTTTAGACCAGTCAGTTCCTGTTTTCATGTTCTTGTTGGATTTAGTTTGAACATACAGTAAATCAGCTGTTCATGAAAAACGCCTATTGTGCGTGTGTATGTGTGTGTTAAAGTGTGGATTGAATGCCAAAGCTTAGCTTGAAACAGCAGGCACAATGTGTAAGAAGACAGCAATTGAACTGAAATATATCAGTTTTATAAAATAATAAATTTATAAAGGATGATCAAGTAATCATTATAAGGCGGCAGTATAACTCAGGAGGTAGAGCGGTCGCCTCACAACCCGGAAGGTTGCTGGTTCGATCCCCGTCGCCTCCTCCTAGCAAAAGCTGTGGAGGTGTCCTTGAGCAAGACACCCTACCCCTAACTGCTCCTGACGTGCTGGCTGTCTCTTTGCATGGGTGAATGACTTGTAAAGCGCATTGGTTAGAAAAGCGCTATATGAATTTACCATAAAGAGGTCTGCTTATGTCCTGTATGCTGCGCTTTTAGCCTAACATATTCTATGTTCATTTAGTAGTAATAACAGAGGATACATATCTAATTTCTCGAGTTTCATAGATTCAATAATAGAACAACTGTATATTACTGATATGTTTATGTTTACATTTATTAAATGTGTTCAGCTAAGCTATGTATCTTCTCCATGTATTCCCTTTTATGTTAGCCACATGTGGTCATTACATAAACATTATCTTTCATAACAATCATGGCCCAATTTCATCCTAAAGATAGAGCACCGTTACTTATAAATGCGTTAGTGTGCTGTTTCAGAGCAAATAGAAAAACAGAAAAACAGCCTCAACTTGAGTTAACGTATAGAATCAAAATATTGGCCCTGGCCCTGAGCAACGGTATATACCCACGGTATATACCCATGGTATATACCCATGGTATATACCCATGGTATATACCGCCCCATTCTCTGCTCACCGCTTGCTGTAGCCACATTAGCTCAGCTGTTTCTGGTCAGAATAGCTGTTATTTCACCTCTAGTGTTATACGTAGTTCCCGGGCTAAAATCAGCAGTGGGCCTGGGGCTGGTGGCCAATTCATGACACAGCACACACATCCTGACCCAGAGGACAATGGACTCCTCTGTGTAGAGCCACACACACACACACACACACACACACACACACACACACACACACACACACACACACACACACACACACACACACACACACACACACACACACACACACACACACACACACACACACACACACACACACACACACACACACAGGATTTGCAGAAATATGTTTGAACAGGTGGGAAAAAATGAGGTGTGTGTATTTTAGTGGTTAATAGAAAAGGATGAGGTGTGTGTGTGTGTGTGTGTGTGTGTGTGTGTGTGTGTGTGTGTGTGTGTGTGTGTGTGTGTGTGTGTGTGTGTGTGTGTGTGTGTGTGTGTGTGTGTGAGGGGGGGTAAGGGTGTGTGTGTGTGTGTGTGTGTGTGTGTGTGTGTGTGTGTGTGTGTGTGTGTGTTTATGCTTTTGGCTGCCTTCCCAGGAATACATACCACAGTGACACTAGTGCCGAGACCAGCAGAATTCCTTCTTATAAAAATAAGCATAATTGAAAAATGATAGAGAGGAAAGAATTGGAGAATAGTGGAGGGAAGGGGGAGAAACGTGCAGAGAAGGGGAGGGGTAAGGCAAGTAGTGTAGGACAAAGGAGAGGAGGGGAGGAGAGTAGCAGAGGAGAGATGAGAGAAGGGGAGAATGGGGGGAGAATGACACAAATGTGAATGTGAACATTAAGCAGTGAGAAAGAAGACCAAAAAACAGAGCGGACCGGGGGGGGGGGGGGGGAAAGCAAGAAGAATAAGAGCTAGCGATGGGCAGTGTTAGTTAAACGTTGGAGACTCTCAACATCTCTCTCCGTATTGAACCGCTGTCGCGCTACATTCAACGCCGGGAACTTATGAGTCATGAGGTCATAACACAGGTGGTGTGTTTTGTAAAAGTATGTACACATGCACGCTTGCACGGTTTTTGGGAAGTAAAAATTCCTTATGAGGCGTTTCAGGGGTAGTGTCGCAATCAGAAGAGGAAGCAGAGCTTTGATGACGTGTGGGAGAAGACCTGGCCAAGCATATGCTAATGGCGGTCAGTTCATTTCAGTGGTTTGTCGTCTGTACGAGTGTACCGTCACGAGATGTATGTCAATGTGTCACACCTACAACCACACTCCTATACACATGAACGAGCAAAGACACACATGTGCAGTCACACACTCCATTCTCATATAGTCATGTAGGACAGATATGAATGTGATATATGGTTTTCACATATATGGCTTTGTTTTAATACCTTGTATATTTAGGTCTGCCCATCCTGAGGCTCTGTCTCAGAGTGATCCTTGATGTGAAATGATGAAGTGATCACACACTGTGATTCAATACAATTTAGTCATTTTATCAGATGCTTTTATCCAACTTACAGTGAACTCTAATGACCTCCCGTATCCAAATTCACTGTTCAACTATGGCCGTTCACCTATGGCCGACTGAGTTTGTTTGCTATACCGTGGTTTGCTAGTTGTTTTAAAGTAGTTTCTGGTCCTTGTTGTGTTGGTTCCCTTCTGCCGTTTTGTACAAAAAGTGCTGAATGAATAAAGTTTGATTGATTGAGTTTGATTAGTTAAATATATATATTTGACAAGCAGGTCATGCCGAAAAACAACATTAAACAGGTTCAGGGCGAAATAAAATAGCAACTTGATATGAGCCCTAGCACTTAATGATGTGTGGGAAGTGTTTAGTTTAAAGTGTTAAATTTACAATAGCATGTTAAATGTTATCGCTAAGCTTTAAATGGCTATGACTTGAGCTGCTGTACGACGGATCAGGTTTTTCATGTTCTTCAGAAGACATGCAAAGAGACATGCAAAGAGTAAAACTTGGCAGGAAAACCAACGTGTAAACTGAAAAGACGGTGTGCGTATCAGACACTGATACACACACACATACATATCATGCATACACACGTTTGGGGTTACTCAACTCCCCATGGCAACCGAAAATCTAGAAAAACAGGAAACAATTCAATTTACTAGTTTGGAAGCTTCCATCAATATCACTCAAGCCAATCCAGATGATCAATATTATGTGATGTTGCCTGGTTACGCAAGGATAAACATGGCCAGAGTCTACAGACCCACAATCATATCACGCTTTAACACACACACACACACACACACACACACACACACACACACACACACACACACACACACACACACACACACACACACACACACACACACACACACACACACACACACACACACACACACACACACACACACCGAATACCATTATGTTTAGAGCATGTCTTGTCCCAGATACCAGAGTGTGTACGCATACAGAGGCCGTCAGTGTTCAGATGGAGTGTCGGGAAAAGCCGCAGGGAATCAAACTACACATCTATATTACAATATTACATTTATATTTTTGCACACGCATACCCACCCACACACACCCACACCCCACACCCACACACACACACAGCGACAAAACTACGTGGCAGTTGTGGGGAGCTAGGAATGAGCACTCATCCACGGTGTTTCACACAAGACAGACAACCATAACTGTCAGATTGTTATGGTAGATAATGGCAGCTGTGTGAATGAGTGCTACGCACGCACACACACACACACACACACACACACACACACACACACACACACACACACACACACACACACACACACACACACACACACACACACACACACACACACACACACACACACACACACACACACACACACACACACACAGCGCGTAGGCTTCTCCATGGCCTACTAGAGACCTGGTTTCATGTGTGAATCAAGTGCAGGCTCCTACACATGGATCGATTTATACAAGGATTTTACAACAATCGTGGCCTGGTGCACAAGATGCCTTGTGAATGACGTACAACATAATGACATAACATGCTGTATTGTTAGATTCATCGCCAAACGTAGCAGAGATAAACACATTAACCAACTAAATATCTCATATATATATATATATATATATATATATATATATATGCACTGTATGTTCATCTTCAACCTACCAATGAGCTGTTCTGAACACACACACATAAACACACTCACGCACACATATCTAGTGTGAGAGGGATAGAAAGAGAGCTGACACAAAACACAAACAGAGCTAATCCCTTCTCTGTAACTTCTCGGTCTTTCGACGTCAGAACTTACGAAACGCACGTCCTTTTTTGATTACAATTCTAACAGACACTCAGAACACTGCCATATATAAACACACCATCGCGGTGACTGCAAAGTGGGTGCGTAAGTATCAGACTTGGCGGAAACGCTTGCTTTGAAATCCGACTTCCGTGTTAAATGTCTCCCCTGAGAGTTGATATCGGTTTACTTTCCATGATAAAATCAAGATATTCAAGTGTCACAAAACACATACTCTTCGACATCGTTGCGTTCCTGTAGGCGGTGGAAGATTTTCCAATTAAAGCTGCATCAATTGATGTTTGTCCACTAGAGGGCAGGAATTTTACTTCGGTCCATAGTACTGGATCCTCAGACCTCGGTCCTTGTAGCGCGATGACATTGTTTGACAGCAAGTACAGTATGTGAGGGTGTGAATATATCTTGATTCGTGGATTTTAAATGATCTGAAAATCGATATCTATAATTTGCCGTAAATCACAATTAGATGGAGATGTCATCTGTTTTTATTGTATTACTTCCAACTACTAAGCTTGGGATAATCTACTGCCAGAGGTCTCTGGAATTGGCAGCTGTATCCCTCTGTATTGAGTAGGAATACAATATAGTTCATCTTGAATTGTATAGCTCACCGGGGCATCTGCCTTACATGACAGATACACTGAAATGGACTGTGGGTTGTCACAATAACAGTGGAATACGAAATATGATGCAGACTGACATCCTTCCCCATAAGAACCATATCGGTAAACTAAACAAGGTCACAGAACCTCTTATTCTTCCTATTTTCACCATTTCACATTAATGTGCATTATTTTGCAAGTGCACACTCGCACAGACTTCTTCTTTCGCTTGTACTTCCTTTTTCTTTCATTATTATTTTTTCTTTCTGTGTTTTTTTATTATTCTCCCTCCCGCTCTATCTTACCAAAATTCACTTTAAGAATTGTGTCTTTTTTATCTCCAAGAGTGGAAAATCTAGATAGCCAAGCTATTGGTAATGCATCAAATGGTCAAATCTATGGCAGGTGTTACTTTTGGACCGTGGTGCTGGTCCCTGGTGCCCACATGCCTATGAACACGTTGGCTGTTTTCAAACTTTGTCTTGCCTTTTTTGAACATGAGGTTCAGATGAGTAAGTGGTTGTCACCACCAAGGGTTAAACAAAAAAAAGATGCTGTGCCAGCAAACGTCCTGAATATGTAAAAACCCCGGAGAAAGCGGTGTTGCTATAATACAGACTTGTTTTGGGTTCACCGGCGTAACGTCCCGGAAGTGTTGCTTAACACTTGCATGGCTAACTTCCAGGAAACACAGTTGACCGGGAACATCTTTCTCTTGTGTGATGGCTTTGGTTTCCCCATTCTCTCCCTTTGGATTGTCTTACTGTATGCTCCCTTTTAACGTGTACATACGGATGAATGTGTTGGTTATACACACACACACACACACACACACACACACACACACACACACACACACACACACACACACACACACACACACACACACACACACACACACACACACACACACACACACACACACACACACACACACACACAAATACATAAGAGCATATATTTAGATCTCTCCCCCTATGTTAAAACATTCAAATGTACAATTTTTCTAAACGTGCCGTGATGCCCCAAGTTTCAGTGGGTTTCCATCTGACTGCGGCTTCTCTAAATGTCCCATGGATGTGAAGTGAGACGAGCAGTCTTCACACCTCAGAGCCACAGCAAGACAGGGTAGGCTCCATTCTATCTGGCACCCTAAACCTGAAATAGCAGGCATTATCTTGATATCTCATGCTAATTATATGTAATCATGATCTATTATAAGTACTATAAGTAGAAGAGTAGGCAGGAGAAGGCGATGAATAAATAAAAAAGGAAAACAATGAATTTGATTATGAATTGTGCTGTTTGTTTGTCTATACTGGTTGTACTTCCTATGTGGTGTGTGGTCAACTTGTCACCTAGATCCACTTCCTCTGGTCTCTGAACTGAATTCCATGACAACCAACATGAACATGGCTCAGGTGCCCCACCTGCTGGTTAAACGGTATAGACAATAGTGATATCAGGGCTTCTGAATATAAATAAAAACACATTGATAATGTGTTCCGATTTGTAACCCGGAGATCAATCTTCCGTTCTTGCAGTTATCACAGGAATAAATTGAATTGCAAAGCATCCAATAACTAGCATCAGCATATTGACACTATACAGTCTGGTCTATAATTGAAGGGCTGAAAATATTGTTCATCGTTCATTATTTAGAAAAAAGACTTTCAAACAATCTCATAATCTTCTTTGCCCCAAGAAGTATCCTTTGTGTAGTAAGTAAGCCTGTAAGTCAGGCTGAATGCGGCACTGAGCTGTAATGCACGTTTTGACCACCTGATGGCACTGCAGAACTGCTGCTGACAATAATGAACTCGCGTCAGCTTCTTCAACCCTATACTATAGACGTGTTAGTTCTCCACAGCTTGTTCACCCGCCCCCCCCCCCCCCCCAACACACACACACACACACACACACACACACACACACACACACACACACACACACACACACACACACACACACACACACACACACACACACACACACACACACACACACACACACACACACACACACACACACACACACACACACACACACACACATACACTTTTCTGTCTCCTTATCCTCCAACTACTCTGAGGATTTTTGCCTCTTCTTCAATCATCATCCCTCCTCCTCCTCCCCTGATCTAGCTCTCCTTCTCTCTTTCAGCTTCTTCCTCCCTCTCTCAGTCACTCTAATTGAATCCCCAACAGGGAATTCCAGTTAAGGAGGAATCGGGGGGGAAGGGAGGGGGGTTGGAAGAGGTCAAAGGTCAAAGGTGAGGTTGTGATCTTCAACCTTTTCAGTAAAACCTGACTGTGTTTGGGTGTGCTGTGCTGTGCATGTTACGTGCCACGCAAAGCCGTGCCTTGACAACATGCGTCACGCTCCACCAACAACACTTCACTGTGAATAACATTGAGGTCATTTGATCCATTTCATTTTTGGTATTTTGATTTTGTACTTATGTCTTCGAGATTCAAGATTCAAGATTCAAGATGCCATATGCAACAAGTACAATGGAATGCTTACTCCCCATTCCCTCCCACGGTATGACTTTTCTAAAACACTATACTATAACAAAACAAAAAAACTGTACAAAATAAAAATAACCATAAAAACAACAATAAAGTGACTGATGGATGATATACACATATATATGTGTTGAAAAACATTTAAAAGCATTTTAAAGTGCCACAGTGTAGAACAGTGCAGTTACTGCAATGAGTCCAGAAAGTCCAGCAAAAGGATAATAGTTAGTCTTAGGTTTGCCCTTGTGTGTTTACATTATTGCTCAGTTGATATATAACTTTTTCAAACAGAAAACGACCTAATCCTATCCACACTTTACTCTTCATTTCATGCCATCATTTGCCACAATGCCTTTCTGACATTAATACCCATATGTACTGAATCAAGAATCGATTTAGATCGGGAATCGTTTTGAATGGAGTATTTGTTTTGAATCAAATCGTGACCCTAATAATCGTAAATAAAAACTGAGATGATTCACTTCCCTTCTTTTGTTTTGGAAAATTTGAAAATGTAAATTGTGAAATCACTTTTGCACAATTGCCATTATAATAAGTCTGTATGGGCGTTTGAATAGCATAGACTGGAATGTACTCCTAACCAAATATGCATTTATAAAAAATAATTGAATTGTTTTGTTGTTCATTTGTTAATGAACACCGCAGGCATTTGAATGTTCCCCTGGGCGTGTCATCCGTGTCTATTCATAAGGTCACTGGCTTGAACCTTCACATGAATGGAACGCTTACTTAAATATTCCCAATCCACATTAACCAGAACAAAAAGGCCTATGTACATTTTCCCATAGCTGCTACACACAGACGCTTACTTGTTGAGAGACAATGACAGACCCAATGACTGAAGTGTATTTTTAAGGGCATCATGCTAGATCACCATTAAATATAGATTTTCATTTGCCCGCTTGTTTACATTTCTTGTTGCAAGTGAAAGTTACTTGTTTTTGGAAAAGCTGGGCTCCATGCTGCTCTATGCATCCCTGTTCCTCAAAGCATGGAGTTGTTTTTAAATCAAAGGCTCAGAGGGGGATCAAGAGGGAGAGGAAGAAAGAGGAGCAGATGTTCAACAGGTCTGCAGACCTCCCCCCCCCCAACCCCCCCCGCCCAACGCCCATTTCATTAGCTGGTAATAGTAGCCTTCTATTCTACGTCCGTATTGGCTTTCACATTAAGACGGTTGTGGGAACTTGTGTGTGTTCGTTTGTGCATGTGTATTGTGTGTTAAATTATCTGAAAACGTGTAAAAAAAAAAAAGAGAAAAAGGAAGGCTGAATTCCATTACATTATCCACCCACACACACACATGCAAACAGTCAAGCACAATAGCCTGCGCCGTGTATCAGTGCATACATCCCAACACAAACAACCAATTAACCGTTGATTAAATGGCAAAACATTCCCGCCCTGTATTTACCAGAAGCCCATCTCAGATTTCCTGAGTGGCCTGCCTGCAAGAAGTCCCTAAGCTGCAACAATGCCACAGGAGCTCAGTCAGTACCTCTGAAAGGAAATACAACAATTAAATTGATTTCTCTCCGGGCATGTACTGGTGTGTGTGTGTGAGAAAGGACGGAGGTAGTGCAACTACCAAAGAAAAAGAAACAGAAAACAATGGCGACCCGCAACACTGACACCGCACAGCTGTGCCGGGCGGTAAATCCACTGTGAAATGTGCAGCCTGAGAAAAACGTCTTTACAATCGTACAATCGTGATGCCGCCGGTGTGGGGGACGGCGTGACGCTATGTCAGCCTGCCTGT
Source organism: Muraenolepis orangiensis (assembly GCA_027704905.1). Taxonomy (NCBI): domain Eukaryota; kingdom Metazoa; phylum Chordata; class Actinopteri; order Gadiformes; family Muraenolepididae; genus Muraenolepis; species Muraenolepis orangiensis. Next base: position 31,655,920 of record CM050999.1, read on the forward strand.
ACTGTACGTCCTGCCTCTTCCCCCCTGTCCCCCTGCCTGGGACGGACAAACGTGGTAAGACTCAGTCGCGGATGTCTGTTACATCACTTCTCGGTCACAGAGCGAACCCTTCTAGAGAATCTTGTAGCCAGCCTACACACACACACACACACACACACCACACACACACACACAGAATATCTCAACAGGCTCCTCTCATGCCCTCTCTCTCAACCATCGCTCTTTTCCTCTTTCTTTCCCTTAACCCTTTCCCTCCCTGTACATAGGTTCTTGGAGTCTTGAATCCCCCCCCCCCCCCCCTTGCTTCTCTCTCGTTCTCTCTCTCTCTCTCTCCAACTTACTCCCACTAACAAGCCAACCCCTGACCCATTGTCCCCTTCTGCTGTGTGTGTGTGTGTGTGTGTGTGTGTGTGTGTGTGTGTGTGTGTGTGTGTGTGTGTGTGTGTGTGTGTGTGTGTGTGTGTGTGTGTGTGTGTGTGTGTGTGTGTGTGTGTGTGTGTGTGTGTGTGTGTGTGTGTTTCAGGGGATGGGGGGGGGGTATAGTGTGTGAGGACAGGCCATTAGTTTGTAAGTTAGTTCTACAGCTCATTGAACTCTTTGTGCTCCAAAGGCCCTACAGCCCAGCTGGATCCAACGAGGACTAAGAACTCTTCTCCCCTCCCCCTACCTACCTACAAGACCCCTCCCCTCTCCTCTCTCACACACACACCTATCTGCCTGTCTCTTTTCTAATTTATCAATGCACCGTAATCCCCACTCCCCCAGAGAGGCTTGTTAATAGAAGTTAGCCAAACTAAACTCTTCACCCAAATGCTTTCCTCGCAGCTAGTGTTTGTTTATGTTTACCTTACCAAATTGAAGAAAGGGGTCTGTTTACCTCAGGTCATTAATGTTGTTGACGTCTCGCTAACGCCGCGCTGCTAACAATCAGCCATCACCTATGGTCAGAGCAAACAAGGGGTTATTCAGACTAGGCACTTATCAGGTCGGTTTTCAATTCCATGCTGATCTTTGTGCGTATAATAATATAGTTGTATCTTCCTTTGACTTTACTTTTTTACTTGTATATCTTCTTACGATGCACATTGCACACAATACACTTGATTAGCAGTAATATAATACATTTGCAATGTTTGTAGTTACTCCGATATTGATGATAGGTTCTCAGCCTCAATTTGGATAAAAGTCTCTGCTAAATGTATAGGTTAAACCCAACGGGACTACTTTGAGAGAATTGCAATGTGTGAGAAGTGCATGGATTGAATATAGGCAATGGGCACCACAGAGTGAACAACACACTCACTAAAAAAAACAATACAGGGATAAAGCATTCAAACATGTGTCAGTGTGGTGGTAGCCATCTTGTTTTTTATTTTTTCTATTGTAAAAACTTCCAAAATACATAGGGGGGATAAACCTTAACTGATGACTCTATATAGACACAATCTGGGGATACCATACCATACCATTAGCTATCTCTCTCTCTCCCACACACACACACACAGACAGAGAAGCACAGCAGAATGGGACCACTTGGCTCACACTAAACAAAGCTTGTCTGCATGGTTTGTTTGCAGCTGAGGTTCCCGGCCAACTAGGTAAAAGTGGTGGCTGAAACATGTACAATTTGTTTCCCCCTGTTGATTTATTAATATAATATGATCAAGAACTGACCGAACACAATCAACCTCAATTCATATGCAATCGGACTAGAACTGAATTAATGTGTGGAACCCTTGAAAGAAAACAATTTGTGGTCGGATTATTAAAATACAAACTAGATGCAAGAGTTGCATCATTTTAGACACATTTCACATTTTTGGGGGAAACATTCCGATTTTTAACACAAGAACATACTACCAACACCCAAATAAGTAGTTAAAAAAAGTTAAAGTTAAAATGCAAAGTATGCCTATTGTGTTTAGCTGCCAGCTTAACAAGAACCCACATATACAAATGTATGTTTATGTGGAGTTGCCATTTCACATAGTGAAATCATATCGTGACCCATGATGACCTTTTGTGTTTTCCAGGACTAACTACAGCCAAATAGTTTTCTTTTGGCTCCAGACTAGGAGACCCAGTACACAGACTACTGTGATTTCTAGGTGTTGACAACATCACCCGTGACAGTTCTTTGTGTGTGTGTGTGTGTGTGTGTGTGTGTGTGTGTGTGTGTGTGTGTGTGTGTGTGTGTGTGTGTGTGTGTGTGTGTCTCGACAGGCCAGGGATATTGTCATTTGTCCATGTCTCCTCTCTCTGGTGGCATCTTTGACACGTTGGCTACTGAAATCAAGGGCTTTCTCTTTGAACTGCTCCTACCTGTCTGTCGCTGACGGCCAGACTAGCGTGTCTCCAGGCCTCCCTCCCCATGTGTCTGCCGTTTTCTCTATTTGCTCTTCCCTCGTCTTTGACGTATATCACACACACACACCCTCATGATAATAGATCGGGCAGATACAGACTGTAGGCCCATGTAGTCTACATCTTGGCTGGCTTTATTTGTTGGGTGGTGGGGTCTTTTTTCAGCCATTGCCATAACTTCGGTATCAACACTGAGGTTACCGGTAAGGTAACTAATGTATTACTCTGAGCAATATTTTAAATAGGTACGTGTCTGCCTATACATAAACGTACTCAAGAATATTCTGCTCGTTAAGTCATCAATCGTGAATCGAGAAGTGAACGGCACTACTAACTAACTAACTAACTAACTAAATAAATAAATAAAAAAGAAATGGCGCCGCCTCCGTCCGCCAGGTTTTGAACTGAACGCAGCGCGAGGAGCGTGGGCGTGGCTAACGGCGGTGTTGCTCGTCGTTAAAGCCCCACGTGGCCCAGACTCCAGCAGATCACCACCGCCGCTACTGGAAACTTCTTCTACTAACATATGCCAAGCGCACCGCTGCGTAGATCCACCGTCGCCTGTGACAAACCTTTCGGATATCAAAACAGCCATGCCGTCTTTTCCGTTCAGCCAGCGAGTGGACGTGGAGGAGACCATGTGCAAGGTACAGTCTCGAATGAGGGGAAGAAAGTTTTTGACGCCGTCCATACTCGTTTCTGCCTCGGGGAGGTAAACGTTAGCTACAGCTACAGCTAACTTCCCCGGGTCGTTTGTTTTCAAGTGTTTCTTAAGCGTATAACCCGCGGTTGTTGCTCGTGTGCAAATGAGCTATCCTCGCGGGTTGTTGTTTTTTTTGTTATTGGGCGTGTTTTGGGTTAAGTTTCATTTTCTTAAAACGAAACGGGGAACTTTTACCCAACTTGGAAACAAAAGTGGACGCGGTGTGTGTGTGTGTGTGTTGTGATTCATTCTGCTCCAAACGTGGGCCCTACACACTGCGTTAGCTGTAGACCAGATGAAATGGTGATGCTGGTTTCTATTATCTCTTACCGATTTTAAGTGTCTCAGTGGGATTGCATAATATTACATATTCAAAGTACGTACTATATTCAGTTCTAACTTGCCATGTCTTGAAACTCGGAAGAGTAGTTGCGCATGTCGTCTCAATTCATTCAACATTTTTAACCTATCGAGAAAGTTGTTTCAAAAGTGGGGTCGTCTTCCCTCGTATGAACTTTGCGTGGTTCTCAAGTGTTTTTTTCTAAAGGGAAGAAAATAATGCCATACAACTATTTTATTTGATATAGGTTTTGTTTTTTTGTAGAAAAACTGACTTGACAGAACGTAAACTAAGGAATAATACTACTACTTTTACACTAGTTCTCCCTAGTAATAGCTGTTCAGAATTTATCAAAAGGTTTTATATAAAAACAACTGCAGTGAATGCACTGCCCATGTTCACAATGCTGATGTTTTGGTTCTTGCCTTTCTTGCAGCAGCTGCTGAGCCTTGACCTCAGGGATCAGAACAGCACGATGCTACCCCTCAGCCTGGCCATGAAAACGCCCGGCTACATCGGCCAGCCACGCAACAGTGCCCAGTTCTCCTCTTCCTCCTCCTCTCCTTCATCCCTCTCTCAGCATTCCGAGTTCTCAGAAGCCTTCCTGCCTTCCAGCCACTGGTGCCAGAAGCCCGACAGCCCCCTGCCTCCCCAGCAGCCCACCTCGGCCAAATGGGGAAAGTCGGGGTTCTGGACGGAGCGATCTCTAAGCATGGTGGAAACCAGCAGCAGCACAGCAGGCCACCCGGGCTGGCCATGCGAAGATGCAAACTACCCCCTGGGTGCCCTAAGATCCAATTCTCTACTCTCTAGCCCCACCCTGCCCTCCTCCTCCTCGGCCTCCTCCCTGCTATCCGCCGCATCCAACTCCTCCTCGTCTTCACGATACAAGACTGAACTGTGCCGCTCCTTTGCGGAGAGCAGCGTGTGCAAGTACGGCAACAAGTGCCAGTTTGCCCACGGGCTCGACGAGCTGCGGGATCTAAACCGGCACCCCAAATACAAAACGGAGCCGTGTCGCACGTTCCACACAATCGGCTTCTGCCCCTACGGCATCCGCTGCCACTTTGTCCACAACAACGAGGATGATCAGGAGCAGCCGCAGCATCGCTCGTCATCCGCCTCCTCTTCATCCTCGTCCTTCACCACATGCGGCCTCTCCTCTCGCCCCGGCAGACCCCCTCTCCTCAGGCACAGCTTCAGCTTCGCCGGCTTCCCCTCTGCCCCCCAGCTGCCGCTGCGGCCAGCCCTCCCTACTCCTGCACCTCAACTTCCTCCCCTTTCTCTAGGCTCCTTCCTGCGGGCTTCCTCCACCTCTCCTCCCTCCTGCGCCAACATCACAGAGCTCCTCTCCCACGCCCTGCTGGAGATGGACTCTGTTTTCGATGCGTCCACTGCCCAGCAGCAGCAGCACCAGCACCTCCCTCAGCAGGCCCCCTTGACAGCCTCTTCATCAGACCCCCGCTTCCACTTCCTACCCTCCCCTGACTCCGGCTGCTCCCTGAACGGGTTCTCGCCGGCCGCCTCACCCTCCCTGCGGCAGAGTCCCGGGGCAGCCGCAGGGGGCTTCCCAGGCCCCCTGGGCGCACGCTCCCTCTCCTCCACCTCGCTGTCGGAGCCCGACCAGGACGGCGGCGGCGGCAGCTCGGCCAGTTCCCTCAGCGGTTCCGACGGTGGAGACGCCAAGCGCCTGGCGGTCTTCAGTCAGCTCTCTGTCCCCGAGGACATGGCGGTGTATGTCCTGTAGCGTGCGTACAGACAATAATACTGGCTCACGCCCTCCATCTCGCCCAACACACGTATAAGCTCATTCAGTCCACATCACGCATACAGTGGTCACACTTTGGCATAGTCACACTTGTTTGTGTAACCCACAACCCTAGAACAACATGGAGAGGTGTTTTTGTTTTGTGGCGGGGGGGTGGGGGCTGAAAAAAGACATTTTGTTAAAGTGATCACATCCCATCATCACGTGATTGGTTGTGTGTGTGGGATGGTCACGGGGGATGCGGAGGGGTAATGAGTATTACCAGTACACGGTTAATGTACTCTCAGACAGCACATCGACCTACATTATTAGTATGGCCAAGATGGTGTGAAATATTTTTTGTAATAGGTAAATGCCTTTTAAGATGCATATTTAGTGCCAGCACCAGGCACATTTAAGATACAAGTATTTGTCACATACGTTTTTGGTGCTCGCAGTCCAGCCGTGCCACTATTTTTTTATTTTTATCAAACTATATCTAAAAGCCAAAGATCCTGATCTATTTTGGGCCAAACACTATGTGAATTGTTGAAATCCCCCAACCCTAACCACAGCATTGTGACGATGAACACAAAATTTTGAAATTGTGAAATCCAGTTCTGACGCAACTGCACAGACTGGTGCTGTCTCGTACTTAGACCACAGACCTTAAACCAGAATGTTGTGTTTTCGTATGAAAACGGCGTGCCTTTAGTGTTAAGAAGCAGTCCACACTTCAGTTGGGAGTGTTTCCATGTTGTCCGACTGGCTTGTCAGCTGCTGGCTGGGCCTTCGACGAGGGCCAAAATGGGGTACTTCTAATGGAAGCTTGCATGCATTTAAGTGTTAATTTTGCCAGGTTTTAGAGCTACGTTTAGTGTTTAGTAGGTGTTTTTTGTAAGCTTGATAGATATTCCCTCTGTGCTTGTGATGTATGGTTGGATCAAGAAAGGCCTCTTGTCTGACCATACTTGTTTTGGCTCCCCCCCCCCCTTAAAAAAAAAGTATTCTCCCCAATATTTTGGCACAACTTTAGTTTAACTGTTGTTAAATATTCCAGTGTTCCTGCAAGATTATTGTTCATGCCTAATACTTTTAAGAACACACCCCTTTACAAATGCACAAACCTGACCACAACCTTGTAAAAGGGGGGCCCCCAGGTGTCCTTACAGAGTGCGATCCTGAATGTGGATTTAGGAGATTTTTTTTTAATTTTATTTAGATGTGTTTATCTAGTTGTGTTAAAGCTTGTGTTAGTTCAGTCTTTGCCATTACGGGTCTATTTATAAGAGGCTTTTCACAATCCTCGTTGAGGCCTGGTTAGTGATTTAAGAAAAAAGAAAAAAAAACGGGATAATCTTAGTAAATTAATTTCTTTAAATTATTTTTAACATATTTATAGAGGACTTCAAGTTGTATCAAGGTTACATTTAATATATTTGGGGTTTTCTTTTGCGTTTTGTACCAGAAATAAAGTTGTTTTCTTTTACAAAAGGTTGTTGTCCGAGTTTCATTGTCTCTTGACTAGCGAGTGCCCGTTGTGTTCTGAGCTGGGTAAATCTCCACATGGTCATTGCTATAGGTTTGTCTTGGTTAGATTTGGTTGGTTGTTTTTTGGATGGGAGCAAGCAGAAATGTAATTTTCATTCGGAAGTAAATGTATGTAAAATGTGTATCTTATAACTGATGTAATTTTATCCATCCTTGATAAATTGGCATTTATATCCAATATAAAGATTAAAACAAAGTAGGCCTCCCTTTTTATATGGATCAGCAATGCGTTTCAAGAATTTATTAATTTAAATACTCTAGTTAAAATGGGGAGTTTGGCAGGCCCATAGTCCATTGCGTTGACTATGCCAGAATCAAAGAAAACAAATAAAGAGGCTAGTTAATATCTTCCCCTTTCCATGCTTACACCAGCTGATGTAAGCTGCAAATACAGGCCCATGAGTCTCCACTGAAGCATAGCGCTTGGCCGGTTCACTTAAGTGTGTGTGTAGTCATGCCATGAGATTTCATATGGAGATCAGAAGCCTTTTGTTTGGGGTTTTAATCTCAAATCCTGTGCAGCCTGCCTCCCTCTTTCCACTTTCTCTTGTTAATTAGCCTTGCTCTGCCACCTCAGTGGGAAACTATGGCCAATAAAGCCAATTCCAATTCAATTAGCTGGTGGGTTACATTCACAAGTTGTATGCAATCGATCTATACATATAACTTGTGTTTCACACAAGTATACTACCATAAGTATAGCTACCAGTTTTGAAACAAATAATGTCCCTTAGGGGAACCACTTGTTGCTATATAAGGATTCAAGGAAACGGTTAAAAACTGACTTTTCATCTATAGGACTTTCAACTTATTTTTTTCCTGTCAGGTCGTGGCATATGCTTGTCATTTCTTACCGACAGTTAATGTGCACCGAAAAAGCAATTCTACCTCTCGACGTCCTTCACCATTAGTGCCCCCCCACTGTTTGTGACATCATTCACAAATGTGAATTTGTGTTTCTATAGTGATTCCCTTCGTCGCCATGGCAACAATTCAAAGCAAGGAGACCGAACTACTAAAGATGCATGCTCATGGTTGACTCCTCAAGAATCTCCCTGCCCCTCTCTCTTCTCTGCCACTCTTCTCTTCTCTCCCACACAAACGCTTCATTCTCATATTGTCACTGTTACAATGAGATGGGCTGGCTGTTTGTGAGTGGGCAGTGGCTGGGAAAGAGTTAAACTGTGTTTGTGTACGTGTGTGTATGTGTGTGTGTGTGTGTGTGTGTGTGTGAGAGAGAGAGAGAGAGCGAGAGAGAGAGAGTGAGTATGTGTGTGTGAGAGAGAGAGAGAGAGAGAGAGAGGTGCATTGTGTGTGTGATAGACATTCTCCCACAGTCGTGCCCTGTGGGACAGAGGAGAGGCAGGCAGATGGCTGTATTCAGTTGCACCGTAGGTCAGCGTATGGTCCCCAGAGACGGGTTCTTGCACTATTGCCCTGTGAAGCATGAGGCGGGGGTAGAGAAAATAAAGTTGTGGGGGTTAAGAAGGAAGGAAGAGTTGGGGGTGGGGGTGAAGCTGAGGGCATCTTTCCTTGATACCCTTATCACCCCTGTGAAGATACTGGCCTCATCTTAATGAGCTGTATAGCTAGGGTGTCATTTTAGTAGTTAGTGGTCACAACAGGGGGTGTACAGTTGTATTATTCAACATGATTGATGTGGACAATTCAGTCGCCAAGTGATATTGGTACAGCCATATGTCTTCTATCCATACACAAACATTAGATTAGATTAGATTAGATTCAAATCTAATCTAATGTTTGTGTATGAATAGAAGACACAAACATGTAGCCCATGTTGCACCCACACAGATGTGTGGGGGGGCATTTCTCTGTGGTATTAACAACATGATATAATTAGTCTCCACATAGAGATAAACAGTTGCGCTGAAGCAACAAGTTGGATGCACGAATAGGCCTTAAAATGTGGTGGCTAAAATAACGCCTCAGCCATCGATTAAAAATAAACCCAAATTAAACGTTTCTAATCTAACTCAAATGAAGGGACACATGTGAACAGACCTGTCACACCACTTGTTGAAATGAATTGCGTTTGTGCAATGCAATACAATTCCTATTAAAATCTACTTTGAGATTATTCGTTTTGAATTTCTTCCACCCCATAAAACACTCAATATTACTTAATTTAGCGGAATGCTTTTTGCTTTTGTGAAACCCGACCCCGATCAATAGGGCCTGTGTCTCTCTGGCTCGCTACAAAACACCTTCAGTATCTGCTCAATGGACACTGTTACTGAATTGTAATGAGTGAAACGTTTCAGAGAATGAATGGTACTTTTTTATTTTTTTTACCACCAACTTCTCTACCTCTTAACTTCCTTGTCTTAGTCCCTGCCACCTCCCCCGCCTCTCCCACCCCCATCCCCCTCCTCTCCTCCCCCATCCCCCTCCCCTCATCCCCCTCCTCTCCTCCCCCATCCCCCTCCCCTCCTCCCCCTCCTCTCCTCTCCTCCCCCACCCCCCTCCTCTCCTCCCCCCCTTCCTCTGCCAGCCAGTCTTTTTATGAGTGGTTTGGACACATTGTGATGCAGGATAGTGGAGGTGGGATTTGGGGATTTTGCGGTGGGGGGTAGTGTGGGATGGGGTGGGGGCAGGTCGCATGTAGGGCTATGCAGTGCTCAACAGCTGTTGCTCTCATTCTACCACTCACCCCCCCCCCCCCCCCCCCCCCCATCAGCCCTCCCTCTTACCGCCCCCTCGACCCGGCCCCAGCTTTTCTCTCACTCCAATGGTCGGAGTGTTTGCAGGTTCTTGGACTAGTCTTAGAGGCAGGGCAACAGCAGAGATCGCCCGGCCCTCTTTTCTTTTCTCCCCCCCCCCCCCATTCTCTCCCGTCCCCCAACCCCCCCAATTTCCCTCGTTCTCTTTAAGCTCTCTCCTTTTGTGCTTTTACCCCTCCCCGCCCCTCCCTCCCTCCCCCTCCCCCCCTCCCTTCTCTACGTCTCTTCACTGCAACTTCTTCAACTTTTTTTCCCCTCTCCCTCAAGCCCACTTTGTCATTCTCTCTGATTTCTTTGTGTGCTTGTCCGCATCTCTTATTCTCCCCCATCCTAATCCACTAGCCCGCTCCTACACGCTGCCATTCAGTATCCTCGGGCGTCCTCCCCTGTTTCTCTGTTCCATTTCTTTAAAGTTCTCGTTCTCAGTGCGATTGGGCTTGATATTAAATAGTGTTGAACACTCGCTCAAAGGAATGAGTTGCTTTGCCCATTCATGCACGCATCCTAATTATTCTCCCTCCTGCCTCGCATGGCCTTCCTCCTCCATTGGTCTCCTCTCTCTCTTCATACTGTCTGGGGGGGGGGGCGGGGGGGGGGGGGGGGTACACAGGAACTCCACCGAGATGGGCTGAGCCGTTGTATTGTCCAACTCGACGGATATACGTGAATCTGGTTTACAGAACCTCAATGGTTGTCAATTAGGCTATTGGACATTGTGAAGAAAAAAAAAACAGTCAAATAATGGTTACTTTCTTACAAGATACAAGATATTTGTATTGGCCAATTGCAACAGGTACATTGGAATGCTTACTCCCCATTCCCTCCCACAGTATACATCTCCAAAACAATACCCTACAAATATAAATAATATATACAATAAAAATAAACCCAAAAAAGAGCTGCGATGTGTTGAATGTACATACATTCTTTACAAACATCTTTAAAAACATTTACAGTCCCAGTAGTGCAGCAGCATCATGAATACAGTGCAGTAACTGTGATGAGTCCAGACAAGTATGTAAGTGTAATGTTAATGACAATGACAATACATTTGATTACGAGATGGGAAGCAAAAGATGTTCGATGTGGAAGTGAGGAAGACAGGGTGTCCGTTTTGTGACATTTCTAACACTACCGCTTTAAAACTTTTCCAAAACATTCAACATCCACGTTTCTACTGCTGTATCTGTATCTCATACTGCCTGTATCACATACAACGGAAAAGGATGAAAACGGCATTGTTATGAAGAAAACCCTTAGTTATAGTATCAAAATGACTCCTGCTTCTAATGTTTGTACAGCAAACTAATAAATATGTTGAAAAGTGTGCTATGCCAATAGCATTTTATTTAAATTACTTATTTTTGATAAGCTCAAATACGAGACCAGAAATACATACATGTATGTGCCTTTGGGTCATACACGTAAATTAACGTATTTACTTGCAATGTGTTAAATAACTTCCATATTACCATGCACTTTGCTGTAACATGTGCACTCTGGTTGGATGCTAAATTATTGTTGATGAACTGTGCTATTTTTAATAATATATACAATGCTTCAAAGTTTGAATCATCGATTGCATCAAAAAACATTTGTAATAACAATGTCCTTATCTTGAGGAATGAACGAGGAGAAAGATGAATCAAACCAAAAGCAGGTTTTAAAATGGATTGTTTAACAAAACAGGGGTAAACAAGCGAATTAGAATTCTGTAGCCATTCAAATGTTTCCCTCTAGCGGTAAGACGTTAGAACCACACCTTCCATGGACACCATTTGATCCTTTATACCTTAGTTTATATAGGACGTAGCATGGAACTGTTAAAAAATAATTCCGTGCAAAGTATTACCTGTACACAATTTTATTGCTGTACAAACGACAATAAATACACATTTATGTACAAAAATAATTCCCTAGAAACCGATGTGAATGGTTGATCCTCACGTGTTGTATAAGTGCTGATACTTCTCAGAGACATTTTAATTGGTGTTCAATACTTCCTACTCGGGGCTTACATTTTTTCGTAATTTGCATTCACGACTCCAACCTTGCAATATATAAACAACTCCACAAGGCAAAGAACCACAAGAGAGAAAAAAAAGCACCAAGAGTTGGTAAACATTTGTTTCTTGCCAGCAGAGTGAGCAGTGTTATTTACACGACTAAATGATGGTAAATGCATCCGATAGCCAGGAGAGTTGTTTACATCAGACTCAGCTCCTCCATGAGATCAGATCCCAGCATCAACACATAAACCTACACATCCACGCTTTCTAACTGACTAAAATCAAAACTGCACACACATAACATGACATCTGTGTAAATATCAGAGTAAAAAACCTCTCGGGCAAAACTTAGCATTCACATTACTCGTCAGCATCTCGGCCCAGCCCGAAGACAACATGGGAAGGAGGTCAAACTTGTAGGACCATGTAGGAATAACATACATGTCGGTATAGGACATGTATGCCAGCAAAATAACCATTGAGAACCGAGCCTGTTTGGCTCTGGAGACCGTACAAAGTGAACCGGTAGAAGATGGCTCATTCTTGAAACCTGTCAACTTCTTGGCCAGTGGAGAGAAAAAAACCACAATGGCTTTTTGTTGTTTTTAAGTGTGTACCAGAGTTCTTGACGCCTGTGGTTCAGTTTTCCAAAAGGAAACACAGTACCGCGGTCATAACTTTTGGATAACCACTTGGAATTTACCTGTCAGCAGATAAAGAAGACACAAGACAAACGAACAGAATTAGGTCAAATATATTCGGTGACAGACACAAATTCATAATAATCATTAACAACAGGCTATTCACTAGCTGGCAGCTGAATATAATATATTTCAAACTAGATGAAGTTTGAATATCTCCTCTCAGAGTGGTTTGACTTGGCCTCTCTAAAGAACAGAGATGTGTTGCCTTAAAATATAATTCTGAACCAGAGACAGCCGCCAATATGTCGCCACAGAGAATCAGTGAGGGGAAGTGAGGCAGGCTCACTCTGCCTCCTTCAGCCACCACAGACTAGAGTGTCTTCCTAGCGCGTCCGCTTATCACTTTTTACTAGCGTATGAGTGTCTTACTAATTAGATTGTTGCGTGTTAGTTAGATATTGTTGTATAGTTTGCCCACATATTGTACTTCTACCTGAGCACTGGCTCAGTTCTTGGAGACTTGTTGGGGATGAAATGCACTTTTGACTACTGGTGACGAGTTGTTCTCTTTGTTGAACGCACTATTAAAAGCATCTGCTAAATGACTAATGTAATGCCGGTTCCCGGTGTGGAGGCTACTTACAGGAAGGCATCAGAGACACTTCGGCGGTCACCACGCTCTCGAGACCCAGGTTTGAGAGGGCTCCCCTCACCAAGCCACATGAATATGCCAGGTACTGGGAACCACAGAAGAGATGTACAGAGACAAAGTTAAAACCTGGTAGTATTGAAGAGTTTGAATCAAGATTGAGTGTGGACTGTGTGTGTGTGTGTGTGCACAACCTTGGGGGCATCTTCCAGATACTGTTTGCCACTGGAGAGTTGAGCCAGCAGAGCAAACTTGTTGTCCTGGAGCACGTAGGTTCCCTGTGAAGGACCAGTCAGGAGTTAGTCTCTATGCAGTGGCTATGCTCATCCCTTGGTTCATGGATACTCTTGCCGCTTTTGTGAGTTGAACTTGAATGTGCACAGAATGGTGCATGGTTCCAACCTGGTGGTTGGTTCGGAGGTTGTCAATCTGCTTCCTGAAGACCTGCGTCCAAAAGTCTTTACAGATGAACTTCATCATATCCAACTCATCCTTAAAGCTGGGGGAATCCCTGGTCATCCTGGTGTAAGAGAAGCAGAGATTCAGACGGTGTGTGTGTGTGTGCGTGCAGAAGTGTCCATGTGTAAAACTTCCAAATCCAAGACAGCATATATTACAGGGCACCAAACGGTACCTTTCAATGAGTCCCTGTCCAACTCTGAAGCCCATTCCCTCCAGGATGGAAACGCATACAGCTCGGTCCTGAAGCAGAAGACGTATTCAAGTGATCAAACTGACATTCAAGCAAATCAACTGTTAGTCAGAGGCACATCTTTGTTTGACCAGCAGTAGCCAGTGCCTTCAAAACGGAGCATGTTTAGTCGCTGAATACTCATTAAAAAAAAAAATAACTACACATAAGGTTTATTACAATAGTATTATTTTTATTATTAATTGTATTATTATTCAACACGATCAGAGAATCACGCTAACACTGTCGTGTTGACACTACAGTGGACCGTACCTTGCTATCCAGCTCTCCTTTACTGGACTGCTGCTCCTTGTAAACATGGCTCACCATCTCCATGTGGAGGAAGTCAAACAGAACCTCGTCTGCCATGTCTGAAACACACACACAAACCGTTACAGAAACACACACACACACACACACACAAACACACACGGGCACAGAAACACGTTGGTTTCGTTTAAACACCACTGTCTATTCCAGAAGCATCGCCTAGCCAACATAGGCAAGAGCAGCTAACGCTAGTATCGGGCCATTAGAAAATAGGTTCAGATCGTCAAATTGACAACGAAGTGTGAGTTAAACAGAATGTACAAATGCAGACGATACAACGATTGCATATCGGATACACAAATACAGCTCTTTAATAGTGTACACTCCAAAAAAACGATTAAAAGAAAAGCCACTTGCTTGCTACCTTTCATATGTTTCTGTTCCGGGTTGTCTGTCGCCCAATGAATACGTGCTACGTAATGACACCACGTGACATAGCATAATGCGATCGGATTGGCTCGGGGGACTTTCACGTGATCTTCCTGCTTTGTCATGTGATTTGTTGATCACATTGCACTGAAGGGGGGGTACTGCCTGCTACTGCTACTTTCTATACTTACTGTAACAATGTCTAATGGCGTAAGCCTACACTGCAAGTAAACCATCTACCGTCTATCAACGTGTGCACTAGTTGTGCCGTGCAGTGATGTCCAACAGGTACCAGATCGTGGTGCAGGGCGAGGCGTCAGAGACAGACTCTGATGATGAGGTGTACATCACCTCCCTCCCGACCGCTGCCCAGACTGCTGCTACTTCTGGAGCCAAGGTGAATACCATTACCTGCACAGCTCTGCACAACTATTGGAGTTGTAGACTGTGACTAGTATATATCACCATGCACTTTACTGCAACATTTGCACTCTGGTTAGATGCCAAATTATTTTCGCTGAACTGTACTTGTGCTGTACACTGACAATACATTTGAATTTAATCTAATCTAATATGACCGTCCCAATATTGGAGTTACTTGGACCAATCCAGCACGCAATACGTGTGTGTGTATATATACAGTTTTTAGTTGATTTTTGTTTAGCTATTTTTTACATTATATTTTTGTGATTATAAGTGTTGTAGTTAAGAGTGTCTTGAGGATTGCTACAATGACAAGAAAGGGATTCGGATTATTGTCTGCCATTATTCCATTGTTTGTTAGCTTTTACAAAAGCATACTTTCCAAATCTCTCTTTTTTTGTCACCAGTCGTTGATTTGTGTCCAATGGGATGTGTTAAGGTCCCCGGGGAGGCCTCGGAGACCGACAGCGATGGCGAGCCGGATCAGCCCAGGAGACCACAGAAGGACATGTCTCCTGCCGTGAGCCAGGACAGCGTTCACGTCCTGAGGAGGGACCTGCCCCCCCTCATCGTGGTCCGAGACCACCCCGACATACAGTCAGTAGTGGAAGACAGGTGGAGCCCGGTTCACAGACCGCACGGTGAGGACCATCGGTATCACTTTGTGTACCGCGTTTTGCATGCATATGAGCACATACGAACCCTTGTATAACCTTGTATCTTGTATCTTGTACCGCAGCTCTCCCACACAACTACATAGAGATTCTGCCCTGATTGTGAAACATCACTATACTAACACTTTGTTACTCACTATTGTGAATGCCCCATGGTCGTGACCCTCATTTCACTATTTATTAGTTTTTCTTAATTACCCCTGCTGAATGATTTCAACTTGAGGTTGCCGATAATATAAAATGTTGGCTGTTTTAGTAGTAAAAGTATGGATATACTATGTATTTCCCCTCTCAGTGGAACCTATACCTTATGTTTTCTCTTATGTCTTTCCCATGGTTAATATGGTCAAAATTGTTGTGATACAGGAGAAACCCTGTTGCAGCAGAAGCTGCAAGAGTCCAACGGCCGACTGTGTTCCAACGTGGGCCAGACGCTACGTCAGGTTTACAGCAATGCTAGTCGAGAGGTAAGGTCTTCCGTGTGTTTCTATTGTGTTGTCGGCTACCACGATAATAATAAGATATTCATCAAACAAATAATAACATATTCATCAAACAAAACCAACAACAGAAAGTGCATTTATTCCTTCATTGTTACATTGAAATTCATGTATTGACGTCATCTTAAGGGATACAGTCAACAGGTCTTAACTTATTAAGATCTTACCTTGCAGCAGTGTCAGCAAAACCGATGTGTCCCGCCATCTTTGTGTTATATTTATTAATATGGGTTTCAATAAGAACCCGATTTAATATATTGATATCGGGATATGATAATAGATATCGTCCTCAAATGTTGGATATCGTAATATCGTGATATGGCATAAGTGTGTTTTTTTTACTGATTTTAAATGTTGCATTACAGTAAAGTGATGTAATTTACTAAATTGACCAGACTGTTCCATTATTTGCTTGTGTTCTTAATAAAATAAAGATAATAATTTACATTTTTGCCAAATATAAATTTCACACAGGAGTATACAAAAATAGGCTTCACGATGTTTATTTCATAAAGATAATTTATTTATTGACTTCATAAAAAACATTATATATCGTAATGTATATCGTTATCGTGATACTAAATGAGCAAATCAGAATAGAATATTTTTGGCCATATCACCCACGATATCTTGACCAATACCTCGATACCGATATTGCAACAATATTGTAGGGTTCATTATTGGAGATTTTTGATAAATAATCGCCAGTCTGTTCATATTGACCTGATCCCACATCTCATGGTGGTTAAGAGTACAGTCTGTTCTTATTGACCTGATCCCACATCTCATGGTGGTTAAGAGTACAGTCTGTTCTTATTGACCTGATCCCACATCTCATGGTGGTTAAGAGTACAGTCTGTTCATATTGACCTGATCCCACATCTCATGGTGGTTAAGAGTACAGTCTGTTCTTATTGACCTGATCCCACATCTCATGGTGGTTAAGAGTACAGTATGTTCATATTGACCTGATCCCACATCTCATGGTGGTTAAGAGTACAGTCTGTTCTTATTGACCTGGTCCCACATCTCATGGTGGTTAAGAGTACAGTCTGTTCTTATTGACCTGGTCCCACATCTCATGGTGGTTAAGAGTACAGTCGGTTCATATTGACCTGATCCCACATCTCATGGTGAGAGTACAGTCTGTTCTTATTGACCTGATCCCACATCTCATGGTGGTTAAGAGTACAGTCTGTTCTTATTGACCTGGTCCCACATCTCATGGTGGTTAAGAGTACAGTCTGTTCTTATTGACCTGATCCCACATCTCATGGTGGTTAAGAGTACAGTCGGTTCATATTGACCTGATCCCACATCTCATGGTGAGAGTACAGTCTGTTCTTATTGACCTGATCCCACATCTCATGGTGGTTAAGAGTACAGTCGGTTCATATTGACCTGATCCCACATCTCATGGTGAGAGTACAGTCTGTTCTTATTGACCTGATCCCACATCTCATGGTGGTTAGGTACGCAACGCCTCCGCCCAGCTGAACACATCCCAGGGCGCTGTCATCAACGCCTCCCACAGCATCCGACTGGTCCTGGAAGACCTGAAGGCTGTTTCGGAGAAGATCGACAGCATCACCAGCTGCCGCCTGCTGCCAGACATCAGCATCAGTCAGCCCGCCCAAACACCATAAGTGAGGGATCCTATCATATGAAGGTTTACGCCGCTAATAATCATTCAGTTTTAATGTGTGTATATATTTATGTAAGTAAACTAACAAAAAATTGTGTTAAACCAAAGGGTAATCTTCCATTCGTTCAATGATCAACCAGATCTAATATTTTGTAACAAGTTATACATTAAGGTGTATGTCATCTTTTTATTCACGATAAACTGATCTGAAAAGGCAAAGGCAGGAGTAGACTTACATGTTGCACTGCACTGGTTCCTATGACATTTGGTAAATCCATATCCTAATGATGCCTTTGTTTTCATTTGTGTAACTTTCTAACTATTATTTTCAAACTTTGGTTGAGTTGGTGGCCATATGCAGATTTTCCAGTCATATACAGTACTTATGGCACACCCAGGCATTCCTCCATCGGGTGATGGAGGAACATCAATGTTGCTACAGATGGCTAACGTTTTGTGTGTAGTGACGGCCTGGCCCCATGTCTATGGTATCCATCCGCTGAACTTTGGAGCTTTCTTCGTTTCGTCGTCGTCGGTGTATATAAAATATATGTACACCGCCATCATGACAACCAAATTCAGCACGGTGGCCACCACACCTATCATTGTGCATATGTGGTCAAAATCATTCTGACAGCAATCCATGGATTCTTCGTACTCGTATTCATCTTCCTCGTTTGAAGCAACCTCTTTTCCAGTAGGCCCACTGGCCGGCACCGGCATCTAAGAAAATAAAACGGAGATGTGGAGAACGACCGGGTAATGCAGGTTCAAATGGTAAATCCATCAAAGTTAAAAGATAAAAAAACATATGCCTGGTGTAGTTACTCAACCTTACCACCAGGAGGGCTTTGGTAAGCATGGATTTATTTTAGTTTTTAAACTATTTCCTTCCCTGATTGCTACACGTTGTACTTCCATGAACTCTAACCAAATGTAATTGATTCCAAGATGTTTTATGCACTCTACAATAATAGCGTGCATACACAAGATTCAAACATAAAGCATATTTGACTAGATGAGAAAAAAACTACCTCTGTAATTATTGTCTCTTTGAGTTGGTTCCCCGCTGGTGAAGGTATGGCTTCCATCTTTCCTTTTTCCTTAAAGGAAACACTTTCTGTAACAACGAAAAGTCTGCTTCATGTCCAAGCCGTAGAAATGTATTCCAAAGGAAAGAGGGAAGGGCTGATCAGCTGCATCCTGCTATTTATGTGCTAGGCCATTTATAGCTCTGTGTGTGTGTGTGTGTGTGTGTGTGTGTGTGTGTGTGTGTGTGTGTGTGTGTGTGTGTGTGTGTGTGTGTGTGTGTGTGTGTGTGTGTGTGTGTGTGTGTGTGTGTGTGTGTGTGTGTGTGTGTGTGTGTGTGTGTGTGTGTGTGTGTGTGTGTGTGTGTGTGTGTGTGTGTGTGTCCTACTAGTGTAATATTACTGAGAGAATTTAAGAGGTCTGTGTCCCATGTTGCAACTGATCTGCTTGTTGCTTATGAACTTTTGGTTTCTTCTCAACTGAGAAATAGGGGGATTTTAATCTTCTTCAAGTATTTTGGCTGATGCCTTGAGGCAGATTCCAAGAATGTCAGACATGTAGAAATGTGGATGACAGTAAAACATGAATGTGTGCATGGAAAAAGGCTTAAAAATAATACTTGGTCATGTCAGATGTTTTTCATTCATAATTCCTAAAAATAAAAGTGTGAATTTAGACAAGAGTCGGTAACCTTTTTGATAGTAAGTGTTTATGAGATCAATTGTGATGAGTATCAAGGCACTGGTTATATTATGATATTTGTGTGCATCTAGGTTGTCCTCCCCCTCTCCACCCCCTTAGTTCAGAGGTTGTGACATTAAGCTATGAAAGATATCTATATATTTGTATCTTGCTTATTGGTTTGTCTGATGAATTGGGCCATTGAGTGTCTGAACTTGTCTCTCTCTCTCTCTCTCTCGCGCCACTATCGAACACCATATCATGTCAACCATGTTGTAAGCCGAGTGGGACTTTTCCTACATGTCCATTAACACTTGCTCTAATGGGGACTATCCAATCTGAAGCCATCCAACACATGTCGGCAGATCCCCCTTCGGAGACAATGAAGAAAATCTGTTGTGTGCCTCTCTCTCTTTCTCTCTCTCTATTATTTCCACACTGCCACTGTGTGAACCTTTAAGTCTATTTATATCCTTGCCCTACCACAGTCTCAACAGCAGTGAATGCATGTGAGTGCTCACACCTGTCGTTCTGTTTAGTGGCTTGTATATCAGTGGCTCTTGAATTAGTTTCATACTAAATGGACTGCATTTATATAGCGCTTTTCTAACCAGTGCCAAGCCAAGCCTTAAGCCTCACACTCACCCATTCATACACCCATGCAAGGCGACATCCAGCGGGAGCTGTTTAGGGTTAGGGTGTCTTGCTCAGGGACACCTCAACACTTTAGCTATAGGAGGAGCCAGGAAATCGAACCTGCAACCTTCCGGTTGTCAGGCGACCGCTCTACCTCCTGATCTACTGTAGTCCACAACTTCTATTCTTTATTGGTGACGAAATCACCGTCCTAAACATTGCTACTGTACAGCAGAATTGAAAAATAATATATAAAAATACTGTATATATTAAGAATATATATTTACACTATATATAATGTATAAATAAAATAATTACATGGGATGCGAGGGGACGAGAGCCGCCAGAGAGATAGCGTGTCTTCTGAGCAAGTGTTCTGTGGAGGCGTTTGATCCGGTCCATTATTATCGTACTGTAGCCGAAGCTCCCGGCTCCCAGCTGTGCTGACTGAGGTGAAGAAAAGGCGGGCAAGAGCTGAAGATGAGTGAAGTGCAGGCGGGGGGCACAATACACTTGAAACCTCGATACCAGAGAGACGGTAAACACAACTATTATTTGTGACACAGGACCCGTTTGTATCACTCTGTTGCTTGCCCTGCTGGTGTGCTTTCAATTCACTTTGAAATTTAAAAAAAACAACACTCTTTAAAACGCAATTGGAGTGAATGATAATGCCATGATGAGAAAAGGCTAATTTTAGTCTCATTTATATATTTAAAGATAAGGCTACAGATAGTTTATGACCTATCGTTAGGTCTATATAAAGGAAATATTGAGAAACTATGTTGAGTTATCACTAATTGAATGATTACATATCAGTGGCCAAATCTACCTTTTTATTATAAACCCAGGTGGAGAATCGTATCTTTTGTCTCATACCTCAAAAGATTGTAATTGCAATTTGTATTAAGATATGTATATCGATATGTGATCAACCAAGGAATGTCTTTTTTTTTTCACATGCCCAAAGATGTTTAATGAATGTAAGTTATAGTTGTTATTGTGCTATAGCACATTCTATTAGTTCATTCAAAATATAATTAATACATTAACAAAGGAAAGGTCTTATCTTGCAGCTTCAGCATGTTAATGTGACGCTTATTATCCTGAGGTCGAGAATTAACTGCCAGTTTATTCTAGCCTGAGCAGTGTATTACAATTTGTATAATACAGTTTATTGTTCACAGTTCTCTTGGTTCTCTGTTTTAAAACCATTTAATCATTTAACCATTTAATATATACTACAAATTAAAATAGCAACCTCTAAAAGTAAAATGGATTTAATGTAATTAGTGTTGTTCGGTAACTAACCTCATGCACTCAGAGCATAAGGTGATGTCACATGTTTCCAGAGATATTGTAGCCCATATCCAACATTGGCCAAGGTGCATCTGGCTTAGAATATAAGTAAAACTAAGTGTGAGTGAGTGAGTACGTTTCTTTTCTCTTCGGACTGGGTGAACTCTTAAGGAAACCGTTACAGGCCTCTCGAGCATTATAGCACTGTATGCATAAACAAAACAGCTTTCACTGTTGGAGTGACAAGTGGCTTGAGGCTCACACTACATGGTGTTTCATGCTTGGGTTGGCATGTCTGAGCGAATGTGCAGTCAGATATCCCCACTGACTTTCAGCCAAATCAGTGTCTTCTCATTGGAAACCCAAGCACCAAATCTGCACATAACATCACATAACTTTTAACTGTTAAAACAGCAGGTTTACAGAGAGTCATTTTGTATTTTGCATTGTATCATCCTCTGTATTTCTTTATTGGTTTACAGGATTTTTTCTTTCAACAGAAAATAAAACAAATACCATCAGCAGGTACTCATTTGTATAACAGTCAGCATTTGATGTATTCAGTTATAATTAGTGAGGGTTTTGTATCAGAGTCACAGATTGCGGGGGGCAGGTTAGCTCAGTCTGTTGGGCTGACTTGGCTTTGGAACCAGAAGGTCGCCGGTTGTCGTCCCAGAACAGAAACTGCAGAGGTGCCCTTGAGCAAGGCACCAGACCCCTACACTGCTCCCCGGGTACGTATATTAAATAAATAGCTACTCACTGCTCCTAATACTAGGATGGGGTTAAAATGCAGTGAAACACATTTCACTGTGTGTGAACATGTATGTTAATTAATCCATTAAGAGGATTCAATCCTCCTGAATAAGATTAAGACTATTTGATATAATTAGTCAGGGTTTTGTAACACAGTCACAGACTATTTGATGTATTCAGTTGTAATAAGTAAGGCTTTTGAGGTGGTCCAAGAGACAGTCTCCCTTGGCTTACAGCAGCTGCAAGGCAAAGGTCACCAGTCCATTTTAACAGGGATGGTTAAATGTTAGGGCAACAACAACAACACACACACACACAAGAACAGTGGATCTTCTCAAAAGTTGAATTTATTTGTGTATGCAATTTATTTCGCATAATAATTGTCTCCATGTTTGCACAACGGCAATGACCATATATAAACACAACACACGTAAATACAGCCGCTCTTACAGCAGTGGTTGAAGAGTTGGCTGTGAAAGCAATATCTCCAACAACTATTTTTTTGTTGTTGTTTGTATAATGCACATTTTTTTCTTTCTTTGGACAAACAATGACAGACGCAGACTTAGGCAGTATAGTAGTTAGATTCAAGATTCGAAATTCAACATTTTTATTTACCATATGCAACAATTCCAATGGAATGCGTTCTCCTGAGGCGTTAGAACACCTCAGGCCTTATTGTACTGAGCCATGTCCTCATTTCCAGCTGTTGGCTCAGCTCAGCTATAGTGTAGGAGTACATTGTTTTGTGGAGAAAACAGCCAGTGTTGTTGAATTGGACACTCTGTGGAAGGACTTGTAGTGATGCAGTATGTTGTTCAGATGATGAGATCAGGATGGTTAAATAATGACCTTACCTGCCAGCTCCATTCCCACTTTGACATGGTGGACTGTAATCCAAAAGAGTGCCAGAGATGGATGGTATAATGGTTTTACTATTTGGTAGTCGACTCTTTCTGCTTCATGTTTTATGTGAAAGAGTTGAATCGAATTGAACAAAAATAATTATTTGCTTCTTTCTTTCTTTGCATATGTTCAGAAACACTTGTGATTCTTTGTATTTAATCCTGTGTTATGATCTTACATTACCTATGTAATACCTTATCATTATTATCATTATTGTCCAGTGAGTTCTAATTCAGATATGATTTCATATGCATGGAGCTTCAGTAATACAAAAGAACACAACCTCTGAAAGAGGTGAAGAGGGGACGGAGGTTATGTTTTTGCCCCTGTTTGACTGTTTGTCTGTTTTTCTGTCTGTTAGCAAGATAACTCGAAAAGTAAACAGTAAACAGAATTAGACAAAACATTACTTATGGGCCAAGGAACAGTTGATTCAATTTTGCTGCAGGATGTTTTTTCTCACAAATTGTGTATTATTTCACAAAGTTACTAACATATTTACATAAACCTTGGTGAGGGTTCAGGCGGAATGCCAATTATGATTCAAGAACATATCGGGATACGAATCCAGACCCACGCAGATCGAGTTCCCGATCTGGATCGGGAATGTTTCGAGGGATTCTTTAGCGACAAATGTTGTCGAGGGGGATTGTTTAGCCTCAGAAATTTGGCAATGGGGACTTTTTGGTCTGGCGGAGGTATGCACTCTACTGAGGGACCTCTAGTTGTACAATACGTATTTATCTATTGTCAAACTTTGCATTACTTCGCTTAAGATCTGCTTTAACCTCCACATATTTGGTCCTTGGACAACAACTTGTGTCAAACTCGCCAAAGGCATCAAAAAACACATCAACCAAACTTGACCAAAAGACAACTCGTATAAGAACAAAAGTGAAGCAATCACAGTTGGTTCTACTTCAGTTTAGAAAATCCAACAATATATACAAATCAAAAATATTTATACATCTATATATATATATATCTATACATATATATAGATATATATATAGCTTCTTGATTAAATTGTCATTGTGCTTTCTCTAAATGGTGGCATACAGGACTCCATCATGTTGTGAGAGTCCGGATGTAATCCTCCAATCCTCCTCGGGACTCGTACCACAGATGTAAAGTCCGGGACAGGTTGTGTACACTGGCCATTTTTAAGAACTCAAGTCTCCTCTGTCCTTGGACGAGCCAGACTTGTTTATCAGACTAAGGTCTTGGCAGTCGCCGTGTTCCGTGGTCACTAAATCCAGGCTTGTGTCATGTTTCACGCCTTCAACATTCTGCTGAAACGTATTCAAGTTACACATGCTAAATGAAGTCCATTGACTTCCTCTTGCACACATCACCTGTCATCGCCCCCCCTCCCCCCCCCCCCCCCCCCCCCCCAATGCCTTCCACAGTTCACATATCATATGCATGCAGTATATAATACATATCATACATCACAGAAGAGGATGCCGAGTTCATGGTCCTAGAAACCGTTGCTTAGAGGAGTATATTTTAATTACAATGTCCTTACAGTGCAACTGCTATTCCCGTACCATAGCTATTGACCCTTCCCCGCTACTAGACATTAAAGGAAGGGGGACCCATGTAGGGTTATCAGATGGATATGTATATGTACACAACGAGCAGCAGTAAGAGGTTGAGTACGATGCCGAGGATTCCAAGCAGGGCCAGGATGCGCTCCTCTGGTGTGCTAATGTATGGACAGCTCAGGTCCATGTGGCAGGTTTAAAGACTCCAGTGCCCAGAAGAAAACTGCTGCTATCAGATAGAGTCTGGAAGTAGATCTTCAGAAGATCTCTTATTGATATCACACAGGTACTTATGTCGGTGCCGAAAAGAACAAGTACAACTCCTCAATCTTGTCGATGACTATTCAAGATAGGGGCGAACTCCATGAGTACTTTTCATGTCAGAAGTTAACACATCAGCCATTAGAAACCATTGAAATCCAGGACGAGGTTCTGTAAAGTCACCTGCAAACCTTGAAATGCGAGAGGTTTGTTCTGCCGGATGTTATGAGTTCCTGTATAATGATGACGGTTCACTAAGAGACCAGTCAAACAACAAAGTCAGCTCCGGCCGCGCTTTCTAGGGCTCCTGTAATGTCAACACAAAGCATGCTTTTGGGGGCACAAAGCACCACAAATACTTGTTCAGGTAGGAAAGGGGCAATTCATGTCCAGGTATGTTCCAGTGCTGTGTGAACACACTCCCCACTGATCTCTACATGCAGACTATAGGCTCTTACGGTGTTCACATTTAGGCGCTTTCATATCTAAAGAACTGAAGACGGGGCAGAGTGGTGACGAAGTGACGACCCGTACGGCGTCGTGCGGCAGTGAAGTCAGACGGTACAGTCCAGGTTAGGTGACGGAGGTGTAGATGTAGACGAAGATCACCACCAGCAGGTTGAGGATGGTGCCGATGATGCCCAGCACCGCTAAGATCCGCTCTTCGCGGCCGTTGCCGGGCTCCTCCTCCCTGGCATGAGCGCTGCAGACATAGCGACCACCGGTGACCATGGTTACCATCACAGGACCCCAACCCCACAGGGTGCGATGCCTGGACAGGGCGGAACGGGGAACGGAGATAGGGGGATTGATGATGATGACCACGGTGAGGATGATGATGATGTTAATGACGGTGACGATGATGATGATGATGATGACGATGATGATGATTATGATGATGATGACGGTGACGATGATGGTGATGATGATGATGACGGTGACGATGATGATGGCGATGATGATGATGGTGATGACGATGATGATGATGGTGATGATGGTGATGATGATGACGGTGACGATGATGATGATGATGGTGATGACGTTGATGATGATGACGGTGATGATGGCGATGATGATGATGATGGTGATGATGATGGTGATGACGGTGATGATGATGACGGTGACGATGATGATGATGATGGTGATGACATTGATGATGATGACGGTGACGATGATGATGATGATGATGGTGATGGTGACGATGATGATGATGGTGATGACGGTGATGATGATGGTGATGATGGTGACGATGATGATGATGATGATGATGATGATGATGATGATGATGGTGATGACGGCGATGATGATGACGGCGATGATGAGGATGATGATGGTGATGATGATGATGATGATGGTGATGACGGTGATGATGATGATGGTGATGATGATGATGAGGATGATGATGATGAGGATGAAGGTTGAGTAGGGAGGTGGGGACGAGGACAAAGGTGATGAAAAGACAGTTTGTTAAATCAAAAGGTGTTTAAATATTTAAACATTTAAATATTCATGAAGTAAAAAAAGTGATTTTTATTTGTTCACCCATCTGGATACCAAGAGACCGCCTCACATTTGGCTCCTTCTCTCCGTGT
>CM050999.1:31684506-31697006 GCA_027704905.1 Muraenolepis orangiensis
CTTTTTCTTTGACGTCCCGTTTGGCGGATGAGATGGTGTATTTTTTCCCAGAGAGGGGACCTAAACGTTGGTGGCACAACGGGGCTCAGCTTGTGGAATTGGTCGGCTGTGTGACGCTAATTGAGTAGGACAACACATCTCCAGTAGTGACTCTGAGGCAGCACGACTGCTGTGGTCAGCGACTGGCTTATTTATGTTTTTTTGCAGGACAACTTAAAACCCTGTACATTATGCCAGTGCCCAAGACATTTAAACTGCATTAAAAACTCCTAGGATATAGGAACATTTAGTTTCACTATACATTCGAGATTCAATAATTAGATAGAGAGTACAATGGAATGCGTACTCCCCATTCACTCGCTTAGTATGACATTCTAGAACAATACTAACAAAATACTATACACAATAAAATAAACTAATAACAAACAAATAAATAACAAATAAAATGAACATTAAAAATAACAATAAAGTGAATATGTACATGTGTTGTATTGTGCAAAAAGCATTTAAAGCATTTTAAAGGGCCAGTAGTGCAGCAGCATTATGAATACACTACAGTAAAGTGCAGTAACTGTATCGGTAATGAATATGAGTCCAGAAAATCCAGCAAAGTATGACATAAGTATGACAGTGTAATGTTAATGACAATGTTATGATAGTACAGTCGTACATTTGAGTCTTTGACATACATTCTGACAAGTGAAATGCATGTGCATATACAGTATATCTGTGTGTGTGTGTGTGTGTGTGTGTGTGTGTGTGTGTGTGTGTGTGTGTGTGTGTGTGTGTGTGTGTGTGTGTGTGTGTGTGTGTGTGTGTGTGTGTGTGTGTGTGTGTGTGTGTAGAGGGCAGGGTAGAGAGGTAGTTTTACTACCGTGGGATTGCTTATATGGTCGTTTTTTGTTGTTTTGATCATCAATCCTCTATTAAGACTCTCGAAAGCTCTCCGCTTTCACATATTTCTGTGGTAATATATGGAGTTGAACCAGTTGAAATACCAACTGTACTCACCCTAAGTAAAATTGTAGTTAATTGCGTCAGACTGCAGTAATGGATCAGTTAGTGGGATTGATCAAGGCCCCTTTACCACTGTCTCTGTGTTGTACTTAGTGAGCCAGATGTGCTGATTGAATGGGAATATGCAGACACATACACACAGCTTCTCTCTCTCTCTCTCTCTCTCTCTCTCTCTCTCTCTCTCTCTCTCTCTCTCTCTCTCTCTCTCTCTCTCTCTCTCTCTCTCTCTCTCTCTCTCTCTCTCTCTCTCTCTCTCTCTCTCTCTCTCATTGCGCTCTGTTACCTTCTGTAATCGGCACAAACCACCACATTCCGATTCATATTTTACCCTGCAATGACATGCACACAGAACTCGCATATACACATTGATGCATGCATGGATGCACACATTCAGATACATACTTAGATAAACATGGATACAACCACATACATAAACATAGAGTAGACATACCATATATACACACACACACACACGCCTGATAGGATGAGTCAAACAGGCGCTGTTCCGACCAGATCCATATGACATGATAGAATATTCTAGGGTCTTATTACTAACTCAGTGGAAGAATCACATCTCCCCAGCTACAGCTGCCTTGGTGTGTGTGTGTGTGTGTGTGTGTGTGTGTGTGTGTGTGTGTGTGTGTGTGTGTGTGTGTGTGTGTGTGTTTGCATGCATGTGTGTGTGTGTGTGTGTGTGTGTGAGAGAGAGAGTCATACAGGGAGAGAGAGAGAGAGAACGAGGACGGATGAGGGTCGAGGAAACCGAGAATGAGCATTCTCTGTAAACACCCTTCTTTTGTGTGTGTGTGTGTGTGTGTGTGTGTGTGTGTGTGTGTGTGTGTGTGTGTGTGTGTGTGTGTGTGTGTGTGTGTGTGTGTGTGTGTGTGTGTGTGTGTGTGTGTGTGTGTGTGTGTGTGTGAGTGTGTTTGCATGTGTGTGTGTGTGTAGGAAGAGATATAATAGACAAAAAAAGCGACGCATATGAAAAACAAAGGCACGTGGTCTGTCGGTGGGCCTGAGAATGGGGCAATTATAGGTAGCTCCAGCCGAATGGGAATACATGTAAATACGAGTCGTCGTCGTCCCCCTCTGCCTGCACTGTGCTATGCTGTGCTGTCCCCATCAAATATTCATGAGCAGCGAAAGCGGCCGCCAGCCAAGGCGCTCAGGGGCGGCGGTCACCTTAGCGGCGTTGCGTTGTGCCGCCATGTCCGCGTCCGAAGCGATTAGGATAATATTGTCACTTCATGCAAATGAGCGGCATCGGCACTGAAGCAAGCAGTAACTTTTGCCGTTGAGATCACACTGACTGTTCGCAATCCATTCGCTGTGAACTCGGAGTCCGTCCCCCCCCCACACACACACACACACACACACACGGAGAAGCAGTAGTAATGTTAGTTATGGTTCGGTGTTTTGCTCAGCGTTCACTCCGACACGGTTAGTAAATTAATGGTTAATCACAACCGCAAATATAATTTTACATCGGTCGTCAACATAAGAATGACCCCGACGTGATTTGAACACGCAACCTTCTGATCTGGAGTCAGACGCGCTACCGTTGCGCCACGAGGCCCATGGTATCTCAATGAGATTTTAAATAGTTAGACCTTGGACCATAAATTACGTTGCTGAGCCAAGAGTGTGGTTTTGTAACGCATTGGATGTGTTTGTTTACTTATCTACCCTGCTACGTAAACATGGCGATCACAGCCCTGACAACTCCGTAACTCTTTGCGGCATACCAAAAGTAAGCGACGGTACCGTCATGGGTTTTGGCTTATGCGAGTTACGCGTGTTATGGGTGGAGGTTATACCTGCGTGTCTGTCTGTTTGTCTTTTAGCAAGATAACTCAAAAGTTGTGTACGTAATTGGACCAAATTTAGTGGTGAGACTACCTATGGGACAAGATGGCGCAGATCAGGCACTTATTGGTGTTTCAAAGGTCTCTGCTGAGGGCCCTCAAGTTAAAAAGTATTGTAGCGTGTCAGTGTTAATAGTCATTTAGTAATTGACAGTTTAGTACAGTTGTACAGTTTATTTAGGCACTGCCGTTGGGGCAAGGGACCGCCCCTTTCGTGTGTGTGTGTGTGTGTGTGTGTGTGTGTGTGTGTGTGTGTGTGTGTGTGTGTGTGTGTGTGTGTGTGTGTGTGTGTGTGTGTGTGTTCCGGGGCGCGAGGAGTACGAGAGTGTCAGTTGGTTCGAGTGTGGAAAAAGATAAACAAGTTGTGGTTCTGTAAGACGTGGCAGTGGCCGACAACAGTCGGGAATAAAGACAACGTTCGAACATTGGAGTGATCTGTGATCTTTAATAGCGGCGAACACTACAACTGGTGTCAGAAGTAAACAAAAAAACTTAATTGTGGACATTCGGTGTGCGTGTGCGGGAGGACTAGCACTAGATATTGACGTGACACCAGACTTGTAAGCTTTGGCTGTCCTTGCTTCTGTGTGATGGAGCCTTCAGTGTATGTGAAGCTGGAGGAGGAGGAGAGGTACTCCTACGCTGGTGATGCACAGCTGCCGGGAGGACAACATGCGGCCGTGGATGTTCGTCAGAGGGGCATCGAAGTGAAACGAGAGCCGACATTATCCATGGAAGAGCCATGCTTAGCCACTGCTAGGAGCTCAGAGATTAGCCGCCATTTTGTGCCTCGCGCCACAGCATCAGCCGGAGACGTCTTCAGGAATGTAAACACAGATGACGTCACCCAGCTGCAAAAGCCGTTAGGCATAAAGACACCGGAATACAGTGGCAAATCCGACTGGGAGGCTTTCCAGGCCCAGTTTGAACTGTTGGCGCGGGCAAGTGGCTGGTCAAACGAACATAAAGCCCACCAGCTCGCCCTTTCTCTAACAGATGATGCACTGTCTTGCCTGCTGCTTTTAGACCCCTGCCAGAGGGGAGGTTTACAGTGCGTTGACAGGTGCTCTGGGGCGGCTTTTTGGTCTGTGTTTCCGGTCAGAGCTCCTGCGGTCAGAGCTCCTGCGGTCAGAGCTCCTACGGTCAGAGCTCCTGCGGTCAGAGCTGCGTACCCCTACACCGATGTCCCGTTCGCCAACCACACAATTCAGCTGCAACACACAGATCAGCAGGGCCGGGGGGCAGGAAGTTGTCGTTGTGGGAAGGACTTCAATATCAGACTTTTGCCACATTCCTATTCGCATAGAGGGGGTTTCATGTACTGCTTTAGTTGACATAGGATTGACAGTTACAGTTGTCCGGCCTGAGGTGGTGCCAGTGGGAATGCGGCTGGAGGACACAGCAGTTCAGCTCTGTACAGTAACTGGTGAGCTAGCACAGATGAAGGGGAAAGGACAGCTGATGTTAAAGGTTGGGGGAAGTATGGTTGGGAGTATGAGACATCCAGTGTGGGTGGTGGAAGTGCAGGACACATGCATTCTGGGCCTGGACTTTTTAAGGGATCATGGCTGCAAGCTGGACCTGGGAAACATTGAGTTTTAGTGGGGGTCATGTGGTGAATATGAGGCCGCAGGACCCCCAGTGGGTGGCAAAGCTGGCGGTGGGACTTCACAGGTGCTGTGTGGAGGAGAATGAGCCGGCGGGCCATATGTGGATAACCAGTACACCCCAGCTATGTTCCGTGCAGACCCCACGTCCTGGAGAGCTGAAGGTACAGGCCCAGAATAGCCATAAGGGGACGGCCGCAACGTCCACTGCTGTTCCTGCATCCCCAAGTGTGCACCACAGTCCCGGTGGCAGCAGCGCATGAGAGCGTTGAATGTCTGCCTGGCAGCTCTATGGGAGATCTGGCAATGGAGTGCCAGTGACCTGGAGGGACAACAGCAGCAGCAACTGTGGCAGCTGCTGATTGAAAACCAAGACTGCTTTTCATGGGAAGAGGAGGAGCTAGGACAAACCCCTCTGGTACAGCACTCCATCGACACAGGGGACGCCATGCCCATAAGACAGCGCCCACGGCGCCTCCCCCTGGGCTGACAGGAAGCGGCTGAGCAGGCTCTAGTGAAAATGCAGCGTGCTGGCATAATACAGCCCTCTGAGCCCCTGGGCATCACCGGTGGTCATGGTGCCAAAGAAGGGGGGAGAATGGCGCTTCTGTGTGGACTGCAGGAGACTGAATAAGGTCACCAAAAAGGATTCCTACCCCCTTCCACATGTGGATGAATGCCTAGATCTGGTAGGCGGTTCCTCCTGGTTCTCTTCCTTGGACTTAAATAGTGGCTACTGGCAGGTCCCACTTTCCCCTGAGGCACGACACAAGGCCGCATTCTGTACAGGGAAGGGACTGTGGCAGGAAAGTGCTTTGTTTCGGATTGTGCAATGCGCCTGCCACATCCGAGCGATTTTTGGACGACATTCTGGTTCACGGCAGCTCCTTCGAATCAGCTATTGCGCACTGTGCAAAGTGCTGGAGAGGATCAGGGTGGCGGGGCTGAAGCTACACCCCGACAAGTGCAGGCTTTTGGGCAGGGAGCTGACCTTCCTAGGGCACCGTGTAGGCAGTGAGGGGATTGGCACTGCAGAGGAGAAGGTGCAGGTGCTGCGACCTATGTACAGCTTGCAAAGGTCCACAGGGCCGGTCGAGAGCCCAGCTACAGCAGTTTCCGGAGGGGGAACCCATGCAGTGGGTGGGTGTTGATTGTTGTGGGGCATTCCCACGCACAACACGAGGGAATCGCTTTATACTCACCTCCATGGATTATTTCACTAAATGACCAGAGGCCTATGCACTGCCGGACCAGGAGGCTGTGACTTTTGTGAATGCCCTGATTGAGGGGATGTTTAGCAGGCTGGAGGTCCCTGAGTCCATCCATAGTGACCAGGGGAGAGATTTTGAATCCAAGGTTTTCTCCACCATGTGTGAGTGCCTGGGAATCACCAAAACCCGCACAACTCCCCTCCACCCCAAGAGTGACGGGTTAGTGGAGAGGTTCAACCGCACTCTGGTGGAACAGTTAGCCATCCTAACATCCAGCCATCAGCTTGACTGGGATATGCACCTACCCCTGGTTCTCATGGCATGCCGCTCTGCGGTCCAGGACTCTACCTCGTGCACACCCACCCTCCTCATGTTGGGAAGAGAAATGAAGACCCCTGCAGAGCTGGCCTTCGGACGACCCCCAGATGCAACATCTGCGCCTGCAGGACCCGACTACGCCAGACACATGCATACGCCCGGAGGCGAATGCAAAGTGTGGGTGTGCAGCAGAAGAGGAATTATGACATCTGTGCTAGGGGGCTACACTGCAGCTGGAGAGCTAGTTTGGGTCTTCTCTCCGAAGAGAAAGAAGGGCAGGTGTCCTAAACTGGACAGCCACTGGGTGGGACCATGTATAGTCCTGGAGCGGTAAGGGGAGGTAGTCTATCGGGTGCAGTTTCCTATGCGGGGTTGCAAAGTGGCGCTACATTGTGACTGACTAGCACCCTACAGGGGCTCTGCATCACCTCAGGTGCCTGGGGGTACACCCTGGTTTCCTGCTACGACATCTTCTGAGAGAGGGGGGTTAGCAGCCAGCCCCAACAACACAACAGGAGAGGCCCAATCTGCTTCCCCGGCTCCCAGCTCGCCTCCTGGGGGGTGGGGGCAACACCAACCAGAGGCAAGGGGGAACCAGCCAGGGGATGCAACACCCACAGGGCGCCCACGGAGGCGGAGGAGAGCTCCGCTGAAGTTCAAAGACTTCGTCCTCGAGGTTGAGGACTTTAATAAGGGGGGGTAGTGTAGCGTGTTAGTGTTAATAGTCATTTAGTACTTGACAGTTTAGTACAGTTGTACAGTTTATTTAGGCACTGCCGTTGGGGCGAGACACACACACACACACACCCTTCCGGGTGTGTGTGTTCAGGGGGTGCGAGGAGTACAAGAGTGTCAGTTGGTTTGAGTGTGGAAAAAGATAAACAAGTTGTGGTTATGTAAGGCGTGGCTGTGACCGACAACGTTTGAACCTCGGAGTGATCTGTGATCTTTAATAGCGGCAAACTGAACCTTATGTGTTGGACACTACATGTACTTATTTGAAAACGGGCGGGTTATAACAATGCACTAATTAAAACAATTTAGTTTCTCACCAGTTGGCAAGCAAGTGCAGCATTCAACAATCAGTCTCTCTGCAGGTGAAGTATTGCGGTTTGGGGGGGGGGGGGGGATGATGCATTTTTTGTGTGGTTAATCAGCTCTCATTGAAATTACAGCTTTGTATCAGCGTTTAATTGGGACCATGCTCTTTGTCATGACATTAGCAGTGTTAATTAATAGCGCTGATATAATATATTTAATAATGCATCGGAGCTGCTAATTTTAACATCATTACGAGCTTGCTCTGTAGCTGCTACATCAATACAAGATGAATGGGAGAATGGGTTCACATCTAATGAAGTAAGCTGCCCTCAAGGCTCCTTCGTTATCAATAGACTAGTATGGCTCCAGTGAGGATGAAAAGTTAGGAAGCCTAGGCTTATTAGCAGGGGCGATTCAAGGATCAAATGTAAATGTTAATCCTATTTTGTCAGCCTCTCTATCTGAAAGCATTGAGTTAGTTGTTTCGCTGTATTGATTAAAAATACAATAATCATCTACATTCATTCACTGTCACCCATATTTGCCATTTGCAACAAGTATGAATTACCTACAATTTAATTGATGTGTTGAATTGTGCAAAAAGCATTTAAAAGCATTTAAAAGTGCAGCCACATCATGAATCCAGTGCAGAACAGTACAGTAACTGTAATGAGTCCAGAAAGTCCAGCAAAAGTATGATAATGCAATGTAATATGGATGACAATGTAAGGAAAGTGGCAGCACTCCTAGCAGTTTAGAAGGCACACTGCCTGTGGAGAAATTACACTAGTACATTACACTATCATACTTTTGCTGGACTTTCTGGAATCATTACAGTTCTACCGTTTTCACACTGCATACGGTATCGACTCCCGTATTAGTTAGTGCGGGTGTCGATACCGTATTAGGTAGTGCGCATCGAATACACTTATGTTCACATTCTCTTCTAATTTGCGATTAGCTGCGCACTCGATACCAGGTTTATCAAACACGACAGAGAAGCGAATGCGCATTAAATAAGGAGACTGGTAAATTTTGTGTGAAGTGAAAGTAATGCGCATTAAAGATTATGTTCACACACACGGGAAGCGAAACCCGTAGTAGTTTTATTGCTTTGCACCCAAACTAGTTACTTCGGGATCGAAACCACCTACCGAAGGTGGATTACTTAATGCGCATTACTTACTTGCCAGTGTGAACGCGAAAGTGAAACAAAACTAGTTTTGCAGCGCCGCGAATACCGTATTTTAGCCCAGTGTGAAAACGGTAATACTGTCACTGACCACACTGAATTAGATTAGATTGATCTAAACAAATTCAACTAAGTAAAACATAAATTTGTAAAAATGTAAGATTTGTGGTAAGTAAGATCCAGTGTGAATTTCTCTGTGTAGAATAGGTCATGTCCCGTCTTCATCTTCATGGACAACGACACACTTCATAGTCTTTCTGTTGAAGCTACCCTGGCAGGTGTAGTGCTACAGTTTGGATCTTAGGCTACATGGAATTGTTTTGCTGTCGTCCCAAAAAATCTTGACCTCTACTGACGATGGGCTCTATGAGAGAATAGGACATCAGAATGCATCACAGGAATTGATTTTGGCGATACTCTTATTAAGAGACTCAAGAGAGTTGTAGTACTGTAATAATCCTAAATCAACATATTTATAACCTAGCCATAACCAAGGCTAATTAAAACTTTGCAATGGCCCCCCATTGCAAAGCTTTAATGACATTGATGACGTACAGCTATACTGTATATGTGACACGTACGTTCACGTCGTGAAGAGTACAATCAAATGAAAATCCTGCTTTGAGTCCTTGATGAGGGTAATTTGGTTGCGCAACAGGCAAAGTCATCTGACCCCTGACACTTGACTCGTGTGACCTACATTGAATCAGCCAATCAGAGGGAAGAATCTTCATGTTACGCAGTGGACATAACACATACATGGGTTACGTCATTACTGTGTGACCTCAATTACGTGAGCCATACATCTGACCTGACCAGAATTTGGACTATGCTACAGCTGAACCTCTGGGGGGAGATTGCACAGCGCCTGGGCCAGAAACCAGCAAGTGTGAGGGAGGAGTCATGCAGGGTTTCCTGTTTAGTAACGGAGATATTCCTCCGCAGATGAAGTCATTTGCGAGATGGAGGTTTGGAGGTTTCAGAAGACAATTTTAATAAATGTATTTATACAGTGGCCAGTCTACTACACAGGTAGTAGTAGTAGTAGTTTAAACCTTTACAGACACTTAGTCTAAGTTTTTGCTCGTCTTCCCACACAACGTTTAGTTTAGCAGTTTAGTATTGCTGGCCAAGTTTGCGGTTGCTGTTGGCGAAGAAGGGATACCGACAATGGGAAGAGTCGTATTAGTTATCAGTCCTCTTCTGGATCCGACATTAATGGTCAGTGGTATCACGTTGGTTGTGGTTCTGCCGGTCAGGTTGTTTCCAGTAGAGAACCATTCCATGTAACGTGTGTCTACAGATCCCCCCCCCCTGCAACAATGATTGGCAACAAAAAAAAAAAATTCCCCCATTCGACCAGATTTTAACTTGTGGGCCACTGACCTATAACCTTTGGCCATGTATGAACTCTACCCAATGAGTATACTGGAGTTAACCCACTCAACCCACAGAGCTCGCACTCCAATGTCAGCTCAGGCTGCGGTTCAATGACCGGCCCTTTCCTTCCCAGGAATGAGAAGGGATAGAAAGATGGACATTATTTATCCCAAGGGAAATTGTTGTGCAACAGTCGTACATAGAGAGGAACAGAGCAATTTCAAACAATTCTAAATAAAAATAAGATGGGATGAGGTGTATTACAGATAAAGTGCAATGTTCAACATTGTACTTGTGTTTTTTTCAAGTAAAAAAAATTAAAACACAGTAGAGAGAGAGAGAGTGTGCCTCCTCTGTCCATCTTACGACCTGAGGTGGATCCATTGTAAAGTCTTATAGCCACAGGGAGAAAGGACTTCCTGTGGCGTTCTGTAGTGCATCTCGGTGATAAAGGTCTGTTGCCGAAGGTGCTCCTGTACTGGATTTCGGATTATCTACACAAAGTACCTTCAAGACATGGTATAGTTACGTCTACTCACCACACATTGCACCAGGCGGGCAGCCCAAACGTCCAGTCCTTCTTGGTGTTATCCCAGCATGCCGTCTGTTTCCCGTGGTCCTGTGTGTGAGTTCACCTTCCTCTCCTCCTTCCCCTCCCTGTCCCCTCGCTCCCCGCTGGTGGGGGCGGAGCCAAACAACACACACATACACCTTGTATATACAGGCTCAAACACATTGCATCCTCACACACGGGCACACACACACACAAACTCACACTCAGACTCACCATCCACACACACACACACACACACACACACACACACACACACACACACACACACACACACACACACACACCACACACACACACACACACACACACACACACACACACACACACACACACAGCTCTAACTTTAACTCTAGCCTGTGTTGACACCATTTTAAAAGCCTCTGCCCCTTGGTGTACCTGTATGTCAAACGTACGCCCCCTCACCAGCCCAGGCGTGGATACACAGATGGTGTGGTTCTTCCAGATTATTATTATTATTATTATTATTATTATTAATAAGATTCCATCATTAAATATGACTTTCCTCCTTCTGGGATTTTCCAGGAAGCGTTCTCAGGAAGGGGGCACTTGCTCCTCGAGGCTGAGGCTGCCTGCATCAATATTTAACAGGAAGCTGCAGCGCTGTGTTGCTGTCACAGCTAAAGTCCTCACATCTGCCTCAGTACACGTCCAGCAAGATGTTCTCTGCTCTGTACAGCCCTGGTGTGTTCGTCTGTGTGAGTTGTTGTTGACCTCCTGTTCTGCCCTCTTCTCGCTCTCTCTCTCTCCGTGGGATTGTGCAATACTGTTTCAGTTCGGTTTCATTTTGGTCGTTCCTCTTCCTCTGCTCCTTTATTGCTATTTTTTTATTTTCTTCCCAATTTTTCTCCCATTTCATTTGAGTTAGTAGAAGCTTTCATCCAAAGCAATTTGAAGTGTATTTTTTCATTTTTCATTCCATACAGATTCATGTCATTAAGGAGCAGGCATCAATTAAGCCTCTTGCTCAAGGATGTCCATCCCTGTAGCATCACTACACTACCCTGCCCCATACTTTGGTCTACTTGTATGGTCTACGTCTATTCTACTTCCTGTGTCCAGCCCTTCCTGTTCACCTACTGCAGTCCCGAGGACAGGATTCAGTTTCTTGCTGTAACGGTTTCCTCCCCATGTAAGTTGCTCTAGTAGCAGCCATAGCAACGACACCATCTGTCCACTTGTCATGTCGTTGGTACACCTTGACCTAACCTTCCCCAGAACACAAGCCACAATCATACTTTTTTTCAGTGTATTCACTTGGCCTCTATCCCCTTAGCCTCGTGCTTGTTTCCTGCTTTAAGGCTTCCCTTTTAGTTGTTTTTAGTGCGCTTCATAAATACTTTACATTGCCAAGACAATTAGAATCTAGATGACTTATTCAAGGCCTTTTCTTCTCGGAGCCTGCCTCTCCCGTGCACCCTGTTGCTTTCCAGGCAGCGTGAGTCTCTCTGTGCTACTGTGTCCTTCCTTCCTTCCCACCTAACAACAAGTAAAGCTCCCCGTCCTACAGGGAGTTTTCTGGTCTATAGTCTAGCACTCTGGCTTTTGAGAGAGAAATAGAGAGGAAATAGACACACACACACACACACACACGCACACACACACACACACACACAGGCTGACAGATTTTTCTCAACCACTGTCTTGGGCTCTGCCGTGTGTTTGGTTCTTTGCAGATTACCCATCGTCTCTTATATTAACGCTGTCTCTTCAACCGTCAATATGAGACGTCTTGATTGGGGACATGAAACATGACATTCTAAAACAAAATGTGGAAATAAAGTAGTGATCGAGCTCAAACAATGAGCAGAATAACAGGAAAAACAAATGGATGCCCTCAGGTTGTGACAGCAGGGAAGATGAGAGATGGAGAGACACTGACAGCAAGAGAGAGAGAGGGAGGGAGAGAGAGAGAGAGAGAGAGAGAGAGAGAGAGAGAGAGAGAGAGAGAGAGAGAGAGAGAGAGAGAGAGAGAGAGAGAGAGAGAGAGAGAGAGAGAGAGAGAGAGAGAGAGAGAGAGAGAGAGAGAGAGAGGGGGGGGGAGGAGAAGGGGGGCCGTGCTGGCGGGGGTGGACCAGAGAGATGATGGGGGAGACAGAGTAATGGAGGAGGAGGGGCTCGGGAGGAGCGTGAAGAGAGGATGACGCAAAGAATGAGTGGGAGAAATGAAGGAGAGGAGAAGGGAAAGGCTACAATGAAGGGGAGAGGAGGAGGAGGAGGAGGGGTGGACATGTGTAATGCTGAGATGGTTGTACAGATGGATGATTGGATTCGAGC
>CM050999.1:31704506-31712006 GCA_027704905.1 Muraenolepis orangiensis
ACTTGAATCGAAAGTTGTTGCGTTTTTTCCATTCAAGTATTGAGTAAGTTTCACATCCTTGTGGCCGGTGAAACCCATTCAACACACAAGCTGGTGATGTTAGAGCATGCCAGGAAAGGACAAAGACACACAAACACACACACACATGACACATAAAGAAGATGAATGGGCGTTTTTTTGTTCAGATGCAAATACATTTATTTAGAATAAATAATGCTCTAGTTATGCAATAGTGCAAATGGTTGACATGGTATGACACATTTTTTTTTGTTTTTACCTCAGTTCATAGAAGAAGACATAGAAGAAGACATAGAAGTGCCACAAAACACATCTTACTGTTGCTGCCACAGAGACCCACAGGTCTAGCCCCTTGGTACCAGCCAATGGTCAGAAACCTCTACAAGCCTACAATGAAATTATCCTACCATCAAGTCATTTAAGTGCTATACCCTTAAGAGCCCAGTGAAAAGTGCAGAATACAGCTTGTCAGTCCCTCCAAAAAAAAGTATTCCATTTTCCCGTGGTAGCCGTAAGGAAAAGTGCAATACTGCAATTCTACTACTAAATCTAATTTAAATTATAATGTATATAAAGCAAGTATATAAATTGCCACTTGACCCCCAAAAAAATATCAAGTTTCTCATATTTAGAAATAACTTAAAACGACTCACAAACACAAATGACACACGCACACACACACACACACACACACACACACACACCACACACACACACACACCTCACAAAAGCGTGGCCCTGGAGGGTCTGAGAGCGTGTTAAGATGGGATGTTATGGAGTGAAAGCGGAGCGGAGGGAGAACAGAGCGCAGAGGAGGAGGAAGAGGACAGGACCTGGTCTACGGCTGTTGGCTACTCCCAGGGCCGTGGTGGGGACTTTTCTACTGCTCGCTTTCACCGAAGGCCTAACAGTGGGCCTGTTCGACGGTCTGACCGTCGCGACCGGCGGTCTGCCGGCCGCGACCGGCGGTCTGCCGGCCGCGACCGTCGGCCTGCGGGCGGGTCTCGTCTCCCTGACGACGGTTGTTGCTGTGGTTGTTGTTGTCGCGGCGACAGTCGCTTTGGTAGTGGTTGCTTTCCATGCTGCTGTTGCTGTTTTGCTGGTTGTTTTTCTCGGGTTGGCCGTCGTCCTAGTAGTAGTTGTTGTCATTGTTGTTGTCATTGTTGTTTTTCTAGTTGTTGTGATCATGGCTTTTCTAGTTGTTGTGGTGGTTTTTCGAGTTGTTGTGGTGGGCGCGGCGGTTGTAGTTGTCTTCTTGTTAATGACAAACTCTGCAGATGTGGGGTTTGGGGGGGGGGGGGGGGTGAAACAGCACATGCGGTCGTCATATGAGAACCGTTCAAAATACGATACCCAACAAATATGAACATGATGTTAAACAACATGAAGGTGTGAACATGGCCTAGTGTGACATAACAGGAGGATTGGCGATTATAAATGAGGAGAGGCTAACGGGAGGTCTGAGGGATCCTTACCTTCCTTGGGGTGGAAGTGAATGAGCTTCCCCTTGACCTTGACCGGGGAGGGCTTGATATTACACTTTCCAGGTGGGGCCCTCCTGCGAATGTAAGAATTGTATTAAAAACATAGTCACAAGTTATTGTTGGCTAGCCCACATTAGTGGGCTAGCCAACAATCAGCAGACCAATTGATAAAAGAATAACCTATATTCAACCCAACGGGGAAGCGTCTTGTGTGTGGTGTCAGTGTGACGAACCCAGGA
Organism: Muraenolepis orangiensis; assembly: GCA_027704905.1. NCBI lineage: Eukaryota > Metazoa > Chordata > Actinopteri > Gadiformes > Muraenolepididae > Muraenolepis > Muraenolepis orangiensis. The sequence continues at coordinate 31,706,248 of CM050999.1, forward strand.
ATTCCTCTTGATGCACTTTCCCGAGTCTCCCGAGAGAGAGTGAGGCATTCGGTACACAACACCACGCCTTAACGGCCTAACGTTTAGGATCACATTCACCCCCTTTTACACCGGCCTGTGACCCTACAGAGTAGACAGGTCGAACCCTCGTGTGAAAGCGCTGACCCCCAGGGTGGAAGACCCCATGAACTTACCCCTGGCTGGGGTAACCGAAGGCAACCTTGATGGTAAATGGACTGCCTTTTATATACAAGTCATGCCTCACACATTCACCCATTCATATACACATTCATCCACAGCCAGCTTGCCAGGAGCAGTTAGGGTTAGGGTGTCTTGCTCAGCGACACTACGACAGTCTTGCTGGGAGTAGCAGGGGAATCGAACCAGCGACCTTCCGGTTGTGAGACGCTCTACCTCCTGAGCTACTGCCGCCCCATACAACCTTCTTACTCTCCTAGGGACGGAGTCACCAATTTATACTTGTTTATACTTTTTACAAATTAATTAATTACACTTTACGTTCCACTAAGTGCTAGTCTAACTGAGATAACTAGAATAACACATAGTACACCAATACAAAGATTGCCTGTGTTGGACAAAATAGGAAGCAAGCAACCTGCTGTGATAGATGGTACATTTGTCGGGGTTTGACAAGCACCTGATGACCCGCTGTGACGCACAACGAGTGCTTATCCTGGGTGAAAATGTTTCTGACGCCGCATACACACACACACACACACACACACACACACACACACACACACACACCGTCACGAATGCCGTGGAGACTGCAAGACTGCAGAGGCGTGTGAGTGTCTTACTTAGACGGGTCCATTATTTTGTAGATGACTCCCATTCTGGCTGTCGCACTGGCAGCGCCCGTGGCAAGGAAATACAGCTCACCTGTAGAGAGAGAGAGAGAGAGAGAGAGAGAGAGAGAGAGAGAGAGAGAGAGAGAGAGAGAGAGAGAGAGAGAGAGAGAGAGAGAGAGAGAGAGAGAGAGAGAGAGAGAGAGAGAGAGAGAGGGAACCACACAGAGATTGTGTTAGGAGACATAGGGAAATATGAAATAGGAGAAGAGGAGACACACAGTGAAAAAAGCACTTTTCGAATCAAAACACGCAGTATATGGTATAGCGTAAGCCAGTAGCACCTGCTTCATCTTCAGCGAAGGAGATGATGTATTTGTAGTAACTGTTGATGAGTTTGGGGAACCGACAGGTCTGGTCTTTCCCCATACAGATCTCGTTATACTGCCATTTACCAGTAGTGGTGTTCTCCTTCAGAGACATTAGACGCCTGAACAAACACACACACACACACACACACACACACACACACACACACACACACACACACACACACACACGCACACACATATACACAGCCACACAGATTATGTAATACTATTAACTAAATTTTTCTATTATTAAGTATATGCATACATTAAAAAATGTATGCATTTAAACAAAAATGTATTTGTCATTATCAAGCAGGTAGGAATTATGCAGGTTGTCTACTCAAATATAGACCGTGACAGACATTGGGGTTCGAACCCGGAACCCTTTCGGCTGTGAGTCAGAACACCATGACCCCTTCTAGGCTATCCTGCCACCAATAGCCAGTATTTGCAAATATACATGTAATCCGTCTATACACATATCACATATGTGTATATGCGCTTATTGCGCTTATTGTCGTCTAAAATCTAAATCTTGAGGATTGAATCCTCTTTATTGGTCACATACGTACACACACACAGTGAAATGAGTCACACGTCATACACCCACCCGCTCATGAAGTCCCCAAAGATGTAGAGGCCGTTGAGGTTTGGCATCTGGCAGCCTCGGTAGATGTAGCCCCCGGTAACCGACTTGCCCATCTTGTGGGGGTAGGCGAAGATGGGCAGGATGTCATCTGGGGAAACAGGATCCACGTTCATATTATTCATATTAAGTGCCGCGAGAAGCGTAGCATAACGTAACGGTCATCGAAGTCCCGTCGTCCTTGATGGTCCGAAGCAACGGCGTGTAAACAGAAAGGTCCGTATATATACCGAGGGAGGAGTTGTGACAGAGTTTGCGGTCGTAGCAGCTGAAGCCTTCCTTCGCTCTCCATCCATAGTTTCCGCCTGTGGTTGGAATGGAAAGGAAATGCATTTAGAATTTAGCGTTTAGCTGACACCGTTCCATAGGACCGTTGTACTGACGAAGCCAATGTGGCAAAAAATGGGCTGACTTCCTTAAGACGAATGAGATTTAGACACATTTTTTGTATTAATTGATTATATGATTATATGATATTTATGATTTATACGTCATTTAACAGGCACTGTTATCCATAGCATCTTATCGTTTTTAAACATATTTCTTTGCACACTTTTGAAACAGTAAATCACCCGAAGGCCTAATGAGAGAAGGCCTACTCAAAGTACAACGTTTTGTCAAAAGTTTTTTCTAAATCGGCAAGACCGAAAAACAAACTTACAACCGTACCATTAGGCATAATTGCAGCACTAGGTTAAAAAGAAATGGAGCATTAACTTTGGCCACATAATTACATTGTGTGAGAGAGACTGTGGCCTACAGTGGATTCTAGGGACAGTTAGTCATCCCCGTGATGTCACCTTTGACGATGAGGTCCACTTCCTCGTATTTATTCTGTCCCACGTCGCCGCAGAACAGCCGACCACGCCCGCGGCCCGTAGCCGCGTCCCCGCGGTCCACGGAGCACCGCCACATGTTGCGCACGCCGTACGCATAGATCTCTGAGAGGGAGGGAGGGAGGGAGGGAGGGAGGGAGGGAGGGAGGGAGAGAGAGAGAGGGGGGGAGGGGGTGGAGGAAAGAGGGAGAGAGAGAGGGGGAGGGAAAGAGAGAGAGGGGGAGAGGGAGGGCGGGAGAGAGAAGGGGGGAGAGGGAGGGAGGGAGGGATAGAGGGAGAGAGAGAGGGGGGAGGGAGAAAGAGGGGGGGAGGGGGTGGAGGAAAGAGGGAGAGAGAGAGGGGGAGGGAAAGAGAGAGAGGGGGAGAGGGAGGGAGGGAGAGAGAGGGGGGGAAAGGGAGGGAGGAGGGAGGGATAGAGGGAGAGAGAGAGGGGGGGAGGGAGAGAGAGAGGGGGAGAGGGAGGGAGGGAGGGAGGGAGAAAGAGAGGGGGGGGAGGGAGAGAGAGAGGGGGGGAGGGAGGGAGAGAGGGAGGGAGGGAAGGGAGGGAGAAAGAGAGGAGGGGGAAGAGAGAGAGAGAGGGGGAGAGGGAGGGTGGGAGAGAGAAAGACAGACAGACAGACAGACAGAGACAGAGGGGGGAGTGAGAGAGAGAGTGAGATTAGAGTCGACAGCTTGATTGTCCGTCAACGGTGACAGAAAATTGTGTCTGACAGCGCCTAGCCATTAAACGACATCAACAACATACCACCATTTACAGTAAACCAACCAGGCAGGAACGCAAGGGCAATGCAAAGATACAGGTGCAGTGTGTGTGTGTGTGTGTGTGTGTGTGTGTGTGTGTGTGTGTGTGTGTGTGTGTGTGTGTGTGTGTGTGTGTGTGTGTGTGTGTGTGTGTGGGTGTGTGTGACTACAATAAAAAATTAATGATGAGATGAAATTAAGAAAGAAAGAATGGATGAACGCTTTGTTACACAGTATTCAAATAACAAAACATACTTTGCCTCATCGCTATTGGAGGAGATACAAGATGCAAGATACAAGATATTTTTATTGGCCAATTGCAGCAGGTACATTGGAATGCTTACTCCCCATTCCCTCCCACAGTATACATCTCCAAAACAATACCCTACAAATATAAATAATACATAGTAGTATTTTACTAATACAGTAAAAAATAAACCAAAAAAAAGAACAGCAAAGTGACTGATAAATGATATTTACATGAATACGTTGAATGTACACAACAGTAATCTGATAACAAAACTAATTCATGACCCTCTGGATATGTATGTGACATGAAGCCATGTTAGAGAGTTACCAGGCAGGGCTGACCCCTGACCCAGGAAGGGGTTGTCTGGCGGGATGCTGTAAGGGGCCCCATCGTCATTGTCGTTAACGTCAATGCGAAGGGCCTTGCCCAGATGAGTGGACCTGCATGGATACACACACACACACACACACACACACGCACAGACACACACGCACACGCATGCACACGCACACGCACACATACATACACACACTGTGAAGGAGCTGTGTGTGTGTGTGTGTGTGTGTGTGTGTGTGTGTGTGTGTGTGTGTGTGTGTGTGTGTGTGTGTGTGTGTGTGTGTGTCGGTTGATCAACCGTTAGGCTGATCTGTTATGACATTCATTTAAGTTATTTCACTGCGTCCGAAATCACTCACTTAAACAAAGTGCACTCATTTAAAGTGCACTTTATAGTGAGTTTGCCGTTCTGTAGTGCTTTCCGAATGTATAGTGAGAATTATTAAACCCAAAGTGCGCTCATCGCATCCCAGAATGCATCATTAAAAGTTAGTGTAGAACCGATGGGGCCACTAACCAAGCATATATACCGTCGCGCATTAAGCTGAAAGATGCCTGAAGATCCGGCACGTTTAATTATGAGACAGCAATGACGTCATTAACGGAGACTCCAGAAGTGTCCGAAAGTGTTTTACCATTTTGCCGTCACTATATTGTCCTCTACATTGAGCTACATAGAGAGTGAATGAGGGAGTAGGGAATGAGGGAATGATTTCGGACACACCCTATGTTGATGTTAATCTGCTGTAACAGAATACAGAATAGCCCTTGTACAGCAAAAATGACCCCATGGGGACAAGAAGAGATTTACTCTACATTACCCTTACCCTCTTTCCACATCCACTTTCTACAAACTAATACATACCTGTGTGTGTGCGTGCGTGTGTGTGTGTGTGTGTGCATTCGTGCATGTGCGTGCGTGTGTGTGTGAGAAGAGTCAATAGTATTCTTGGCACTGTGCAGTCTCCTTCGTTTTACTAGCACTGCTAATACAGCGTGTCAAAATACCCTCTCACTTCTCTGCTTATTATCTGCTCAGATCCATTGCAGCGACAGCTTCATACACATTCAGTCAGCGGAAGGCATTTTTCATTCTGGGTGTTAAGTAAATACTAGGAGGTTTAATTTAAATATGCTAAGCTGTTAGTCATACTAGTCTCATAAATAAGAATATTAAACAAAACAAGAATACAATAATCTTTCCCCAAAAGCAATTTCATTCAAACTTGTGACTCTCTATAAAGTTCCAGACTAAAACATATTTTCAAACCCCACAGTACTACTGCATGGAGTGAATAGTAATTAACTAATTGCATTTAGTTACATCATAATGACTTCAATAGGTTGCGTCTTGGTTGCCCTGCCAGTCTGTTTCTCAAGCCAAGTCTGAACAACACAAAGAACTTTTGATGACACACAGGCTATCATGCTAGGCTATGCTAGCATACGAGCTGGGCCAGGCTAACCAAATAGCAGAATACCAGCAGTTGGACCATTCAGACCAGAATACCTCATAGCATTAGCTTCTTCAAAATGTAGGCCTATTTTTAAACTCAAGATGTTAAAGCCAACATTGCAAAAATAGTTTAGCATTAATAATACAAAAATCGTTTCTTTAGCCATTGCGAGCCAACGAACCAAGGCTGTGTTCCTGGCTAATACCCGGTTATACCGTAGCAGCATAGCTTCATAGCTTCATTAGATTGGAAATGTCCTTGTTCTTTGAGCAGAAGCACAGTCAACAACAGCCTTGGTTTCAACTCAAGCGTT
>CM050999.1:31727006-31737006 GCA_027704905.1 Muraenolepis orangiensis
TGTGAGTGCATGTGCAATTGTGTGTAGGTGTGTGTGTGTGTGTGTGTGTGTGTGTGTGTGTGTATGTGTGTGCGTGCATGTATATGCATGTAAGCCAGGGGCTCTGTGTGTGTATATTCATCTTGGACTCCCTAGAGCAGTATAACAAGGAACTTGGTATCTTGAATGTGTGTGTGTGTGTGTGTGTGTGTGTGTGTGTGTGTGTGTGTGTGTGTGTGTGTGTGTGTGTGTGTGTGTGTGTGTGTGTGTGTGTGTGTGTGTGCGTGCGTGCGTTACATACGTGGAACACACATTGTATACTCATACAGGCAGCAGCACAGAACTGGTATGACCAAAGGCCAACTGTGTCAGGCTTCAAACGACAGGAACACCCTCTTCACAACTCAGTGGATAACTGACCACGATGCCACGTCTCCATATATAGATGTCTGGTTGACTGCTTCTCTCAACTACCCTGGGAGGAAGCACTGTAAAACGGTGTCTGTGAGAGAGAGAGAGAGAGAGAGAGAGAGAGAGAGAGGAGAGAGAGAGAGAGAGAGAGAGAGAGAGAGAGAGAGAGAGAGAGAGTGTGTGTGTGTGTGTGTGTGTGAAAGAGACAGAGAAAGAGAGAGACAGAGAGCAACAAGAGAGAGAGAGAGAGAGTGTGTGTGAGCGGAAGATCAAGAGAGTAAGAAAGACACAAGAGACACAGAGGTCATGTTATTGATGGAGGTAGACTACACATTCTGTTTATCTACGGTGAGGGACATCTGTTCTTCTGTTTGTTCTTGAGTGGGAGATGAATGACACCGTCTTTAAGGTCACCGTGTTCTGCTGTTTGATTAACGGGCACTAGATGAAGTGTAAAGCCAATGAAGTAGTTTTATGGGAAGCTGGTTTATTTGTTTTCCCTCATTTTTTTTCCAAAGATCTTTTATTCCTTCCTTAAGGTCTGCATCATTTTTGGGAATTTGATATTTGAGTGTGTGTGTGTGTACATGCCTGTATGTGTGAATATGCATGTGTGTGTGCAAATACATGTGTGTGTGCGCGTGCTCATATGTGTATGCGTGAATGTGTCTGGGTGTGTGGAGTGTACTTGCCTGTATGTGTGCATATGCATGTGTGTGTACATGCTCATATGTGTGTCTGTGTGTGTTTGTGTGTGTGTGTGTGTGTGCCTGAATGTGTGTGTGTGTGTGTGTGTGTGTGCCTGAATGTGCGTGTGTGTGTGTCTGTGCACATGTGTGTGTTTGTGTGTGGACAATGTAAACATACCTCTCTTCTCCCTGACACTTTGTCTGGCAGGAGGGCAGATGGCATCAAAGAGGGATCAAGGACGGCACGAGGTTCTGACCTACAAACCCACCTCACGACGCCTCATGGTCCTCCCATTAAAGTAAATAAGTCATTTAGAGAGCATTACAGAGCATATATGCTCTGTAAGGTGTCCTTGGGTGTCTTGAAAGGCGCCCCACAAATAAAATGTATTATTATTATTAATATATTATTATTATTATTATTATTATTATTTGTCGCCTACCTTTGGTCAAACGTAAGCCTTACAACATAAACATCAGATCAACCACGGTATGATGTGACGTTTTCATCAAGGAAAAGTTTCTGTAGTTATAGTTATATAATTAATAATATAATATACAGTTCATACTAGTTCTATGAACTGTTAACATTTCCACTTCAGAGGCGGGTTGTCAGCTGGTGAACGCCCGACTGGCTGCACTTACGTGACGTAACGTGATTCAATGAATGACGTTAATGGCCGACTTAATTAGTTATCTGGAAAAAAAAAATGCATTTCAAAGCAGACTTGTGCGCCTCGAGGGCACGTTCTAATCACAACTGAGTCACATGGTTGGCTTAAGAGCTGTCACTACTCATCTGTCACAACCCCGCGGGTGGAGGTGGAGACTCATGGGGTTTCGTGTGCGATTCGTCGGAAGCTGTAGGCCGACTGACTGCCATTCAGTTGAAATGAGTCTTCAGTATTTATTTGTAGTCAATCATAGTCATTAAAAAAAATGGTAGAACATCCCTCCTTCCCCCCCCCCCCCTCCCTCCCTCCGCACACACACACACACACACACACACACACACACACACACTCACACTCATTCTTGATCTCTTTGTCATTATGACTCCTGGCTATGTGTGTGTGTGCGTGTGTGTGTGTGTGTGTGTGTGTGTGTGTGTGTGTGTGTGTGTGTGTATGTGTGTGTGTGTGCGGTGGGGTTGGGGGTTTACAAGGGGACAGGAGAAAACAAGCAGCCATTTATTACCTTTTTTTTACAGGTTGAAGATGATAAGGTATATGGAACAGAACAAATATATAAGAATTAACAGACAAATACAATCATAAAGAATAGTAAAAAACGAAATAAACACAAAGTTTTGTATTACGGATCGGAGTGTACAGTTAACAAAGTAATTTAAAGACACAGGAATTAAGTTCCAGAGGAATTAGAGAAACAATTGTCCTAAAGCAGGTTAATGGTGCTTAAAAATGTTATTTAAAAATATATAAATAACATATCATAACATCTATGTTTGTACCAAGACTTTGTTTTAGAAAATGACTGGAGAAGACACCGAAGAAACTAGATGGTGCACATTAGCCATGCGTGTAAACTGAGCTGATCTGGATTGAGATGCTAAAAAATGTAAGTGGTCCCATCCTCCCTCCCACACTCTCCCACAGACACACCAAATCAACTCCTGGTCCAATAAATCATTCAGAATCAAGGCCTGTCCCGAAAAAAACAGATACATAATATAATTTATATGAGAGTTTTAGTATTTTTTTCTTTCACTTATTTTCAAATGATCTAACAGTTCCCACTTTACAGTGACAACACTGCCCCCTTCAGGAAACATGGCTAATTCCACCATTGGCCTTTTTAAATGATTTCCTTTTACTTAGTTAATCATTCCTTCATCGATTAATCAACTAATGAATTCATTGCTGCTAAAGGTCGCTGAAATTCTTCTTTTGTGACTTCACTCGTTCATTCTTTGCTACCATCGTCCAGCTGTCTCCACAGTGACTGTATGATGTTCCTTCTTTCTCTGTGATTGTCTATGCACACCATTGTTATTTATCCAGAGTTCCACCTCTCTATTCCATCTGTCCTTCATCTTCCTCCAGTCCACCCCCCCCATCCAGTTTCCCCCACTTCCCACCATTGTGCTGTCCTTTAAAGGTGCTATATGTAGCAATGACACACAGCGTTTTAAAACCGGGCACTGGGGTCCAAACTCACAATTTCGAGAGAGTCGTCTCCGCCCGGCCCCCTCCAGCTCCTCCCCAGACTCGAAGCTCACGCGGGTTGCCAGATTGAGAAGGACACCGAACGAACACGAGAGGCGAGACGAGCCAAGCACAACATTATATGAGACGAGCGCAAGATTAATGTTCCGAGATGTACCCGTGTTTGTTTGCTCACTGCTATGGCTGCAGCACGCTGCGTTTGTGTGCCAATTTGTTTCAAATCTGGCAACCCGGGGTACTCGGAGAATAGTAAACACACAGGCCAGTATTTAGACTTGGCATGTTTCCTTAATGTCTTGTAAGCTATAATGGTCATTTTATGATTCGGTACAATACTTTTTTTCACATATAAGATATTAATTAAGATAATTAAGGTATGTGGTATATGTACTTAAAACAAAAATAATGAACAAAAAAGCCTTTGGACATATAAACAATTCATGAAAGTAGATTTATTATAAATTAAAGTATTCACTATCTCCATTCATTCATGTGTTATAATGAAACACAAAGGAAAATCGTAACTGATAAATGGTACAAACAGACCGGGTACAGCATGGGCCATCATCACACACATTTCATCTTGTGACAGGGACTCCTCCAGCGGGCCTTCATGCCACAGAGAACTCTGTCCTTTTCTTCTGAAACGTCACTCAACAGCCATAGTACAGTTCACAATGTGGTATTTTAATCCAACAAATACTAAATCATAAACAAATCCCATTGTCCGCCGGTCAATGAATTGCTTGAGGCTTTTTAATCCAAGGAGGCAGCTGATCTATAGACACAGCTGATCTACACACACACACACACACACACACACACACACACACACACACACACACACACTGCGTGTGTCTTCTTCATGAAGTCCTTTGTGCTGGTTAAATGTCAGCCTGGCCAAAGTGTCCAGGGAATGAGTCCTGGGAATGTGTCCAGAACACAAAGAGCAAGTTCAGCCATGTTCTTCTGGGTGGTAGACAGTGGGCCCCTTGGCCTTTGACTGACCCATCCAATGTGTGTGCAGTGTGTGTGTGTGTGTGTGTGTGTGTGTGTGTGTGTGTGTGTGTGTGTGTGTGTGTGTGTGTGTGTGTGTGTGTGTGTGTGTGTGTGTGTGTGTGTGCAGTATGTGTGTGTGTGCGGGCGGGCGTGCGGGCGTTTGCGCGTGTGTCTGCGCACACGCACTGGCACGTATGTGCATGCGTGACGTACATGCATCGAGATGCATTTCATTGGCAAACGTGATGTAGGACGACGTAACATTTAGCTCTCCCCGTATTTGTGATCATTTTAAAGTGACATATTCCTCAACGACGTCCTGTTAATGGGGAGGGAAACACATTTTGACTTAGGTATCATTCGGTTCATTTCATTCACACAAAATCGCAAAAAAGCATATTCTGAACACATCATTTTGTCGCTTGAGTCATGCTTTGTGAACTGAAGACTACTGGATACATTTGGTGAGATAGTTTTCTTCAGCGTTTGAAGGGGCTTGTTTTGTATATAGCTGTATATATATATATATATATATATATATATATATATATAGAGAGAGAGAGAGAGAGAGAGCATGTGTCTCTTCTTGTGCTCGTCTGCTGCTCCAATTCGCCTCACACCTTCGGCATCTGTTTTTCTCCTCTTGGTCTCTCCTTTTACCTCCACTTCTGGTTAACATCACGCTCTCTCCCTTTCTTACACCTGTGTTCTCTCCTCTCTCTCCATCGCTCTCTCTCTTTCACACTCTCTCTCTCTCTCTCTTTCTCTCTCTCTCTCTCTCTCTCTCTCTCTCTCTCTCTCTCTCTCTCTCTCTCTCTCTCTCTCTCTCTCTCTCTCTCTCTCTCTCTCTCTCTCTCTCTCTCTCTCTCTCTCCCTCTCTCCATCACTCTCACTCTCTTTCACTCTCTCTCGCTCTCTTGGCTTTCTGCTCCAATTGTCTTGCATCTCTAAGGAGTCTCTTTGTCTCTGCGAATATACTTTTTTTTTTGTCAAGTTAGGAAATTCTCTTTTTGTCTCCTCCTATTTGTCTTTCTCATTCCCTCACCTTCTAACTCATCTCTCCTCCTCCTCCTCCTCCTCCTCCTCCTCCTCCTCCTCCTCCTCCTCCTCCTCCTCTCCTCCTCCTCCTCCTCCTCCTCCTCCTCCTAAGACGTTTAATTGTATTCTTCCCAATGACTCTTTATTTCTACCTTTGTTCTCTCTTTGTTTCATTCTTCTCTCGACTTTCCTTCCTACTGCCACTGTGTCTACTCATCCTTGCTAAAGCTAGCTCTCCTAGCTCTGATGTGAAATCTACATCTAATTCAAATGAGGGGGGGGGGGGGTGGGGGGGGTGGAGAACAAGCTCCTCAGCGATGGAAAGACAATGTTCTCTGACTGCAGTACTAATGATCCTGATGAGGATAGGTCAGGAAGGAGGATGAGGAGACGGGTAAAGGAGAAGAAGAGCAGAGGAGGAGAGGAGGAGAGGAGAGGGGGAGAGGAAGAGTGGAAGAGAGTGGGAGAGGAAGAGAAAAAGGAGTAAAGGAGAGGGTAAAGGAGAAGAAGAGCAGAGGAGGAGTGGAGGAGTGGGGAGAGGAGGAAGGGGGGAGATGAGGAGAGGTGGGGAGGCTGAGAGGAAGAGGGGGAGAGGAGTAGAGGATGAGAGGGGGGAGGAAGAGGGAGGAGAGGGGAAGAGGAAGAGACAAGAGGGGCAGAGGAGGAGATGAGGAGCGGGGGAGTGGAGGAGAGCAGGAGAGAGAGAGAGGAGATGAGATAGATGAGAGAAGGAAAGGAGAGGAGGAAAGGAGGAGATGAGGAGAATCAGGGGGAGAGCAGGAGATAAGGATAGGGGGTAGAAGAGGATGAACAGGCAGAATGATTTAGGGATAGAGGAAGTAGAGGGCGAAGAAAGACACTCATTATAATCCAGAGGGCTGACCGGGAGGTTGGAGGAGGTAAGGAAGAAAGGTGATCTCCAGTTGCCAGAAAACAAAACAGGAATCACACTATCAGCTATTGCTTTAAGTACATACAACCAACTTCTTCTTTAACGCATCGCTGCACATCTTGACCACCTTCTCAGGAGGAATCAGAATATGGGTTCAGGGGGGGTAGATCCACCTGACCACCCATTCTTACTCTTAGAACAACCACGGAGGAACTGGGGGTCTTATGAATAATGGTGAATAAACATGAAAAACCACCTTTGGTTTTGTACAAGTCTTGATGGTTTCAACAAAGGAACATCTTACAACAGCAGGAATTCTCCAAGGTGACACTCTGGCCCCATTATTTTGGTCATCGTTGCAGACTACGTTCTGAGACCATTAACACATGAACATTACCCAGGGCTTAACCAATCTAATCAAAAAGTCGCTCAAATCTCACAGACCTCTACTTTGCTGATGATGATCTGGCCCTTGATGATCTGGGCCTTGATGATCCTGGCCTCAACTCGACTCAAGTCATTCTCACGTCATTGGAAGAGGCAGCTGGAAAGGTGAGCTCGACGCTTGATGCCCAGGAAGATGGAATGTCTCAACGAGGACTCGGATCATCAACCGTTCCCGTCAAAAGGTCGGTGCCATCATTAAAGAGGTAGATGGAGCACCTGGGGTCCTCCTGTGTGGCAGACGGTAGAAAGGACTTTCTCATCGGAAAGGGTCATGCCTGGACAGCTTGCAACAAGCTACATAAAATATATGGCAGTTTTCCAAAGCTACCAAGATTTCCTTTTTAGAGAGACGGTGGAAAGCATCTTTTATCTTTTATCTCAACTGCGGTCGACAGATGATTGTGATGATGAGGATAATGATGATGATGATGATGATGATGATGATGATGACGATATGTGCCTTCACCATTCACACACACACACACACACACACACACACACACACACACACACACACACACACACACACACACACACACACACACACACACACACACACACACACACACACACACACACACACACACACACACACACACACATGCATGCTTGCCCACACACATGCACAAATAATGGCAGGCATGCACAAGTTAATACACTGGTACACCAGTAGATACACACACAAGCGTACACTCTCTCTCACACACACACACACACACACACACACACACACACACACACACACACACACACACAGTGAACTTAAAGCTGAAGCTATTTGTGATTTTTCCCTGCGTAAACAAAATAAGGGCTGTCAATCATGATAAATATAGTACACTTTATATATAAATGTAGTTATTAAGTGTAAGGCCCAATGCTGCTCAACACACTCTTGCTGTGCTGATGTTGGATTCCAGAGAGCTAAACATCTTCTTTTTATATACACTGTGCTTCTCACATTCGTCTCAACTGTAATTACAACCGTGTTTGTCAGGGAGTCATTTCAAGGATACAATACAGGGGTAGACATGGTACACTGTAATCTTTGTTATCCTGTATCTATCTTGTTCAAGGTTCAATGACAGGATGGCTGCTCTGCTGACGATTTAATTTCACAGGGATCCACCACAGTCTCAAACGGTCCCAGACACATGCAGTTGCTCCTCTGGTTGAACCGTCCTCACCAGAGGTTCACACAGCTGTGATGTTGTCCATGATCCTTAACACTGTCGTCGGCTGACCCTGATGCCGGCCGTCCAACCAGGGCCGAACAACAATGTCAGCCACACTCGGACAGGCATGGTCCAAGTGAAGTTGTTTTTGCCCTAGTCCAGTCTGGCAACATTAAGACAAGTCCTGCCTTTCTGACTATCGGACAATGGAAGGTTCCCATGTTTATAACGCAGTTAAATTCTTACACCCATTTGGGAAGAAAAGCGACTCAGGTGATGAGATGAGTGTCATGACATAACATGACCATGTACCCCCGCACTGGGCTCGAACTCACGACCTCCAGCACGAGAGGCGACGGTCTAACGTGTGAAGCTAAAAACCCACGGGCTCTGGTCTTCCTCCCATGGTCTTCACACGTAGTCTTCTTTTAGGTGTCGGGGGGGAGTGAGGTTTACTTCAGGGCAAAGCAGCACCGGCTGGCCTCCATTACACATGCTAATCATTCAGTCGCTTTCTTTTCAAAACATAACAACCCTGTAAATATCCCCAAAAAATGTAATGCTTTTCCGAAATCAGTCAAGCGGCTCAATGCTGAGACAAAGCCGCTGTAATCGCTCGGTTGGAACGAGAATCCCCCATACATGTATGATTCCCTAATCTGGTGATTGGGGGATTTCATGTATGCGTATGCGTGTATGTGTGTGTGTGTGTGTATGTGTGTGAGTGTGTGCATGATCGCTGGGCCGGTCCTTCACATCAGGTGTCGTAAGGGGGTTTTGATGATGAACGGTCATCGTGTGTCAAGCTCCGCATCATACTAAACCGTCACGCTATGTCACGTCACACACACACACACACACACACACACACACACACACACACACACACACACACACACACACACACACACACACACACACACACACACACTACTATCGCACGTAAACCCTTATAACTCCAACTCTGTATTATTATTATTATTTCTTTTTTTTATTTAACGGTTTATATAACGGTATTTACATCTTATGTCAAATTCTCCGGGAAAGAAAAAACACGGCGAATAGGCTTAAAAATACAGCTGCTTTCTTTTTGTGGGTCCTTTTCTTCCTCCAATCCAAATGATGAATGATCATTCACCCGGAAAAAGAAAATTTGGAGACACAAGGTACACTACATAACGATTTTCTCCCTCCTCCTCCTCCTCCTCCTCCTCCTCCACCACCTCAGTCTCTCTCTCTCTCTCTCTCTCTCTGTTTTTCTCTCTGTCTCTCTCTCCCCTGTCTCTGTCTAGAAGGCACAGGCGCACACCACGGCCACCACCACGATGTTGCCGATGGTGGCGAGCACGGCCACCCACAGCCAGATGGTGTCACTGGACACCTTGCCGTCGTCCTCGGCCTCCGGGGGGCGGGAGCCCGGCACGGCGTTCAGGTTGGAGGTGGACGTCTGCAGCGACGCGTTGCCGTTGTACGGGGACTCCATGCGGGCCCCACTCACGGCCGGGAAGTGCTGTGAAAGGGAGGGGGGGGTTGGGGGGGGATAGGGGGAGGGGGGAGGAAGAGGAGAGGGGGAGAGTGAGAACACAACAGTAGAAGAGTTAGAATAGAATAGTCGGACAAAATGTATGTCGGATGTCGCGGAACGACAGGTGAACTGAAATTCAAGTCTTGTTTTCCGACCCCTTCGACCGCCCTATTTGGCCTATAGCATTAATGTTTCAGATGTTTCATTGTGTGAAGAACATAATGATGTTCCTTTTGAATGAATAGATTCCACAACTGTCAAGTTGTCCCACAGATCTGTTTGTGTGAGCGTGTGTGTGTGTGTGTGTGGTAATTATCCAAAGCGCTGTACAAGTCATGCCTCACAATCACCCATTCAAACACACATTCAACAACCGACGGCGGAGTCAGCCATGCAAGGAGACAGCCAGCACGTCAGGAGCAGTTAGGGTTAGGGTGTCTTGCACACCTCGACAGTTTTTGCTAGGAGGAGGCGGGCCAGCAACCTTCCGGTGGTGAGGCCGCTCTACCTCCTGAGCTATACTACCGCTGTGTGTGTGTGTGCGTGCGTGCGTGTGCGCGTGTGCGTGTGTGCGTGTGTGCGTGTGTGCGTGTGTGTGTGTGTGTGTGTGCGTGTGTGCGTGCGTGCACGTGTGTGTGTGTGTGTGTGTGCGTGTGTGCGTG
>CM050999.1:31742006-31749506 GCA_027704905.1 Muraenolepis orangiensis
TCTCTCTCTCTCTCTCTCTCTCCCCCCTGCGGCTTGTCTGCCTTGATGAATGTTCTGCCTCCCACCTCAGGGTTTCTCCTTCTTATGTCCAGAGCCCTTCACCGACCAAACAGAACCAGTTTTAGAAATACTTTGCTCTCTGACTGGAATTGACCCCACGTGCCTCCCACGCCCACCCTTGACCCTCCTGTTCACTATTTATAACAGGGGAAATGCACAAACAAGGTATGGACCACAAGAGGTCATTTTGTAGAGACACTTACGACGTTTCAGTTGGAGCACAGATTGGTTTACAATTGGATTTGCATGGGACTATCTCCATTTGATTGTCTGGTTTTGGATGGTTTTGCAGTACACCACATGCAAGAGATTAGGGGATTTTGTACGTATTATGTTTGTATCTAGATCGAGTGAGCACTCCAGGAACGTGTGATTTTATAATTTTACCGTTTTATCAGTTTCAAGTACACATGAGTTTTCCATGTGAAAAATCCTAATAAAAATAAAAAATATAAAATAAAATAAGAAATATCCTAAAATCACTGAGTTATGGAAGCATCATTTATGAGAAAACCCTAAAGTACTATTACATTACATTAAATTACAGTCATTTAGCAGACGCTTTTATCCAAAGCGACTTACAATAGTCTGTTTCAACAAAGGAAGGTAAGAGAACAACTCGTCACCAGAAGGTGCATTTAATTTCTAACAAGTCTCCAAGAACTGAACCAGTGCTCAGGTAGAAGTACAATAATTCAGGCAAAAGTGTAAGGGAAAAGTACAATTTGTTGGCAAACAATATACAACAATATCTAGAAAAATATAATCTATAATGTGTAATCTACTTAGATAATTTACTTAGCGCTACGAGGAAGGATCCGGGAAGTGTGTCCTGAAGAGATGGGTTTTCAGCCTGCGGTGGAAGATGGACAGTGACTCTGCAGTTGTGACATCCGTGGGGAGTTTGTTCCACCAAATTGGGGCCAGGACAGAGAAGAGCGGTGACCGTGTAGATCGGCCACACAGGCCCCTAAGTGAGGGGGCAAGCAGACGGCCCGAAGAAGCCGAGCGAAGTGGACGGGTTGGGATGTAGGCCTTGACCATTGCCTGGAGGTAGGATGGAGCAGTAACTTTTACTGCCTTGTAGGCTAGCACCAATGTCTTGAACTGGATGCAAGCAGTTACCGGTAGCCAGTGTAGAGTCCAAAGGAGGGTAGATGTGTGGGAGTACTTGGGGCGGTTGAACACCAGGCGAGCTGCAGCTTTCTGAATGAGCTCCAGGGGTCTGATGGCAAATGCCGGGGCGCAAGCAAGGAGGGAGTTGCAGTAGTCCAGCCGGGAGATGACTAGAGCCTGGATGAGCACCTGCGCAGCCTTTTCAGTGAGAAAAGGCCGAATCCTCCTGATGTTGTAGAGGAGGAATCTGCAGGGGCGTGTCACAGATGCAATGTTTGCGGAGAACGACAGTTGGTCATCCAGGGTCACACCCAGATTCCTTGTGGTCCGAGTAGGTGTCACCACAGCATCATCAATGGTGACAGCCAGGTCTCGGTGCGGACAGCCCTTTGCCAGGAAGAAAACTAGCTCAGTCTTGTCCAGATTGAGCTTTAGGTGGGGCATCGACATCCACTTTGAGATGTCTGCTAAGCACGCGGCAATGCGTGTTTCCACTTGCGTGTCCGAGGGGGGAAACGACAAGACCAGTTGGGTGTCGTCAGCATAGCAGTGGTAGGATAAGATACTATACACTGACTAGATACTCAAAATGTATAATTTCATCTAAATCTGAAATGACAGAGGGCTACACAATGAATTGTACAGTAAAGAGAGCGTTTTTTATTATTCTTATTATCGCTCAGGGGGAACACACACACCCCCTCCATCATCTCACAGAAATAGTGCTTGAACTAGAAACGTCTTATTGTACAGGAATAACAGCACATAAAGGTCATCCAGTTAGGTAAAGTTCACTGCACAGCAAACAACTATTCATATTTCATGTCGTACCTATTTATAATAATATAATCGCATCAACTCTTGCGCCAACATTCACAAAATAAAAAAGTTTGACTTTCTCTATTTTTCTAACATCCTGACCAGTTGTGAAACTGCTGAAGCTATTTAGCTCTGGAACCAGGATTACCATGTTACACACAAGGGTTTACAAAACGTCTTCAAAACAAAAGTGTGTGTCAGCAAAGTTGTTTGTTTGTGTTGTTAGAGTCTTTTCCCCCCTAGTGGCATGTCATTATGTGCTATAGGCTACCAGCGAGTGTATTAGTGTTCTTCACCCAGTCAGCTTCAAGTGCCTCATGTCACCCCTTGTAGAAAATGCATATGGCTGCCTGACAGCCTGGCTCCAGTTAGAATGTCATTAAGTTACGTGGTAGCTGTTTGCTTTTGTAATTGCTTAGTTATGCTGTAACAATTCTCCCGCTCTATGCCCGCCAGCTGCAAATTATATATTTATTTTGTCCTTGCTCTTGCATTTCACTGTCGGAGTAACAATGTGCAGGGCATGGTATCTCAAGGCCATATAGAGTATATTAAGCTAATCACTCCGTAAAATGTCTTTACATCGGCTTATGATTGCTATGAAGAAGGCGTCACTGTTTTTACCTCAGAAAACGGCTAATTGAACACGTTGTCGGTCTGTGTACACGTGGCGATGCTTCTCCGTGACGGTGGCGCAGACCTTAGCCCACTGGTCACACGGCACCCTGCGAGACGGCCGCCACAGACAGAGCATGTGGCGGCAGTCCTGCACGCTGGCGTGTTTTCGCATGCTGGCGTTCTGGCATCACGGTTGGAGGGGATAGGAGGTGTTGGTGTGTTAAGAGGGCGATGGTAACGCGCAAACCACCAGACACACACGTGCATAAGCGCACGCACACACACACCTAAACACACACACACACACACAAACACACCGACGCATGCACACATACACACACACACACACACACACACACACACACACACACAAACACAAATCTAAACACACACACACACACTTACACAAACCTAAACACACACACACAAACACACAAACACACTCACACACTCACACACACACACACACCTAAACACACACACATACACACGCACACACACACACACACACACACACACACACACACACACACACCTAAACACACACATACACACACACACACACACACACCTAAGCACACATACACATGCACGCACATACACGCACACACACACGCATGCACACATACGCACACACACACACACACCTAAGCACACATACAAATTCACGCACATACACACACACACACACGTGCGCGTATACACACACACATACATGAGTGCACATACTCACACACACACACACACACACACACACACACACACACACACACACACACACACACACACACACACACACACACACACACACACACACACACACACACACAAACACAATGCCCTCCCCTGCACCCACTGACATATAAAACACATATGCCTCCTGTCTCTGTACTGACTAACAGCATTGAACTATGTAGAAAAGCAGCGAGCTGTTCACTGAAGTCCCCGTTGTGTAAAGAGTTGTCCTCCGTTTTGTTATTCTAGCTAGTACCACAGCTAGCAACCACAGCTACACAAAATTATAACATTGCCAACGGCAATCTTTCCTGCATTGTATGTATATATACATACATATATATTTAAAACATATAAATAAATAAATACATTTATATATATATATATATATATATTTCTTATATATTCTTTATAGATATTATTTTCTAAGAATGTTGTGTTACGTTTCTCATGATAATATTAATAACTTTAATACGATTATTAATAATATTAGTATTAATAATAAAAAACATAATAATGTCAATAAATGTGCCATTGATTTTGCAGACAGCACTCGAACGTGCAGTGAACAGCAGGTTGGTGTGATCATGGCAACAGGGCAGCGGGGGGGATGTGAAGAGGTGTGACGACGGGTGCGATTGTGAAACAACACATTGGTGACTGTGAGGTAGAAGTTTGCAAAAGAGTTACAAAGAGTGGATTCTGGGCTGCACTGGCATGCACCGTACATACAAATGGCAAAGTTACAGAAGTTCAGCAGAGGTCTCAGTCTCACCGCTCATGGCTCAAGAGCTTCCTTCACTGAGTGAGACTGCGATGCTTACGGTTACCTCACACAGAGAAAAAAAACATCCACAACGTCCATTGGACATCCAAAGCACATTGCTTCTTACAGATGAGTTGAAA
This sequence comes from Muraenolepis orangiensis, assembly GCA_027704905.1. Taxonomy (NCBI): domain Eukaryota; kingdom Metazoa; phylum Chordata; class Actinopteri; order Gadiformes; family Muraenolepididae; genus Muraenolepis; species Muraenolepis orangiensis. Next base: position 31,746,261 of record CM050999.1, read on the forward strand.
CCCCAAATTGGTTGTCCCGTCCCATCCCATCCCATCCCATCCCATCGTTTTGGTAAACACAATCTTTGCAAAGCAGTTTTCTAAATAATGACATTAGAACTACTTTTGAAACACTAAGCTGTATAGCATAATTTAACAATTAAGCAGCCAAAAGCGTGTCACGTTTTAGTGGGAAAGAAGCATACACCAAATTCTGTAGAACAAAAAAAGGAAATAAGAGGCAGAGAAAGAGGAACAAAATGGCTCAATATGAGCCAAGGTGGATGAGGGGGCAAAAAAGAGCTGAGTAAGGAAGCAACTTACCACCGGCTGGATACAGAGAAGGAGTATTAAGGCTGCTGTTTGTCTGTCCGTCCCGTCCCGTCCCGTCCCGTCCCGTCCCACTGCCTGACTCAGACTGAATGTTATCAGTATGGGAACGCACAGAGTACGCACTGAGAGAACGAGAGCTCACCAGAGAGACACGCAGAGGGAGAAAGAGAGCGTGAATGAGAGAGAGAATGAGCGAGAGCGAGCGAGAGAGAGAGAGAGAGAGAGAGAGAGAGAGAGAGAGAGAGAGAGAGAGAGAGAGAGAGAGAGAGAGAGAGAGCGAACAAGCGCAGGAGAGAGAGAAAGGGAGAGAGAGAGAGAGAGAGAATTCCCTTCTCAGTGAGCGAGTGCACCGGCTGAGGCAGAGAGAGCGAGAGAGAGAGCGAGGGAGGGAGGGAGGGAGAGAGAGAGAGAGAGAGAGCGAGAGAGCGAGAGAGAGAGAGAGAGAGAGAGAGAGAGCGAGAGAGAGAGAGAGAGAGAGAGAGAGAGGGGGAGGGCGGGAGAGAGAGAAAGAACTTGGTCACAGTGACAGAGACGGAGAGGCCTCTGGTAATTTGTAAGGATGCAGTGTGTGTGCATTAGAGATAACTGCTGCTGTGCGTAGCATTTCTCTCATTTTGTACCTGCATTTGAAAACCTTGTGTTAGCATTTTTGTTTCTCTCTCCTCTCTCTATCTCTCTCTCTCTCCCTCCCTCCCTCCCTCGCTATCTCTCTGTCTCTCTCTTTTTCTCTCTTTCTCTCTCTTTCTCTCTCTTTCTCTCTCTCTCTCTCATCGTCATCACTCCACCAAATGAACGCCCCTAAAAAACAAACAGCACCACCTGCTGAGTAGCCCCCCCCCACCACCACCACTACACTGCCCTTCGCTCCTTCTCGCATTCTCCTTGCCCTCTCTCCTCCTACTATATTTAGTCCACCCGATCCTTCTTGCATCTCCCTCGGGTTTGCCCTCTGACCTTTGACCTCAGAGTCCACGTTCCTCTCTCAGCCCGTCACCTGATCGTCTCTGTGAAACCCTGCTGCCCTAACGTGTCTAATGTCTCTCTCTCTCTCTCTCTCTCTCTCTCTCTCTCTCTCTCTCTCTCTCTCTCTCTCTCTCTCTCTCTCTCTCTCTCTCTCTCTCTCTCTCTCTCTCTCTGTTCTCCTATACAGCGGATACACTTTCTTCCTAATGCGTATTCACTGTGTCTTTACCTTGGTCTAAGTGTATTTTCTCTATTTTACGCCCCAATACACAAAGGCACACACATACACACACACACACACATGCACACACACACACACACACACACACACACACACACACACACACACACACATACACACACACGCACACACACGCACACACACACACGCACACACACACACACATGCACACGCAGAGCGTTGCTTTCCCCTGGGGCTCTCTCCCCACCTACATCCCTCTCGCCTTCCTTGGGTGAAGCTAAGCCTGCTGTGTGGCACTCTGGTGGGGGCAGGGACTCCCTGGGTCGCATGCAGAGCTGCACACAAGGATTAGGCCTCCATTCCAAACACACACTCAGCACACCATCCTCCGGACCCTGCGCTTTTGGAAAGCTGTCCGCTACAAGTATGATGTAAGTCACATGTAACACGTGTGTGTCTGTGTGTGTGTCTGTGTGTGTGTGTTGTCTGTGTGTGTGTGTGTGTGTGTGTGTGTGTGTGTGTGTATGCACGTGTGTGTGTGTGTGTGTGTGTGTGTGTGTGTATGCACGTGTGTGTGTGTGGGTGTGTGTGTGTGTGTGTGCACGTGTGTGTGTGTGTGTGTGTGTGTGTGTGTGTGTGTGTGTGTGTGTGTGTGTGTGTGTGTGTGTGCACGTGTGTGTGTGTGTGTGTGTGTGTGTGTGTGTGTGTGTGTGTGTGTGTGTCTTTTAAACCAGGTCAGCTTCCGGTTGATAATCTTATGTAATGTTATTCTAGCAGCAGAAACTGCCCCTAGTCATCCACCCCCCCCCCCCCCCCCCCCCCCCCGCTGCACACACACACACACACACACACGTGCACACATCATCTCACAGACACACTTTGCCAATGTGAGTGTACACACACATTTCATTCACTGCTAGAATGCCGGCTAAACACTGATGGTTGCACCTGCAGTAGCAGAAGATCAGAGAAGATGACGAGGAATCATGTTAACATATATTTATATTATTATATTTATATAAAAATATACTGTGATTCGTTGTGAGGTATTTTGTTTCAATGGGTGCAACCAAGAGAGTAGGGACTGTAGACACACACACACACACACACACACACACACACACACACACACACACTCACACACACACACACACACACACACGTGTGCACACGCACTCTCACCCACACACCCATACACTCACCCGTATTTTTGGGACCATGCAGGCCAGAGGTAATGGACCAATGACAGGAGGGGAACAACAGCACCCGAAAGGAGCCCAGCTGAGGGAGGGAACCGCCACGCATTACGCATTACCAGCTGCTTCCTCTGTTTGGGAAACATCTGTCAGGCGGCGGGCGGGTAAGGCAGAATAAGACACAGGGAGAGACGAATGATAGAGAGAGAGAGAGAGAGAGAGAGAGAGAGAGAGAGAGAGAGAGAGAGAGAGAGAGAGAGAGAGAGAGAGAGAGAGAGAGAGAGAGAGAGAGAGAGAGAGAGAGAGAGAGAGAGAGAGAGAGAGAGAGAAAGTAGAGCAGAAGGGAGCTGGAAGGTATTTTACTTTCAGAATATTTCACCTGTGGGTTAAACATCCTCATTAACTAACTCTTACGATTAACATTACACATACAAGGCTTCCGTGTATGCGTGTATGCCCGCGGCTGTGTGTGTGTGTGTGTGTGTGTGTGTGTGTGTGTGTGTGTCGGTGTGTCGGTGTGTGTGTCGGTGTGTGTGTCGGTGTGTGTGTCGGTGTGTGTGTGCATGCTTGCGC
>CM050999.1:31754506-31793101 GCA_027704905.1 Muraenolepis orangiensis
ACCACAGGGCCTAGTTGATTTAGTGCCTGTGGACAGATGGTTATCCTGGCAGGCGCTTTATCAAAGCCACTCATCTGAACAGAGGTCCCTCTGGTGCTGAAGGTTCCTGACCCCGGGACAACGCCTGGATGCTGAAGTGCGAAGACATGCAGTGAGATGAAGGACTCATCTTCAGTACTTTCCAGCGAATGGCTCGCTAACGGCTAACGATGTGCACGCTTGAACATAACAGCAGAGGATCCAATGCAATCAATAAGCATTATTAAATGTAATAGGACATTGTTTTAAGAAAAATGGTTTGGTATTATAAGGTAAAACTGAATAAAGAAAAAGTGTGCAAAATATTGTCAATACTGTGTGTGTGTGTGTGTGTGTGTGTGTGTGTGTGTGTGTGTGTGTGTGTGTGTGTGTGTGTATTTATCTACTATTGTATGATGAAAGTAGTTCAACGCTCTTCAATTACTCAGAATACGGCCATAGGTTACATCACCCTACTCCTTACAGAAGTGACCTGGTTACGTTCAGCTTTAGCCTTCAGGCTAGCTACAGCAGAACATCTGACATTATTCTCATAACAATAACAGATAGCTTAAAATAGAAAATGGGACTACAATGCTCGCTGCACCAACAGCAAAGTGGTCAATGCAATCTAAAGGTTTTCTGAATGCAAAGGGGACCAAAGCCTAAAGACTATTATCACTTTACAAACAGGTTTGTGTGGCTCAGGATGAATTCATTTTTGTTATTCAGATTGTTTGAAATATGCCAAATATGCCATCGAAGAAGAAGTAGAAGATGAAGAAGAAGCAGAAGGAGAAGAAGAAGAAGAAGATGATGAAGGTGATGATGATGGTTTAAAAGAGTAATCACTTTTCTAACCACATTATCCTCATCCACCACATTGTTTGAATCAGTAATGAACTCAAGCTTTGCTTTCCTCTCATTCCTCCCGTTCCCGCCCTGCAGTATGAATTTATTAAAACACTATACTATAAAAATTCTATACACAATAAAAATGCCCAAAAAAGACCAATAAAGTGACTGATGGATAATATGTATATGGCTGAGTAAGTCTATTTTGGACTTAGAGGTACTTTGTCCTGCCTGTTGACTGGGGTGAGATTCCGCTGGGCTGTGACAGTCCCATCATGGTAATAAGGAGGGGAGTTGACCACACAGTCTCTCTGGCTTGTGACTCATGTGTTACAAAGAACCAATTGTAATTCCCGATGTCTCCTTCTGGGAAAAGCTGCTTTGCGTAGCCTATCAGCATATAATATCGCATATCTGCTCATGACTCTGGATTTGTGCTGGATTTGTGCTGTATGAGTCAATGTTAAACAAAATAACACATTGGAACACAAGTTGTTTTTGGCAACCTTGGCAACAGCTTTTAAAAAAAGGAAAAAGGCTGTAAATTACTTTAGATAAATATTGTTTTTGAATGGTTGATAGCTATTAATGATTACTTGATACAACACAATCCTAATTAATATGATTCATGAAACTATGCATATTTCTGTATAAAAAAAGAGTACATGATCAACTAATAAAACAAATAAATGTTGTTATCAATGGTGCAACAGCACACAAGAGAACTGAATAGAGCTTCACAAGGCAAGTATGTGCAAAATGCATACATTCAGCAGCTGGACTGACCTCTGACGAGACGGGTGACAAAGTTCAGTTCAGTTTACCATTATAATCGGTGGGTGACTGCAGAACATCAACAATGGAGTGATTTCAAACTGAACTGCAATAGCACTGTATAAATAGATATTCTCTTACCTGAGCCACCATCAAAGATAACTCCATCATTCCAGGTTGGAGGGTTGCCAGACAGGCGGGGAGACTGGGCCGAGACCAGGCGGTCGGGAGAGCAGAAAAGGTCCAGCAGTGACCGAGAGCCGAGTGGCAGTGCAGTGTGTGCACAGAGCAGAGCCCCCTCTGAGCAGGGTGTTCAACGCCTGGCCGGGTGAATGCAGTTAGGTCATGTGCGACACAATGACACAATGATTTTAATGAGAAAGAGTCCTAGGAAATCAGCCCCTTGGATTCTCTTCCTCTCTCTCTCCCCATCCTCCTCCTCCTCCTCTCCCCCTCTTCTTTCTACCCTGTTGGTGTGCACGTTGGGGAGTGGGTATAGCACGTCACCTTCTCTGCTTCAAGTGTGGCACTCGAAACTCCCAAATTATTGATGCTGGTTGGGCTTTGGTGGTTAAACTCTTGTGACATGTATACTCTCTGCATCCTCCGCTTGCTCTCAGAGGTTCTCACAGCAGACCACGCCCGCTCAAGACGCACACCTGAATTAATTATTGCCATTTGACCTCAACGTTGACTGAAATGTTACTTTACTTTCCCTATTTATATTTTTATTTACCCATCGGAAGTATGTATACAAGCACGGTCGGACACGCTGCACACCACACTGACATGGACAGATTGTTTTCCTTCCTTGTTTGAGCTTCAATGACTTGAAGTCAGTGTCTTTGTCTTTACAAATCAAATTTCCATGAGCAGACTTAGTCCCAAGCTGTTGGTTATAGATCACTGTAGGGGTTTCTTTACTGTAGCATGAAAGAACCCCTTAAAACGATCCCCTCATTGGCCTGTGTGTGTGTGTGTGTATGTGTGTGTGTGTGTGCATACAGTGAATTAATTAATGAAAGGGCAAACATGCAGTACCAAGGATATAAAGACACATACACACTTACAGTTCACACATTGTGTGTGTGGTGTAGTGTGTGTGCGTGTGCGTGTGTGTGCGTGTGTATGTGTGTGTTTGTGTGTGCATATGTGTATGTGTGTGTGTGTGTGTGTATGTGTGTGTGTGTGTGTGTGTGTGTATGTGTGTGTTTGTGTGTGTGTGTGTGTGTACGTGCGCATGCATCCTCATGTTCCAGGACAATTCCAGACTCACCCAGGTCCTGGTTATGTCAAATAGAGCATTTACATGTTCACATGTCCTCAGGGCTATAGAAGTCAAGCTGGAGATACCCACTGTAGAGTAACACGGTTAATGTAAGTAATAGGGTGGTGCTAGGGTTCGTGTTAGCAATACAGTTAGCGTTAGTTACAGGGTAAGTGTTATAGTAATAGGATCACTGTTTTTGCTTCGGACTCTATGCCAGACCAGACCAGACCAAAATTAGACTGTACAAAATAGAACCAGACACTAGACACAAGTACAAATAGGGGAGGGGTTAGTGTGCTGTGGGGGGTGTAGTAGTTTGCGTAGAATGCAAAAAACATTTAAAAAGCGCCAACTCATCAGCAGGGGAAAGACAGAGAACAAAGTGCCCAGGTGTGCCACATCGACATGACGACCCTCACGACAGCACAGGCAGACTGGTGGGAGGGGCATCACACATGACGTCATTTTTTATGTTGGGTTTAATTAAGGCTGTGTCCAAAATCACTCCCTACTCACTATATATAGTGCACTATGTAGTGAGTAGATTCCAAAATGGTTAGATAGAGTTGAGGGTAACTCAGCCTTATCTTTGGGGGGATCCAACCATGGAACATGGCCGTGCCTCATTAAAGGATAACTTCTGGATTTTACAACCTGGACCATATTTTCCCATCATTTAGGGTCTAATTGACTTATGCAGACAGCAATGTTTTACTTTTGATCCAGTATTGAGCGAAAGTGATTCAGCCGTCAGTGCTACATGCCCCTTCGGGGCAACAGGGCCTGTCAATTTACCACCTCTAAAAGTGCTTGTTTTTGCCACTAATTGTTATTCTAAGTGTCGAACAACATTATGGAAATGTTGTTTGCTGTTTGTTACAAGGAGTAAATAAGGATTTAGAAGGTTTGCTGGCCTCTTCTCTTGCCAGCATTACCAAAACATCAGTCAATATGATCTTTCATGTCTTAAGGCATACGGCACAACACATCCTCACCATGTGTGAATAGTGTCTTCCTGCGTTGTGTTACAATGAAGAGTCCTAGTACTTCTCTTGCTTCTGTATATTGTGTATTTTCATCTCTTCCCTCACACACATCCCAGGAAAGAGGTAGAGGTGACCTCCGACCTCCTGTCGGACCGCCGCCAGGTGGTGAGGATGAGCAGCACCACCTCAGAGCCACTGACCCTCAACATGGGAGCCTCCCAGGGATGCGTGCTGAGCCCTCTCCTCTACTCCCTCTACACCCATGACTGCATGGCTATGCACAGCTCCAACGTCATCATCAAGTTTGCTGACGACAGTGATGGACCTGATCGCCGGCGACGACGAGACAGCCTGCAGGGAGGAGGTCGGATCGCTGGAGCAGTGGTGCCAGGAGAACAGCCTCGCCCTCAACGTCAAGAAGACCAAGGAGCTGATCGTGGACTACAGGAAGCAGAGAGGAGAGCACGGCCCTATCTCCATCGACGGTGTTGCAGTAGAGAGGGTCAGCAGCTTCAAGTTCCTCGGCGTGCACATCTCCGAGGACCTCACATGGTCCACGCAGCAGTATAGCTCAGGAGGTAGAGCGGTCGCCTCACAACCGGAAGGTTGCTGGTTAGATCCCCACCGCCTCCTCCTAGCAAAAGCTGTCGAGGTGTCCTTGAGCAAGACACCCTAACCCTAACTGCTCCTGACGTGCTGGCTGTCTCCTTGCATGGCTGACTCCGCCGTTGGTGGTTGAATGTGTGTATGAATGGGTGAATGTGAGGCATGACTTGTAAAGCGCTTTGAGTAACCATTGGTTAGAAAAGCGCTATATAAATGTCCATTTACCATTACGCACACCAGACACGTGGTGAAAAGGGCCCAACAACGCCTGTATTTCCTCAGGCGTCTGAGGAAATACTCGAGCGCAGAGCGCTTCAAAGGGTGGTGCGGACGGCCCAGTATATCGTTGGAGGTGAGCTCCCCTCCCTCCTGGATATATACAACCAGCGGTGCGTGGCCAAGGCCAAACGCATCATAAAAGACATTGCCCACCCCAGCCACGAACTGCACTCACTTTTACCGTCAGGCGATACCGCAGTATCAAGTGCCGCACAAATAGACTTAGAGATAGCTTCCACAGTCAGGCCATCAGGCTGCTGAACAAGGGTGTATAGCATATAACAATGTATATTTTATTACATTGATTTATATATATATATATATATTGCTCTTTTTCTGTGCTAATATATTGCATTTTTATATATTTTATATATTTTTATATATTTAACTTTATACAGTTTGTACTTTTACTTATTTTTTATTCTATTATTTGTATTTGTATAACTGCTGTCTGTCGTCGGGTATTGCACATACGATTTTCACCCATTGCTTATACTTGCTGGGCGGTCAAAAGAGGAGGAGGCTCTTCAAGCTTCAAGTTTCCATTCTCACAAGAGTCCTCTTCGCTTTGTTTTACCAACATGCCAACATTTAGCACATCCTCGCTCGTATTGCTCGTGTGAACCCTCGACTAATAAGACTCCAGGCCAAAAATTGAAATGTGGAATATGTATTTATAATTGAAATGTGAAAATGTATTTATAATTGAAATGTGAAAATGTATTTATAATTAAACTGTGAACTATGTATTCATAATTCAAATGTGAAATGTATATTTATAATTAAAATGTGAAATGTGTATTTATAATTCAAAAATGTGAAATATATATTTATAATCCAAATGTGAAATATATATTTATAATCCAAATGTGAAATGTGTATCCCACCCGCTGTCGTGAGACGGGCGCTATGCACCTTTTTTTCTGTAAGAAACGTCAGAAAGAAACCGTTATACACCGGAAATGCTCCCTACGTTTTACTTCCGCCGTCAGTGTATCAATGACTCTCCGTCTTCTCGGTTAAGTCTGCAGACATTCGTTCTATATATATATATATATAGATATATTTGTTTTATTTGTTTGTTAACTCTCAGCGGATTAGAGATGGATTACACGGCGACGCACAGCGGCTTCAGACAGCGTGAGTGACGTGGGGACATGGCGGTTGGTTTTTACCATTGTGTTCAGTTGTGTTCATTTGTCTTTTATCTCCGTATATCTCCGCCGAAACTGGACTCTGACTCTCGCTGCCTAAACGATGTCACATATCATCATGGCATCAGCATTAGTATTACTATTCTAATCGTGGAGAGCTATTTTTGCTGTCGCTCACGACTCTATAGGCAAGTTACATTCAGTATTAATGACATGTTCATGTACATACTGACTGTTGGAGGTGGCTAAATATGGGAATGTTTTCAAACCACTAGTCCCACTTTACATACTGGAACCAGATCTGGCGTGGCTTGTTCTCACAGGCTGTTTTACGTTGTAATCGTAATAACCCATAAAAGTATGCGCTGCTTAGGTAGGCCTGCTCTTCATACCCACATGTCTTAACACTTCAAAATTGCAGATATTGCAGTACTAGAAAACGCAAATGTCAGATGATGTAGGTTATGCATGTACATACATACTGTACATACATTACACATGCGGTATGCATGCGTAACTGAACGTGATACATGCATACATATCCAGTACGAACCTGCTGTGCTGTTGATCCTCCAATATGTATATATAATTCTATACATGGGCAATCTTCTACTGATCTGTTCCACATCCACTAAAGGCCAACAGAAAAATGCATTGAGCTTTTGTTTACCTTACTCCACTGGAATTATTTCACATTGTTATACATCTGATTGCCCACCTGGTGTCCTTCCTCCAGAGCCTGCCATGCGTCTGAGGACCAGCACAGCCGACGCCCCAGACTCCAGTCCACTGTTTGACGACACTAGCAGAGTGGGACCCGGAGCGCAGCCAGGAGGCTACAGGTAGGACGGACAAATATCCACATTGACTCACTGAAAAAGTGTCTACAAGGTTAGACCACACCCGCAAAGATTGGGTGTGTACACAGTAGCTGATGTAGCTCATGTTTATTTAGCTCATTTTTAATTGTGTGGGTTCTTGGAAATGGATTTAGTGGTTGAGCATCGTGGTTGACACATTGCATGTATATAATTGTGGATAAATTCACTTGTACAGTACAACAGACAGGTTGGCAATGTAGATCCAAATGAATGACCACTTGTCCACAACCTAATTTGGTTGGAAAAATAAGTAATATATATATATATATATAAATGTTTGTCACCAGGAACCAGGTGGCTGCGCCTCAAGCAGGGCCTTATGCAGGTCAGTCCCTCCTGTCAGACCCCATGTCCAACCTGGCTATGGCCTACGGCAGCTCCCTGGCATCGCAGGGCAAAGAGATGGTCGACAAGAATGTAAGACTGACTCACTCTTGTTTAGTGATGCACCGATTGTTTTCTTATGGGTATATGGCTTAAACACAGGATCGGCGTACACAACGTATACAAATAATTGCAGATTACAGGAGCCGATCGTGTGACTCAAACACTATTGTGCACAAGACGAATAGTGGACAAGACGTGTTGTCATTACGTATGAGACAATGAATGCTTGTGAAAAGGCTGGATAGTTCTAGCCTATTTCGCTGTTAAAGAAATCTGTGATCTGTATCAGATCGGCTGATCAAAAAATGGGTATCAGCCTAAAAAATACCTTGATCGGGGTATCCTACCTTCAGTAAGAAATCATTGTATCATAAGAAAAAAAAAAAAAAAAATGTTCAGGTTGTTGTGCACCACTGAAAGGCTGAACTACAGTATAATGACAGAATGAATGCATATGCTAAGATGAATAGAGTCTTATGCATGTGTGTTTGTGTTGCAGCTTGATAGATTCATCCCCATCTCCAAGCTGAAGTACTATTTTGCTGTGGACACAATGTACGTGGGGAAGAAGCTGGGCCTGCTGGTGTTTCCCTACATGCATGAGGTACGGTGCCTGAAAGATCTGCCCTCCAGCCAGTAGCTCTACCTCACCAGTTTGAACATTGTAGGCTTTTTACGTTATGTCTTTTCGCCCCTGTTTGTCTGTCTGTTAAAAGTAATAATTTACGGAATTGGACAAAACTTAGTGGTTAGATTGCTTATGAGCCAAGAAAGTTTTATTAACGTTTATTTGATGATTTTGTCGCATATTCAGATCTGAATCCGGATCCAAGGGACATTTTGGTATGGCAGAGGTATGCTCTCTACTGAGGGTCCTCTAGTCCAGTGATTTTCAACCACTGTGCAGTGGCAAACTAGTGTGCCGTGAGAGATCTTCAGGTGTGCCGTGGGAAATTATCCAAATTCACTTAATTAGTCCAACCTTTTTTAGTTACTGCAAATAATTTGCCGTGGTTGTGCGTCTGTGCCTTCAATGTAGTAGTTAAATACCGTATTGTTCGAACTACTATTGTAGGGTCGATCAGCCGTCGATCATTATCGATCGATTGGAGCTCTCAAAAACGGCCGATCAGAAGAGCCAATCAGATGATGTAAAATAATTGTTTACACTTTTAATACAGATCGATCATATTGGGCTCCTAGATCGTTTATTTTATTGTGGTAGGGTATGATTGCTCAAAAGATGTGTGCTTTATCTCGTAGTGCCGCTTCACATTAACTCTTTTAATAGTCTCCACGGAACCAATGAGACGTACTGGGTTTGAACTGCCCGTTGGAAGAATGAACATTTGGAGTTTTCGCTGTCTGTTTTTAGAGCACTTGTGAAATTGCTCAGACTGTTTCTCTCTCCGTCTCTCCGTCGTGCGTGCGTGTGTCAGCGATTTGATGGGTTGATTAGAGTCATTTGAGAGGATTTGGGCCCTTGTCGTAAAGGCTAGAAAATATTGTTTGATCTGTAAATAATATATATATGTATTTTTTAATGTCAAATATGTGCCTTGGCTCAAAAAAGGTGGAAAAACACTCTAGTCTATACTTTAGTCTATACTTCATTTAAAAAAAAACAACACTAAACTCAAACATGATGTTCCCCTGGCCTAGGCTTCAAAGAATAGTCAACATGCACATGAAACACACATTATATTTGAAAACCAAATCTGACAGTGGAAATATGCCACGTTTTGTTCCGTTAACGAGTGAGAGGGTGGCTGTGGTTCTGGGGGCTGACCTTTTTCCATCGCTGTAGAACTGGGAGGTGAGCTACCAGCAGGACACCCCCGTAGCGCCACGCTTCGACGTCAACGCCCCCGACCTCTACATCCCCTTCATGGGCTTCATCACCTACGTCCTGGTTGCTGGGCTGGCTCTAGGCACACAGAACAGGTACGCTGTGACACTCACACCATTGTGGCTGTGCTAATTGACTACTCCAGGTACTCAATATCGTTGTCCTTTCTATTGGCGTTTTTCAGCTAGCTTCTTTGGACTGTGTTCCTATTTTGTAATATTTGTTGTTGGCTGTCTTGGGACTGTGCTTTTGATTTATGGATTTTGTTCCCCTTACTTCCTGTTTCCACTCATAGTTTTCATGGAAACCCTTTTTCTGACTACTTTTACAGCTTTTAATAGATCAATCAAATAGAATAAATTGTTTCTATATAAAAGCAGTAAACCTGAGACACAAACCGCCAACCGTGCCACAACAGATGCTCTAATGCACTGTATGCAAAATGTGTCTCAACAGCCGATGGAAAAGTCGACCCAATAGTTACGACACTATTGGTATAAACACACTGTTCCTCCTCCTCCTCCTCCTCCTCCTCCTCCTCCTCCTCCTCCTCCCGGCAGGTTTACCCCGGAGCTGTTGGGAGTTCAGGCCAGTTCCGCCTTTGTGTGGCTGATCATGGAGGTGCTGGCGGTCCTTCTCTCTCTGTACCTGGTCACGGTGAACACTGACCTCACCACCATAGACCTGCTGGCCTTCTCCGGCTACAAATATGTTGGGTATGCGTTGTCCTGTTGAAATGTACTTACTTCGATGTGTGTGTGTCGACGTGTTTAATTGGTTGGTTGGGGGGGGGGGGGTTTATGACTTGCTTATTTTTTTGTTGCCTTTGAATACATGCATTTTTGTTTGTGTAACCTACTCTTGGGACAAATATGTGAATTTTTGTGTAGTTATAAATGTCAAAGCCATACAGTCGTGTCTGTCCCACCTTTTATTTGCTGATGTAAGAATCCAGAATTTGGCAAATTTGTATTGATGAAAAATGTGAAGAACAAAATAAGATAATATGCATGCAATGTCCCCTTGCTTCATAACCAAAGACCCGCTCAAATCCGGAGAACACGGCTTACGTAAGCCATTTTATGACTACATCTCTCTCTCTCTACCTGTCTCTCTACCTGTCTGTCTGTCTAGAATGATCGTCGGAGTGATCGGAGGCCTTTTGTTTGGACGACTCGGATACTACCTCTCGTTGCTGTGGTGCTGCGCAGCCATCTTTGTCTTCATGGTGAGTAGTCCATGTGAAGAAATACACTTGTAGTATAGAGTGTTGTTTATAGTATATAGTATAGCATAACGTAGGTAGTATATAGTGTTGTTGTATAGTATAGAATTGTAGTATAGTATAGCAAATCTTTATTGGTCACATACATGTACACACACAGCGAAATGTGTTTCTCTGCATTTGACCCATCCTGGTATTAGGAGCAGTGGGCAGCTATTCTATATACAGTATCCAGGGAGCAGTGTAGGGGTCTGGTGTCTTGCTCAAGGGCACCTCGGTAGTGCCCAGGAGGAGAACTGGGTCCTCTTTCCAAGTACCAGTTCTCACTCCGTCACTCCTTGGTCCATTTTTGGGGACTTGAACCGGCGACCCTCCGGTTCCCAAGCCAAGTCCCAACAGACTGAGATACTGCCGCCGCTAGCATAGTATTGCATAGTATAGTATTGCATAGTATAGTATTATTGTCGGAAATTCATACTGAGAGAGAAAATTGGGGAGTAAGCATTCCATTGTAAAAACCACTGTAAAAAACATCTTGAATCTTTGTAATTTTGAACTGCGACCATCCAAACGTGAGTGTGATTGGGTTTGTTGGTTCCAGATCCGCACTCTGCGTCTAAAGCTGCTGTCCGAGGCGGCGGCCGAGGGCAAGCTGGTGCGGGGAGCCCGGAACCAGCTGAGGATGTATCTGACCATGTCTATAGCTGCAGCACAGCCCATCTTTATGTACTGGCTCACCTACCACCTCGTCAGATAAGTCCCCGAGTCACACGCACACTCACCAAACACAGAGTTGAACTTTGGCCCTGAAAGTGACAATGATGTGAAGATGACAACACCAACCACGACGATGACGATGAAGATATCGGCGACGATGGAACAAAATCAAAAACAAGACAACAAATGAACAGCTGCAACATCTATTTGTCGAACACACCGAAAGCAAACAAAGACGTTGCACCAAAGCACAGAACAAAGGCACAAATATCGTTCTGATCTAGCAGAGGCCCCTGTTAAGGGCACTGTGGCCTGTCCTCTCTCATAGCAAGCGAACCGTAGGAAGGCCTCTTTTTGTATTGTCGTTCATTTGTATGGAATGACTAAGAACGTTCTGTATTTTGTATTCGCAATCGTTATTTTTTTTAATTAAATTTGTTTCCGTGTGTGTGTGTGTGTGTATGTATGTACATATGTTTTGTATGTTTCTGGAAATGGTAATGCCATGGTCTGAGACGTCTGAGTGTCAAACAACGCTCGTTCGACGGCAAGCGCACAACACTCAAAGGTCTTTGGCCAAACCCCTTTTTGCATTTTTATTTATCAGACTGTTCCTTGTTCCGTTTCTATTTACCACAACTGCTTCATGTTTGTTCTACTGCTTTGAGTCTCATGATCTGTCAGTTGGAAGTCCCCCACTTTGTATAAAAATAATCGGTTGTTTTGTATTGTTTTTTTTCTTTTTTTAATGTTCATGGTCTTTCATTTCATGATATGGTTGTAAAAATAATGCATATGGTAAGGATGTAAAAAGTAAGCCTGGTTTTTAAACCGTTCATATATGCATATCTTGTCTTTGTGGCCTGAGAGTTGTTGAGTTTAAATTAGCGTTAACTAATACATGTTGTAAACTGTGTTGACTTATGCCAAGTCAATTTTGATACAGTTTTAAAGATCAGCTAATTTATTTTATTTTCATATTGAAAGAGATATGGAATAATGAGTGGCCTTTGTTTTGTGAAGCTTTTTCTCTTAGAATAGACACTTAAATATTAAATACGAACCACATTTGGGTAATTGTATGTGCTGATGTCTCGCTTGTCCCTATACTTATATCAATAAATTAGAAAACGTAAACTATAGCTTTCTGGACAAATGCAGAACTGCAGCAGAGTAGCATTTCGTTTTAATGTGGCCATTCAAAAAAACTTTATTCGTTTTTGTGTTTGTTCTTCAAAATTCGAACTCCAGAATACACCATTTGTGGTTGTTTGGGATGTGTTTATACATTCAGATTAAAAACCATACATCACAATCAATATAATATGGTTTTCTTTGAATCCACTTGCTAGTGGGCTGAATCCATTAGACATTGGGAACATTGGGTGGAAAGTAGGTTTTGCCAAAGTAAACTGACCCTTTTCATGATTAAACTAAAGTAGGTTAAAGGCTTGTATAATTGTAGGCTTGTGAAGATATGTAATGACGATTTGTTTACATGCTTTATATATAAACAAAAAAACAACCCATAGAGACTAGCTGATATGTTCCTTTTTCACGGTGACAAAGATGCAGATGTTATGGCAAGTGATATAATTGCAGATTCAAACGCTGCAAAACACTGCTTGACTTGCAAAACACCTGTTCACTAACATTTTCAATCATTTGTATTTTTCTAGTTTCTACCTTTCAACATGCGTCTCATGACTCCCACTCTAACTAACTGGTCTAGTGATCTACAAGACATCCGGCCAAGCCACAAGACCAGAACCTCTGCCACCTTAAACCATTAAATAAATCTTACATTAAATAAATCAAGCTTACAAGGTTTAATCAAACAGATTATATATTTACTTTTATTCTATTTTAAACAACTCAAATCCTACTGATAACAAAAGAAGACCACATATCTATCAGGGATATATGGTGTGACCAAACATCTCGTTGATGTTCCTTAATGTAATGACCTTTTTGTCACTTCTTTGCTGACTGATTGGGAATACTGGTTCCTTTTACGGACCGTCCTTGCCATGCATCAAAAAAAAGGGAATGTCCAGAGGTTTGAAGTTGTGAACTCAAAATGAGAAACTTTATTCCAAGCAATGTTGTATGAAAATAAATTTAAATAATAAGATACAGGACAAGACACAGACGTAAGAAGCTGTTGCCTCCAATCAGCCACACCCAGGAACTGTGTCACGGTTTCTTAAGGCCTCCTCCCAATCAGGCTTCCCCACAGACTCCCAATCACCTTCTAGAGGGGGTGGACCTCTACCTGTGTGGCACACTCACTCCTCACACACTAATATCAGCAAAGAAAACACTCAATTTGGCTCCCACACCTATCCTTCCTTCCAGAAACCTCTAGTGTGGTTAATGGCTCCTAAAAGCCTGCACTTGAGTGTCCTCTTGGTCGGGTATCTCTTGTAGTCGGGGAGCAGTAACAGGGAATGGCAGGTGAGGGCTTCTGGGAAATGGAGTTCTGTGGCATTGGGCAGGACGGCCACCGTCATCTGCACCTTTTGTATACCGACAATGGGTACTCGGTCCAGACCTGTGAGGAACACTGGGGGCAAGGTAACGGAGATGACGTTACAAAGGAGAAGCTGGTGAACATTCAAAGACACTGAAAGATTCTGCTTTATCGCTCCTATAAATCACTGCACACTAATGTAAAATGTGTTGCCCAAGGGCCTCCATTGAGCATTTAGTGCTACGCAAATGCACTCATCAAAGATACATCCTTATGTAGCAGACACGCATGCATGCGTCGTACTTACAGAGGAATAGCTTCTTGTCGCCCTCTGTCAGTTCCTCAAACACCTCCCAGAATGTGACGATGTTGGGATGTGTGTCGCTGTAGTCTCCCTCATACACCGTGTTCTGGGTGAGTGACGGAGTATCACAAACAAAACAATTGATATTATTAACATTGCGAGCTGTTGGATATGGGCTGGCTGTTGTCTTGCATGACTGACGCCCAAATCAGTGTGTGAATGGGTGTATATCCAACTTCCTCCATTTTAGGATGGTGCTGTGTGTTGGACATTACCGGTTGCTAGTGTTTTTTTGACGTGTATTTGCAGATTATTTTTGCAACTGCTCAACACAGTGCATATATTACATATTACGGCAGTATAGCTCAGGAGGTAGAGCGGTCGCCTCACAACCGAAAGGTCGCTGGTTCGATCCCTGGCTCCTCCTAGCAAAAACTGTCGAGGTGTCCTTGAGCAAGACACCCTGCTCCTGACCTGCTGGCTGTCTCCTTGCATGGCTGACTCCACCGTCGGTGTATGAATGGGTAATGTGAGGACTTTACATGACTTGTAAAGCGCTTTGGATAAAAGCGCTATATAAAAGCCGGCATTATTATTACATATACATATTGGTATAGTATAGGTACAAAAATAAGTTTGCAGTTTTTTCATGTTTGAATCACGTTACAGAGTTGTGAACCCATTCACATCCCCATTCACGTAAATGTCAACTGTGCAACTACACAATAGGTTTGTTCATGTTGTACAACAATTCTGACTACACTTGCAAAGTATCCACAAAAGGTAAATCCATACACTGAGGCATGCAATGTTCAAAACGTTGCCATGATGCCGATTTGAGTTGAATTTCGGGTCACACACACACACACACACACACACACACACACACGATTGGTGCTTAATATCTAAACATTGTACAAACCTTTGTATACGGTGTTAAATAGATCAACTGCACATTTTCGTTGTTTTTTTGTATTCTTTCAAATCAAGTCAGGAACAGACAACATGCTTATAATATGATCTCAGTTCCGCTTAAAATTGCGTGTGACTTGTAATGTGGGGTAGCACAGACCTGCTTCATCACGTCCCAGTCGGTATACTCCAGACCCACCATCACGCCTCGCAACTCGTCCGGCTGGAAGAACTCCACCACGTCTCGGTTGCACACCTTGAAGAAGCCTCTCTTGAACTCCTCGAACACCCGCTCCACTGATTTGTTGAAGGCGTAGTTGACGTAGGCGTCGACAAACTCCTTCCTTGGATTGGACGCACAGCGCGAGCGGTTTAGAAAAAGTGCATCTTTGTCGGTAAGCACAAGCACCGTACGCGTTTCATTGTACATAAATGCACTGCACTGTTTTCATGATGCTGCTGCACTAATGGCACTTTAAAATGCTTTTTGCACAATTCACCATATGTAAATATCATCCATCAGTCACTTTATTGTTATTTGTATTGTGTACAGTATAGTATATAGTATCGTGTTGTTTATAATATAGTATTGTTTAGTGTAGTATTGTATAGTTTAGTATAGTACTGTGGTCTGAGGGAATGGGGAGTAAGAAAAAAAAATGGCAGTTAAAACATCTTGAATCTTGTAACTTGAACAAATGCTCCTGATATATTGTAGCAGGCTCACTGAAATCAAATGATATGAACACTCAGACGCACAACTAACCCATTTTCAGCAAAGCCCTCATCCAAGTTAATCAATTTTATTAAGTTTTACAAAAACAAAATGGTCTGAACAAAAAGCCAAACTGGATGATGGCAGATAGCTTCATCCTCCCATCATAAACCTACTTGTTGGAAGATGAGACAGCCTTCCCCCCATCATTAACCTACTTGTTTGAAGATGAGACAGCCTTCCCCCCATCATAAACCTACTTGTTTGAAGATGAGACAGCCTTCCCCCCATCATAAACCTACTTGTTTGAAGATGAGACAGCCTTCCCCCCATCATAAACCTACTTGTTTGAAGATGAGACAGCCTTCCCCCCATCATAAACCTACTTGTTTGAAGATGAGACAGCCTTCCCCTTCTCTTCTGAATCAAGCTCTACTGTCCTGCCGTCCCAGACAACCTGCAACACACAAATTGACCCAGCCAATGACACCGCACTGTCAATCAAAAAAAGGGCGGGTGCCGCTGAAGGAAAGCCTATAAGGCCTTCTGTTTTGAAGGAGGAAATTCATCCTACCGTGAAGACTAAGTCCAACTTGTCAAAGTCCTCAGAGATGTAGTCTTCCAAAATGCACCGCAAACTCCTGTAAGGATGGCCACCATTGACTTAGTTTGACTGCCTTCTTCTACTTTCACCACCTCTATACATGTAGCTTCAGCTTTGCACTAGTCTTTGACATTGCTTTGGTTCTCGAGGAGGATAAACTTTGCTTTGAATTTACACTTTCAAATGTCTGATTAGATAACTATGTATGAACCACAGAAAATCAAAGGCCAGGCAATTTTTGAACATAAATCCATGACTTACTCTCCTACGACAGGCTCGAATTCCTTCATATCTTCATAGGATGGTTTCACGTTGAGCAGCTTCTTGAAGAGAACCAGTGGGAAGGCCAGGTTGATGATGTTGTGGTTGTACATGGCGATGCCACATAGAACCCCAAACAGGAAGTACTTCTCCAAACGGGGCCTTTCAATCTGTCTCACACACACACACGCACAAACACACACGTGGTTAGCATTTGGTTATATATATATATATATATATATATATATATAGTGTAAAGCTCCTCACCTCAGCAGGGAACCACGCCAGTGTCTGGCCTTTATTATAGATGAACATTGGGTTCATGGACTCTGGGTCCATGAGCTCCTCGAACACATTGATGAAGAAGTCTCTTTTGTTGACCTCTGTCAGTATCAGCTCTTCTTTAAACTGCACCTACAGGAACGATACATGAGATACGCTTCGTATAGTGCATGTATAGAGTCAGTCAGCCCACATTAGGACTTCACATGCCCACATTACACAGTACCCTGTTCCGTGACGAGGCTCCCTGTGGGGCGCATGTAACGTGTGAGTTGACGTGACTCTAATGGCGACGCAACGCAGCATGGAAAGCATTAGAAAGACACACAAAAGAGGACTCAGCGGTGACATATTTACCAAGAGTTCCCTCTGGAAAACCCAGTGGTCGGCTGAAGACAGGTGGCGGAAGGTGTCCTCGACCAGATGTGTTCGTCTTAGTTTGAGCTGGAACACTGGGCTTGCGTGAGGGACCTCCTCAACATTTATCTCCAATCCTTGCCTCTCCTCGGATACATCAACGTTTAGAAGGTGTTTATGCTGTGTGAAAAAAAAGAAGCACGGCTCATTATCAAAGAAAGAATACGATGATACTAAACTAAATATACGATCAATTAAAAGATGACTTACTGCATATGGACTAAATCTGTTTTGCACTTTTTCTACGATGAAAATATGAATAGAATATTTGGCGAGTGATTTCTACATTCTATACACTCTATTATTCAATCAGTTAAATTTCCAGCATTTATTTAAGCTGTGAAGATCATTGAGACTTCTCTCATTTGCAATGATGCAGAGATACTAAGAAGCGCAAATTAAAAACTATTGTTTGTTTAACCAAACAAGTTAATAAATCTAAAAGGACATTACTCATACACACACACAAACACACACACACACACACATATTTATATATATATAAACATGACAGTAATACCTTGAGATAAGCTGCATGCACGTTAAAGACCGCCAACTTGCAAGTGAGAGTAAACACAAATGGATACCGGCAGAAGATGACTGGCGTCTGCTCCTCATCCTTAAATAATAACAAAATCAAAAACAACAACCACAACAATTGATCATCTCATGTGATGCTTTGACATTGTAAAGTGCTTCATACTTTAACCGCTACATTCCAGAGCAGACAATTGTTGTTGTACAACTTTACACCTGCAAGTATAATTCTGCCCACTGAAACAGCACATCAGCAAACACAACATGTGTGCAAATTGCTTTAACACATACACCAATGGCTCAATGATCAATCATCACCCATTGTAAAAGGTATTGGATTTGAGATATTGTCTCCAAATGAAAAGATATGAATGACAAATGATTTGTGTCTACCTCCACTGATGAGTATGCAATCCAAAATTTGACATCTATAAAAGGATTGACTGTGTTTTCAAGTTGGTCTACATAGAAAGTGGTCAGTGGGACCCTCAGAGACCTCCCAGCTTTATTAGCCTGTGAAAAAACAATAAAATACAAATATTATTATTATTATTATAGTTCCTTAGCCATTGAAAAGGAATGAGTTATGGTTTGGGTCTGACTTTGTAGAGCATCTTGAGGGTCTCCAGCAACACTTTGACACATTTGTCGTGAGTCTCCAGAAGGCCACTCCTGAGGAGGAAGGACAGGGCCTGTTTGAACACCGCGATGTGATTGGTCAGGACGGCGGGGGACAGGGAAGACCAACCCCTCACTACGGAAAACCACAACAACAAGATTATACAAACACACAGAGTACTATATAATAAACTATTAACCTATATTACCTGTAATAACCTTTAATATACCTGTTTACCAAATGTCCTGTCTCTAATATACAGATAATATAGCTACCTTTTAATAATCTTGAATAAGTCATAAAATTCCTATACTATACCGATAATAATGTAAATAATCTTCTTAGAATATATACTTATAAGTATAAGTGATATATATACTTAGAATAGACCGCATCCAGCCATGGCTTCAGATTGAATCCGATTTGAGATAGAGGTGGGAGATGCTCACTTAGTAAGCCGGACGTCTTGTCATTAAGCTCTGTGATAATGACAGCCAGGGGAAGGACCACGTCCATCACGTTACTCTCCTCTCGGAGAAGAGGACATGTCAGAAGAACCAGGACAACATCCGGTGCCTTCAGCACCGTCGTTGGTTGGAGGAGCTGCTTGACAATTTCGGTAACATTGATCTAAATGGAAAATAGTTAGATGGTTACAGTTAAAATATGCTTACTGTATAATGAGAAGTATGCAGAGGGGGGGTCATATGATCCCTAATATGTGTCCAGGATGAAAGTATGTTCCATTTGGTCTTAGCTGTTTGTTTGATCCATGGGACCGCCAGCAGCTGGTCAAAAACATGGACAGCAGCCTCAACATCCACAAGTAATTCCTCTGTGGTGGATGGAGATGGACTGGGGAGAGGAAGAGAGGTTGGGCACAGCGTAAGAAGATGGTAAACCATCACCAGACAACATCCAGGCTATTCGGTGAGAAGGCTTATCATCTCGGGTGAACAGCTGCACTCCCAAGTCTAAAATCTTAATCTTAAAAATCTTAAAAAAGGTCACATACACATGTACAAACACAGTGAACTTAGTTTCTCTGCATTTTACCCATCCTAGTATATGGGCAGCTATTTTATATACAGAACCCTACAAGCAATGTAGGGGTCTGGTGCCTTGCTCAAGGGCACCTTGGCAGTGCCCAGGTGTTTCAGGGACTGAAAGCAGGGTTGGAACCATGCAACCAGCATAGTGTGTAGGTGTGGTTAATAAACGCCTTGTGTTCTGGTGTCTTGCTCCTAGGACGTGTACAGGTGAGACATCTGGGCCCTGCACCCAGACCCCTTTCAACCATATGCCACTTACTTCTTGATGGGGGCTTTTGTGAAAGTAGCAACAAGACTTGAACTTGTAGCAAACATGGACTGAATGTCCCTGCCATGCAAAGACAACAAAACACTAGTTAGCACTGATGATGCAGCAGCAACAGACAACATATGGATTATATTAATAATGATGCATAACAAAGTATAGAGAATGGAATAACTAACTCCAGTGCTTTGCGGTCGGCATTTTTCATCGCCTGCCATTCTTGTAGTTTTGTTGAATCAAACGGCCCACTGATCAACTCCATCTCTAAACTCTAAAATCACAGAAGAAAGAACAGAAATGAAAGCTCATTGCATGGGAAACGACGTCAAAATAAGTTGCCTCATACACACATAGGCTAGTGTGCTTAGTGCTTAGCGTAGCTTATTCACAAGGTAATGTGTCATTACATTAGCGTCAGCGTGAATATGTCTCAATACTACACCTCAGTGGGGGAGGAATAGAGGAAGTTTGTGTTCCATCCAGCTGCAATTTTCAAGTCTGCTGTTGAAAAAAAAACAAAGTGAAACGTGTTACGTAACGCAATGCTGGATTGCGTTACGTTCCCCAAGCTGCTCGAACAAATATTTCCTTCATAACACACTACCATCCTCAGTGAATGAAACACACAGTACCATTGGGCACAGCTGCTGCACCCTCAGTGGCCCATGGAAGCTGAACAAGAGCTGGTGTTGAAGCATCACTCCCACTTTGACCTTTCACCCCGCTGCCAAAGATCCAGATGCGGCCGGATGTGCCCAGGATTAAGGTGTGGTGGCTGGAAATATCAATATATATGAATATTTAGCAGAAAACAATGACATCTTAAAAAGTGGCTCTATTTATGCATTTCACGTGTTTGCATGAAAAACAACATATATATATATATATATATATATATATATAGTCTTTCCTTATCCCCCCACATCCACGTGGGGGGTGTCATGTGAGTGGTACCTGCCGCATGCGATCTGTGAGACGGTTTCACCGAGGTCCTGGACCTCTCGGGGTCCATGTTCACTGGCAGTCGAGCCGTGGCCCAGCTGACCGTGTCTTCCATCTCCAAAGGTGAACACCTTCCCATCCTAGAGAGCACAACATAGCCGGCACCACCAAAACACAACACACACACACACACACACACACACACACACACACACACACACACACACACACACACACACAGTTATGCCTGTGCATACCTGCCTAACTCTATGCTTATGATTAGTTTTTACGTAACACTTGTAACATGTTGTTGTCTTGTGTCGTACAAATGTCTAATAATGAGGGTGAGGGCAGAGCACAAACATTGTATGAATCCATACATAACATAACTTTATTCCTTGCATTTATACAAAGAACAAATACATCGCCTATGGATGGTTGTCCAAGCTAGCATAGCTCCAGCTCCATTGGCGATCTCTTGCGGAGAATGTCTAGACTAGAGTGATACACATAAAAGCATCTTGCTAAATCTGTGGTAATATTTTTGATGCAATACTGCCATGTAAAATATATTCATATATCTAAACATTGCTTTTTAACATAGTGTGTTATTCCCCCCCAACTCGGTGGAAAATCGATTGCAGTCATTTCTACATAAATGTAAATGCTTCATGGTAAACCTACTGTGAGCTCATTTTAAATAATAATTCTACATGATAGACTACATGTGTATATATATATATATATATATATATATACATACATACATAGACATCAAAATGCTAGGGAGAGTCCAATTTTAGGATCACCTCCTTGATTATATCGGAAGTTCGAACAACGCTACAGCCGAACTTCTGGGGGGAGACTACACATCTTCTGCACAGGAAAGCCAGGAGGTTAAACCGTCTTGTACCCATGACATTTTTTCAGCAAATTTCACATTTCTTGATGTGGAAAGTTCTATTTAAATTAGGCCAATCCTGCCAGGAACCTTTCATGAGATTGAAATCAAAACTTTTGAAATGTACATTGGTTGACTCTCTTTTGTTTTCTGTTTCTAACTAAGGTCCAGGTGTGACGCATCATGTGGGCGTGACTTAGCCACGCTTTACCTTTGTAAGGACAACAGAGTGTTCTGCGCCACAGGTTACAGCGCTGACCTCTAGTGGTCTGAGAGACGGCACTGCAATCAGGTTAAACCTGCCTGTTGGACAGATGGAGGTTTCCCAAGTCATGAAAATCTAGATACATTTACAGGTATCAATGGTCCAGTGGTGAAGCGTCAGGGCCTTCAAGGTATTCAGAGAAGACCCTGGAACTTTCAGATGAAACAAAAAAAATCGAATTAATTGTATTGATAAAATGTAATTCAATTTAATCAAATTTAATCAAATTTAAATAAAATGAATAAATGAGAATCGTATCTGTGTTGTTTATCTGTTATATTACAGTTACGTTGATTTGTTTGTCTTTCTCGGTCCATGCACGAGGCATTTGAGTGGTTTTGTGTTGGAAAAACAATGCAACCAATCAGATATTTTTCTGGGTTGCTAGAAAGAATATCCTTCAACCAAAGTATTCCCGATGACTTTGGCCCTTAGACTGAATGAGAGCGTACGTTTGGATTGACAATTTGATCAACCAATCATATAGATTTGTAGCCAATGGGCGTATTCTTTCAGATTTCCCCACAGCTCCATAGGGAGCTAGAAGGTATACTGGCTGGAGCGAGAGTGGATCTAGCGTAGTGCTACGTATTTTATACGTAGTTGTTTTACGTCAAAATGGCAACAGGCGAAGATGATGTCGTTGCGGATTTATTGTCGGAACCATTTTCAAGACGACCATTCAATGTAAAGATGGACATTATTAAAAAGGCCGTCCAACGCCTGACAATCTTGAGCTGAATCAAGTTGTTAAAGCAGGCTATGCTCGCCATACACGTGGCTAACGCGCTCTACTAGCCACACGAGGCTCTACTGATGCTTGCTATTTGGGACCGAAAAGAGGGAATTGGAAAGGCAACTTCTTTTGGATC
The DNA here is from genome assembly GCA_027704905.1 of Muraenolepis orangiensis. Classification (NCBI taxonomy): domain Eukaryota; kingdom Metazoa; phylum Chordata; class Actinopteri; order Gadiformes; family Muraenolepididae; genus Muraenolepis; species Muraenolepis orangiensis. The sequence goes on from CM050999.1 coordinate 31,776,929, forward strand.
TGAAAAGCAGTGATCGATTCATCCAGAAGGACAGGAGAATGGATTTGGTCTTCAAGTGAACATCATTGGTGAGTGAGACTCATTTGTCTTTGCTGGTTTCGTCTCAGTGTTGCGTCTCGTTGAGCTGGTTGTTGCATTTTTTTTCCACACACTTGTTGACTGATTAGTTAATGGCTGTCTTGGGTTTGTTAAGCATTGTTGTGCATTTAAATTGAGAGTTTTGACTTGATCTTTCTTTGCATCGCTTAACGTGAAAATACTTAATTAACGTAACTAAGAGTTACAAAACCACGATCAATAATCACCTAATTTGCATATGTCTTGTCATTAGCACTTTCACCTTTTCACTTTCATTTTGAGAGGTGAAAGTGCTAATGACAAGACATATGCCAGAGACATTTGGTGATTATTGATCGCTATTTTGGAACTTAAAGTTACGTTAAGCCTTTTCACGTGAAGCGTGTTAGACCGTCCCTTTAACCGATAGCCTGTGTGTGGTGGTCTGTGTTGGTCTTACTTGGTTACTTCACTACATGGACACTGCTTTACAACTAGGGTACACTTGGAAATTGGCTGCGACAATCTGATCTGCCTAAATGAGATAAGGCATAAAGTGACTGCCTCCGTGACGTCCGTCTGACTAGAACAACTGAATGTTCGAATGGTGGTGGTGGTGGTGGTGGTCTACAGCAGGGGTTCCCAAAGTGGGGGGGGGGGGGTCGCGGGATGATTTCAGAATCCTCTTGATGTGACCCATGAGGTTTTTATTTTTTTTTATTTTATTCTAATTTGTATTATTGTTATTATTATTATTATTATTATTATTATTATTATTGTTAATAATAACGTGTGCATAGATATTTTCATTATGTAAGTCTGTTAAGTCTGTCCCCCCCCCCCTTGGACTTCACGATGCTCTCGATGGTGAAGATCTGTGCACACGTTGTTTTTAATGTTCCAGTCCCTCCGGTGATAGTGTGTGTGTGTGTGTGTGTGGGGGGGGGGCTCTCCAGTCTCCAGTCCCCAGTCTGTTATGTTGGGGGTCGCGGGCTGAAAAGTTGGTTAACCCCTGGTCTACAGAAGGTCCAGTTGTGATAGACACGCTTCGCCACTGCATTGGTCTTATAATCATCATTAACAATAGATTTAGTTTTCAGAGCACTTCATGTACATCCTTTCCTTAATTAACGATAATAACAATACAAATATTTAATTCACATTCAACAATTGGACTTACATAGCACACAAGAGGGTCAGCAAAAACAACAGTCAAGGACATCCTAATCACACATTGGATGAAGTAAAACCGATAAAACTCTGATTAAAATCTGACCACACGGTACCTTTCTCGTCCACTCTGTTGAGTCCCAGTTGGCCCGCTTTGTTGGCCCCGCAGCAGTAGACCAGGCCTGAGAGAGTGAGGATCAGGGTGTGGTTCCCCCCAGCCGCCACCAGGGTAGCTGGTACGCCCGTGAGAGAGAGCACCAGGGCAGGCCAGGGCTGCACAGACACCAGCTTCCCTACACCCAGCTGGCCGTGACTGTTGGAGCCCCAGGAAAACACATCTCCGCCTGGGGGCGTGTGTGAACATAGAGGAAACACGGCCCGTCAACATGCGCAAATGACAACATGAAAACACAGATTGGTTAGGCCTACTTTATCACAGTTCAAATGTAGGTGGGTCCACCTTAAGAGGAGACTATGGAGAAGAACTCGCCAGCAGTCAAGGAAACATTGATTGTAAGTCTAAGTGAACCCCATGTTTCAGCTCAGATTGAAACACTGAGATTTTACAAAGTGCGTTTTGGTTTGAGAGTTCTAGGAAGGAGGGGGAGGTGTTGGACCCATGGTTATAACCCACTTCGAGGCCACAAAAAGGACGGGACTTGAGTTCGGAATAGACTAGAACTTTCATACACTGATTGTATGAAATGATTGTATGGTTGGCGGAGAGTGGCAGAATTTCACACCTATGTTCATGGTCAAAGAATAGAATAGCCGTACTAAGTTGTTGAAAAACTATTTTGTGTTCAACTGGCACTTTAAATGTGTTCATGTCATGTTGGCTAGACGTATAAGCATAACAAAATAAATCTAAAATCAATAAATATTAGAAGCATGAGCAACACGAGAACCCGATAATCGTTCAGCATGGTTTGAACTTCCCTACCTTTCGTTAAAGCCAAGGAATGGGAGTTTCCACACGCCACTTGGACCACCCGTATTGGCATAGGAATATGCAGCAGACTGTATGTTGATAAGGAAATCATACATACTGTAGGTTCACATCTGTTGAGTGGGTTTGTGAGTATGTACGCCGTTCACCGTTAGGACTGATGTCATATCTTTACAGACCTTGGGTTTTGGATCATAGACGTTGTGAGTCCAACACCCAGCTGTCCATCGCCCCCGGCTCCCCAGCAGTACAGGTCTCCTGTGGTAGACAGCACCAGGCAGTGGTCCTGACCGCAGGCCGCACTCGCCGCTCGTCTCAGACCTGACACGCGCCCTGCAGTGGGTGGGGGGGGGGATGAAATAGACAAATACAAATGCAAATGGTGTTGTTCTGTCCTCCTCAGGGTCAGGTGGCAAGTTGGAGGGACTGGGGCTAAAGTGGTTGCAAGGTACAGTAAACAGGAAAAACGGCAAAATGCATGATACAAACATTACTATCCACTTAGTTAGAACATGGCCTCCTTTCTCACACACACACACACACACACACACACACACACACACACACACACACACACACACACACACACACACACACGTGTGTGTTTTCACTGTTGATTGACGTTCATCAATTATTATATGTATTTAGCGGAAATTTGTTTCGCTTTCTGAGAAATGTGTTTCTCTGCGCCTCCCTGGAAACCCTCTGGCGCCCCCCAGTGGAGGAACACCGCGAACTGATTTGTTTGGCTGCTCATGACTTTCGTTTCTATCGTCTCTTGATTGGGAAAGTGAAACTAAGAAAGTTAGAAAACCAGGCTGAATAAAACGCTACATAACAATTGTTATGTCGTTTTAAATCGTGTAGAACACTAAGCGTGGACATGCATAACTAATCCTGAATGATGACTTATATGTTCATTTGAATTATATTAAACTATATCGGTAGCATATTGCTTCTACATCAATATGTTTCTATACAGCCTAAATAACATCACCATTTTTGCTGTAACACAATTTCAAAAGTGCTAAAAGAAACGGTTGTTAAGCGCAACTCACCTGGCCTCGTTTGATTCTGGCTGTTTCGACCGAGTTGACCCCTCGCGTTGTGTCCGCTAGAAAACACCTTTCCGTCGGCGGTGAGGATCAGCGTGTGCCGCTCTCCGCAGCAGACCAGGGTGATGTCTCCAGGCATGCTCCACGACGGGCCAACCGGGACTGGCTCTTCGCTTGAGTTCCAACTGTACAGCTCCATGGTGCCGTTTTAGTTTGTTTTCCTTACTAGACTAGTCAACTTTATGAAAGCCCAGCTCAAGATAAAGCACACCTTATGTGCGTCATGTTGGACTTCCACTCCGACACTGATGGGCGGAGAGACTATGGGCGCAGTTTGATCCGTTGTGAACCGATGTGGAATTACGCGCTACGCAGTTCACTTAACGCGTCAACCAAATGATCCGGTTTTCCTACTCTTAGGGCTGGGGCTCCAGCCACACATGTGTTTTGCTTATATTTGTTTTGAGTCGCATGATGTAATATGGATAATATGTAAATTCAGGCCCGGCGTCATGGGCGGGCCCCATGGGGCCAGGCCCGCCCATCCAGGATTTGGGCCCGCCCATGAGAAATCAGGGATTAAAAAACATTATTATATTAAAATATATTTTTTATTTTTTTATTATTATGTTTATTGTTTTTATTTGTAGGGCTTTATCATACCATTCATTTTTGTATTAAACTATGTTGAAACATTAGTATAATATAAATGTTTTATTCTGCTATGAAATTCTGAATGAATTTGGTTTTTTTCGCGGGGTTGAGTCGTGTGTGTGTTTTTTTTTAAGTGAGACGCGTCACAGCAACCTGTCAGTTTATATGTATTGGCAACAATGGATATTAGGAAGTGGTTCACCAACAATAAGAGCTCACACAAGGATTGTGGCAACTCAGCACCAGATGCTGGCAACTTGACGTGTCCCCCAGCGCCATCTCTTCTACCTTCTCCTCCACCAGGACACCAGGAGCATCTCTCCTACCTTCTCCTCCACCAGGACACCAGGAGCATCTCTTCTACCTTCTCCTCCACCAGGACACCAGGAGCATCTCTTCTACCTTCTCCTCCACCAGGACACCAGGAGCATCTCTTCTACCTTCTCCTCCACCAGGACACCAGGAGCATCTCTCCTACCTTCTCCTCCACCAGGACACCAGGAGCATCTCTTCTACCTTCTCCTCCACCAGGACACCAGGAGCATCTCTTCTACCTTCTCCTCCACCAGGACACCAGGAGCATCTCTTCTACCTTCTCCTCCACCAGGACACCAGGAGCATCTCTCCTACCTTCTCCTCCACCAGGACACCAGGAGCATCTCTCCTACCTTCTCCTCCACCAGGACACCAGGAGCATCTCTTCTACCTTCTCCTCCACCAGGACACCAGGAGCATCTCTCCTACCTTCTCCTCCACCAGGACACCAGGAGCATCTCTCCTACCTTCTCCTCCACCAGGACACCAGGAGCATCTCTTCTACCTTCTCCTCCACCAGGACACCAGGAGCATCTTCGGAGCCGGGCAGCAGCAGTTCATCCTTTAGCAGCCCAGGCCCAGCTCCCATTCTAAACGCTCGTGATCTTGGAGATTTTTCTTTTCTAGTCCCAGAGGACCTTGGCGTGGATACACCAAAACAGGTAGTCCTGGATAGTTTTCCATCTCGGCTGTTCTCCGGGAAAAAACGTAGTTTTGCCAGCTCATGGTACCAAAACCGACCCTGGCTTGAATACTCCGTGAAAGGAGATGCTGCGTACTGTTTCCCATGCAGAAGGTTTAAGGCTCATCATCATGACGCATCGTTCACCGTAAAAGGCTTCAAAGACTGGAAGCCTTACAAAAGGGCACGGGTCTTAGCAAACAGCTCTTCCAAGGAACATTTAGTGTGTGAGAAATTGTGGAGAGAAAAACAAATGCGCATCGAGACTGGTCAGGAAATCACAACTCTTGTCAACAAGGATCAGCTGGCTCCTAACAGATATTATCTGGGCTCCATTATTGACATTGTGACTTTTCTCTCTACCAGCAATCTTCCTTTCCGAGGTGACCACGACTCTTTAGAGTGTATGTCCAAGTCTGGCAGTGGGTTATTTTTGTCATTGTTTGAGTATACCCTCCAAAAGGACCCAGAACTTGCGAAAATTGCCCCCACCACCATTCCCAAAAATGCTACCTACAAAAGCCATGATATACAAAACGACATAATGGACCTGATGAGCTTGTTGTAAGGAGCATATAGGTGAGGAAATAGGCCACTCCCTTAACACTCTGTCACCATGGATGAACCCCAGACCAACAGGCTGTGAAAACATTTACATTGTAGTGCGTTTTGTTGATGAGAACTAAGTCATTAAAGAAAGGCTCTGGACAATCGCCACAGCAGTTGCAGGTGATGCAGAAACCCTCACACAGACACTCATTGCTGAAATACGCAAAGTTGGCCTGAGCACAGACACAATTCTCAGCCAGGGATACGATGGGGCAAGTCTTATGTCGGGGAGACACGGTGGGGTTCAAAGACTCCTTCAAGATGAACTGGGCAGAGAAATCCCATATGTGCACTGCTTCAACCACCAGCTGCACTTGGTCGTTGTTCACGCCATGTCCGGTGAGAGAGCCATTGAGGATTTATTCAACATCTGTAAAGTCCTCTACAAGTTCACACGAAAGCCCACCGTTGCTGCACATTACCAGGGAAACACGCTGAAGCGTTTACTCGAACAGCGCTTGACAGGGCACCTGGCCACTGTTCAGATTATTCTGAAATCTTTTCAGGATATAGTGAAACTACTACGACACGTTGAAAACTCTGCATCATTTCCAGCTGACTTGAGGATGGAGGCAGCAGGCTTGCTGAGCAGAATTTTAAAGCCAAGCTTTAAATTCCACACCCAGATAATATGCAAGATATTGTCCCTGCTTGAGCCAGCTAACAGGATGATGCAGTCAGAGGAAATGGACCTTCAAACGGCAGTACAGCGTGTCAACACTGTGAGTGTGTTGAGGACCTGCGCACCGAAAAGGTGTTCACGGAGATGTGGAGCGAGTGCGCACAGGAGAGAGAGGATGATATCCATCCCGGTCCCACCAAGAGAAGGCCAACTCTAAACACAACTTTGGAGGATTATGTTGTTGAAGAGACAGTGGGAGTGGGAACACAAGAAAACCACCAGATGACAGAGCAACGGCGGCTGTTTTACAGCTGCATTGATGCAGTTACGGGAGAAATTGCGCGCCGCTTTGGAGAGCGAAACAGCGCATTAATGGAGGCTATTGCTTCACTCAACCCGGAAAGCAGCTTCTTCCTGGAGCCCAAAAAAGTGGAACCTTTGCTTAAACTGACTGGAACCACGCTCGTTGATGCTGAGTTCATTGTGGCCAAAAAGCTGATTCTGAAACACGTGGACAGCAGCTTCACACCACCAGAGGATGGGAAATGGACATTGAAAAACATACTTGGTCATCTCCACACGACGCTTGAGGCAATGCCAAGTGTTCTCACCGCATTTAAGGTTTCACTTACCTTTGGAGCTTCGACAGCTTTATGTGAGAACTCTTTTTCCACACTGAAAAACGTTTTCAGTGAGCACCGAAGAAGCATGTCTCACACTCGGAAAGCAAATTTAATCCAACTTGGTTTCGAGAAGGACCTGACAAAAAAATGCAAGAATGAGTGGAAAGACATGTTGCTGAGGATGTCACGGTTACGGTGGTTGACAGGGGGCGTTGCCAGGCCGCGTGCGCTAGAGGCGCACACACACGCACCTGCCAACCATTACCGTGGCTAATTGCCATTGATCTCACCTGGGGGCTATTTATACAGCGGCGTCAGTGAGAGACGTCGCTCGTTCGTACTATGTGTAACCGGTACGCTACCAGTCCCCAGGTGACATTCATCCCTGGCTTTTGATCAACCTGCTACGGACTATCAGAGAGATAGCCCGCTCGTCTGCTGTTCCAGCCCCTCGTCGGTCCAGACGATCGACGCACCTCGACGCACCACCTCAACGCACCTTGACTTCCCGGTAACCCGACCCATCGCCTGTCCCAACTATCCCTACGTCTGCTACCTGTCGGATCGACGCACCTCGACGCACCACCTCAACGCACCTTGACATCCCAGTAACCCGACCCATCGCCTGTCCCAACTATCCCTACGTCTGCTACCTGTCGGCTTGACGCACCTCGATCTCCCGGTCCCAGATCCCTCGTCGGTCCTGGAGATAACAATCTATTGTGTTTTGTGCCGTAATAAAACCCCTGTTCTTCCTTTTCAGACAGAGATCGGGTGAAGCGCGAAATCCACCTTTACGCAGCGCAGTGGGAGAAACATCTTGCGGAAGCCCATGCGACAATTACCCGGCTGGTGGACATCACGGAGTCCCAGGGCGCACGCATAGCGCACCTCGAGGCGGTGGTTTCACAAACGCCGGTTCTCGCTGGTTCCGCGGAGCCACACATCCCGCCCCCGCCGAGATACTCTGGGGATCCGGACACCTGCCGGAGCTTCTTGGTTCAGTGCAAGAACATCTTTGAAGCACAGCCGTCCCGCTTTACGAGGGAAGCGGGGAGGATTGCTTACATAGTGAGTCTGCTGGAGGGAGGTCCCCTCGCTATGTACGATGCGCTCCGTGCGCAAGGATCTCCTCTCGTGGAGACTTTCGTGGCTCTCGAAATGGAGTTGATGAGGGTGTACGACCACCCCATACGGGGCGCCCAGGCTGGACAACTCCTGTTGCGGCTTAAACAGGGAACGCTCAGTCTTCGGGAGTACATCGCCCGGTTCCGCCGGTTGGAACGAGGAATCGCTCCTGTCCGCGTTCCAGAACGGACTCAACCGGGAGTTGGGCACGGAGGTGGCGCTGCGGGGCGAGAAGGGCACTGTGGATGAGGCCATCCAGATGGCCATTCAGGTGTCTGACCTAGCTATGCAGTGGGGGGACGGTCCGGGTCCTTCCAGAAGCGTCTCCCGCCCAGCGGAGGAGAGGAGATATTCTCGGTCCACCGCTTCCTTCACTGAGGAGCCGATGCAGTTGGATCGGGTGGTCCTATCCCAGCAGGAACGGAAGCGGAGGCTGGACACCGGAGCTTGTCTCTACTGCGGGGTGTTGGGACACTCCCTTCGCGACTGTCATCGTCGGCCAAAAGATCAGGCCCCTCAGTGACAGCGGGGTCCCTGAGGTGCCAGAATGCGACCCGCTCTCCAGCTCCACTTGCAGGCTCCCATTTTCACGGGCATCTCCTTTGGGCGAAGGAGAGGCTTCCGGTGGAGGTGTTGGTGGACTCCGGAGCAGATGCCAGTTTTATTGATGCCGCTCTGGTCGAACAGGCCGGTATTCCCACCGAGCGGATACAGCCACCATTGGAGGTGAACTCGCTGGATGGCAAGCCGTTGGCCCGGATCACTCAACGGTCGGTTCCTCTCACTCTGATTCTGTCAGGGAATCACCGGGAGACTATCCACTTACACATCATCTCCTCCCCCCACACCCCGGTGGTATTGGGTAGACCGTGGTTGGCTATCCACAATCCACACATCGATTGGGCGGCGGGTTCCGTGATAAGTTGGAGCATGTTCTGCCACTCGAACTGCCTCCGGTCCGCTCTAGCCCCACGCAGCCCACCCACCCGCCCGGTCCTGAGTCCTCCCGATCTCTCATCAGTCCCCCATGTTTACCACGACCTCGGGGAGGTGTTCTCTAAGGAACGGGCCGTCTCCTTACCTCCTCACAGACCATACGACTGCGCCATCAATCTTCTTCCCGGCGCGTCTTTGCCGGTTAGGCAAAATCCCCCCCAGGATCATCGACGACCATCCCGCCTACACGGTGAGAAAGATCCTGGACATCCGTCGCCGTGGCCGGGGTTTCCAGTACCTGGTGGATTGGGAAGGGTACGGCCCGGAGGAGCGGAGTTGGATTCCACGGCGGAGTGTCCTGGATCTGTCCCTCATCCGCGACTTCCATCAGGAACATCCCAACAGGCAGAGTGGGGCGCCAGGAGGCACCCGTTGAGGGGGGGGTACTGTCACGGTTACGGTGGTTGACAGGGGGCGTTGCCAGGCCGCGTGCACTAGAGGCGCACACACACGCACCTGCCAACCATTACCGTGGCTAATTGCCACTGATCTCACCTGGGGGCTATTTATACAGCGGCGTCAGTGAGAGACGTCGCTCGTTCGTACTATGTGTAACCGGTACGCTACCAGTCCCCAGGTGACATTCATCCCTGGCTTTTGATCACCCTGCTATGGACTAACAGAGAGATAGCCCGCTCGTCTGCTGTTCCAGCCCCTCGTCGGTCCAGACGATCGACGCACCTCGACGCACCACCTCAACGCACCTTGACTACCCGGTAACCCGACCCATCGCCTGTCCCAACTATCCCTACGTCTGCTACCTGTCGGATCGACGCACCTGGACGCACCACCTCAACGCACCTTGACTTCCCGGTAACCCGACCCATCGCCTGTCCCAACTATCCCTACGTCTGCTACCTGTCGGCTTGACGCACCTCGATCTCCCGGTCCCAGATCCCTCGTCGGTCCTGGAGATAACAATCTATTGTGTTTTGTGCTGTAATAAAACCCCTGTTCTTCCTTTTCTGGTCTCCGCCTGCGTTCTGGGTCCAACCTCACCACACACCTTTGTGACAGAGGAGGTTCCATTCCTCTGGGAAACGTGGGCTACAGCTTCATTAGGCCCCACCCTGAGTACATCGTGTATAGCAAACAATCATCACCATGGAGGCTAAGCCCTTGTTCAACAGCTTTAATGTGAACTAAATATTGGGTCTTTTTCAGTGTGTTTTTGTCACTGTATGTTTGCCAATATATTTGTTATTTGTTCATTGATTTAATTCCACTTCTTTAGGCCAAGAGACACACCTCTGCTTTAAAGTAGCACGTGCAAACTGATGCTTAACGTGTCATTTCCTCCTGATGCTCATCCTCTGAAATTAAAATACATTTGCATATTGTATTTGTATATTTTCTGGCAGTATTCTGTTTTTTGCTGCATAACTAAAGCCGTCTGATATTCTACTACATCTTTAAATGTTAACAGCCTTGACTCAACACATGGTTTGTTCTTAGGTAGTACATTATGCAACATTCTCACTGCTTTGTTCTGTAATGTAATTAAAGGTTTTAAATGACTCATAGTGCATATGAGTCAGCTGCACGCTGCTTCTGCTTGTTTGATGTGTAGCGTCGCTGTCCATCCATGGGGCTGAAGTTGCGTTGTTTTTGTGCCTCTATCCTGAGCACGCAATGAAACTTTTAGAGCATTGTAAATGTTATAGAGCGCCATTTAACATTTTGGAGCAGACAAATATATTTTGCAATCAAATCAATTGTATTTTGAAGAGAAATTGACTCTCAAGCCCTCAAACTCTTGCTCCAGTCCGTGCACACGCTCTCTCCCCCTCTCTCCCTCAACACCTCTCCACCCTGTGCTCGCTCCACACCTCTCCACCCTGTGCTTGCTCCACACCTCTCCGCCCTGTGCTCGCTCCACACCTCTCCGCCCTGTGCTCGCTCCACACCTCTCCGCCCTGTGCTCGCTCCACACCTCTCCGCCCTGTGCTCGCTCCACACCTCTCCGCCCTGTGCTCGCTCCACACCTCTCCACCCTGTGCTCGCTCCACACCTCTCCGCCCTGTGCTCGCTCCACACCTCTCCGCCCTGTGCTCGCTCCACACCTCTCCACCCTGTGCTCGCTCCACCCCTCTCCACCCTGTGCTCGCTCCACACCTCTCCACCCTGTGCTCTCTCTTGTTGCCCAGCGTTACAGATGGTTGTTATGTGGCTCATGTGTGGGAGAGAGAGCGTGTGCAGCAGCAGCAGCTGAAACATTTCCTATGCTCAAAATGTTTCATTGCGTGCACAAAAATAACGCCTAAATCTTTCGGCAACTATATGCACATATGTTACGTTAAAATGGGGTGGGGCCTGGGGGTCGGGGGTGGGGCCTGGGGGTCGGGGGTGGCCCTGGTAAATCAAATGCCCGCCCAGAGATGGATGTCTGCCGCCGGGTCTGGATATACATGATGTTGGTTTGATTGAACATGCGTTTGTCTTCATTTTGGTTAGCCTCAGTTGAGAATGGAGTCACACTGGGGTTGACTACAGGTGTCATTAGTTTTCTTCTTTTCATATTGAAAGAGAGATGGAATAATGAGTGGCCTTTATTTTGTGAAGCTTTTTCTCTTAGAATAGACACTTAAATATTAAAGACGAACCACATTTGGGTAATTGTATGTGCTGATGTCTCGCTTGTCCCTATACTTATATCAATAAATTAGAAAACGTAAACTATAGCTTTCTGGACAAATGCAGAACTGCAGCAGAGTAGCATTTTGTTTTAATGTGGCCATTCAAAAAAACTTTATTGTTTTTTGTTCTTCAAAATTCAAACTCCAGAATACAGCATTTGTGGTTGTTTGGGATGTGTTTATACGTTCAGATTAAAAACCATACATCACAATCAATATAATATGGTTTTATTTGAATCCACTTGCTAGTGGGCTGAATGCATTAGACATTGGGAACATTGGTTGGAAGTAGGTTTTGCCAAAGTAAACTGACCCTTTTCATGATTAAACTAAAGTAGGTAAAAGGCTTATATACTTTTAGGCTTATGAAGATATGTAATGACAATTTGTTTACATGCTTTATAAAAAATAAAAAAAACATAGAGACTAGCTGATATGTTCCTTGGACTGGATTGGTTTTACATTACATTACAGTTATTTAGCAGACGCTTTATCCAAAGCGACTTACAATAGTGTGTTTCAACAAAGGAAGGTAAGAGAACAACTCGTCACCAGAAGTCAAAAGTGCATTTCATTTCTAACAAGTCTCCAAGAACTGAACCAGTGCTCATGTAGAAGTACAATAAGTTCAGGTAAAGTTTGTAAATGGTTGTAGTATCTTGTTTAAATTAAATAAAGCAGAATATTACCCTTTTGGCAGTGTTTTATCTAACTAACTGGTCTAGTGATCTACAAAACATCCGGCCAAGCAACAAGACCAGAACTTCTGCCACCTTAAACAAATTAAATCACCATTAAATAAATCTTACATTAAATAAATCAAGCTTACAAGGTTTAATCAAACATTTTCAGATTATATTATATATTTACTTTTATTCTATTTCAACAACTCAAATCCTACTGATCTAATAACAAAAGAAGACTACATATCTATCCGGGATATATGGTGTGACCAAACATTTCGTTGATGTTCCCTATCCTTCCTTCCAGAAACCTCTAGGGTGGTTAATGGCTCCTAAAAGCCTGCACTTGAGTGTCCTCTTGGTCGGGTATCTCTTGTAGTTGGGGAGCAGTAACAGGGAATGGCAGGTGAGGGCTTCTGGGAAATGGAGTTCTGTGGCATTGGGCAGGACGGCCACCGTCATCTGCACCTTTTGTATACCGACAATGGGTACTCGGTCCAGACCTGTGAGGAACACTGGGGGCAAGGTAACGGAGATGACGTTACAAAGGAGAAGCTGGTGAACATTCAAAGACACTGAAAGATTCTGCTTTATAGCTCCTATAAATCACTGCACACTTATGTAAAATGTGTTGCCCAAGGGCCTCCATTGAGCATTTGGTGCTACGCAAATGCACTCATCAACGATACATCCTTATGTAGCAGACACGCATGCATGCGTCGTACTTACAGAGGAATAGTTTCTTTTGGCCCTCTGTCAGTTCCTCAAACACCTCCCAGAATGTGACGATGTTGGGATGTGTGTCGCTGTAGTCTCCCTCATACACCGTGTTCTGGGTGAGTGACGGAGTATCACAAACAAAACAATTGATATTATTAACATTGCCATTTGGTCATTTAGCAACAGTGAATCCACACGCTACTCTGACCACGATGACCACGAGTGAGTTTCGGGAAAAGAAGATGTAACGTGAACTGTAATGTCAATAACTTCTGACAATAATAATTTAGTCTCTGTGGCGTAGCCAAGGAGAGCTGTTGGATATGGGCTGGCTGTTGTCTGACTGACGCCCGAATCAGTGTGTGAATGGGTGAATATCCAACTTCCTCCATTTTAGGATGGTGCTGTGTGTTGCTGGATACCATTGGACATTACCGGTTGCTAGTGTTTTTTGGATGTGTATTTGCAGATTATTTTTGCAACTGCTCACACATTGCATATATTACATATTACATATACATATTTGTGCCAAAAGTACAAAAATATGTTTGCAGTTTTTTCATGTTCGAATCACGTTACAGAGTTGTGAACCCATTCACGTATTTTATGCAACTCCAAATAGCAAATGTCAACTGTGCAACTACACAATAGGTTTGTTCATGTTGTACAACAATTCTGACTGCACTTGCAAAGTATCCACAAAAGGTAAATCCATACACTGAGGCATCAAAATATTGTCGTCAGCTTAACCATTGGCACACTAGCATTTAGGTAATCAGTTAATAAGTGTGCAAAAGAGAAACGTTTGGGGGAAATGTTGAAGTGCTTTCTCATCCGCATGCAAAATTACCTCTTTCACAGACAACCTGATCTCACAAAAATACGTGAAATGACCACGACCCCTTAACACCGTGGTGGAGACACGGAAACAATCCCCATGTAAAGTTTAATGTCATTTTAATACCATGATAATACATCTACATGCGGGATTCTTCAACACACACTTATGTATCACTCCGTGCCACATCAGGAACGTCACAACAGTATATGTGCTCGGCACTATATACTACAATAATGACCCGTGGTTAACGTGATATTTGCTTTATTGTGAATTTGCATATAATTCAGTTTGATGTGATTTTAATGCTTAATTTTAAGCCCGATTGCCCCCGCCGACGGAGACAGACGCAGCAGAAACAGCGTCTCAGGGCATGTAAGTAAATTGAAAAAAAGTTCGGACATTCCAGCCCTCGTGGATGGAAGAGTGGGGTTTTGTGTTTCAGAAGGACCGTGCTGTGTGTACTTTTTGTCTTGAAAATGTTGTTTGCCGGACGTCGAGTGTCAAACGCCGAGACCAAAAAAACAAGAAAACTTTTAAGGATGAGGCAGACAAGGCTGAATGTCAGGATTGGCAGTTCTGCCTCCCCGTGTTCACAGCCCTCACCCAGGTAGCCACGCCCCCTTATCACGTCCCACATTCCTGTCACCGTTTCCCCAGCCCTCGCCCGGGTAGGTTTTTTTTCTCAGAGGTTTTGTTTGATTCCTTACCAAACAAAGAGACAATAAAATCAAGAATAAAAGACATTCCAGTGTCAGCCAGAACTGTTGAACGACGCATCGAAGAACTGGCAGAATATGTTTTTGTGCGCAGCAGACAGCTGGTTTGAAAGATGCCACGGTATTCAGCGTTGCACTTGATGAGAATGTGGACGTGAATTGAATGACATACCACGTTTGGCAGTCATGGCAAGATACTGTGATTTGACTGTAAGAGAAGAGCTCTGCTGCTTAAAACCAATGCCTGAAACAACAAAAGGTGAGGACATAGCCAAAGTTTTTATGGAGCATTTTGAGGAGCGAGGGATTGACATCAGTTTCAGTCCCTGCTGGAGGAAATGGACAGCTCATACAAAGATCTCCCTCTGCACTCGGCAGTTAGCTGGCTAAGCTGTGGAAAAGCTTTGGAGCGGTTGGTTGGCTGCTTTGATGCCATAAAGGCCTTCCTGGCTGAAAAAGGCCAAGACTATCCAGAACTCGAGGACGAGAAGTGGGTCGTGAAACTTTCACCTCAACGAGCTCAATCTCAAACTGCAAGGCGCAGGGCAAACTGTTTTGGACATGTTTGACACATGTTGGAAAGCTGGCAGTTTTTTCAGATGACGTTGCCACCTCCACTTTCCGCTACTTCAGCCACTTAAGGGAGCTGTCCACGCAGCACAGCATCAGCACCGCTGAAATATGCAAATGCATCAGCAAGCTGGAGTCAGAGTTTACAACATTCGGGGAATTTCAGAAGTATGGACCCATGTTCTCTTTCTTAATCAAACCCGACAGCTTTGATGGACATGAACTGGATTTATCTCTGATAGACTGGCTGGATACACAGGACATGACGAAGTTTGCGGAGCTGCGGAAACAGCTGGAAACCACAGCAGGACATGATCATGGTACTTGCATCTTCACCTGCTGGATATCTCTACCGGAGAAGTTCAGCTGTCTCAGGAAAATTGCCTTGGCTTTGCTGACAGTCTTTGGCTCAACATATCTCTGTGAGCAGATCTTCTCACACAGGAAGAGCGTGCTCAGCCCCTCGCAGCTGCTTGACAACTGACCACTCCGAAGCTTGTGTGCAACTGAAAGTGACAAAGTACGATCCGCAGATAATGGAGCTCAGCAAAGGGAAGCAGGGCCAGGGATCCGTTGACTGATCTGTTTATTTGTAGCACACATGGCTTTGCCTAAAGGAGCTCTTTGTCCCAGTCTTTTCTTTCTTATTAGATGTGAATATTTTCATAATAATAATAATAATAATGCCAGCTTTTATATAGTGCTTTTATCCAAAGCGCTTTACAAGTCATGCCTCACATCACCCATTCATACAACGACGGCGGAGTCAGCCATGCAAGGAGACAGCCAGCACGTCAGGAGCAGTTAGGGTTAGGGTGTCTTGCTCAAGGACACCTCAACAGTTTTTGCTTGGAGGAGCCGGGGTATCGAACCAGCGACCTTTTCGGTTGTGATGCGACCGCTCTACCTCCTGAGCTATACTGCCGCCAAGCATAGCAGCATTGTTGTATAGTGCTCATATATCATTTCAATGTTCTGATTATGGGAGACATTTTTGGATTGAAAATGTTGCTATGTAGGTTGCCTATATTCATGGAATAAAATCCGTTGGAGATAAAAAAATTGATGTGGTGTCATAATTAAACTGAATGTTGATATGGCACACTGATTAACAAGAACATTTAAAAATGGCACTTCATATCAAAAA
>CM050999.1:31794101-31815121 GCA_027704905.1 Muraenolepis orangiensis
AGACTGTACACGCGCGTAATGCCGCCTTTGGCTCTGAGAATATGGAGGAATATACCAGAGCCCACTACGACCTCTGAAGGACAGAGTGGAGGAGAAATTCAAGAGCCACGATGCGAGGGGTATGTGGCAAGGGCTACAGACGATAACGAACTTCAGAGGGAGAACCAGTTGTGTAGAGAACTCCTCTACCTCCCTCCCAGGAGAGCTAAATACTTTTTTTGCTCGGTTCGACGTGAACGGCAGGAGACCAGAGACCAGCCTGAGGAGACCAGCCTGCTGAACATCTCGGAGGCGGATGTGCGTCGCACCTTCAAGCGGTTGAACATCCATAAGGCAGCAGGCCGACGACATCCCGGGCCGTGTCCTCAGAGCATGCGCAGACCAGTTGGCAGGAGTCTTTGCAGACATCTTCAACCTCTCCCTGTCCCAGGCTGTTGTTCTCGCGGTCTTCGAGATGTCCACCATCGTGCCTGTCCCTAAACAACTCAAGGTAAAATGCCTGAATGACTATAGACCTGTAGCCCTCACCTCGATTGTCAGCAAATGCTTCGAGAGGTTGGTCAAGGACTTTATTTGCTCCGTGTTACCTGCCACGCTGGACCCATGGCAGTTTGCATATCGTCAAAACAGATCCACGGACGACGCAATTGCCATGGCCCTCCACACTGCCCTTTCCCACCTGGAGAAATAACTGTTATGTGCGAATTCTGTTTGTGGACTACAGCTCAGCGTTCAACACGATAGTTCCTGCCAAGTTCGACACCAAGCTTAGAGGTCTAGGCGTGCCCCCATCCACGTGTAGCTGGATACTGGACCTCCTGTCGGACCGCAGCCAGGTGGTGAGGATGGGCAGCACCACCTCAGAGCCACTGACCCTCAACACGGGAGCCCCCCAGGGATGCGTGCTGAGCCCTCTCCTCTACTCCCTCTACACTAGGGGTGGCCAACCCGTGGCTCTCGAGCCGCATGCGGCTCTTTGCCCAGTTTCATGCGGCTCTTCAGTTCATATCGAATTGTATTTGTGTGTGTGTGTGAGTGCGTACGTGTGTGTGCAGTGGCGTAGCGCAAAATCCCATGGCCCCCCCGCGAGCAAAATCCGCGGGGAATTATCGCGATGTGCTACTGCCTACTGCCCGATCTGCGACGATCGTTAATGGGGGTGGGGGGGAGGGGGTGCTACTGCCCGATCTGCGACGATCGTTGACGGGGGGGGGGTGCTATTGCCTACTGCCCGATCTGCGATGATCGTTAACGGGGGTGGGGGGGAGGGGGTGCTACTTCCCGATGTGCGACGATCGTTGACGGGGGGGGGGGGGGGGGGTGCTACTACCCAATCTGAAATTAAGATATATAGATGTTTTTTCCTTCCAACGCCAGGTGCACCCCCCTGACGCCCCCTCCCCGCAGTGGGTGCCTTGCGGGCCCCTCCCCTACGCCACTGTGTGTGGTGTCAGTATGAGAGCATGACAGCGCGTCTAATTGTGATGCGGCCCAAGAGCCAATCACTAAAATGCCTGCGATGCAGTGAACCAATCACCTTCGAGGGGGAAAACCCTATCGTTGAGTAAGCACTATCTGAGTTGACCATCTGAGTTCGAACCTAAAATGGCGAAAATATGAAGACGAACATAGGACGTTTTTTGGAGAGTTCATATTTTTTTTTATAACGCAATTGCAAGCCATTTTGCCTTATATGCCAGACATCATTAGCCCATTTCAAGGCTTCAAATCTTCAGCGCCATTTCACCTCACTCCATGCTCACTCCATCGACCAGGAATTCCCAAAAGTTACTGAACTTCGCAAGCAGAAGTTAAACACCCTGAAAAGTCAGGCGGAAAAGCAGACGTAGTTTTTCCAAAAAATAACGAAGCCCTCGGAGACCGTAACGCTTGCATCATATCAAGTTGCTTGAAACATAGCACGAGCTAAAAAGCCATACAATGAAGGGGAGTTTGTTAAAAAAATGCCTCAGTGACGTGGTTGAAATCTTGTTTCCAGAAAACCAAAAACCGAAACAAGCGGTATCAGACGTCCAACTGTCCCGCCACACTGTTATGACTGACACAGAATATCGGACATTAACACCGCCATTGAAGCGCAGTTACACTCTTCAAACATGCGAGTATTTCAGTGTGGCATTGGATGAGTCTTGTGACATACAAGACAAGCCTCAGCTGGCAATATTTGCACGATCGGTGTCAAACGATTGTGTTATAAAAGAAGAACTCCTTGATATTGTGCCATTAAAAGACAGAACCCGCGGCATCAATGGGAAAGAAACAATGATGAAGGTATTTGTGAAAGCAAATGTGCCCAAACAGAAATTAACTGCAATAGCCACGGATGGAGCGCCATCTATGGTCGGATCTGTGAACGGGCTTGTAGGGCTTTGCAAAGCTGACAACACATTTCCCGAGTTTTGGAATTTCCACTGCATCATTCACCGGGAGCAACTTGTGTATAAATCACTGAATTTAGACATTTACATTTAGGGCATTTGGCAGACGCTTTTATCCAAAGCGACTTTGGATAAATGTACACAAGGTGTACATTTGTTGAAGCAGACAATAGCATAACACTGAGGTACGCGAACATAAAAATAGAGCAGTTCATAAGCATTCATATTAACAAGATGAATAACACAATTTCGTACTGCCAGGTCACCTGCTTAAGTAGCTGTGATAAGAGCGTGTTATCAACATTAAGGATATATACTTGCTAGAATATACAACATGCTAAGAGCTATTAATGTCAGGACTTAAGCAAGTTAGGGGTTCACAAAGGAGACGGAGGGTTCAAGGAGAGTCCAGGTGGACTCTGAACAGGTGGGTCTTGAGTCTCTTGCGGAAGCTGGCGAGGGACTCTGCCGTCCTGACATGAGACGGGAGTTCATTCCACCACTGTGGAGCCAGAGCCGTGAAGAGCTGGGTCTTGGACGAGCGATGCTTGGTTGTCATCAGTGAAGGTCGAACAAGTCGCCTGGCAGAAGTTGAGCGGAGCGCTCTGGCTGGGATGCAGGGCTTGACCAACGCCTGGAGGTAGGCTGGGGCAGTTCCATTGACTGCCCTAAAGGTCAGCACCAGAGTCTTGAACTTGATGCGAGCATTTACCGGAAGCCAGTGGAGCTCGCGGAAGAGAGGGGTCACGTGGGAGAATTTTGGTAGGTTGAATACCAGGCGTGCTGCTGCGTGCTGCTGCTTCATGACGTGACCACGTCATGAAGCATGTGATGGAAATCGTAAACTACATCCGCACGTATGTGCTTAACCACAGGCAATTTTAACTGGACCAAGGGCTTCCAGGAGACCTGCCGCTGCACTGCACTGTGAGGTGGCTTCTAAAGGCAAAGTGCTGTCTCGCTTCTCTGAGCTTTTGGATGCTGTGAAACTGTTCATGGAAGAGAAGGACAAGGATTATCCCGAGCTCTCAGACCCCAAGTGGATTATGGATCTGGCGTTGTTGGTCGACATGCTGTGTCATCTGGACAGACTGAACCTGGCTCTGCACGGTAAGTAAAAAATGCTGCCTGACCTAGTGCAAAGTGTATTTGCGTTTGTTAACAAACTGAAACTGTTTAAGACACATCTTCAAAAGGGAGAATTAGTGCATTTTCTCTCTCTGCTAAAAGCAAGTGGACAAGCCACCGGTGCCACCCTGAAAAATCAAACAGCCCGATTGACATTGGTTGAAACCCTGCATGAAAACTTTGCGAGCCGGTTCCATGATCTACAGCTGAAAATGTCACAGATTATGTTCCTCATCGACCCTTTTAATGCTGAGACGGACAGTTTGAAAGCCCCGCTAGTCACGGACGAGGTGGTGGCCGAGTTGGAGATGATTGAACTTTCTGAGGAAGACCGACTGAAACCTGTTCTGAGGGAAGGGACCCTTGAGTTCTGGAAAACTGTGCCAATGGAAAAATATCCCAATGTCAAACAGGCTGCGCTCAAGCTACTATCAATGGTTGGGTCAACATACGTCTGTTTCTACCCTGAAACACTTGAAATCAAAGTATCGATCTGTTCTGACTGACACACATGTGAAAGAATTGCTTTGAGTGCCCACAACAGAATACAAGCCAGATTTGAGGAGGATTGTTCAAGGCAAGGAATGTCAGTCCCATTAATTTAATTTAAAGAAGCAACATGCATAGGAAGATAAAATACATTTGTGTGTGAGAGTGCACATAATGTTCATTGTTGATAACTGGCCTCTGAATACTGATAGGAGAGGTTTAATTAAATTTCTGTCAATATTATGGCACACAAAAAGATAAAAAACGTGTTCATATTTTGTTTACTGAGAGTTTGTGTGTGAGAGTGCACACAATGTTCATTGTTGATAACAACTGGCCTCTGAATACTGGTAGGAGAGGTTTAATTCAATTTCTGTCAATATTATGGTGTGTGACATTTACAATAAATCTGTCTGAGCAGAGCTATGTGTGTCTGTCTGTGTGAGGGTGTGTGTGTCTGTGGGAGGGAGGGTCTTGAGTGTGTGTGTGTGTGTGTAAAGTTTTAGGTTTTCATTTAGTCTGTGTGAGAGAGAGAGGGGAGGAAGAGAGTGAGGGAGCACAGAGAAAGGCTGAGAACAAAAGAGAGAAGGAGAGGGGGGGGGGGGGGTGCACATCTGTGATTGTGTGTATGAGGTGGCTCTTTGCAGTAACATAGTACATTTTTTGGCTCTTAACCTCTGACTGGTTGGCCACCCCTGCTCTACACCCACGACTGCATGGCTATGCCCAGCTCCAACGTCATCATCAAGTTTGCTGACGACACGACAGTGATGGGCCTGATCGCCGGCGACGACGAGACAGCCTACATGGAGGAGGTCGGATCGCTGGAGCAGTGGTGCCAGGAGAACAGCCTCGCCCTCAACGTCAAGAAGACCAAGGAGCTGATCGTGGACTACAGGAAGCAGAGAGGAGAGCACAGCCCTATCTCCATCGACAGTGTTGCAGTAGAGAGGGTCAGCAGCTTCAAGTTCCTCTCCGAGGACCTCACATGGTCCACGCACACCACACACGTGGTGAAAAGGGCCCAACAACGCCTGTATTTCCTCAGGCGTCTGAGGAAATTCAGCATGGGCCCCCGCATCCTGAGAACATTCTATACCGGCACCATCGAGAGTGTTCTTACAGGGTGTATCACCGCTTGGTACGGGAACTGCACCACACTCGAGCGCAGAGCGCTTCAAAGGGTGGTGCGGACGGCCCAGTATATCATTGGAGGTAAGCTCCCCTCCCTCCTGGATATATACAACCAGCAGTGCGTGGCCAAGGCCAAACGCATCATAAAAGACCATGCCCACCCCAGCCACGAACTGTACTCACTGTTACCGTCAGGCAGGCGATACCGCAGTATAAAGTGCCGTACAAATAGACTCAGAGATAGCTTCCACAGTCAGGCCATCAGGCTGCTGAACAAGGGCGTATAGCATATAACAATGTATGTTTTATTACATTGATCTATGTATACATATTGCTCTTTTTCTGTGCTGATATAATTTATATATCATTTTATAAATTGCATTTTTATTTTATACATTTAACGTTTTACAATTTTTTTTATTCTATTCTGTTTTTATTCTATTTTATCTTATTTTTATAACTGCTGTCTGTCGTTGGGTATAGCACATACAATTTTCACTCACTGCTTCATACTTGTAAACTGTGAAGTGACAATAAACTTGACTTGACTTGACTTGACTATTAATGCAATCGAAAATTCAAAGGGAGATGTGACTGTAGATCCTTAAGAAATAAATTATATCTTTAGACAATTCTATGAAACGTTATACTCCTCAGAATATCCCCCTAATTCGGATGCTCAAACATAATTTTTGGATGAATTATTAAAATTCCCAAGCGTCCCAAAAGAACAGATAAAATTCTAGAAGCAATTGATGCCATGAATGCTGGCAAAGCAGCTGGTCCTGATGGATTACCAATCTATATTTCTAAGAATTCAAGGGGAAACTTTTCACTCCAATAAAGGAAATGCTTCAGGAATCCTATAGAAACGGGTCACGCCCTCCGTCATTGAGAGGTACCATGATAATTTTAGATTTAAAACCAAACAAACCAGCCAATCAATGTCAATCTTTCTGTCCAATCTCACTTCTAAACTTGGATATTAAAATTCTCTGCAATGTATTTGCACATAGATTG
Organism: Muraenolepis orangiensis; assembly: GCA_027704905.1. Taxonomy (NCBI): domain Eukaryota; kingdom Metazoa; phylum Chordata; class Actinopteri; order Gadiformes; family Muraenolepididae; genus Muraenolepis; species Muraenolepis orangiensis. Next base: position 31,800,272 of record CM050999.1, read on the forward strand.
GAGTCTGTTCTCCCTGTCATTATAGAGATGGATCTAAATGGATTTGTTAAAGGGAGACAAGGCTTTCATAATGTACGGAGAGTGTTAAATATACTTCACGGAAGGAAAGATGCGTCAGACACTGCTCTGCTGCTCTGCTCGATGCCCAAAAGGCCTTTTTAGGCTAATTGATTGGCCTTTTCTATTTGCAACACTAGACCGTTTGGCTTTGGGACTGTTTTCTGTAATTGGGTAAGGTTATTTTACACTCAATTCACAGCTGAAATCCTGACTAACAATGTTATTTCTAAACCATTAAATATGAATAGAGAGGGGGGTCAGACAGGGGTGCCCTTTGTCACCCCTCCTATTTACACTGGCCATAGAACCCTTCGCCATAGCTGTCAGGACACACAAGAATATTTCAGGTGTCAGGTTTGGACAGTAAGAACATCACATAGCTCTTTTCGCGGACAACATCATTTTGTTCCTTACGGACATCGCTAACTCAATTCCAGCTTTCCAATTTCGAATAACAGACAACACAGGCTAAGTTTGCCATTATTATATTTATTACCATATAACAGAGGACTCAAACTTCCTAACTTCCAATGGTATTACTTGGCCGCGCAATTGTGCAGCATAATGTATTACTTTCCCCCAACCCATGGGCGTGGGTAAACAAAGAAGCATTTTCACTTACCCCTAAATTCCCACTTAACACATACATGTTTCTATCATTGGGCAACCAAAGGTCTAACAAAAATAGGGGACATTCCAAGACCAAACACTGATGTAATTTGAACAGTTACTTACTCAATTTGGTCTTTCAAATAGCAGCTTTTTAAAATACTTACAGGTACGAAGCTTTATAACCGTGTCCCACAATCAGTTATTAACTCCCCCACCACTTTCTGAACTGGAACAATTGATCTCTAATAAGTGTCATGGAAAAAAGCATATTTCAGTGCTATATTAATTGTAGGTTTTTAACTCCACTGAATACTGACCGGCTTAATGCCTGGAAGGAAGATATACAGGAGGATATTTTCTTGGATGACTGGGGTGTGATATTTACAGAGGCACATAGACCAACTGCGATTATGAGATTAAATTGCTACAACGACTGATGAGCCGGGAGATTACATCAGTTCAATAATAACATTCCAGATATTTGTATTAGGTGTGAACAGTCTAAAGAAACACTTTTCCACTGCATGTGGGAGTGCAAAGAGATTGCAACTTTCTGGTGCGAGATCTCACAAATAATTCACAAAATGCTAGATGTAAAGATACCTCTTGATCCTAAATTGTTTATTTTGGGACTTTACCCTTCCGCCCTAGTCATAACAAAGAATACAAATAATCTCATGAACATGTGTTTACTCCAAGCTAAACGCTCCATTGCCTTGTCATGGAAGAACAGTCAGAGGCCACAGGTGGGCCAAATGCTGAGGGAAATGAGTAATGGCTGTTCTAGGGAGAAGATAACCTTTTAAGAAGATCAAATTAAACCTTTGATAGGCCCGTTTACTCAACTGTAAGGGGAATGTTAATGTGTCAAACATGCTAAGAAATAAGAAAAATGGGAATCCATGAGAGGGATCTGGTAGTAATTCTGAAACTGCTGTGACTATGTACACTTTTTAGGATAATGTTGCAATGGCCAAATTGTTATTGTTTTTGGTTTTATTTCGTTTTTATGATTATTTTTTTCAAAAGATGTCCTGTTTTGTCTTTGCCAGTTTTTTTCATTTTTATGTAAGTTTGTTTTAGGTATGTTGTGTCTTGTAACTATGTTAAATGAATAAACATTGTTTACAAAAAATGAAAATAAAAAGTCAGGGTCAGGTGGTGGAAGCTATACCCAGAGGAAAATTGCACCGCTTACAACTGTCTTTTCTTTGTCTTATCAGAAATGAATCAGCTTTTATTGAGAGATTACTGAAGTCTGAACTGGTATCCTAAACCTTATGAGAGGAAGCAATATAGTAGATAAGGCCAGTTTGAGAAATGAATTAGCCAATCAAGTTTTCTTTTGGATCTTACAGCTATCTCAAGAGCTGATGATTTTGTATTATATTTCTTAGATGTTGATTTTAAGAAAATGGTCAAAATCTGATACTGACCTTAAATTGAGCTCAGTGTTGTCTGGGAGAAATAGGCTAGACAAAGATATTATCTAATTTATAAAATGTAATTTTCTCTGGGAGTAAGCACTGATGAATGCTTGCTAGAATTGTAATTAGTGTCTGATTGATTGTGAAAGCTGCTCTTCTTACATGTTCAAGAGCTGGTCTGACCACATATCTACATAATGCATAGCCTGGGTGGCTAGTGGGAATGACAGTTGTATTTGGTTCTTCACATGACAATATAGGCTGACTATAAAGATAGCGTCAATGACGCAGTACCTCATCCGGCCTCTATATATAATTTGACAGCGTATTAGTGGGTAATTTTAGCAGACAAGCCAACAGAATTTAAATCGATTGTGATCTGACAGGAAAAAAGTGTTTTTCATAAATCTTTCATCAAAAGTTCTAGTGGCTAGTTCTACAAAACAAACCAAATATAATTAAGAATAAGATAGAAGCGTTTTATGTGTTTATGTGTATATTAACCTAAATTTAATAAAAATAAGACCAACTATCATATAGTTAAACCAGTTATGCATGTAAATCAGGTAATTGTCTAATCGCGAGCCAAAGAAACACCTTGTCACAGTCAGCCATGCTTTCTGTTTATGTTTGGTGTCATGCACCTGGAAAGCTTTGAGTTAGAAACTCAAAAGTTTCAAGTCTGAAATATACGACCACGAGTTGTCTGTAACACAGAATTAATGAATTTAATACAAGATAGATCATTGCATGATGATAACGCTCCCACTGCGCTATTGACCAGCACAGTGAGCTCTGCTGATTGGTTCACAGAGCGTCTGGCTAGACCCGCCCTAACGTCCTCTCTCACGGTTGGATACACTCATGTTGAAAACCAGGACTCACCAGCAGCTGTGGTTCGCCAGTTTTATAATAGACTTCAATGGGGAGGACTGACCTCAATACAATAATTATCAATTGCGGTAGGGGGTGCTGTTCGTATTTTGACACAGGAACATGATTATTGTGCCTTCGAAGTGTTAAAATAGTAATATTATCAAAGATGAATCTGTTACATTTATGTGTATTTATTTTTCTCTTGCAAGTTTAATTTTCTCAGAAATTTGGTTCTACCTTTCCTCAATGGACGAGCCTCCTCTGGTGTAAATGTAAATGAATGTGACCAATTAAGAGGATTTATTAATCCAGGTTTAAGATTTATATTTAGATCTGAACATGCCAAAAGGCTGCATATCTAAATTAGAGATTTCATATGCAACAAGTTCAATGGAATGCTTACTCCCCATTTCCTTCCGCAGTATGAAATTATAGAACACAATATTACAATATTTTCTACAACACTATACTATAAAATATTGCACACAATAAAAAAAACAATAAAGTGACTGATGGATGATATGTACATGTGTTGAATTGTGCAAAAACAATTTAAAGTGCCAGTAGTGCAGCAGCATCATGAGTGCAGTGCAGTGGCTGTAATGAGTCAAGAAAGTCCAGCAAAAGAATGATAGTGTAGGATAGTGTAATGTGATATGAAACACAACGTTATGATGGTGGCAGCACTCCTAGCAGTTCAGTAGGCACACTGCCTGTGGATATAAACTTTCAAGATTCAAGAACTGAATTTGCCATTTGCAACAAGTACAATGGAATACTTACTCCCCATTCCCTTCCGCAGTATGAAATTATAGAACACAATATTATAAGAATACTGTACACAATCAAATAAAAAAAATTGAAAAGAATTCACATAAAAAGAACAATTAAGAATTGATGGGTGATATTTACATGTTATATTGTGAAAAAAGTATTTAAAAGCATTTTAAAGTGCCAGTAGTGCCACAGCATCATGAATACAGTGCAGTACAGTGCAGAACAGTGCATTAACTGTAAAGAGTAATGAATAATGAATACGAGTCCAGAATGACAATGTTATGATAGTGGCCGCACTCCCAGCAGTTCAGTAGGCGCACTGCCTGTGGATGAAAAACTATCCTTTAACCTGGTAGTCCTTGTACAGATGCTGCATAATCGCCGACTGGACGGTAGGGGGGAGAAGAGATGGTGCCCAGGATGGTTGCAGTCCTTTGTGATGGACATGGCCTTCTTCCTACATCTGGTCCTTAAGATCTCCTCTTTTCTTAAGATCTCAACTTTTTTGCCGTCCTCACGACCCTCTGGATGGCTTTCTTGTCCCGTGCAGTGGTGTTGCCATACCACACAGTGACGCCACCCATCAGGACGCTCTCTACAGTGCTACGGTAAAAGTTCAATAGCCACCGTTTGCCTATGCCGCTTCTCCTGAGGCGCCGCAGAGCATAGAGGTGCTGGTGTGCCTTCTTCAATCATGACCTCTGTATTGCAGGTCCACACCAGGTTGTCGGAGATCTGTAGTCCTAGGAAACGGAAGCAGCTGACGATTTCCACCGGTGTCCCGTCCAGGCTGATGGTGGAGTGGGTGCACCGGTGACACCTGAAGTCCACTATGATCTCCTCGGTCTTGCTGACATTCAGTGAAAGGCTGTTGTCCTTGCACCATTGTGTCAGCCGGACTTCCTCATCTCTATACTCTGTTTCGTCGTCCTCGCTTATGAGGTCGATGACTGTGGTGTGTGGGGAGGAGAAGACGACAGCCTCCACGCGGCCTCCTCTGCAAGTAACGAGAGATGGTGAAAGACCAACTCGTGAAACCAATGTCGCCACCCAATCATCGTCAAGCTGACAGACCAAGGCGTAAAAAGTCGGGGGGATGCAAGTCCACGCCAGGACGGGTATCCATCCCGACGGTCGACCACCAAGGTCTGGCAGTGCTCCAGCTAAACGTAGAGGGCCTCACCAACGCCAAACTCGAGATCATAAGTCACCTCGCCGACTCCCACAAGGTTGCAGCTGTCCTCCTACAGGAAACCCACTGTATGGTTGAAGACACCCTCAAGCTGCCCGGGTTCCACCTAGCTGGTTCCATCCTCAGCAGACATCACGGTATTGCGACCTTTGTGAGGTCTGATCTGGGGTGGACAGCCACTGGCCAATCTCCACCAAGTGCCAGCGTTGAGTGGCTGTCCACCAAGATACAGGCAACAACTGTTGTAAATGTGTACAAGCCTCCACCATCTACACTGACCGTGTCGGCCCTCCCGCTTGCCCAGGCACCCGCCATCTATGCAGGGGACTTTAACTGCCAGCACACTGACTGGGGATACTCCCACACTACACCAGACGGAGAGACGCTGTGTGAGTGGGCCTCCAACGCCAATGCTCAGCTCCTGTTCGACCCCAAAGAGCCACCAAGTTTCCACTCTTCAAGATGGAACACCTTCACCAACCCAGACCTCGCATTTGCTGTATGCCACAACAGCGACCCAATTCCGGAGAGACAGGTCATCGATAGGTTCCCCCGGTCACACCACCGACCGTCTGTCATCAAAGCCCCCTCACTGGTGCAGCCGGTAGAGGGTAAACCTGTCCGTAGGTGGAACTTCCGGAAGGCCAACTGGCAGGCATTCACCACGGAGACAGAGAGAACATCAGCCTGTCTCCCGGACCCAGACATTGCTGATGTGGACTCAGCATATGCAGCCTACTGCGAAGTTCTCCTAAGTGCAGCAAAGAAGATGATCCCTCGCGGCTACAATGCGAGCTACATCCCGGGCTGGGACGAAGAGTGCAACCACCTACTGCGTGAACATCAGCAGGCTGGCTCAAGGGAGGATGTGGAAGCGACTGCAACGGCACTACTCCACAAGCTGGACGCCACCCGAAGGGCCAGATGGACTGAAACCGTTGAGTCAATCGATTTCACCCATTCCAGCCGTAAGGCGTGGCAGACCATCAACCAGCTCACTGGCAGGAAAACAACACCCCCCAAGTGCCCTGTGACAGCAGATGCCATTGCAGCCCAGCTCCTGAAGAACAGCCAATTCCAAGGTTCAGATAAGAACTTCGCCCGCTCTACACTGTGCGAGATATCTTCCCTCTCTAGGGCATGCAGTGTCGATGTTGACATGTCCGGACAGTTTTCAACAGCTGAACTTAGGGCGGCCATCGGCAACCTTAGGCAAGGCAAGTCCCCGGGGCATGACAACATCCACCCAGAGTTCGTGACCCACCAGAGTGAGACAACATCTGCCTGGCTGTGCTCTTTTTTCTCATCCTGCTTCCAGAGGTCCAAACTGCCGAAGACCTGGCGCCGTGCTGCTGTTATTGCCCTGCTGAAACCAGGCAAAACTGCGGAAGACCCTAAGGCCTACAGACCCATCTCGCTGCTCTGCGTCCCATTCAAGATACTGGAGAGGATGATCCTCAGCCGCATAGAGCCAGTAGTGGACCCACAGCTTCCAAGGGAACAGGCTGGTTTCCGGCGGGGCAGGTCAACAGTAGATCAGGTAACCCTGCTCACCCAGGACATCGAGGACAGCTTTCAGGCCAAAGAGAAAGTTGGGGTTGTGTTGCTTGACCTAACAGCCGCATATGACACCGTCTGGCACCGTGGACTTCACCTGAAGCTGCTGAGGACTATCCCAGACCGGCATATGGTGAAGTTCATAATGGAGATGCTGTCCAACCGCAGCTTCATCCTCCGAACCAGCGATGGCCAGCGAAGCAGACTGAGGAGATTGAGAAACGGGGTGCCACAGGGGTCTGTCCTCTCACCACTGCTGTTCAATATTTACATCCACGACCTCCCGGAGACAACATCCAGACAATATGGTTACGCGGATGATCTGGCCATCATGTTGCGTCGAACAACATGGTCAGCGGTGGAACAGGGTCTCAACCAGGACATGAGCATCTTGGCTGCCTACCTGCGCAAGTGGCGTCTGCAGCTCAGTACTGGGAAGACTGTGTCGGCCGCATACCACCTGTGCAACGGAGAGGCCAAAAGGGAACTGTCGGTGTCCGTCGACAACAAGCGTCTGGAGCACCAACTAGCCCCCAAGTACCTCGGTGTTCGGCTGGACAGGACACTGTCCTACAAACGGCACCTTGAGGAAGTGAGAGCCAAAGTGACAGCAAGGGTCTCGCTTATCCGCCGCCTTGCTGGCACAACCTGGGGTGCCTCCGCCAGGACACTACGAATCTCCACACAAGCCCTGGTGTTCTCTGCTGCCGAATACTGCGCCCCAGTCTGGAGTAGAAGCCCACATGTGAAGAAGGTTGATCCTATCATCAACAATGCCCTTCGGATCATAACCGGTTGCCTAAAGCCCACCCCCGTGTCCTACCTGCCAGTCCTAGCGGGAATTGCCCCGGCCGGTCTCCGACGAGAGGCCGCTATCCTCGCACTTGCAAGGAAAGCCCAAGAACATGACTGGCATATCCTGCATGAAACAACAACAAAGGCAGCGCCCCCAAGCAGACTCAAGTCCCGTCACCCCTACAACAGGACAGCACAAGAGATGCTTGGTTCCATCCCTGAGGACCTGTCTACAAGGGCATGGCTAGCAACTTCCTGGAAGCAGGAATGGGAGTTGGCTGAGCCCACACGTCTGCACCATCACATCCAAGATCCGGGAGATGGAGTCGAAGGAGAACATCTACCACGCCGGCATTGGACCCTGCTGAACCGCCTCCGTACTGGGGTTGGTCGCTTCAAAGCGTCCATGAAGGAGTGGGGCCTGGCAGACAGCGCAGTATGTGAGTGTGGCGAGCCTGAGCAGACTGCCGACCACATAATCACCACCTGTCCTCTGTACAGACCTCCTTCAGAGGCTGGCCTCTTCCATGTGGGACCAGAGACGAGAGCGTGGCTTTGTGACACTGAGCTGGACATATGATGATGATACACGAAAGAAGAAGACTGTGGTGTCGTCTGCATACTTGATAATCTGATTGTTGTTGTGTGTGGCAGTACAGTCATGTGTATACAGTGAGTACAGCTGGGGACTGAGGCAGCAGCCTTGGGGTGATGCTGATGTTGAGGACCAGAGTGGATGAGTGGTTGTTCCCAATCTTCACCCCTTGAGGCCTGCCTGTCAGGGAGTCCATACTCCAGTTAAAGATGGGGGGCGCCCAGACCTAGGTCCCTCAGTTTCAGGACCGGCTTGGAGGGAACAATGGTGATGAACGCCAAGCTGTAGTTGATGAACAACAGTCTGACGTAGGTGTCCCTATTTGTCTAGGTGCTCCAGGGCTGTGTGTAGTGCCAGGGAGATGGCGTCGTCGACAGACCTGTTTGGTCTGTATGCAAACTGGAGTGGGTCTAGGGAGTGAGCCGACAGACTGGTCCGGATTTATTCCTTCACTAGCCTGTTAACGTATGCTGTGTCATGATCTACATACACATCCAGGTCAGTGGTATTGAATACACTCTAGTCCTTGACTTCCAGTCCACCCTGCAGATGTAGTACGACGTTGTCTGTCCAGCGACGCATGTTCCTCACAGTTGTGGGCGTGGCCTTTAACTTCTGTTTGTAAACAGGGAGTAGAAGTAGTGGTCTGATTTCCCAAAACCTGGCCGTGTATGTGTATATCAGTGATCAAGAGTCTTGTTGGTAGTATTTTGACAATACCTTCTTTAAATTGCAGCGGTTAATGTCCCCTGCTACGGTGGGGATTGCCTCGGGGGAAGCGATTCTGAAGTTTGCTCACCTCGCTGTGAAGTTTGTCCATTAGCCCTTGGTTGGATGTAAACCGCCGCCATGAGAATAGCGGGGATTGCCCTCGGAAAGTTAGGGACCAGAGTGGATGACTTGATTGTCTGTAATTCTAAATAAGTTGATGTTCACCAAGCAGCATACGCTCCCACCTTTGTTCTTCCCCATTGACTCAGCTGTTCTGTCAGTCCGAAACAAAAATAATCTTAGTGGTTGCACTGCTTTGTCAGGTATCAAGGAGGACAGCCAGGTCCCCATTAAAATCATGGCTCAACACTCCCTGATGTTCCGCTGTGAGGCGATACGGCAATTCAGTTTGTCTGACTTGTTTGCAAGAGATTGGACGTTGGCAAGGAGAATGCTGTAGGGCTGGTTTCCATCCCCTTTGGTGTGTCCTAACCAGTAGGCCGCCACGGGACCCCTCCGGCGGGCGCGTTTTTTGCTAGCTTGGCTTGGCGGTGCCGGCCGGTGAATGGGCTCCCCTCCCCCCAAGTCCCAGTCCTTTGTTGCTTTGTCTGTGGTTGTATTGTTCTGTAATTCCACGAGTGTTTGGCAATCATATTTGATAACTCACATGGTGACTTGCTATCATCCTATAGAGTAACTTAAAAATACAAGAAAATTACGTAAAAACAAGTAAAAAACAAGTCAACTAAATAAACTGTGGGAGCTTGTACAGACGCGTCGGCTCTCCTCCAGAGCCACACTCGCATGGTCTGGATGATCTGGCAACGTAGATTTAATCTAGTCAAGATCTGTACGCAGTAGTGCAGCATTTTTGGCTACTTCCAGGTTAACACTCTGCAATTCAGGTTTTAGTTCTCCCCAAAGCACATTCTTAAATTCAGACTGGATTAAGTGTAGAAAATGCATCTTTCAGATACGTGAGAATCTCGGCCTTCACACAGTGGCGTCTCGTCCATAGGGGGCGCTCGGGCGCCGCCCCACCTGGTTGAGAGAGGGAAAAAAAAAAAGATTTTTTGACCCCTAAAAATAAACTAAACATGTTTAAAATGAATAATAATTACTCATTTTAAGTATGTTTGTGTTTAAAATGCACAATAACGTTAATATAGCAAATATAAATCATTGTTTTGTGCGTGCTATTCTCCCCCCTCGTTTGTCATTGACGTCACTCTCATAGAAATCTAGTACCTACCTCCAAACCTGGGCGCAAGACCGGTGCGCCCACTGACTCCGCGTCACTGCGCGCAAGCGGCCAATGAAAATGGATCAAGCAAATAAATGTAGCCTATCAAGGGTCCTAAATACGATCTTCGGGGCGCAGATTCTTGCGCCCGAACAAAGAAACCAGTCACGCATGCGCCGCTCAATTGTAAACTAGTGTAACCTTATTTGTAAAGCCTGTACTGTCTCTTTAAGAGAACAGCGGTTGTTTTTGACGTCAAGACTGCTCTGCTCTCAGTTCGGTCTTGCTGTCTGAGGAGAGGTACGTTTTTGTTGTCCCGGTTATAGTTTTACATTTATTTTTATTGTGGACGATGTAAACGTAAAGTAAAGGGGATAAGAAATGTTGGTCTTGCTGTATAAACATGCAGCTTGTGTCATTTGTATGTAAACGGTGTGGATTGGGGTTTTGCAGTGGTGAAGCGTCAGGGCCTTCAAGGTATTCAGAGAAGACCCTGGAACTCTCAGATGAAACCAAAAAATCGAATTAATTGTATTAATAAAATGTAATACAATTTAATAACATTTAATAAAATTTAAATAAAATGAATAAATGAGAATCGTATCTGTGTTATATTACAGTGTTACGTTGATTTGTTTGTCTTTCTCGGTCCATGCACGACGCATTTGAGTGGTTTTGTGTTGGAAAAACAATGCAACCAATCAGATATTCTATTTCTGGGTTGCTGGGAAGAATATCCTTCAACCAAAGTATTCCCGCTGACATTGGCCCTTAGACTGAATGAGAGCGTACGTTTGGATTGACAATTTGATCAACCAATCATACCGTGATTTGTAGCCAATGGGCGTATTCTTTCAGATTTCCCCGCAGCTCAATATGGAGCTAGAAGGTGCAAGGTGGTGGCTGGCGCGAGAGTGGATCTAGCGTAGTGTTATGTTTTCTACGTTGTTTTTTTTACGTCAAAATGGCAACAGGTGAAGATGATGTCGTGGCGGATTTATTGTCTGAACCATTTTCAAGACGACCATTTAATGTTAAGATGGACATTATTAAAAAAGGCCGTCCAACACCTGACAATCTGGAGCTGACTCAAGTAGTTAAAGCAGGCTATGTTCGCCATTTTCATAGTAGCAACTGGCAACGATACCCGTGGCTAACGGGCTCTACTAGCCACAAGCGGCTCGACTGATGGGAGTGTTGCTATTTGGGACCGACCAGAGAGCAGGGAATTGGAATTTATTTTGGATCTGAAAAGCGATCATCTTTATGACCTGATGGTGGTCGAACAATTCATCCAGAAGGACAGGAGAATGGATTTGGTCTTTGAGTGAACATCATTGGTGAGTGAGACTCATTTGTCTTTGCTGGTTTTGTCTCAGCGTTGCGTCTCGTTGAGCTGGTTGTTGCATTTTGTTCCCACACACTTGTTGACTGATTAGTTAATGGCTGTCTTGGGTTTGTTAAGCATTGTTGTGCATTTGAATTGAGAGTTTGGACTTGATCTTTCTTTGCATCGCTTAACGTGAAAAGACTTAACGTAACTAAGAGTTACAAAACCGCGATCAATAATCACCTAATTTGCATATGTATTGTCATTAGCACTTTCACCTTTTCACTTTCATTTTGACAGGTGAAAGGGCTAATGACAAGACATATGCCAGAGACATTTGGTGATTATTGATCGCTATTTTGGAACTTAAAGTTCCAAAGTTACGTTAAGCCTTTTCACGTGAAGCGTGTTAGACCGTCCCTTTAACCGATAGCCTGTGTGTGGTGGTCTGTTACGTCACTACATGGACTCTGCTTTACAACTATGGTACACTTGGGAATTGGCTGCGACAATCTGATCTTCCTAAATGAGATAATGCATAAAGTGACTCCTCCGTGACGTCCATCTGACTAGAACTGAATTTTCGAATGGGGGTGGTGGTGATGGTGGGGGTGGTGGTCTACAGCAGGGGTTCCCAAAGTGGGGGTCGCGGGACCCCGAGGGAGGGGGGTCGCGGGACCCCGAGGGGGGGGGGGGGGGGTCGCGAGATGATTTCAGAATCCTCTTGATGTGACCATGAGGTTTTTATTGTTAATAATAACGTGTGCATAGATATTTTTATATATGTACGGGTGACGAATAAAGGAATTTTGATTCCGACAGATTCACGACAGTATCATTTGCAGCTGAAAAAAAAGCCCCACACAATTTTCAATATCACATTACCCCCCCCTACAGAAGGTCCAGTTGTGATAGACACGCTTCGCCACTGGGGTTTTGTAAGTTTATCGTGGACACGTGCTTCCCCAATGCTAGCTACAGGGTCCTCCGTGTGTTTGTCTGCTAATATATGCTGTGGTCGAATGTATTAAGCATTTGTATTTTATTTAATTAGTTGAATTCAGAAGCATTTGTTAATGAGTCAGTTCACGTCTTGCTGTCTGAGGAGAGAATAGTTGTATAGTTATAGTTATAGTTGTGTAGTTCTTGTATAGTTAGTATAGCATAGGTACATAGATTAAACTGTATATTGTATAGTAGTGTAGTGTACATAGGACCCAGTACCTTTTTTAATTTGTAAGCTTAACATTGTATTGCATTTTATCTCAGGACTTGTATCAGGTCTATTTTATTATCTTCTAATTACTTTTGCACAATCGAATGTAAGACCATATTGAGGTATTATTTTTGATGGCACACTGGGTAGTCTTTCTAATATAAGACCATATTTTTTTCTTACGTTTATTTTCTACTAGGTATTACTGTGTTCATAATTGCTGATTGAAGCACCATATAATAAATGTTCTTTCACCATAAGTTTCAAGTTTGTTTATTATTTGTCACAACAAAATACAGAATACTTTATGATGAAATGCTTGTTTCTGTATGAGCCCCTGACATTGTGCTACATACAGTAAAAATAAAGTAAGTAAAAAAAGAAATTAAGCAGTAAGTAAAGGAATGTTCAGTCAATATACATATATACAATACAGAGTAGAATGAGTAACAGTGAGGTTTATATTTATATTATGTATAGTTTTTTATTTTTATTTCTTTAATTCGCCCTCTCGGTCGTTTACATGGAGAAATGGCGCCACCGTCTGGGAAAATGCGGTATTACACAGCAGATATTTTTTACCCTGCGCCCCTCCTACTTCTGGTGTCACCGGCCGCCACTGCCTTCACATCAGCCAGACACTTTTGTTCATCTACCGAAGGAAGACGATCAGCGTGTCAGGTTGGCTGGGCCTTTTAGTGTACTTTTATTTGAGCAATTTACTGGCAATTTACAAGATTAAATGGAACAAAAATTAAGAAAAGTTGAGATACTTTTTCTGAGATTACTGTGCCAATAGAAACACATTTTTGCTGAGCTCACTAAAAAAACAATATAATTTGTCAAATGACTTCTGTCTCTGTACATTAAGATGTGGATTAAATCATTGACCATCTATGTATTTATAAGAAGTTGAAGACTTGATTGAGAGTTTAGAAAGTTGATTTGGTTTCTACAAATTGTCTGCTGTAATTGTGTCCATTATGGCATTATCATTATGCCAAATTGAGTTGCTGCTGGTGCTCAAGTTAGGTGGCCGGGCAAAAAAAGAATGTCAAAAACCTCACCAAATAGTGCTTTCTGACATGCAAACTGATTTATCAACATGTCATTGAAGTCTAGTGAATTGTGGAGATAGACGTCATAGTCCCCAGCCTTTTTGTTTCTCCCCAACATAAAAAGATTGACATTTAGTTGCCATAGGAAACAGATGAAAAGCGGTTTAACTGTAACACCACGGCTTATGTAAAACTATATGCATAGATGACCCTGGGATTTTTGCAATCAGTTGGACCCCACCCACCATCCTTGCGGTACCTTTAATATATGCACAACTACTGCACTATTCCCAGAACCACAAAACTGAGAAGTAGGTGCCATGGACAAGTAGCCCAGTGCTCAGTATACTGACTCACTCTTGACTGACTCCCTGGTCATTTTAATAATATTATGATGATACGATATGGACTTATAGGTCATTCACAGCAAAGCAGGCTTCACCAACGCGATGACAAAATTAGTTTTTGTTAGTTGGTTAACATAATAGTCAGCCGAAGTTGTGACTGCACTAGGCAACTATGCTACTAGCTACAACAAAAAAATGCCGATATCAAAAACCATGCCAATATCCCTAATCCACAGGAAAGAAGCTCAAACAAACTATTTACATATCAGAGAATGAGAGTAAATCTATACTGTGCAAGAATTATAGAGAGTCGCTTAGACCAGGGGTTCCCAACCTTTTTCACCCCCCCCCCCCCCCCCGGACTTTGCCTTTGCTTTTAAAAGTGCACATTCAAAAGAGGCCTCGGTGGCCTTCTGTACATCGCTGCCAGCCCTAACAAACTGTTGTTTCTTTATGAAAAAGTCCCGATCACGCCCGACCGTTTCTGGGTGCATGGTCTGTTGGTGTCTCTTCATTTTGCAGGGTTTCATGCTGTCATTGGCTAGCTTCTCTCTGCATATCACACACTCTGGGCGGGTTTTGTCCGTTCCCTCCATGAAACCTAAGTTAAGATAGCTCTCTAGGTAGGTCCTCATTTTCTTTTTGATTGCAGATGAGCTGTCATCTCCTTTACGTTTTTCAGACATTTTTAGACAAAATATTCACCTTATGAAGTTGGTCGCTAGCTAGCAAGCACAGCAAACTGTTACTACCATGGAAGCTGACACAGTAACGTCAATGTTGGCGCGAATCGGAGGAGTATCAGATTAATTTGTAGAATTTTTATTAAAATTAATTAATCAATAAATTTCTATATTTTATTGTAATGTAGAGACAAGGCTTTTAGCGACAATCATGTATTGCGTTACAATTATATGTAAAAAAAATAAAACAAATAAAATAAAAAAAAATCGAAATATGATATTAGGCCTCAAATCATCTGAGGCCTGGCGCCCCCCCTGCGATCTTTGGCGCCCCCCCAAGGGGGGCGCGCCCCCCAGGTTGGGAACCACTG
>CM050999.1:31816121-31877643 GCA_027704905.1 Muraenolepis orangiensis
ACAGCACATCAAAGCCGGTGTTTGACGTTCACACACTCACATTAGTTCCTCTTCATCCTCTTCAATGGAACACCCCTCCATCCACAAGCGAAAGAGAAAGAATTCCGGGATTAATTGATTGATTGATTGATTGATGTTGATTGTAGGCGGATATAGATTAATAAACTGAGAGCAAACTTGTGATCCACTAACCCAATATCAGTATTCTCGGAGCACTTATTTTGTATGAAAATGTCCCATTTGTTCTCTCTCCATCTGATCGTTGAACAGAGTATGGACCCCTGATGAGAACCACAGACCCTAATGTCTTCAAGACTTGGTTAAACTCAACCACGGTATCTGGTGGCGGAGATTTTCCTGAAATGAGCCTGTCGGGCCTTCAGGTGAGTTCTGAGTGGATCAGGTGGTTTCAGAGAGCCTCCAGAGGACTCGCTGCTGCTGTTTGTCTTGTGGTTGTTGGTGAAATGAAAACCTGAACTACACCTCCCAACATCTGCTTTTTCCGTTGCAGTTGGCCTTAGCTGGTGCACCACCTGGTTCTGAAATTTTCCTTTTCACTGATGCAACTGCAAAAGACATTCATCTAGAAGGCGCAGTGATTGCACTGATTGAGCGAACCAAGACTGTGGTAGGTAGCTTCCAAAACGGGTCTGACAATAGATTCAGGACAATAAAAATGTAATCCTTCTCACTTTTTTCTTTTTTAACGTCAACTTTATGCTTACCGGCTCATTCACATTCTCGCTCAGTTCCTTGAGGAAAATTAATAGCAATGACCAGACCAGTCGAATGTCAGGATCTGAATCCCAACTCTACAGTGCACTGGCGCATGCTTCAGGAGGTCAAGCCATTCAAGTGTCAAATCTCACGCTCCATTGTCCCCTCACTCGAGAACAAGACCCCAAAATACTTGAAGTTCTTCACTTGGGGTCAAGATGTGTTCCCCACTTGGAGTAGGCAATCCACCAACCATGGCCTCGGATTTAGAGGTGCAGGTCATGGGCGACCCCGGTCATATGCCTAATCTAAATCCACAAAGCACATGTAGATGCTGTACATTTAGATGACCCCAATGCCCCCCTCCAGGATCCTTGCGAGAGTGAGAAGCTGGTCGGAAGCTAGTGCGAAGCTAACACTCCATCGTCGCGAGACTTCAGACACAGCACCCTGAAGCATTCATCGCGATATCTGGGGACTTCAACCACGTGACTCTGGCTGCAACACTGCCCACCTTCAAGCAGTTTGTGGACTGTCCCACCAGGGAAAACAAGACACTGGACCTGCTGTATGCCAATGTTAAGGAGGCATACAGCGCCACTTCCCTTCCTCCTCTTGGAAGGTCAGACCACAACCTCATCCACCTGTATAGATGGATGGCCCTGTATAGGCCTCTAGTCCAGCGGCTGCCTGTGACCACAAGGACTGTGAGGAGATGGACTGTGAGGACTTGCGGGGCTGCTTTGAGTCAACAGACTGGGATTTCCTCTGTGATTTGCATGGAGAGGACCTTGATGATCTCACTGAATGTATAACAGGGTACATCAATTTCTGTGTGGACTTCTGTGTGTTGTTCCCACTGAGACTGTACGCTGTTTCCCCAACAACAAGTCGTGGGTCACCCAAATTTGTTTTTCAATAGATTCAATGAGTGGGCTCCGGTCTACCCCCCCTCCCCCAGCTCCTCTACAACCATTCCCCTCCAGCCCCCCAGCCCTGCTGTCCCCCCTCCCCCACCGTCCCTCTCCAGCGACAACATACCTGTTCTCTCTCCCCCACCACCACTACCTCACCCCTCCCCCATCAACACAACAGAGACTCTTTCTGCCCCCACACACGGCACACAGACCTTCACAGCTGAGCAGGTGAGGAAAGTGCTGTGCAGGCTCCATCCAGGCAAGGCTGCTGGTCCTGACGGCGTCAGCCCGAGGGTCCTCAAAACATGTGCTGCCCAGCTTAGTGGAGTCCTGCAGTACATATTCAACCTGAGCATGAGACAGAAGAGGGTCCCTGTGCTGTGGAAGACATCCTGCCTGGTGCCGGTTCCGAAGAAGGCACGTCCCAGCACCTCTAACGACTACAGACCGGTGGCGCTGACGTCCCACGTGTCGAAGTCCTGGTCCTGTCGCTTCTTCGGCCCCTGGTCAGATCATCGCTGGACCCTCTTCAGTTTGCCTACCAGCAGAAGCTGGGAGTGGAGGACGCCATCATCTTCCTGCTTCATCGTGCCTACGCCCACTTGGACAGACCCGGGAGCACTCTGAGAATCATGTTTTTTACTTCTCCAGTGCGTTCAACACCATCCGGCCTGCCCTGCTGGGGAGTAAGCTGACGGAGATGAAGGTGGACTCTTCCCTGGTTTCCTGGATTACAGACTATTTGACGGGTCGTCCACAGTTTGTCAGACTGCAGGACTGTGTGTCTGACACTGTGGTCAGCAGCACTGGTGCTCCACAGGGAACGGTTCTTTCCCCATTCCTGTTGACCCTTTACACCTCAGACTTCCAGTTCAACTCGGAGTCCTGCCATCTGCAGAAGTTCTCGGACGACTCTGCAGTTGTTGGTTGTGTCAGCGAGGGAAACGATGAGGAGTACAGGGGCGTAATGGACTCCTTCGTTGAGTGGTGTGAGCTGAACCACATGCAGCTCAACACAGACAAGACGAAGGAGATGGTGGTGGACTTCCGCAGGAGGAAATCTACCCCCACACCCATTTACATCAAGGGTGTGTCCGCAGAAGTTGTTCAGGAATATAAATACCTGGGAGTTCACCTGGAAAACAAACTGGTCTGGGCCAAGAACTCTGAGGCTGTGTACAAGAAGGGCCAGAGCCGTCTCTACTTCCTGCGGAGGCTCCGGTCCTTCAACGTTTGTAACACGATGCTGAAGATGTTCTACCAGTCGGTGGTAGCCAGTGCCATCATCTCCGGTGTCGTGTGCTGGGGAAGCAGGTTGAGGTCAGCAGACGCTAACAAGATCAGCAGGATCGTCAGGAAGGCTGGCGCTGTCCTGGGGATCCAGCTGGACTCCTTGTTGGTGGTGTCTGAGAGGAGGATGCTGCGCAAGCTGCGTAGTATCCTTGACAACAACTCTCACCCTCTCCATCAGGTGCTGACCTCATACAGAAGCACCTTCAGCAACAGACTCATTCCACCCAGGTGTACCACAGAATGCCACAGGAAGTCCTTTCTTCCTGTGGCCATCAGTCTCTATAATTTATCTACCTCGGGTCGTGAGAGGGACAGTGGAGACTCAGTGACCTGAGGCCAACATACTGTTATTATTTTTTTTTTGGTCAATGCACTGTAAATCCTTTCACTGTAATTTTGCACTGTAAATTCTATTTCTATTTCACTTTTCACTTTTCACATGTCACTTTTTCAGTATTCATCTGAATACATTTAGATTTCATTTGGAGTTCATTTAGTTATATTTTGTTTATACT
This sequence comes from Muraenolepis orangiensis, assembly GCA_027704905.1. Taxonomy (NCBI): domain Eukaryota; kingdom Metazoa; phylum Chordata; class Actinopteri; order Gadiformes; family Muraenolepididae; genus Muraenolepis; species Muraenolepis orangiensis. The sequence continues at coordinate 31,819,564 of CM050999.1, forward strand.
AGTTTTGTTTAGTTTGTTTGTTGTTATTTAGTTTTTAGTTTTTAGGAATTAGTATATTTTTGTGTGCATTTATTCCCCCTGTTTCAACTGTTGCACCTTAATTTCCCTCGGGATAAATAAAGTTATCTTGAATCTTGAATCTTGAATCTTGGTCCAGTTGTTCCACAAGCAGGACGGATTCGGCATTGTTCCTTTTCAATCTGAGGCTCGACTATCGGCCAGACCCTCGTTTCCAGCACCTTGGAGTAGACTCCCCCAGGGAGGCTGAGCAATGTCATACCCCTGTAATTGCCACATCTCTGGATCTCTTTTTTGAACAGGGGTACCCGCCACGACTGTCACTGCCGCTCCTAAGGCACGGTCTCAGACTTCCACGTTGAAGTTGAAAAGTGTGTCATCATGAAAAAATGGCTGTTATGCAGCTCATTGTCTCAATAATTTAGCTGGTTGATAGTGTGTGTGTGTGTGTGGTTGTTGTTGGATGAAAAGCGAATGAAGCTGCGAGAAGCATTAATTATTATTATTATTGTTATTATTATTATTACTACTACATATCATTATTAGGCTAGCATTATTAATATTGGATATACCAAAAGAAAGATTCAAGGTTCAAGATTTTTATTTGCCATTTGCAACAGTACAATGGAATGCTGACTCCTCATTCCCTCCCGCAGTATGCATTTCTAAAACACAATAATATATAAAATACTATAAACAATAACAATTACAATAAAAATAACAATAATGTAACTGATGGATATTGTTATTTTTATTGTAATTGTTATTGTTTATAGTATTTTATATATTATTGTGTTTTAGAAAATAACAATAATGTAACTGATGGATAAGCGGCCAAAATGAGTTTCCTCAGGAGGGTGGCTGGTATCTCCCTGAGGGATAGGGTGAGAAGCTCAGTCACTCGTGAGAGACTCGGAGTAGAGCCGCTGCTCCTTCGCGTAGAAAGGAGCCAGTTGAGGTGGTTCGGGCATCTAGTAAGGATGCTTCCTGGTCGCCTCCCGAGGGAGGTTTTCCAGGCACATCCAACTGGGAAGAGACCACGGGGCAGACCGAGGTACAGGTGGGGTGATTACATCTCCACACTGGCCTGGGAACGCCTCGGGATCCCCCAGTCAGAGCTAGTCGATGTTGCCAGGGAGAGGGAAGTTTGGAGTCCCCTGCTGGAGCTGCTGCCTCCGCGACCCGATTTCGGATAAGCGGGAGAAGATGGATGGATGGATAACTGATGGATAATTTGTACATGTGTTGAAAACATAATGATGAGTTTTCTAGAGCAGAGTTTGTTGGTATTATTTGAGATACAGATTACACAGACTGAAAATGTGTATTAACTATTGATGACGTATCATTCAGGGCTCAGATTTTCCGATATAATATTTGGTGTGGGGGTCCAACGAAAAAAGGGTTGGGAACCACTGGTCTTAGCCCATACTGGTGTTGTCGAACCCAACTAAAGAAAATGCCAGTGGCACTAATCAAGAAACATCAAGAAATGGGCTCCAGGAAAAACGTAGCCTGGGCCAGATGACAGTCAAGAACCAGGAAGGACCGGACTGGCAACATTTTTCAAAGTTATTTTTTTGGAAACATTTTCAAAAAACCGCATGCGCATGCGCGGTTTATCGTGCACACATTGAAGCGAAAGAACTGGAACTTCCGATATCCTGGGTATGCGTATAGGGGCGGATGTAGAAAAATATTCATGGGGTGGCAAGAGGGTGGCAGGAGATTTTGAGGGGTGGCATCCCCTGGTAGAAGTATATGCTGATTTAATCATATCGAAAGAGTCATATCATTCAATGTTAACTTGGAAAGCCACAATATTGATATTTTAACTCAATATTCCATTAGCACTTCCACCTGTCAAAATATAAAAACCAAAATCCTACCATTATGGAAGTTATGTGATGTTAAGCCTTTTCTTTACAATGGCATGGATGGAGAGGAAAACACTCACATAACATCCGTAATAGTAGGATTTAAGTTTAGATATTTTTGATGGTAATGGAAAGACATATGCCAGAGACATTTGATTGATCATTGATCGCAGTTTTGTAACTCTTTAGTTACGTTAAGCCTTTTTCACGTTAAGCGTTTTAGACTGTCCCCAACACCCACCCGGAATGGCGTATAGGAGACGACCAATGGCAGAAGTCAGAAGGAGGAGGTAGGCGTCGACGCTTCGGACGTAGACTTCTTACACCACCTCCCTCCCATTCGTCGTTCATTCCTGACGCCCTGCCCCACCCAGCCTATGATACTTTGTTGCTGGTTTCAACAACGTGTCACGGTTACAGTGGGTGACAGGGGGCGTGGCCAAGGCGCGGGCTTTGGTGGCGCACCCACACACCTGTCTGCAATTATGATTAGGTTAATCACCTCACCTGGGGGTATATATACCCTGGCGTCTCTTGACTTTGTTGCTAGATCATACGTTGTACTCCCTGGATGACACCGTACCAGCCTTCCGGTAATTATACTTACCTGTCCCGGACCATTCGCCTGTCTACTACCTGTCGGTGCTCCACTGATCGACCTCCCGTTATCCAGACTCCTCGCCTGTCCCGGACCATTCGCCTGTTTACTACCTGTCGGTATACCGCTGATCGACCTCCCGGTATCCAGACTCCTCGCCCGTCCCGGACCATTGGCCTGTCTACTACCTGTCGGTACTCCGCTGATCGACCTCCCGGTATCCAGACCCCTGGCCTGTCCCCGATCACTCTTTCGTTGTATTTACATTAATAAAGCCTCCCGTTATCCCTTCTATGGTCTTTGGTCTGCGTTCTGGGTCCTACCAACACCACTCGTTGAAACACAACAAATCTCAATCAGAGAAATTAGGGCCTCTGCTGCATATGTGGCCTCCGTCTTCTCTGTCCTCCTGGGACCCCCCGGGGCCCTCGGGTTTGCCATACTGCCAGGTGACTCCTTGAACCACCAGAAAATTACTGAAGAAGCACTTTTCAGTGCCACCCTTCTGGCGTGCCGCAGTCTCGCCCAATCTGTGGGGACCGGCTTCAACTTTCCTGTACGTAAGAATCTCCCGCAAAACAAATGTCTTTGTTCAAATGAAATTGTGTGTTTGTTGTGTGTGTGTGTGTGTGTGTGTGTGTGTGTGCGTGTGTGTGTATGTGGTCGCGCACCTGCGTGTGTGTGTGTGTGTGTGTGTGTGTGTGTGTGTGTGTGTGTGTGTGTGTGTGTGTGTGTGTGTGTGTGTGTGTGTGTGTCAGTGACGTGCGGTCAGGGGAGGCAGTGCCTCCCCTGCCATCATGAAATGTAAAAAAATAATAATAATGATTTAATATATATATATTTGTTCACTGATCTGTGATAGAAATGTAATTTTTGTATGATTCCAATCATTCCAATCATTTTTATAGTAAATGTCGCTGAATTTGTGTATTTTTCTGTTCAAATCTGAGGGAAAGACGCAAAGGGAGGCAGCGACGAGCTGAGCCTCCTCTCGGATTGTTCAATCCCTCCCAAACTGGGCTGAGCGCATTGATCTCTCCGTATGCCACCAATGGAATGGCTGTACACACTTTTATTATATGTCCTCACATTCCATAGTCTAGGTCATGTATTTCACCTATGTGTATAACATATTAGTCTTGCTGATCTGACATAACGCCGCAGTGAAAAAGCAGGAAGGGAGGCAGCCAGTACCTCTGCCTCCCTGAGGGGGCGTGTGTGAGCACACAGGCGTGTTCTGCTATTGCTCTTCTCCACGTGTTACAGACAGAGGGCATTGTGGGTAATATGCTAGCTAAGAAAGTCAAGTAGAGAAAGTCAAGTGCACCGCATCAGTCCGTTGATATTTATTGTTTGCCCTGACTGGAAAAAATGGAAGATTATATATATCAAGGCCGTAACCATGGAGTCAACATTGGGGGGGACCAAAAATTAAATCCAAATTTGAATACTAATTTCCTGCCATTCTAAAGGAAAATATATAAAAATTCACTAACACATGGGATACATTTTTTTACCATAATGTCTAATTGTGCAATGTATTACATCGCTGTATTTTATTTTGTTTAGCTTTTCTTGTTTCATTGTATGCTATGGCAGAGATTAGGGATGAATTAAGTACAACTATAACCATAATCATATTAAAGCATTTCAATCCGCAATGCTTTAATATGCAATGCTTTTAATACGCAATTTCAGTAGAAACAGGAACACTTTATCGCCCATTTGTTATACTGTCACGACTCGCACTAGCTGCTTGCCGCTCAATCAAAATCAAAAGACCCCCCACTTCCTCCCAGACACCCGCCCAAAAAGCCCAACCCTGAAGCAAAGGACCCAAAAACCTTTTTGCGCTTATCGTTGGCACTGATAAAACACTGGCATATTCCTTCAAGGTCCAGTCTGTCCAGTTTCTTCTGGTGCACATGACATATGGCCACATTATTCTGCCTTATTTGACTCATCTATGATCTAAGCCAGGTCTTAAGCCTCCTCAGGGCACTAAAACTCCTCTCAGCCTCTGCAGAAGAGGCAGGGACGACCAACAGAAGCCTTACTAAAGCTTCCACCTGACCGAAGAGACCTCTCACCTCTGGCACCATTTCCCGAATAATGCTAGCAACATCTGAGCTTGTTTCATAGGTGTAATTAGCCCCAAACATGGCCAGCTGCACTTGCAGTAGTCTTGAATTCAATTCATGATACTCGTCTACCACCTTGGCCATGTCTCTGTGTAGCAGCACATTTTCAAGCTGCTGCAGCTTGTGGAATCCAGCTTGTTCAAACCTCTATATGAATAGAGTATTCACTGTGTCCAAGGCATTGTAGAATTGGACTCTGTACAAGGACTGGGCATCGGGATGGATATGGGCTGCAGCCTGACCGGTGTAACGCTTTGTAGGTTTGCGGACATCTGAATTGGTTGTAGGTCCAACACAGCAGTTGCTTTTTTGACATCCAAATGCTCCTCCGTTCGCTTGTCCTGCATGCTTGTTTTGACATGGTCTACAGCCTCCAACATGCCTGAAACGGTGTGTTTCCTAAGCTGCAGGAGGTGTTCAGTCACTCCAGATCCCCCATCAGGTCTTCAAGTGAGCTGCATGATGCCATTTCTTCAAGGGCCATCAGCACTGACTCATACTGCATGAGAACTGAGCAGGGGTACGTACAGTCCACCTGATGGGACAGAGAGGCTTCAATGAGGTGAAACCATGCTCTGATTTTGCCATATCCTGGAAAATCAACTTGAACTTGCCAGATTGATTAAAGAAGCCCCCCAATTCATGGACCAGACCTATTGAATCTCTTACTAGTGGAGAGGCTCCACAGCCTGCGTAATTAAGTTCACGTAGTGCGGACCACAGTGACAATACACAGCCAGCGGTTGTTCTTTTCTTAAAATGGCTTGCACTCCCTGCAATCGTCCAGCCATGTTTGCGGCACCATCATAAGTTTGTCCCTTGAGTTGAGACAGAGGAAGGTGTAGGCGGTCATTACATCACATACCACCTTGGCTATATTTTGCCTCTTGGTAGAGTCCCAGGAGTTCTTCTTTTGGTTGTACAGAGCGCACACATATTGACTCCTGCTCAACTCCTGATATATTCTGGGTGCCATCAATAATAAATGAACTGGACCACTGGCATTGGTGTTATTTCCGACACAATTTCTTTGACGATTGTATTGGCCATCAGCTTCAACAGTTTGTTCTGCAATTCCGGACTGGTGAAATCGAAGTGACCTTTTAGCCAGGTCAGCTCTGCATCGCCCGTTGCCTTGTACTTTAGAACCTGGCTGTTGTGCGTCGCCAACTATGCTGAATGGTTGCACAGTTTCTGTTTTATTCATGTATTATGTTTAGTTTAGTTCCAGGGTTTTATTTCTATAGTCTGTCTTCCTCCCGCCCACTGTGATTGGTTATGTCATTATTGTTTGCACCTGGTAATGTCTCCTAGCATAAATAGGTCCAGGCAATCACTGTAACGTTGCCAGATTGTCTCGTTGTGTTATGCCGAGTTCTCCAGCGTTCAGGTTCCACGTCATGCCACGCCACAGTCAGGTTTTTGGTGATTAGTTATTTTGCCTTTGAGCTTTTCAATCATCGAGTGACTTTTTGTGTTGGACCTTGCTTTTTTCAGTAAATACTCTTTTACTTTATCACTGTGTCTACATTCGTGCTTTTGGGTCCACACCGTGTACGTCCGTGACAGTACAATCTGGCCAGAACATGGACCCAGCCAATCCAGACGCAGTAACAGCAGCCTTACACGCACAGGGTGCGCGCCTGCACCATCACGAGGAGCCGTTTGCAGTCGTGCTGCAGGCCTTGAGAGGACTCACGGACCAACATCAGGCTCTCCAGGCTACACTCGACACCCACATCAGACCCATAGCAGAGTCATATCAACGTATGTTCGCCGATATGGAGGCTGGACACAGACCGCCTGCAGCTTCACCGCCACCAGCGGACCCAGCTCAGGGAGCTCATGTTACGCCTCGTCTGGCCTCTCCGGAGAAGTTTTCTGGAGACTGGTGATTGTAGACCTGTTTCTCATTCAGTGTGATTTACATTTCAAATTGATGCCTTATGTTTATAGTACAGACTATGCCAGGATAGCATTTATTATATCCCACCTGTCTGGCCGAGCGGCCGCATGGGCTACTGCTGAATGGGAAAGAAACTCTTTAACATGCCAATCTACTCTATTGTTTATTCAAGCTTTTAAGAGAGTTTTTGATCAGGTCACACCAGCTAGGGAAGCAGCTCAGACGCTAGGGAGAATCAAACAACGTCAGCGTAGGGTAGCAGATTATGCAATATAATTCTGCACGATGGCAATAGACTGTGACTGGAATGACGCTTCTCTTCGGGACACTTTCAGGAACGGATTGTCAGAAGCCATCAAAGACCAGCTGATGCCTCTAGACCTTCCCACAGACCTAAAGTCAATGATAGCATTAGCTATCAAAATAGACCTGCGAATGATAGACAGGGAGAGAGAGAGAAAGCAGGTTGCAGTTCCATCCGGAGTTGTCGGTAGGAGCTCGTCTGTCTTCCCCCCCGTCTGGAAAACTCTGTCATGGTGATCACCGGCCCACAGCGCCCTCTGTTGCTTCGGAGGAACCCATGCAGGTTGGAAGGACCAAAGTGTCTTCAGAGGAACGTCATCGCCGCCTGCTGGACGGGAGTTGTTTTTTCTGCGGGCAACAGGGGCATTCAGGCACTCTGGGGCTGATGAAAGTTTTTTAGATAAGAAATTAGCGCTTAAATTAAACCTTAACCTGAAAACCTAAAGCTTAAACCTGACCCGGATCCTGTTATTCTCTCCTGTAAAGGCAAATGCACTAGATGGGTGCCTACTTTTCACAGTCACTCATTGCACAGAAGCTATTAAGATGTGTATCAATGACAATCATGAGGAGGAGATCATTTTTTATGTCATGGAGTCTGTGCAACACCCTTTAATTCTGGGGTTCCCTGGCTCGTGAAACATAATCCAGTTATCAACTGGCGATCAGGGGAGGTTAAGGGGTGGGGAGAGGAATGCAAGCTGAAGTGTGACAAGAAAGTGGTCATAGTGAGGAAACTATCTACTGAAATAGTCACCGATACTAACTGTCCGAAGTCACCTCATGATTCTCTTTCTGACTACCCAGACTTATCGAAGGTTCCGACTTGCTATCATGACCTCAAGGAGGTATTCAGTAAGTCTAGGGCAACCTCGTTACCACCTCATCGTCCCTATGATTGTGCCATTGACTTGATTTCAGGATCCACAATTCCAAGAGGTTGAATGTATTCCCTCTCTGCTCCGGAAAATGAGGCCATGAGGAAGTACATCACCTCTTCACTCGAGGCAGGACTCATTCGACCTTCATCCTCCCCCGCCGGAGCAGGTTTTTTTAGTAAAGACTCTTTTACTTTATCACTGTGTCTGCATTCGTGCTTTTGGGTCCACACCGTGTACGTCCATGACACTGGCTGAAATTCCCACTCTCCTTCTCTCTGATCGCCTCGAAAAGCCAGACTTTGCCACGCCAAGTACCTCACACCCCCAGCAATCTTTATCAGATTTCTTCTTGCTTGTTGCTGCCGTCTTTCAAGCTCACGTGAAAGTTGCACATTAACAGGCTTTGGCTCCTGAATCCTAGTCATCACAGCTAATGTGTGACACTGGCTGTCTTTATGCACACAAAATTTGTCCGGTTCAGCGGTTTCGTTCCTTCCCTCAACTATGGGTTTTAACTATGGGTCATGACCGAAAGGACAAGATTGAGGATACAAATGGACAAAAGAGGTTTTCTTAAGGAGGGCTGACTTCTCTCGAGAAGCTCGGTCACCCATGAGACTGCTCCTTCGCATAGAAAGGAGCCAGTTGAGATGGTTCGGGCATCTACTATGGATGCTTCCTGGTCGCCTCCCCAGGGAGGTTTTCCAGGCCCATCCAGCTGGGAGATAACCATGGGGCAAACCGAAGAACAGATGGGGTGATTACATCTCCATGCTGGCCTGGGAACACCTTGGGATCCCCCAGTCAGAGCTGGTTGATGTGGCCATTTTCCTTTTTTTTCAATCCTTTTAGGTTCTTAGAAGAGACACATTCATAAAGCATCAATACCAATTCATTTGGGTTAGTGATTATTTTTAATTACATTTTTGAAGTTCTCACGGTACAAATAAATCTATCCAGACGTCCCTTAAGGGTCCAGTTGGCCTATATACCAAGTTTCAGACATTTAAGTTCACCGGGAGTTATAGCACCCTCTGTTGGCCAAGGCATCCCTAACTTTCTGGACCTGCTTACCGTTGATACAAATATGTGTACCAAAGTGCAATACCCAGAGCAAAAACAATATGTATCCACAAATACACTGAATCCACGGAATATCTTAATATATAACATAATAATAGGAATAATAATAATGATAATAATAATAATAATAATTATTATAATAATAATAATATTAATAATGTAATAATAGTATATAAAAATAATATAATAATACAAATATAATAATAACAATAATAATACTAATTACTAATTACTACTACTACTAATTACAATTATTAGTATTCAATTCATATGTTTATTATTATTAATATTAATATTAATATTATTATTATTATTATTATTATTATTATTATTATTATTATTATTATTATTATACAATGTATATAGTTCCTTTTGTAATATGATATGACTTTGAATGTGTTCAAATAGCTTTGTGGACTCTGGAGAGATGCTTCTAGCAAGAGCTTCTCCATCTGTATATGGTTGGGATGCTTGGTGCACTCCCTCAGATCCCTTAGGGTGGACTCACTGGACCTCAGGATGGGAACCACTGGGCTAGACAGCCCAAGACCAAGTAGTCATAGTCTTGTCATTAATGGAACACAATACACACAAACAAGCATTGGACCATGAAGAAAAACAAGCAAATAATTTCCCGGATTTATTCAAGATGATACACCAACTCACAAACACATGTATCAATTATATTCTATAAACAAGTTTATATAAATGAGTGAACAGAAAAATCCACTGAATGAATTACACCCATTATCAATTAACATTTTTGTGGACAACAACATTGCCAAGAACTTATGCCCTGTGCTTCTTACGACCGGCAAATCAACACTGAGCCATCACCATGAAGCCCAGCATAACCAAGATGGTTTGCCAGAAATAACAAGAGCTCGACATTCGAAGATTTGTAGCCAGGCTGGTGGTGGTGCTGGTGTCAATGCTGCTGGTGGTGGTGGTGGTGGTGGTGGTGACGGGCGGTCCCGCAGTAGTGCTCGCCGCATTTCTGATGGTTTCGGAACAAAAACCCACATTACCAGCCCCGTCCACGGCCACCAGCTTGAAGTCCGGAGAGCAGCAGGAGGCGTTGTACACCACGAGGGTTACGTTCTCCCCGTCGGGTCCCAGCATGGTGCTGGTGTTGAGCGTGCCGTTTCCTTTCTGGAGAGCGATGCGGTCGATGCCCGTACTGTTGTCATCCGTGAGGTTAGCCCTGACCTCCCAGGTGAATTGGGAGCAGTTGGGGGTGCAGTTATCCTCCACACTCATAACCCGGCACACGGGCTTGCTGTTGTCCGTCGCCTGTGGAGCGCAGGGAGGAACGACGTGGTGTTAAGTCTCGCCAACAATTTACTTATTTTGAATGACCAGACAAAGACAGTTAATAGCTAAATGGACTGCATTTATATAGCGCTTTTTTAACCATTGCGGCCACTCAAAGGGCTTTACAAGTCAAGCACTCACACTCACCCGTTCATACACACATTCATACACCGAGGGCAGAGGCAGACATGCAAGGAGATCGCCAGCACGTCAGGGGAGCAGTTAGGGTTAGGGTGTCTTGCTCAGGGACACCTCGGCACTTGGCTAGGAGGAGCCAGGGAATCTAACCAGCAACCTTCCGGTTGTCAATGGCCAAATAAATGTTTGGGGGGGGCAGAAGCTCAGGGACATGGCTTGGGACTCGGAAGGTCGCTGGTTCAAGTCCCCAAACTACATGGCCACTGCCGAGGTGCCCTTGAGCAAGCTACCAGACCTCTACACTGCTCTCCCGGGTGGTGTATATAAAATAGCTGCCCACTGTTCCTAATACTAGGAGGGGTTTAATGCAGAGAAACAAATTGCACTGTGTGTGTACATGTATGTGACCAATAAAGATCATTCAATCCTCCAGATTTATATTCACATTTCAAATACATGATGAATTACCCTGGAAACAATAGACAATCGCAGAACGACATAGTTGGTGTCATTGCCCCCAGGTGACTGAGCCTGAATAGTCAGGGTGACTGCAGTTCCTGTTGGGGTGTCGAGGCGGGTTGTCAGGTTAACTGCTGCCATTGGCACTGCCGCCAGAGGCCAGTTCCAGCTGGCTGGGGAACGTGGAATTCAAACCCTGGTCGTTGGTCGCCTGGATGGTGAAGTTTCCTCCTGTTCCATTGGTTGTCACGGTGAAGGGGACTGAGAAGGAACTTCCTGGTTCCAGGAGGCCACCGTCGAATGTTGTCTGAATGTAAAGCCACATGCGCATGAAGTCATCGGTCATGTCATGTCATCGACCACTTTATACCTAGTAGACTTGGTCTTTGAGCAACTGTAAACTGTAAATGATATATTACCATCACCAACATTTGCACTCTGGTTAGATGCTAAACTATTTTTGCTGTACTGTACTTGTGCAATGACAATAAATTTGAATCTAATCTAATCTAATCTAATGTACCTGAAAAATCTTGTTCTTACTACTGTGCGTACATAGATAATGTGATGCTCTCTCATGTTTTTCTGTCAAACCCATCTCTGGTATTGGGTCAGAAACTGGACAAATGGACAATATGAAAACTGGTATGTTAGGCTGAACGCTCACCGTTACAGTGAGAGCGGACGCTCTGAGGCTGCCGGGCGACTGCCTTTGGAAGTCATTCGTCGAAGCCCTAGACGTACCGTCGGCCCTCCCCTTCAAACGCACCACAAAGTCCCCTGAGGGGATGGTGTCAAAACGGGCCAAGAAGTCTCCTCCTCCCAGAGCCTCCACTTCACCGCTCAGTTCTCCTAACGCTCCTGATGCTTCCACCAGCGACACATTAGTGAGTGTGCCGGAATCCAGGCCGGTCAGGGTTAAGAGCAGGGTCGCATTGCCACCTAAAAAGAAAATAACATGCCCAAAAAAACATAAGATACAATAACACAATAAGACACTGTGTATTACATACATCGGTATGTATATGGATTCGTCAAGGTTTACCGGCTACAGGGCGGTTTTCTAAAACATCAAACCCTTCAGAAGCACCCTGGAAGAACTGCACAAAGTCAAACAGGAAGTCAATTCCACTCTGACCTGAAAAATAAACCAGAGACATGTGCTCAAGACCCTCAAAGTGGTTCATTATATACAGGTTTGGATTGATTCAACATTCAATATGTTTTATGGAAATTAACTAATTAGTTAAATTGGAAACTAACTGACACAAATATACAAAATCAAAGGATGCATTTGTTTACCCATGATCTTTATAGTGTAAGGGTCCATTGAAAGTATTGTTATTTCCCAAACTCCAGCAGCTGTTGTATTTATCTGCAAAGTTCTGAAATCACCCACAACCTTCATTGTGGCTAAAGAGTCATTTGAGCTGTTAATATTTTGCGAAACACCTGTTGAAACAAATGCATAAGAGATCAGTTAAAGTGACGAGACACAGGTGGTTTTTACCAGTCAATTGTCTAATCAGGTGATGAATAATAACCTTACATGGAACGTATGTATTGAACAATTGAGGTATTGTTCTCACTGATACCGTCTCTCTACACTAATTTTTACAAAACGTCCTATCCAAAACGTAATTAATAATTTAAGGAAACCTAGCTACTGTATTGGGTCATTACCTGAGGGGCTGGTAAGGGTAAAGTTAAGGATATTTCCAGTGATGTAAATGTTAAGGTTTCGCAGCGACTCGTCCACGGAGAAGGAGAAATTCCTATTGTTCTCCCGTGGTGGCCTGAAGAAGAGTCACGTGGGAGGAAGAGAACACGCAACAGAAAGTCGTCGTCTCCTAAAAGGTCCGTTACGATCGCGGTGGCCACGGACAGCACCCTGTTTGGCACTTGAATGGCTTGACCTCCTGAAGCATGCGCCAGTGCACTGTAGAGTTGTGAATCTGATTCAGATATTTGACTGGTCTGGTTATTGCTATTCATTTCCCTCACGGAACGGAACGAGATTGTGGATGAGCCGGTAATTATAAAGTTGACCTTAAAAAAGAAAAAACAGTGAGTTACATGAGAAGGGTTAAATGTTTATTGTCCTGAATCTATTGTCAGACCCGTTTTGGAAGCTACCTACCACAGTCTTGGTTCGCTCAATCAGTGCAATCACTGCGCCTTCTAGATGAATGTCTTTTGCAGCTGCATCAGTGAAAAGGAAAATTTCAGAACCAGGTGGTGCACCAGCTAAGGCCAACTGCAACGGAAAAGGCAGATGTTGGGAGGTGTAGTTCAGGTTTTCATTCAACCACCACAAGACAAACAGCGAGCTCCTCTGGAGGCTCTCTGAAACCACCTGATCCACTCAGAACCTCACCTGAAGGCCCGACAGGCTCATTTCAGGAAAATCTCCACCACCAGATACCGTGGTTGAGTTTAACCAAGTCTTGAAGACATTAGGGTCTGTGGTTCTCATCAGGGGTCCAAACTCTGTTCAACGATCAGATGGAGAGAGAACAAATGGGACATTTTCATACAAAATAAGTGCTCCTACAATACTGATGGGTTGGTGGATCGCAAGTTTGCTCTCACCAATATCCACCTACAATCAATCAATCAATCAATCAATCAATCAATCAATAAACCTATCGTAGAATTCTTTCTCTTTCACTTGTGGATGGAGGGGTGTTCCATTGAAGAGGATGAAGAGGAACTAATGTGAGTGTGTGAACGTCAAACACCGGCTTTGATGTGCTGTGGAGATTTATTTGTGCGTTGGCTGCAGTGGTACGAAATCCTACCTGGATCATTGAATGGAACGAGGATGTAGAGCGACGGTTCATCTGGCGTTCCCACTTTGCTATCCACGAGAGAGGCTGTGACATTCTTCACGGCGTTGATTTCATCAGACATACTTTCCGTTGTGTCAATGACAAAACACAGAGCTTTGTTCAATCCCTTGGTGATGCCCACCATCCTGATAAGAGTAGAGAACGAGACAGAATGAGACATGACAGAAGGGAACGGAGGACTCACTTTGAGATGCATACTTGACGGAAGACCATTATGTAAACACCACACACGCATATAATATAATTTTAATTATACATTGACATTTTTGATTACATTACATTACATTACAGTCATTTAGCAGACACTTTTATCCAAAGTGACTTACAATAGTGGGTTTCAACAAAGGAAGGTAAGAGAACAACTCGTCACCAGAACTCAAAAGTGCATTTCATTTCTAACAATAGTCTCCAATAACTGAACCAGTGCTCAGGTAGAAGTACAATAATTCAGGCAAAAGTGTAAGGGAAAAAGTAGTTGGAAAATAAGTTGGCAAACAATATGCAACAATATCTAGAACAATATATACCTATCTATAATATGTAATCTACTTTTGACTGACTTAATTGACTTAGCGATACGAGGAAGGATCCGGGAAGTGTGTCCTGAAGAGATGGGTATTCAGCCTGCGGCGGAAGATGGGGAGTGACTCTGCAGTCGTGACCTCCGTGGGTTGTTGTTCCACCAAATTGTGGCCAGGACGGAGAAGAGCCGTGACCGCGTAGATCGGCCACACGGGCCCCTAAGTGAGGGGGCAAGCAGACGGCCCGAAGAAGCCGAACGAAGCGGACGGGTTGGGATGTAGGCCTTGACCATTGCCTGGAGGTAGGATGGAGCAGTACCTTTTACTGCCTTGTAGGCTAGCACCAAGGTCTTGAACTGGATGCGAGCAGCTACAGGTAGCCAGTGTAGAGTCCGAAGGAGGGTAGATGTGTGGGAGTACTTGGGGCGGTTGAACACCAGGCGAGCTGCAGCTTTCTGAATGAGCTCCAGGGGCCTGATGGCAAATGCCGGGGCGCCAGCAAGGAGAGAGTTGCAGTACTCCAGCCGGGAGATGACAAGAGCCTGGGTGAGCACCTGCGCAGCCTTTTCAGTGAGAAAAGGCCAAATCCTCCTGATGTTGTAGAGGAGGAATCTGCAGGAGCGTGTCACTGATGCAATGTTTGCCGAGAACGACAGTTGGTCGTCCAGGGTCACACCCAGATTCCTTGCGGTCCGAGTAGGTGTCACCACAGCATCATCAATGGTGACAGCCAGGTATTGGTGCGGACAGCCCATTGCCGGGAAGAACACTAGCTCAGTCTTGTCCAGGTTGAGCTTTAGGTGGTGCATCGACATCCACTTTGAGATGTCTGCTAAGCACGCGGCATTGCGTGTTTCCACGAGTGTCCGAGGGGGGAAACGACAAGACCAGTTGGGTGTCGTCAGCATAGCAGTGGTAGGATAAGTCATGGGAGTGGATAACAGCACCAAGGGACGTTGTGTAGAGGGAGAAGAGAAGAGGACCCAGGACCGATCCTTGTGGAACCCCAGTAGTCAGTCGGCGTGGTTCCGACACAGACCAGTGCCACATGGTATGGCCGACCTGTCAGGTAGGATGCAAACAAGGCTAGAGCAGAGCCCAAGACAACCATCCCCTCAAGGGTGGAGAGGAGAATCTGGTGGTTCACAGTGTCAAATGCTGCAGACAGGTCCAGAGTATCAGGACCGAGGAGAGCGACACCACAGCCCATGCATTTCACTGTGAAAACTTTATGAATGGCAAGCATATTGACAAAACAAAAACGTATTGGCTGATTGTCAATAATTGTGATTCTGATTGGAATCGGATCACCATTATCCAGTGTTAGGCTTTTCAAGATTACCAGATACTGATTATTAGTGCCACCTACTGGATGTAAAGAACAGCATAAAGAATACCTTATAGACATTTAGAGAAATTTCTTAAGAAGTAAAGTGGCTATTTAGTTTGAGACAGCTGTTTAACCATGGTCGTTTGATTAATGAGTGATCAGTGCTACAATTGTGTGTTTATTATTCATTGTGTAAAGACAATGATGATATATGATATCTTATCTTAACTTATTTATATTCAGACTTATTTTATAATTAATTGTACAGTACATTTTTTTCGAGTTATCCACCCTAAATCAACCCTGATTTCTGGATCAAAATGATCCCAATCCGATTTGAAATACGCATTTGCGAGATAAGATCCAGATTATGTCTTGGAATTGATTGTGTACTTGGATCAGATTCCAAAGTGATCGGAATGGTTTTAAACTACAATTCGGCAAAATTGAATAAAGTTTGAACTGCCGGGCCCAGATTAAAGCCTATTTATTGAAACTCAATTGACAGGGTTTACACGGGAGCCGGCAGCCCTGCTCCATAATGATAAAAACATATATATATATATATATATATATGTATTATACCTTACCCTAACCCTAACCCTAACCCTGATAGGAGAGAATTCTGCATAAGCGGAATTGATTGCACATGCATGTTGACAATCCCTGGGTTAAGGGCATGGATAGGAAGAAGAGGTAATGGGTGGTTCACTGTCCCCTGAGGGCATGTAGAGGGACTACAGGTCTGACTCGAGTGCAATAAAAATAAACCATGAACAAATGTTTTCATACCGCAGGAAATCCGTGTCCCCGGCGGCTCCTCGGATGTCATCTAGCAATTGTACAGTTGCAGCTTCCGCGAGGCGGGCTGCAACGTTGTGCAAATTCCCATGCTCGGCAGTCAGTATATCTTTATTTATGCCACCTGTTGGCTCTCTGTCACTCGTTTGGTCAAAGCGTCCTCCGTGGCTGCATTTTCCTGTACACCAAAGTAACACATTTACAAAGCATGACACAAGCTTCTACACACCCACCCCTGCATGCTCAAGATGCAAGAGGCGCACCCACGGCTTCACCTACTGACGTTGAACATGGGGGTCGTAGCCTACAGGAAGTGACCTAGAGATCTAGGACACGGGATCAAACCTGGTGTCTCTATTTGGAGGCTCTAGCCCTACAGAAAGTGATGCAACCCCTCACTGGGAGGTCAGTGGGCGGCAGTAGCTCAGTCTGTTGGGACTTGGCTTGGGAACCGGAAGGTAGCCGGTTCAAGTCCCGGTTAAGTGCGGAGTGAAAACTGGTACTTGGGAAAAAAGGTGCCAGTTCGCCTTCTAGGCACTGCAGAGGTGTCCTTGAGCAAGGCACCAGACTCCTACACTGCTTCCCACGTGCTGTAAATAAAATAGCTTCCCACTGCTGCTAATACTAGGATGAGATAATTGAAGATGTATGTTACAAATAAGAGGTTTTAGATTAGAAGATACTAAAATCAGATAGAGACAGTTTGTCTCTTTTGTATGAATCAGGTCATTAATTACCTTATAAAGATCAATTTGAAGCCTCTAGCCCTACACAAAGTGGTACTTTATGTAGATGACCTAGGGGTCAAGGCCACTATTCAAGAAGTGAGACAGAGATTACTTTAGGGGGATTACTACAATTGTTCTTACTAGTTTTTGTTTATTATTATTGTTTTGATGATCTATATCAGCTGGATGTTAATCACTGGCATAGTGTGTTGTCATTCATGTTGTTGTTGTTTTTATATTTTATTCTAACTTTTCCAGAGAAGTCATTCATATTGTGTTTGAGCTGATGTGCATATCACTTGTTTGGTATATGAGAGGGCTTTCTACGAGGCTGAATAAAGAGCAAAATAGTTCATATTACTAGTAATCGTAATAGTTACTGTCTTGTCTTCATATGCAACATCAGAGGAGAAGTAGAGAGGGTACACAGCAGGAGGGGGTAGAGGACCTTAAAACATCTGGGAACCACTGCTCTCCAGACCTATCGGAAGTGATGCAAATCCTAAAAACCTAAATCTAGTTAGTAGTGAAAGATCATCCTCAAATGGTTACATAAGCAGGAGCCGAATACACATTGAACTATAAAGGCGGCCCTAAACGTCAGCAGGTGAAGCCATGAGTGCCTCCTGCGTCTTTAGCGTGACCAAGCGTACATGCTAATTCAGTCGAGTATGGTACAAGAACAGGCAGAACGTAGAGACAGGCGCACCATGCAGTTACACACAACTCAATTTATATGGCATTTCTAACAGATTATACTCAGATTACAGCTCCTACAGCACTTTAATTGAATGCAAAAAATGAAAAACAAAGGGAATTTACCAGCTGGTTTGGATGAATTTGCGGTGTCAAAATATCCCGTGGTCAGTATTTGGTCTCGAATAATGTCTTCTAGAATGTTGTTCGTACAGTCGTTTCCAACACAGTTTTGACATGTCGGCCTGGTTAAATCTGGAGAAGATTCAGCCAAAATAAATGTCCACGATAGTACTGTAATTCAGTATGTATTTAGGTAACGAATGTGGTTCCGGCGATTATTACTTATGTTTCCAATCGTTGTTCCAACTGTGATTAGGTTATTGTTGGGTATCACATGTCCCAGTTCGACCCAGTTACTGTGACTGTAGAAGTCCTTGAGATTGAAAAGAAAAAGTTAAGTCGTTATTTTTTGTTGTTGTCATTTAGAAGTTGTACATTGTCCCAACTGATTTATTTGGCCCTCTGGTGGATTGGCATGGTACTGCACCTGGAATGGGTTAACCAAAATTGCTTCCCTTATTTAGGAACCCAAACAATCAATACTATTGCTAATTTAGCTACATTTATGGTAAGAATAACAATTATATTGTAACTTGTATTTCAACATATACAATATCTACCTGTTTGTAGCAACTCATAATTACACAACATATGTTATAGTAAAATCATGTCAATAATTTGTGTATTAAATTTAATACTGTATTTATATAAATATATATAGTTATAATATAAATGTTTATAAACAATTTAAGGCTGAAATGTCAGATGAGAAACATTTAGATATTTATTTTTATGTTTCTACAAAGGCAACCTTGTATATCACAATGATCAGTTAAATGTTGCAATGGCTAACATGGAATTAACAAGTCTTTTGTTCATTAAAAAACTGACCAATTCAGAGACAAAATGGCAAAAAAAATTGCAGTTTTGAAGATGGCCTGAAGATGACTCTGGGTGGCATTACAAGTTACTGATGAAATGCTACGGTGAATTGCAAAACAGACAGACAAACAGTGTACAGAAAGTCCTGAAAATCTGTCAACACGACTACCAAGAATTGAGCAGCATGCAGAGGTCGTGAGTTCGAGTCCAGTGTCCAGTCCAGACACTTACTGTTACATTGGTGCCTTGATCCAAATGTAAAATAGGTTTTAGGGGGTGAGTGTAAAGCAAAAGTGCAGTAAATCCAGAAATAGAGATCTGATGTTGGTGCTACTGGAGATTTTGTCCTAAAAATGACTTCAATGCTTCCAGCAAGGGAACAAATAACTATTTCATCAGTTCCAATGGTGGACCACTTGAGGATCTACAACCTAGGACACAGTCCCAATGAACAGGGTCAAAGCCTGCAACATGATGGAGGAAAGGGACATGAAGAAAAAAGGAAAAGCCAGTAAACCAGGAAAATACCATCATTGTGAGATGGTTTGACAACAAAGCGGTGAACCTCCTCTCTTCTTTTGTTGGCATCGAAACCCAGTGGAAAATGTGAAATGTTGAATTCCTAAACAAACATAATAGTTACCAGGCCTGCCATTGTTGAAACACACAACCAGTTCACGGGGGGTGTTGACACTCTTGATACGCTGTCTGCACTTTGCAAGGTCAGCTTCAGATCCCGAAGATTGTACATTTACATACATGTACATGTACATTTGGTGGCACACGGTCACTGTCGACGGCAGTCATCAATGAATGGAACCTCCACAGAAGAGACCAGAAAACACTGAAGACCCGGGAGCGACCCAATGGCCCTACCAAGGCTTCAGGAGCGACCCATGGCCCTACACAAGGCTGTCAAGGAGCGACCCATGGCCCTACCAAGGCTTCAGGAGCGACCCATGGCCCTACCAAGGCTTCAGGAGCGACCCATGGCCCTACCAAGGCTTCAGGAGCGACCCATGGCCCTACCAAGGCTTCAGGAGTGACCCATGGCCCTACCAAGGCTTCAGGCCTCTGTTGGCACTTTGCAGGAAAGGGCACAATTAAGTGAGGTAGACCACCGTCTTCTCCAGAAGTATGTTGCAATGGCAAAGCTACCAGGTTGGCATAGAATAAAGTCTTGCCACCCCCCCAGTTACACAGACCAACTGATATAATTATTATTCTTTTTAATTATTGGATTGTTCTAAAATATTTTCCGGATTCTGTGTAAAATCCTCTAATATCAAGTAAAGGGGCGGTTGTAGCTCAGTCTTTTGGGACTTGGCTTGGGAACAGGAAGGTCAAGTCCCCGAAACACCTGGGCACTGCCGAAGTGCCCTTGAGCAAGGCACCAGACCCCTACACTGCTCCCCGGGCACTGTTTAATATACAATAGCTGCCCACTGCTCCTGATACTAGGATAGGATAAGAAGCTAACTTGGCTAAAGCTTGAGGACACCGACTCCTCCCGGACACAGAGGTCTGCCTTTGCATTGCCATCTATAAAGACCCTGAAACCACCGTCAGCTTCGCTAAGTGACATCCACTCACAGAGGGTTAGCGTGTGAGGGGGTTGGACAGCGGGCTGTACTGCGACATCGATTTGTGCCAAAAGGAACCATATAGAACATGATGTAGGACATCAAAACTTTTAGCTTTTTCCCGGCTCAAAAATAAGTGTGTGCACACACACACACACACACAGTACTTCTGTATATAGAACCAGCTATAAGGGCCGATATTTATATGAATATATGTATAAATGTAAGAAATAGTAAGCTGGCTATTTAACAAATGATGGCCACCCTCAAATATCTGCTTGCCACCCCATGGATAAATCTCTAGAATTGCCACAGGTCTGTTTATCTTTGCCTGAACAAGGTCAGAAACTGTTTTCTCACTATACCACAATGCAAAATAAAGGGTTGGAAAAAGGTTCCAGCTGAACCAAAAAAATGTACGAAACCAACTGAAAAGGTACTGCAAATACCTAGATGTATCAAATAGGATACAACAAATAAATCTAATGGAAATTCACAGGGGTTAATGGGTTATGTAACTTTTATAACACTATATAGGCCTATAGGACTAGCCTATATGGCTTATCATTATACTTGAGAATGATAATTGTATAAGTAGAATGCCTTTTAAAGCATAATTGTTATGAATAGACGGATGTTATGAATAGACGGATGAGCCTAATGCAGTGGTTCCAAAACTGGGGGTCTTGAGATTATTTGGGGGTGGTCGAGGTCAAAAATAAATAAAAAATAAAAGTGATTTTCCATAAAATCTTCCAAAAGTAATTATATAATGTACTCAATCAATAGGCAATGACTCTTCCATCACATGTCCCGTACCAATGATACATTAAAAAAATAAGTTTTAGCGATTGAGTGAAATATGTGAACCTGCGCGTTTATTAAGTGTTATTGGGTATAATTGTTGCGAGACAGCATTATCTGAATTATAATACATAAAGAACCATATGGCATACCGTGGCATTGTAGACTTTGAAGTCAATGAAAATGAAACAGATGAAACAGATGGACAAGCGGCTCTTAAGCCTTAAGCCTACGGTACGATAGGGCATTGTATCTTGTATCTCTTATTTCTATTCTGATTTACTTTATAATTTATTCTTTGAAATAATGAAATATGATAATGTCAATTAGGAAAAAAGTCTGTTATATTATATTATGTGAAGCACCTACTTTTGCTTCAGTCAAATACAGTATCAGTTGGTAGAACTATGGGCTATTTTTATTATGGTATTGTGCTTTTACTTTGGATTTCATTCAGGTATAGCCCTACTGTATTCACATACTTTTTGTACCACTTTAAAAACTACTACTACTACAAGTACTACTGTAAAACAGTAGGCCTATTATGCGTGGAATATAGTAAATGGATAGTAACATACCTGCAAGGGGTGTGTGATCTCGCCCAGTTTTTCCCTGGCTGCCTCGAAGTTCCCCAGCTTGTTGCTGTCCTTGATGATTCGGAGACCGTCCGTGATGATGGCCCTGCCCTCCTCGAACGTCTCGTCGTCGAAGTGGAAGTTGGGGTCGAACAGACGACTAATGTCCACCCGCTTGTTATTCGTCTGGATCACTTTGATGGCTCTGAGGAAACTCTTGGAGGACTCCGCGGCGTCACACGCTCTGATCACGCCGCTCGCCGTTAAAGGCCGTGGCTGAGGAAGGAAGGAGGATTGGATCGGGACAATTCGGGAATTCAGTCAATGTTGTCTTAAGATTTCAAGATTCAAGATTTGTATTTGTCATATGCAACAATGGAAGTACAATGGAATGCTTACTCCCCATTCCCTCCCGCAGTATGAATTTCCTACAATGTAACACTATATACTATAGTACTATGCACTATACTTTCTACTATAACAACACTATACTATAACAATACTGTACACTATAAAATTAACAATAGAAAAAACATACTACATCTTACATACTACATCTTATTGAGGTTACTTAAGGTGTGTACTGGTTGTGGATCGTTGACCTCCTATATGACCAGATCTTCTTGTTTGTCCCTTTGTTGCTTCCTAGATAAATTGCGACATGCTTACAGGCAAGTTTTTTAAGGTGAGAAAACGATCCCCGCATCCCAAAGTGAAACACCAACCTGGGTTTATCCTTCCAGAAGTTATCCATGCAGCCTTGATTTGAATGCATTAAGACGGTGAATCAGAATCACGCACAAGAAAAAAAAAGGAAAACAAACACACACACACACACACACACACACACCGTTAAGTCCCTATAGCTATAGCCTATATATATATACTTACAGGGGGCACAAAGTCCCTCCCCTCCTGCTCGGCCATGGTGCGGCATGTCTGGACCGTGACGTCCAGGATAGCCCTCTCGCTGATCTCCAGGTGGTTCACAGACGGCCCTCGGGTGATCTTGAACGCTGCCGTCCCCGCCAGAAGCAGAAGAAGGGACAACACGCCCCAACACCCAGACCTCATTCTTATGGCTTGGTTTGTTACAGGTTTCCTTTAAAAAAGTAATCTTTAAAAAAAAACATATTTTTAAAAATCTTTAAAAAAAACAACCATATTTCTGTATAGATATTTAATGTTTAATGTTGTTGTTGTTGTTGTAATAAAGCGATTTTAGATAGATACAACGAAGCAAATATGCAACTATTATAGGCTACACAGATATATATATACTTGAAAATATTATTATATTCAAAATCTGTCAAGATTGGCGGAATATCGTCCACTTACATCCGTCAACTCCTTCGCCTTCGATGTGGAACATTAGAACCTGGTCCGGCTTTATAAGCTCAGAACACATGTTGAACTGGTTTAACTTGATACACCCAAACCACATCAAAGGTCAAAGGTCAAGACACTGTTTGGGCAATAAGAAACAGAGCAGAAAGAGACAAAGGGAGAGAAAGAGAAAGAGAGGAGAGAATTAGAAAGACAAAAGAGAGAGAGAGAGAGAGAGAGAGAGAGAGAGAGAGAGAGAGAGAGAGAGAGAGAGAGAGAGAGAGAGAGAGAGAGAGAGAGAGAGAGAGAGAGAGAGAAGGGAGACATTTGGAGGTAGAGGGAGAAAGACAGAGACAGCAAGACAGATAGTGAGAGAGAGGGGGGAGAGAGGAAAAGATGGAGGGAGATGGGGAGAGAAAGAGAGACACGGGACAGAGAGACATGAGAGAGGGAAAGAGGGAGCAAGAGAAGGAGAAATGAGAGAGAGACAGAATGAGAGAGAGTGAGAGAGGGGAAAGAGGGAGGGAGAAAGATAAATAAATAAGAGACAAATAGAGACACAGGGGGAGGCCGACATAAAGAGAGGGAGAGAGAGAGAGCAGGGTGGGGGGGAAGAGGGAGACGGAGAGAATTAGGGGAGGGGGGGAGAGAGAGAGAGAGGAGATCCTTCCTCCGTCACAATCCTCATGCAAGTTCATGTCACTTTCACTGGGAACGCTGTTCTGAGCAGGCACCGTCCCTGGAGATGGGTAGTGATTTCGGGGAAATGCCCATATGCTCTTATTTACATTTACATTTACATTTAGGACATTTGGCAGACGCTTTTATCCAAAGCAACTTACAAGGAGTAATATCATGTTATACTCTTATCATGGATTCATGCTGAAGAACAGGTTGTGCAGGAGACAGGGCCCCTATCATGCCATTTCATCACAATAGCCTTATACGTGCGTACGTGCATATGTACGTACGTGTGGGAAGTGTCCTTAGGTGTTGCAAGTATGCAACTATTAGGCAACACAAATCAATTAGATTGGCAGCATATTGTCAACTTACATCCGTCAACTCCTTTCCCTTCGATGTGGAACATTAAAACCTGGTCCGGCTTTATAAGCTTCATAAGCATCGATCCAAAATGTGTTGAACTGGTTTAAACCACATCTAAAAATAGGGCTACTTATGTCAAGACACTGTGTTTCGGTGTAAGTTACCCTATGTTTATAAAATGTGTGATATCCTACTCTTTATACTTTGTGTACTTTATTTTATTTTTTTTTATAATTTTATTTGCCTTTTCAACCAGCATGGATACAGGATATGGTCAGTATCAAACAGAAAGACATGTATAATCCACTTTGGTTCTTTTTTACACCCCCAATCCCTCACACCAGTTCCCTCCCATCAGCCCCCCCCCCCCTCCTCCCCCCAGATTCAAAAACGCAACAAAACAAAAACACATTCACATCTTCAATATCTCTTACACGTGTCTCAACTTGCCCTGAAGTCTCAACATAGTCCTACAGAGTCAACTATGGAAGTGTACACATCTTTACATTTTCCATATAAGTCAAAAACCCTATAGTAACCCTATAATAAGATTCCTGGTCACAATTTCACATAATAGGGAAAACACATTAAACAAAACATGTGACACAGCACGCTGCAAATTGTAGTTCTTGCACACGTCCGGTCTATCTATTATCTATCTATTTGTGTTAATAATGTGGTTTATATATATTTTTAAACATATGTGGTTTCCGAACGAGACGGTGCAGCTCAGCGCCGCTGCAATCCAATGGATTAGTAATACACGTAAAAATAAACTTAAATAATGAACGTAACAGAAAAATAAGGCGGCAGTGATATCAGCGTCCATAGTGTGGTGAAGTGACATAATTCACCCACGGAACTACGGGTGGGGTCTTGTGTTGCCGGGGACATTAGTGCTGTTAGAGTTCCTCTTCCGGTAGAAAGTCATGTGGTGTTTACGTTCTTCTCATGCTGAATAAACATCCCGTTTGGACTTTAAATACCCTGCCTCCGACTCCCGTCTCTCGGCACTACAATAGCAACGATAGAAACCTGAACAAATCTTCGTAAAAACTCAAAAACTAAAGATTGTATAAATTCACTGAACAAAGCGTGTGAGAGTAAAACAAACATTTCTCGCTAGAAATGTTATCAAAACATATTATAATGCCGAAACGATCTATATATCTATTACATTTTCCACCGAGAATACAAGGAAACGTGACTGTGCTTGACATTATAGCTGCAGAAGTGCACTGTATTTTCGTAAGGAATCCAACATATAGTTTATGGGAACAGCGTGCCTGGAGATGGTTAGTGATTTCGGGGAAATGCACACGGTAGGTTCCATTAGGTATGGAACCGAAACCGGTCTTCATTATCGCTAGAGGTTATCATGCCTACATCTCAAAGCAAAGGGGGGCAGAGGATGGTTGTAGCCATTCTGGTGGTTGACTCTCGGACAAAAAGGCACTGGGTTCAATGTCTCAGGTCTGCAATTGACCTGTAGTATCCTTAAACCCTACTTGCAAGTATATTTTTTGCTGGCAAGTAGGGCTTTTCATAAAAAGGGGCTGTCTATGCAGTAGAAAGGTGTATACAAAAATACCTAGAGAACTGGTGCTACATGACCAGAGAACAACAGTTGGAACAATAGCCCTAGAGAACTGGTGCTACATAACCAGAGAACAACAGCCCAACAGCCCTAGAAACGCGTCAACTGGCAGACTTGGAATGCTGTTCATTTGCATCTACTACCCACATCGTAATGGTAAAAAGCTGGTGGAAATCGACAAAGTATTCCTTTAACAAAATGTATCTAAAATCAATACAATTCTGCAAAAATATCAAAAATAGTGAGTTGTCAGGAACTACGAACTACGACATGACTGTATGTATGTATGTATCCAAAGACACCCTGAGCCAGTACAGGAGAGTATATATGGTGCAGATTGGTCATATAATTTTTCAAATTTTGGAAAAGGTTTCAGACCGAACAGGATGGTTGCAGTCTGATCGTCTGCAGTTTGCTAGATGTCTGAAGCCCAAAGCGCATGGATGTGAATTTCACCTCATATATCGTGACACAAACTATTTCCCCCCAAACCAATGACCTCAAAGTCAAGATTGAAGATTTGTATTTTCCATTTGTACAAGTACAATGCTTACTCTCCATTCCCTCCCACAGTATGCATTTATATAACACAATATAATAAAAATACTATACACAAAAAAACATTAACATAAAAAGAACAATAGAGTGACTGATGGATGATATGTACATGTGTTCAATTGTGCAAAAAAAGCATTTAAAAGCATTTTAAAGTGCCAGTAGTGCAGCAGCATCATGACCATGGACTTGAAAAGCGATACGTTTCAGGGGGAAGCTTGATCCACTCTCAGCGACCACGACTGCCTGGCACCCGCTTCACTGCCCAAACAAATGACACATGCATGACAGTTTGTGTCCATCCAGGCATGTGTCTATATTGAACATATGAAATACAAATGAATACATACGTGCCTTCAATCCGTGCGGTCATCATTGCATTGTATGAGCCTGTCAATCAATGTCCCCAATCAATCCCCATCTCAATGGGCATTCGTGTCTATCCTTGATCTGGTCACCCTTACCCACACACCTACTTTCTGATTGGCTAAAGGATAAAAACAGGTTTTGACGTTTAGATTTTTTGATTAACGACAGGCTCACGATACATGGTGATAGACATACATGGAAACAATAGGAATAATGGGAAGGCAAACACATATTTCCTGAACTCGTCGTGACCCATGCATTGACACACCACAGAAACCACAATATGGTGTTTCAGTCCGACAATGGAATGCAATGGTCTGATCATTCATACCGTTCTGTTATATGCATGCAGTCAGATTTGTTGGATTGGAAACGCCTTGGCACACAATGACAATAACTTCATCGGCAGATACTTATTTCCTCCTTCGCCTCCAAAACACAAATAATGCTGAGCTCACTCATATCAATCAAAGCATTCATTCAAGCAGTAGCTTATCCTCAGTCTGGGGCACCCCCTGACGTTGAATATATATATATATATATATTTTATTTTTTTATTTTACCTTTATTTAACCAGGATAGGTCTCATTGAGATTAAAAATCTCTTTTTCAAGAAAGTCCTGGCCAAAGAATGGTAACAGCACAGTTACAGACGATTACAAAACACACAATCACACACAGTCATACACCAGGTTTAGCCAAAGCATTTACAGACACAGCGGCCTGCTTCAAGGTCAGTTAAAGTTGCTTTGAGTGTGTTTAATGAGACCAGCTCTCTGAGTTTCAGCTCAGTTTGAAGCAGGTTCCAAGCTTGAGGGGCAGCGTAACTGAACGCCTTTTTCCCCAGATCAGTACGGACCTTTGGTACTTTTACTTTACTTTAGGCCTTTAAATTCCCAAAGGAACATCGCCGTCGACGAAGCTCCTCCATCCTCTTCGGTCTTGTGCCCTCCACTCCAGATCTTGCCAGGACAGCCCTTCTTTCTTCATCTCCTGTTCTGTGGTTCTTCTCCAGGTGGTTTTTGGTCTGCCTCTCTTCCTCTTGCCCTGTGGGTTCCATGTCAGCGCCCGCTTTGTGATTGATTTTTTTCTTCTGAGTGTGTGACCTATCCACTTCCACTTCCTCCTCCGGATTTGAATTTCTATTGAGTCTTGTTTGATGAGTTCCCACAGGTTGGCGTTAGAGATGGTGTTGGGCCAGTATATTCCCAGGAGGCGTCTGAGGCACCGGTTGGTGAAGGTCTGTAGCTTATTGTGTATAGTGATGGTGGTTTTCCAGGATTCTGAGCCATATAATAGAGTGGTCTTTACGTTTGAGTTGAAGATTTGAAGCTTGGTCTTGAGTGACAGGTTTTTTGCCTTCCAGATAATATTTAGCATGTTGAATGTTGTCCTTGCCTTTCCAATCCTGGCTTGAACATCGTCTTCTGTACCCCTTCCACAGAAATGATGCTTCCAAGGTAGGTGAAGCTGTTTACATCCTCTAATGGGTTTTGTTCCATGGTTATGGGTGTGTTGTTCTTGCTGTTGATACGCATTACTTTGGTTTTGGATGAGTTTATTTTGAGCCCGAGAAGAGCAGCAGTTTCTTCCAGTTTTCCAGATTTTTCCTGCATCTGTTGATGTGTGTGAGCCAGTAGTGCCAGGTCATCAGCGAAATCTAGATCTTCCAGCTGCTCTGTCAAGCTCCATTGTATGCCGGTTTTTTTGTTGCTGGTTGTTACTTTCATCACCCAGTCTATGCAGAGGAGGAAAATAAAGGGTGAGAGCAGGCACCCCTGCCGCACACCAGTCAGGACCTCGAAAGCTTCTGATATACATCCTTCATGGAGGACTTGACATCTCATCCCTTGGTAGGTGTTCCTTATGATGTTGATGATCTTTGCTGGGATCCCATAGTGGGCCATCAGTTTCCACAGCGTTTCCCTATCCACGCTGTCAAAGGCTTTCTCAAAATCTATGAAGTTCACATAGACAGAAGAGTTCCATTCAATGGACTGTTCGATGATAATTCTAAGGGTGGCGATTTGGTCTCCACAGGATCGGTTGTTCCTGAAGCCAGCCTGGTTTTCCCTCAGTTTCTCATCGACCCCCTTCTGGAGCCTTTCCAGCAGGATGTGGTTGAGCACCTTCCCCGGTGTTGACAGGAGCATTATTCCTCTGTAGTTTTTACATTCCCTGAGGTCTCCTTTCTTGGGGATTTTCACGATGTGGCCATCTTTCCAGTCAGATGGGACATTTTCTTTCTCCCAGATGGTTTGCATGGGGTGGTGAAGCATGTAGGTTTCAATGTCCGCCTTAAGAGCTTCTGCTGGGATCCTGTCTGGTCCCTCTGCTTTCCCTCCTCTTAAGGCCTTAATGGCTTTTCTGGTTTCTGTCTTGGTGGGGGGGTTGCAGTTTATCTCCAACAGATTTGGGGCTGGTGGGATATCTGCTTCCAGTTGAGGAGGCTGCCTGTTGAGCAGATCTCTGAAGTGTTCAGTCCATGTGTTCAACTGTTCTTCCTTGGTTGTGAGGAGTACGCCCTGTGGGTTTTTGATGTGTGCCTGTGTGTGTCTGAATTTGCCTGTGAGCTTTTTGGTAGTTAGGTATAGGTCCTTCAGGTTGTTCTTTCCCACTGCTTCCTCTGCCTGTTGTGCTAAATCCTCAATGTATTTCTTCTTGTCTCTGCTTACACTTCTTTTCACTTCCTTGTTTGCTGCTGCATATTCTTTCTGTGCTACCGCCTTGGTGGCTCTGGTTTTACTTCTATTTACTGCCTCTTTTTTCTTCCTCCTCTCGATCACTTTTCTGTCTGAATCCCCGGATAGCCAGGGTTTGTTGGCTGTCTTCCTTCTCCCTACCACTTTCTCACATGTGTCTTTCCACATGGTTTTCAGACCCTTCCATATCTCCTCCACTTCATTTAAAGTTTATATTTCTAACGCTTGATACCGGTTGTGAAGTTCCACTTTGTAGAGTTCTGATGTACCTATATCCTGAAAAAGCTGTGTGTTGAATTTGACCCTTCCTTCCCTGTGCTTCATGCGTTTTAACTTCAGCTGGATGTTTGCTGTAAGGAGGTGGTGGTCAGATCCTGCGTCTGCTCCTCTTCTGACTCTGACATCCAGCAAGGAGTGCCTAAACTTTTGGCTTATGCAGATGTGGTCAATCTGGTTTTCTGTGGTGTGGTCAGGAGACACCCAGGTGGCTTTATGGATGTTCTTGTGTTGGAATACTGACCCACCGATGACCAAGTTGTTATCTGCACAGGCTGCTGCGAACCTCTCTCCATTTGCATTCATGGTGCCTAGTCCTTCTCTACCCATAACTGGTTCAAAGCTGTTGTTGTTTCCCCCTATCTTGGCGTTCATGTCTCCCATCAAGATCATGATGTCCTTTCCTTTCCTGTCCTGGAGAATGGTGTATAGTTGGTTGTAGAATTGATCCTTGGTTTCATCATCAGTGTCATTGGTGGGGGCGTACCAATGACACTGGGGGTACCTTTGGTACAGTTAAAAGGAAAAAGTTCTCGGAGCGAAGCCGATAAGATCCAGTGCATTTTCTGTTTATGTACATCCTTAGATAAAGGGGAAGAGCACCAAGAATAGCCTTATATATAAGGATGTGCCAATGTTTTAGTCTACGCGTGGTCAGGGAAGACCATCCAACACGAGTGTATAGATTGCAGTGGTGCGTCAAGGTTTTGAGGTCTGTGATGAATCTCAGTGCACCGTGGTAGACGGTATTATTCATATAAACCACATCTCCATAATCCAGCACAGACAGAAAGGTTGCAGACACTAGTCTCTTTTTGGCCTCATAGGAAAAACAGGACTTGTTTCTAAAGAAAAAACCTAATTTTTAGGTTTTTCCACAATGTGTGGTTTAAAAGAAAGCGAATTGTCAATTATAATTCCAAGATACTTATACTGCAACACAGATTCAATCTCCGTCCCCTGCAAGGTGGTGATAGGAGGAAGGTTCAAGACCTTGGGTTTTGCTTTCGAGAACATCATTAGCTTTCAAATCACACATGTTGGATTGTACAATGTTACATTGTACAATCCAAGTTTCAAATCACACATGTTGGATTGTACAATGTTAAAAGCATTCTGGAGCTGACAAAGAGCCTGCTTCGGGGTGGACGCAGAACAATAAATAACTGTATCATCGGCAAAACATTGTTATTAAGACTGTTAATGTAAATTATAAATAACAATGGTCCTAAAACAGATCCCTGTGGCACACCCTTAGATACCTGAAGACATGTTGAAGTTAAGCCTTCAGCCCGCACACACTGTGATCTGCATGATAGATAGTTCTCGAACCAACAGACAGTCTTACCTGAAAGACCGATACTGACGAGTCTTTGTAGCAGTAAGGCATGATCCACTGTATCAAAAGCCTTTGACAAGTCAATAAAAAGTGCTGCGCAATGCTCTCTATTGTCTAAGAAGTAAATAAAATCATTTACGACTTTTAAGGCAGCTGTTGTAGTGCTGTGTTTTTTCCTAAAACCAGATTGAAAATATTATTTGTTGATAAAAACTCCTTCAGTTGGAAATTGACCAGTGATTCCAGCACTTTATTTAAAACACATCATTTGGAGATTGGTCTGTAGTTGTTTAGGAGAGTGGGGTCACCCCCTTTTAACAGTGGGAGAACAAAAGCAGATTTCCAAATAAGGGGAATTTCGTTTGTCTCTAAGGACAGATTAAAAAGATAAGCCATGGGCAAAGCTATAAAATCAGCTGCTAACTTTAAAAAGTACGGCTCCAGGTTATCAGGACCTGCTGATTTTCTTGGTTCCAAACTTTTCAGGGCTTTATGCACCTCTGAGACTGTTACTGGAATAAAATTAAACGGTTCACCCTCCCAGATACAACCGTCAGAGTGATCAGTGGCTCCTTGAGCTATGTTCTGAGAGGTAAACAGCCAACCAGAAGCAATAAAATGCTCATTAAAACAACCAAGCATTTCTGTCTTATCAGAGATTTGAACAGAGTCCTCCTTCACAATGCAATGTGGAAGCTCTATAACATTTTTGTTTCCAGCTAA
Source organism: Muraenolepis orangiensis (assembly GCA_027704905.1). Lineage (NCBI taxonomy): Eukaryota > Metazoa > Chordata > Actinopteri > Gadiformes > Muraenolepididae > Muraenolepis > Muraenolepis orangiensis. The sequence goes on from CM050999.1 coordinate 31,851,051, forward strand.
TGATTTAATAGTTTTCCAGAATTTACGGGGATTATTTAGGTTGTCTGAAGTTTCAGTTAGGAGATGATCCGCTTTAGCTTTTCTGACTTTAACGGTAAATGCATTTCGCAGCTGCCTGAAGAGCAGCCAATGTGACCCAAGACCTGCACTCCTGGCTTCTGACCGCCACATTGCGCTCGTGTAGTAAATCAGAAAGATCTGATGTGAACCATGCATTGTCTCTGCCTTTTACGCTGTAGTTTCTTAAGGGGCCATGCCTATCAACTATTTTAATAAAACCACCATAAAATAATGTCCAGGCAGTTTCAACATCTGCAATGAGATTGATTTTGTCCCAATCAAATAGAAACAGGTCGTGGAAAAAACCCTGCTCTACAAAATGTTTCATATCACGCTTTATGATGATACGGGGTTTTGTCTTAGGGACTTTTGTATTCCGTACCGTTCCAATGACACAGTGGTCACTGATGTCATTTGCAAATACAGAAGCAGGGGTGTATTTATGAGAAGCATTTGTAAGGATTAGATCAATTAAGGAGGATTTTTCAGGAGATTTCAGATTGGGTCTAGTGGGACTGCCAACAATCTGAAAGAGATTTAAGGAATTGCAGTATGTTTTAACATCATCAGATGCTGGTAGCAGCCAGTTCCAGTTAAGGTCACCCACAATGACAATTTCAGAATAGTTAAGACTGGACAAAAGCTGCATTAAAGATGTTAAAGCGTCGCTGACAGCTGAAGGTGGTCTGTAGCAACCAACGACAGTAATATGGAGTGCTTTTGATACTTCCAAGTCAAGAGCCAAAAGTTCAAATTGTTTTGTCAGTGATTTAGAGAGAATCATTTTTACATGAAACTTCGATTTAACACAGACTGCAACACCTCCACCCTTTTTAGGTCGATCAGTCCTATACACATTATAGCCGTCAATGCAAATATCCTTGCTTGAAATAGATTTGGTTAGTTTCAGATATCACTATTATATCAGCATCGGTTGAATGTGCCCAAATACGAATCATATCCATTTTAGCGATCAAACTGCGCACATTCAAATGGATGAGACCAAGACCAGACCTTGATTTAAAATCTGCAGGGGTGTTAAAATTAACACAAGAATCTGGTCCAGGGTTAGGTTGCACATTTCCTGAAATCAACAATAAGAGTACAATTAGACACCTATAGACAGGCCTAGGTGGACTTTTTGACGGCTCTCTCTTAGTGTTTAAACCTAACACAAAATCATGAACATGGCTTGACGAAATAATAAAGTTGTCTTGTAAAGCCATAAGGCTAATCAGACGGGCCAAGTCCACAAATCCGCACTTGACAGATGCGGGAGAGAGGGTCAAAGGGAGGGGGCTCAACATCGTGCCCAGCGGACTGCAAGAGGAGCACGTTCCCCGGCCTGGTAAAACCGGGGTTGGGAGAGATGGGCGGGTCCCATGGGGACTTCCCCCGGTGCTGCTCCAAAGTAAAAGGGATAGGACAGCCAAAAGCAGTGACATAATTAAAATCCCGCGAAACGTGGAGAACCCAACCAAAACAGCAGACTCTTGAGCTCCACGCCACAAGACAAGTTAGTGCAGAACGAAATCAGGGTCAATCCCATATAAATCCGTTCCGGGAATTTTCAACCACCCGATCAGCTGGGGACGATGCATGTCGTGACGTCACATGTAAACAGGAAGCCCGACCCGATGCATCGCTGGTTTAAAAGTTTAAAAACTGGATCAGTAGGGATCGTAACACAGTCAGATACAGATCAGTGCACAATTAAAAAAGCCAGGAACTTCCATTTAGGATGAGAAAAATAATTGGACCCATCAAGATCAACGATGTGTAGTCCGGTTGCCGAGTTGAACAGGCTCCAATAGTCCAAGTAGCTGGTATTTCCACCGGTAATTCACACTACTACATATACGATTAGGATTTGAGATGTAGCAGTTGAAAAATTGAAAGTGTCCGCCAGACAATTTAGATGTAATCACTCAATCATCACTGCCATCTTGAGACGTCGACCCATACGTATATATATATATATATGTTTTTTTTTCCAATTTAAATAAATATTTAAATACATTACAATTCAAGAAAGTTAGGCAAACCTTCATTGTGTTACCAACATAATAATTAATACATTTAAAACTATTTAAACATGATTGAACATGATTTTAAACTTTAACGTTAACTTTTTGGACGGCGAAAAGGCAGTTCTGCAACAGCAATGAGCAAGGGGAAATACCTCAGTTGTGTTTAATCTAAATTGTTGTCATTTTCTCCTAACAATACCATTTAAATGACAACGTTTCAATTAAAGATTACCCTTTTTAACGATTCCTGTCACTGTGGGAAAACTCCAAATAATCGAAAACTATCAAGAATCAGACTCTCCGGACAAGCGTCACCAAATAGGAGAGTGAAGTCTTGATCCACCTTAAAGAAAGACTACATTAGACTACTACTACTAAATTGTAGTTGTGCCATTGTAAACATGTCATTCCAAACTTACCAGTCCTTTTGTATCCAGGTATCTTGGGAAGGTGGACAGGATATCAACACCTTTGCCTGAGTCATTCATAAGCTTTTGACGATGATAAATCGCTCAATAAATTATTATAATTTTTTTTTATATCTTGAATCAGCAATTGGCTAAACTGCTACAGAGACCCGCCTCCGTGGGGCTATTTCTCTACAGCCCCCCCAGCATCGTCATTCAAATGCGCCCTTAAGGCTGCAGACCCTGAAATGGAACACGGCCACAGTGTACTAGGCATATGTGTACTAGGAAAAGCTTATTATGTTGCGCAAATTATTTTAAAATCATATTTTACACATATTTCTGGGTGCATTCCATATTTTAAACACACACATATTGACAATTTCTATATATATTTTTTTATTGTTTTTATTTTTTTATATTTTGTTTGTGCGTGTGGTTTAGGGGGGGGCGGCGCCCCATCGCCCCCTATGGGCCAGCCGCCACTGCATGCAAGTATGATATCAAAGTGTCATGCAAACCATATTTATCTTGAAGAAATCTTTATCTTGAGTCATGCAAATATTTTTCATGAAATTGCAGAAAGTCTAAATGTCCTTCAACTTCACATACTTCTGCAGTTGGTTGTACTTCACCTGGACCAGCATTTTTACTCCGACATGCAAGGAAGTCTGATAAAGTAGAATGGGCTACATGCACTAAGCTGTGTGAAGTACTTCCAGCTTCAAATAATGCGGTTCAGCCTGTTCCTGTCACGGTTACGGTGGTTGACAAGGGGCGTGGCCAAGCCACGTGCGCTGGCGGTGCACACACACACTGCTGTAATAAAGCTTTATGTTATAGCTCCACTGTGTCTTGGTCTGCGTTCTATCTCACCGTGACAGTTCCGGTGTATTTGTTTACTTCCAACTAGCTAGCTACAGCTCCTGAGGTACTATTTCGCCATGAATTCCCATAAGAAAATGCGTTTTCAAAAACAGGAAAAGAAATACTCCGAACATTGTTGTGTTCCGCATTGTTCGGCATCATCGAAATGTAATTAATGGTATTTAGAGTTTCCATGACTTTCCAACCCATCCCGACCTGAGAAGAACCTGACGCGGACATCCGATTCTATACCAGGTAACGTTTGGCCGAAATTGTGCTATTCAGCTAACTGTTTGACATCGACCAAAGTAAAATCAGTTAAACAATAAAAAATCCAATCTTAAGTCTTAATACAAAATAGTTAATGTGCCTATTGCGTGACCGCGTGCAGCCTGTCATGCATACGAGATAAGACATTGGCTTAGTTGTTACAGCTAACAGTATTCGTGTCTATCCTTGATCTGGTCACCCTTTCAATAACACACCTACTTTCTGATTGGCTAAAGGATAAAAACAGGTTTTGACATTTAGATTTTTTGATTAACGACAGGCTCACAAATCACAAATCACAAATCGTGAGGATTGAATCCTCTTTATTGGTCACATACATGAAGACATACAGTGAAACGTGTTCTCTGCATTTAACCCATCCTAGTATTAGGAGCAGTGGGCAGCTATTCATACAGCGCCCGGGGAGCAGTTAGGGTTAGGGTCTTCCTCAAGGACACCTCGACAGTTTATTTGCTAGGAGGAGCCGGGGATCGAACCAGCAACCTTCCGGTTGTAAGGCTGAATACATACATGACTTCAATCCGTGCGGTCATCATTGCATTGTATGAGCCTGTCAATCAATGTCCCCAATCAATCCCCATCTCAATGGGCATTCGTGACTATCCTTGATCTGGTCACCCTTACCCACACACCTACTTTCTGATTGGCTAAAGGATAAAAACAGGTTTTGACATTTAGATTTTTTGATTAACGACAGGCTCACGATACATGATGATAGACATACATGGAAACAATAGGAATAATGGGAAGGCAAACAAATATTTCCTGAACTCGTCGTGACCCATGCATTGACACACCACAGAAACCACAATATGTTGTTTCAATCCGACAATGGAATGCAATGGTCTGATCATTCATACCGTTCTGTTATATGCATGCGGTCAGATTTGTTGGATTGGAAACGCCTTGGCACACAATGACAATAACTTCATCGGCAGATACTTATTTCCGCCTTCGCCTCCAAAACACAAATAATGCTGAGCTCACTCATATCAATCAAAGCATTCATTCAAGCAGTAGCTTATCCTCAGTCTGGGGCACCCCCTGACGTTGAATATATATATATGTTTTTTTTTCCAATTTAAATAAATATTTAAATACATTACAATTCAAGAAAGTTAGGCAAACCTTCATTGTGTTACCAACATAATAATTAATACATTTAAAACAATTTAAACATGATTGAACATGATTTTAAACTTTAACGTTAACTTTTTGGACGGCGAAAAGGCAGTTCTGCAACAGCAATGAGCAAGGGGAAATACCTCAGTTGTGTTTAATCTAAATTGTTGTCATTTTCTCCTAACAATACCATTTAAATGACAACGTTTCAATTAAAGATTACCCTTTTTTAACGATTCCTGTCACTGTGGGAAAACTATCAAGAATCTGACTCTCCGGACAAGCGTCACCAAATAGGAGAGTGAAGTCTTGATCCACCTTAAAGAAAGACTACATTAGACTACTACTACTAAATTGTAGTTGTGCCATTGTAAACATGTCATTCCAAACTTACCAGTCCTTTTGTATCCAGGTATCTTGGGAAGGTGGACAGGATATTTTGTCATTCCAATCTTTAATTGAAGAACCTGGGTTTTGCTCATGTTCATTTGTCAAAGACAGGTATCTTGGCATGTATATGTAGAAAAATAAATGGTCAGCTTTTTCTCTACTTGATCTTTGCACTTGTGGATCCATGTGTAATCGTTGCACACCTGTTTGGAACAGCAATGCCACCATGTGATTGCACACAACACTGCCTGCCACACAGGAGCATTGGCTGTGTCAACACCACTGGCGATGAATCAAGAAGCGGAATCTAAGAAAAAAGATAATTTTTTTTTAAATATACCCTCTGCTTCATGGAAAAGTAGGTTATTATGAGTAGAACAGTTATTGTTACTGAACCATGCTCCTAGACGATGCCTACCCTCCTAAATGCTTAGCTTTACATTCTCTACCTACTCAAACAAACTTGAATAACCTTCATTGATAACTAGTATACCTTAGATGGTGTATATTAGCAGTGTTAACTTATGTAAATATGTTTCTGATCACCCAAACACGTTTCCACCTTATCCTTATTAACTTGATCAAATTATCTTACAAATGTGCAGGGAGAAAGGCAAACATTCAAGTTGGTGAGTCTTTAGGAATACACTTAGCTATAATGCTCCAATGAACGGGGATGACCAACGGTACACAGCTTCCTGCCTACACTTATGCTGTGTGGTGTCTCACTCTTCCTCATTGTCCGGTAAGGCTCTCATGACCTGCCCTGACAGCCTGTCTTTATTGGACACTGAATAGAATAACAGATAAGTGTAGTTAGCGTCGGTCAGTTAACAATTGTTTTCTTACCTTCCTAGTTGTGTATGTATGACGCCGCATACAATTTAAAACCTTTATCCAACTTGCTTGTTGGGGCATTGGTCGTGATCAGTGATGTTCAACTTTGGGAGATCTTGTAAACACCGGGTGAAGAATGTCGCGGTTGAACCGGAAACAATCGAGCAGCATTAAATCGCATTAAGTACAATGCGGAAGTGCATGTAGCCCATTAACACGTAAGACACCTTTGGTGTTTAATACAAAATTACACAATTACAATTAAACTACCAAATAACATTAGCTCCAGCCTCAAACATGATTTATATTGTAAAAACCACAAAGATTTGTTTTTCATCACACTTGCATAAATAGTCATAATGTTAAATTGTGATGAAGTTGGAGATGTTAAGCTAGCTAGACTAAGTAACTAACATTAGCTAGCTAACACGGTGACATAGACCAATTTACTTTTTAGTCCTGACAAACGAGGCTTTAATATCAAATATCTGTATGTTTCATTGTACTATATACTGCAGTGCACCACATCAATTTATTATTGTTTAAATATGTTTAACTTAATTGCATTCAATTTGGCGCTTAAACAAGTGAAAAATGCACGTGTGGGTGATTGATTACATCTTGGTGGGGTATTTAAAGTCCAAACGGGACGTTTATTCAGCATGAGAAGAACGTAAACACCACATGACTTTCTACCGGAAGAGGAACTCTAACGGTCCCGTTCACTAATGTCCCCGGCAACACAATACCCCACCCGTAGTTCCGTGGGTGATTTATGTCACTCCACCACACAAGCCCCCCCAGAATTCACCCATAGTCAAAATCCCTGTGTCGGGGAGCGACCCCACGTCGCAGCACGGCACCGGGGTTGACATTCACATGGTCGAAAGTTCAAAAAGGGCTATAGTATGGCAGTGCATTTTAGCCCGTTGACAGGCTAGCATTAGTCGACCCAGGTTTTTCACGTCCTTCTTAAGTCCCTGCCACACAAACTTCTGAGAAACCAACTTCACAGATGGTTTCCTGCCGGGATGAGAAAGGTTATGTATCGCCTCAAAAAACGGGCCGGCGCCAGTTCGCAGGGACTAGCGGTTGAGGCTGGCCCCTGGAGACATCGCACAACAACTTTTCGCCCAAGTCATCGACAACAACCTCCTCCAGGTGTAATCCTGTGTCCGAGGTCTGGAGGGTATGGACCCCGTGGTCAGAGGCCTGGTCCGTGCTCATGCGGAGGTAATCGAGGCCCTGTTGAACAGCTCCGATGACTGCTCTGGAGAGGCAGTCCGCAACCACGTTGTTCTTACCAGCGATGTGTTGGATGTCTTTGGTGTACTCAGAAATGTACGAAAGCATGCAGAATGTGAGCCACTCACAGCCTTCCAGCAGGAACCGAAAGTGGCGTATTGCCAACCAGAGGCCAAGAAGATATTTGTCGAACGCACTGTACTTGCGCTCTCTGGGGATTAACTGGCGACTGAAAAAGGCAATTGGCTGCCAGGCGCCGTTGACCCATTGCTCATGCACCGTGCCGACGGCATAGTCAGACGCGTCGCTTGTGATAGCGATGGGGGCCTTGTGTGACGGGTGAGCCAACATGGCGGCTTCGCTCAGGGCGGCTTTGGTGGCGTCGAAGGTGGTCTCTCTTTCGGGCGTCCAGTCAACGGTCTGGCTGGGGGATGTGCCTTTCAGAGCCTCGTACAGTGGGCGCATGGTGTGGGCTGCCCAGCGGATGAACGGGTGATAAAAACTATCACTATCCTGAGGAATTCCCGGAGCGCCCGAGCTGTGTGTGGGTTTTTGATGGGAGGGGGCAGCTCCATCGTTGTCGATGAGATGCCCGAGGAAGTGGATGGAGGACACCCCAAACAGACACTTCACCGTGTTGATAATCAGGCCTCAGGTTGAGCCCCTCAGGTTGAGTAAAAAGGTCTCGGAGATGCACTTGGTGCTCTTCAGAGGAGGAGCTTGCGACAAGGATGTCATCTAAATAGACAAAGATGAATGACATCTCTCTAAGTGCCGAACCCATTAGCCGCTGGAAAGATTGAGCTGCATTTTTAAGCCCAAACGGCATCCTCAGGAACTCAAACAGCCCAAATGGCGTGACTACCGCTGTTTTGGGGATGTCTGTTGGGTGCACCGGAACCTGGTGGCAGCCACGCACCAGGTCAACTTTGGAAAACACAAGTTTGCCCGACAGGTTTGCCCGCCTGTAGTCCCCACACGGCCGCCACCTGCCTTCTGGTTTAGGGACGATGTGGAGCAGCGAGGCCCAAGGGCTGTCCGAGCATCGGAGGATACCAAGGCGCTCCATATTGGCGAACTCCGACTTAGCGTCCACCAGCCTGTCGGGGTTAAGCCGTCTGGCCCTAGCATAGACAGGGGGGGCCTTTAGTGTCTGGTAGTGGCGGCGGAAAAGGTGGGCTGCGTCAAGCTTGGAAACTTACGGAGAAGACGTTGATATTCACATCTCCTTCCCCCTCCTCTGCGCAGACTTCCTGTGTGCTAACGGGCTACTGGTAGACGTTAAGAACAGCCGGTGGACGCACTGACATTTTCGTCGTTCACATGTGTCCGCAGCGAGGCGACATATGGCTGGCTGTCCAGCTCCCTCTCAGAGGGTGACGAATACCACGAAACACAGGTCCACAACCTTTGTGCCATAGGTTCGGATAGGTGTGCTGTTAGCGGAAATTAAATGTGGGCCATGATCTCGGCCAGCGGTATCGCTCCCCGTAGCCGGCAGGATGCTCCTCTGAGTGCCGGTGTCCTTTTTTTGCTTCCAGAGAGTGTGTCTCTGATGAACAGCAGCTGGTTTGTTGTGCCCATGCTCGCAGCTACTATTGAGCGCAGGCTTTGGCGTTTCCCTTCGACTTCTAAATCAAACTCTGGAGGATTTAATCCTCTTTATTGGTCACATACATGTACAACCATTGAATTCACAGTGAATAGTGTTTGATGCATTTAACCCATCCTAGTATTAGGAGCAGTGGGCAGCTATTTATACAACGCCCGGGGAGCAGTTAGGGTTAGGGTGTCTTGCTCAAGGACACCTCGACAGTTTTTACTAGGAGGACCAGCAACCTTCCGGTTGCTGGTAGAGCGGTGACCGCTCTACCTCCTGAGCTATACTGCCGCTTGTAATTGCAAGGAGAGCGGCACCTTTGCCTTTGCGCCGAAACGTGCGTGGAAATAGCACATGCCTGTGCTAGCACTGCTGTCGGTAGCCGCGGGTCCTCTGCTAGTAACCATGTCTCTGCCCAGGGGGGTGTAACTGCTTGTCGGGGCTAGCACCTCGGGGGCGGAACGCTGAATGGCTAGGAAAAAACGGTCAGCTTCTTCGGCTAAAGCGTGGTTTTCAGTTCTAGTCGTATTTGCGAGCGCTATCTAGACATGAGGCGGCATGTGCTGAAGAAACAGTTCTTTGAGAAGAAAACCTGGTTCCTCCTCTCCCAGCAGGCTCAGCATAATTTCCATATGTTGGGAAGGCTTGCTGTCTCCGAGGCCATGAATAGTGAGCAGACGTCAGGCTCATTCCGACTGCGATAGCTCGAAGTGGCCGCAGTGGAGTTACCCAGCGACGAGACAACGTGGAAATAGCGAATGTCGTCGTCCGTAATCCCGCTGCACCGTCTCGTTCGGAAACCACATTTGTTTAAAAATACATATAAACCACATTATTAACACAAATAGATAGAGGGACGAGACCCGGACGTGTGCAAAGATCTACAATTTGCAGTGTGCTGTCACACGTTTTGTTTTAAATGTGTTTTCCCTATTATGTGAAATTGCGGTCTGTCTCTGTCTGTCACGTACGCACGTATAAGGCTATTGTGATGAAATGGTATGATAGGGGCCCTGTCTCCTGCACAACCTGTTCTTCAGGTTGCTTGCACAGAACAGCGTTCCCAGTGAAAGTGACATGAACCTGCATGAGGATTGTGACGGAGGAAGGATCTCCTCTCTCTCTCTCTCCCCCCTCCCCTAATTTTCTCTGTCTCCCTCTTCCCCCCCCCCCCCCCACCCTGCTCTCTCTCTCTCTCCCTTTCTTTATGTCGGCCTCCCCCTCTCTTTATGTCGGCCTCCCGCCGTGTCTCTATTTCTCTCTTATTTATTTCTCTCTCTCCCTCCCTCTTTCCCCCTCTCTCACTCTCTCTCTCATTCTGTCTCTCTCATTTCTCCTTCTCTTGCTTCCTCTTTCCCTCTCTCACCCGTCTCTGTCCCGTGTCTCTCTTTCTCTCCCCATTCCCCTGTTCAGTCTCGGATACTTCAGCGAGACTTACGTAGGGGTCACCAGTGTAGTGTCGAGAGACGGGAGTCGGAGGCGGGGTATTTAAAGTCCTAACGGTGTGTGTGTGTGTGTGTGTGTGTGTGTGTGTGTGTGTGTGTGTGTGTGTGTTTGTTTGTTTTCCTTTTTTTTTATTATTGTGTGTGATTCTGATTCACCGTCTTAATGCATTCAAATCAAGGCTGCATGGACAACTTCTGGAAGGATCAACCCAGGTTGGCGTTTCACTTTGGGATGCGGGTCTATCGTTTTCTCACCTTAAAAAACCACTTGCCTATAAGCATGTCGCAATTTATCTAGGAAGCAAAAAATAGAGAAACAAGAACATCTGGTCATATAGGAGGTCAACGATCCACAACCAGTACACACCTTAAGTAACCTCAATAAGATGTAGTATGTAAGATGTAGTATGTTTTTTCTATTGTTAATTTTATAGTGTGCAGTATTGTTAGAGTATAGTGTTGTTTTAGTATAAAGTATAGTGCATAGTACTATAGTATATCGTTTTAAATTGTAGGAGATTCATACTGCGAGAGGGAATGGGGAGTAAGCATTCCATTGTACTTCCATTGTTGCATATGACAAATACAAATCTTGAATCTTGAAATCATAAGACAACAATTTGACAGAATTTGTCAAATATATATACATTTCCATTAGATGTATTGGTGGGTGTGTTTATTTATTCTTCCTTTATATCAAGTCCACCATGGATTATGTTTTATTCATACACTAATAACTAGTAACATTACTACATCATTACTACAACAACCTAATTATTAAGTGCTATGGGTTATTTAATAAAAACACACCCAAGGCCCTTCACACACGTACGACCCATAAGGCGGTCGTGTTGAAATAGCGTGATAGGTGCCTGTACAACCTGTTCTTCTTTGTCTTCTTATCTTGCTGCACAGAACAGCGTTCCAGTGATAACAATCACACCTCTTTATCTCTCTCTCTCTCTCTCTCTCTCTATCTCTCTCTCTCTCTCTCTCTCTCTCTCTCTCTCTCTCTCTCTCTCTCTCTATCTCTCTCTCTCTCTCTCTCTCTCTCTCTCTCTCTCTCTCTCTCTCTCTCTCTCTCTCTCTCTCTCTTCTCTCTCTCTCTTTTGTCTCTCTCATTCTCTCCTCTCTTTCTCTTTCACTCCCTTTGTCTCTTTCTGTCTCTTCTCTGTCTCTTTCTCCTCTCTTACAGTTGTCGAAGTATAATGATAAGCAATATAGGCTAGGCCTATAGGCCTATATAGAGTTACACAAGTTATATAACTCATTAACCCCGGTGAAGCCTGACACAATTTGCCAGAAATTCAAATCATTTCAATTTAGAGTTTTTAAATTAAACATTTAAAATAAAATAAAAAAATCTATTTCCATTTGATTAATTTGTTGTATCCTATTTGATACATCTAGGTATTTGCAGTACCTTTTCAGTTGGTTTCGTACATTTTTTTGGTTCAGCTGGAACCTTTTTCCAACCCTTTATTTTGCATTGTGGTACAGTGAGAAAACAGTTTCTGACCTTGTTCAGGCAAAGATAAACAGACCTGTGGCAATTCTAGAGATTTATCCATGGGGTGGCAAGCAGATATTTGAGGGTGGCCATCATTTGTTAAATAGCCAGCCTACTACGTCTTACATTCATACATATATGCATATATATGGGCCCTTATAGCTGGTTCTATATACAGAACTACTGTGTGTGTGTGTGTGTGTGTGTGTGTGTGTGTGTGTGTGTGTTACTTTTTAAGCCGGGAAACGGCAAAAAGGTTTTGATGTCCTACATCAGGGGTCCCCAACCGCCGGGCCGCGGACCGGTACCGGGGCGTGGAGGTGTTACTGCCGGGCCGCGAAACAGCTGTGTGTTTATCATCATATTTGACTCAAATAATTTGAGTATAGGTGAACGGCGGGCGGTATAATCTATATATAGAGATTATATATATAGTATAATCTATATATATAGATTATATAAAGGTATATATTGGCGGTATAATCTATATATATATAGATTAAATATATATCGGCGGCATAACGAGAGACTTTCGTATATATTTATAAATATATATATATATATATCATATATTTTCTTTCAATTGTATCCTGGTTTTAAACTTTGTTCATATGTTTTGGATGCATGTTGTTCTGCTATTTTCTGTTATTTACATACAATTAGCCTCTGTTGCCACCTGATGGTGAGTAAATATAAAAAACTCCTCCTTTCATGTATCTGCCGGTCCGTGGCACAAAAAAGGTTGGGAACCCCTGTTCTACATCATGTTCTATACCACATGTGTCAAACTCAAGGCCCGCGGGCCACATCCGGCCCGTGAATGAATTATCTTTGGCCCGCATGACAAAATCTATTTACTATTAGAGCTGGCCCGCTGGTATATCTTACGCGCCACCATAATACTACAAATCCCATAATGCACTGTCCGTGCGTCGGCACGTCAATCCCAGGCCCGCGCCAATCACAAGCGCCCCCACTCGTTCATCAGCACTTCTGTCAACTTTCATCCCTCTCCCCACAAAATGGCTAAGCGAAAGGTGGACTTTGAAAACAGGGGTTTTCAAGACCGGTGGGAGGCACAGTACATGTTCGCTGATGTAAAGGGCAAAGCTGTGTGTCTTCTGTGCGGAGACAGTGTGGCTGTAATGAAAGAATACAACATAAAAAGACACTATGAAACGAAGCACCACGACAAATACAAGCATCTGGACACGACACAAAGGCTACAGAAGGTAGAAGAATTAAAAATAAGTCTGGTGTCACAGCAGGCTATGTTCACTAAAGCTAAATCACAAAGCGAGGCTGCTGTTAAGGCCAGTTTTATTGTGGCAGCAGAGATTGCAAAATCATCCCGGCCCTTTACCGAGGGGGAATTTGTCAAAAACTGCATGATTAAAGTTTGCGACACCGTGTGCCCAGAAAAAAGGCAAGCATTTTTAAATGTGAGCCTGAGCCGAAACACCGTTGCTGACCGTGTTCGCCACCTTGCTGCCAATCTCCAACAACAGCTTGTGGGAAAGGGAAAAGCTTTCATCGCGTACTCCCTTGCTGTGGATGAGAGCACCGACACTTCTGATACTGCCCAGCTGTCAATTTTCATCCGTGGAGTGGACTCAAGCCTGTGCGTAACAGAAGAGTTTTTTGGATTACAAACAACAACAAATCGTGAGGATTGAATCCTCTTTATTGGTCACATACATGAAGACATACAGTGAAATGTGTTCTCTGCATTTAACCCATCCTAGTATTAGGAGCAGTGGGCAGCTATTTCTACAGCGCCCGGGGAGCAGTTAGGGTTAGGGTCTTCCTCAAGGACACCTCGACAGTTTTTGCTTGGAGGAGCCGGGGATCGAACCAGCAACCTTCCGGTTGTGAGGCGACCGCTCTACCTCCTGAGCTATACTGCCGCCCAATGCCGCCCAATGCCGATTACGCTCAATGAATGGCACAACTACGGGGAAAGATCTCTTTGAAGAGGTGTCCAGATGTGTAGATCAAATGGGGCTGCCGTGGGATAAACTTGTTGGACTGACAACAGATGTGAGCCTGCGATGTGCGGTCAAAAGAGTGGATTGGTGGGGAGGATCCGAGAAAAGATGCAGGATGAAAACGTCACAAGTGAGCTGACAGCTTATCACTGCATCATACACCAGGAATCGTTGTGTGGCAAAGCCTTGAAAATGGAACATGTAATGAGCATCATAACACGAGCGGTTAACTTTATCAGAGCCAGAGGTTTAAATCACCGCCAGTTCAAGTCTTTTCTGGCGGAGTTAAATTCGGACTATGGTGACTTGCCCTATCACACAGAGGTGCGATGGCTAAGCCAGGGAAAGGTGCTGGAAAGATTTTTCGAGTTGCGTGAGGAGATCTGTGAGTTCATGGAAAGCAAAGGGAAAGACACATCAGAGCTCCGAAATAAAAAGTTTCTGTGTGAAGTAGCGTTTCTGTGTGACATCACGAGCCACCTGAATGCGCTAAACCTGCAGCTTCAGGGGCGGGGCCGTGTCATCACTGACATGTACGCTACAGTGAGGGCTTTTAAAACCAAGCTGCGCCTGTGGGAGACGCAGATTCTTCAGGAAAACTTGAGCCATTTCCCGCACTGCCAAACAATGAAAGAGCAGGTCGCTGCCGCTGTTTTCCCAACTAGACAGTTTACTGAAAAACTCTGCATACTTGGTGCTGACTTCACACGGCGATTTGCCGATTTTGAAGCCCAAAAAAGCAGGTTTGAACTGCTCAGTAATCCATTTGCAGCTGACGTGGAAAGCGCACCATCAAACCTGCAAATGGAGCTGATCGAGCTCCAATGTAGTGACACACTGAAGGCAAAATATGAGTCTGTGGGCGCTGCAGAGTTTCCACGTTTCATCCCCGACACAATGCCCCATCTACGCTCCCAGGCTGCTCAAACGCTCTCTATGTTTGGCAGCACATACTTGTGTGAACAGCTGTTCTCGTTGATGAAGATAAACAAAACTTCACACAGGACTCGTCTTACTGATGAACACCTTCACTCAATCCTGAGGATTTCCTCAGCTCAGAGCCTGACCCCAGACATTGATGAACTTGTAACCAAGATAAGACACCAAGTATCTGGCTCAGACAAGTGAGCATCACAGAGCAGCAAACGGTGCTTTGACACAGTTTCAGTTTTTAATGCAGTTTAATATTTGCATTTTGTTCTCTTGCTACTACAGGACATTTGATTTTTCTTTGAAGTAAATTACTTCTGGCTGTTGTTTGCCTGTAGAAAATGTTCTTTTTTTATTTATTTATAATTTTTCTTTCATTTATTTCATAATTAATGTTGTTTTATAGGCAATAATCTATAGGCCTTGTTAGTTCCAGGTTCAATATGTGCAATAAGGTTGTTTCAATAAGTTTTCAATAAACGTTGAACCCGTCCGGCCCTTGACTTGTAGCAATTTCTTAATTTCGGCCCACTGTGTATTTGAGTTTGACACCCCTGTTCTATACGGTTCCCCCAAATCAATATTTGTCTTCTAAATAAGTGTATTTTGGACTGCAAACGACTTCAAAATTTTGCGTAGGTCGCAGTACTGTCACGGTTACGGCGGTTGGCAGGGGGCGTGTCCAAGCGACGTGCGCTGGTGGCGCACACACACACCTGTCAGCAATTGCCGTGGCTGATTGCTAATCACCTCACCTGGGGTATATATACCCTGGCTGCCCGTTACCCCGGTGTTAGGTCGTGCTTACTATGTTGTACTTTGTGCTTACTATGTTGTACTTTGTGCTTACTATGTTGTACTTTGTGCGTACTACGTTGTACATTCTGGACGGAATCGCCACGCTGATGTCCCGGAGATCCAGATTCTTTGCCTATCCCGCGTCAACCGCCTGTCTCTCGTTACTCCGGTCTATACGAGCTCCCCGGTAATTATAATTACCTGTCCAGTACCTGCCGCTACTCCGACCTCCCGGTATCTAGACTTCTCGCTCGTCCCTGACCATCCGCCTGTCTGGTACCTGTCGCTACTCCAACCTCCCGGTATCCAGACTCTTCTCCCGTCCCGGACTACTCACCGGTCTACTACCTGCCGGTACGTCGCGGATCGACCTCCTGGTATCCAGACCCCTTGCCTGTCCCTGATTACTCTCTGTTGTCTGTGTGCTTTGAATAAAGCTCTATGTTATAGCTCCACTGTGTCTTGGTCTGCGTTCTGGATCCCACCGAACTATCCCTTCGTGACAAGTACAGCCCCCTCACGCCCTAACCCTCTGTGAGTGGATGTCACGAAGCTGACACTGGTGTCAGGGTCTTTATAGATGGCAATGCAAAGGCAGACCTCTGTGTCCTCAAGCTTTAGCCAAGTTAGCTTCTTATCCTATCCTAGTATCAGGAGCAGTGGGTGGCTATTGTATTTTAAAAAGCGCCCGGGGGGAGCAGTGTAGGGGTCTGGTGCCTTGCTCAAGGGCACCTCGGCAGTGCACAGGTGTTTTGGGGACTTGAACCGGCGACCTTCCTGTTCCCAAGCTAAGTCCCAACAGACTGAGCTACGGCCGCCCCCTTTACTTGATATTAGGGGATTTTACACAGAATCCGGAAAATATTTTAGAACAATCCAATAATTAAAAAGAATAATTAATTATAGCAGTTGGTCTGTGTAACTGGGGTGGCAAGACATTCTTCTATGCCAACCTGGTAGCTTTGCCATTGCAACATACTTCTGGTGAAGACGGTGGTCTACCTCACTTAATTGTGCCCTTTCCTGCACTTGTGAGAGAAAGTGCCAACAGAGGCCTGAAGCCTTAGTAGGGCCATGGGTCGCTCCTGAAGCCTTGGTAGGGCCATGGGTTGCTCCTGAAGCCTTGGTAGGGCCATGGGTCGCTCCTGAAGCGTTGGTAGGGCCATGGGTCGCTCCCGGGTCTTCAGTGTTTTCTGGTCTCTTCTGTGGAGGTTCCATTCATTGATGACTGCCGCTGACAGTGACCGTGTGCCACCAAATGTAGGTACAATCTTCGGGATCTGAAGCTGACCTTGCAAAGTGCAGACAGCATATCAAGAGTGTCAACACCCCCCGTGAACTGGTTGTGTGTTTCAACAACGGCAGGCCTGGTAACTATTATGTTTGTTCATTTCACATTTTCCACTGGGTTTCGATGCCAACAAAAGAAGAGAGGAGGTTCACAGCTTTGTTGTCAAACCATCTCACAATGATGGTATTTTCCTGGCTTTTCCTTTTTTCTTCATGTCCCTTTCCTCCCCCATCATGTTGCAGGCTTTTACCCTGTTCATTGGGACTGTGCCCTAGGTAGTAGCATTAGTAGTAGTAGTAGCATTTTTAGGACAACATCTCCAGTAGCACCAACATCAGATCTCGATTTCTGGATTTTTGCTTTACACTCACCCACTAAAACCTATTTTGCATTTGGATCAAGGCACCAATGTAAGTGTCAGTAAGTGAGTGGACACTGGACTCGAACTCACGACCTCCGGCATGCTGCTCAAATTCTTTGGTAGTCGTGTTGACAGATTTTCAGGACTTTCTGTACACGGTTTGTCTGTTTTGCAATTCGTAGCATTTCATCAGTCTCTTGTAATGCCACCCAGAGTCATCTTCAGGCCATCTTCAAAACTATAATTTGCCATTTCTTCTCTGAATTGGTCAGTTTTTTAATGAACAAAAGACTTGTTAATTCCATGTTAGCCATTGCAACATTTAACTGATCATTGTGATATACAAGGTTGCCTTTGTAGAAACATAAATATAGAAATGTTTCTCATGTGACATTTCACCTTTGTGAACAATTTCAAAATAGTTTTGTTTTTTTACTAACAATTCAGATATTTACAGATAAATGATATATATATTTATATAAATACAGTATTACATTTATTACACACAATATTGACATAACTTTACTATAAAATATGTTGTGTAATTATGAGTTGCTTCAAACAAGTAGATATTGCATATGTTGAAATACCAGTTACAATATAATTGTTATTCTTACCATAAATGTAGCTAAATTAGCAATAGTGTTGGTTGTTTGGGTTACTAAATAAGGGCAGCAATTTTGATTAACCCATTACAGGTGCAGTACCATGCCAATCCACCAGAGGGCCAAATAAATGATTTGGGACAATGTACAACTTTTAAATGACAACAACAAAAAATAACGACTTAACTTTTTCTTTTCAATCTCGAGGACTTCTACAGTCACAGTAACTGGATCGAACTGGGACATGTGATACCCTGATGTTATTATCGTGGACATTTATTTTGGCTGATTCTTCTCCAGATTTAACCAGGCCGACATGTCAAAGCTGTGTTGGAAACAACTGTACGAACAATATTCTAGAAGACATTATTCGAGACCAAATACTGACCACGGGATATTTTGACACTACAACTTCATCCAAACCAGATGGTAAATTCCCCTTTGTTTTTCATTTTTGCATTCAATTAAAGTGCTGTAGGAGCTGTAATCTGAGTATAATCTGTTAGAAATGCCATATAAATTGAGTTGTGTGTAACTGCATGGTGCGCCTGTCTCTACGTTCTGCCTGTTCTTGTACCATACTCGACTGAATTAGAATGTACGCTTGGTCACGCTAAAGACGCAGGAGGCACTCATGGCTTCACCTGCTGACGTTTAGGACCGCCTTTACAGTTCAATGTGTATTTGGCTCCTGCTTATGTAACCATTTGAGGATGATCTTTCATCACTACTATTTTTAGGATTTGCATCACTTCCGATAGGTCTGGAGAGCAGTGGTTCCCAGATGTTTTAAGGTCCTCTACCCCCTCCTGCTGTGTACCCTCTCTACTTCTCCTCTGATGTTGCATATGAAGACAAGACAGAAACTATTACGATTACTAGTAATATGAACTATTTTGCTCTTTATTCAGCCTCGTAGAAACAAGTGATATGCACATCAGCTCAAACTCAATATGAATGACTTCTCTGGAAAAGTTAGAATAAAATATAAAAACAACAACATGAATGACAACACACTATGCCAGTGATTAACATCCAGCTGATATAGATCATCAAAACAATAATAATAAACAAATACTAGTAAGAAAAATTGTAGTAATCCCCCTAAAGTAATCTCTGTCTCACTTCTTGACAAGTGGCCTGGACCCCTAGGTCATCTACATAAAGTACCACTTTGTGTAGGGCTAGAGGCTTCAAATTGATCTTTATAAGGTAATTAATGACCTGATTCATACAAAAGAGACAAACTGTCTCTATCTGATTTTAGTATCTTCTAATCTAAAACCTCTTATTTTGTAACATACATCTGCAATTAACCCATCCTAGTTTAGCAGCAGTGGGAAGCTATTTTATTTACAGCACGTGGGAAGCAGTGTAGGAGTCTGGTGCCTTGCTCAAGGACACCTCTGCAGTGCCCAGAAGGCAAACTGGCACCTTTTCTCCAAGTACCAGTTTTCACTCCGCACTTGAACCGGGGAGTTGAACCGGCTACCTTCCGGTTCCCAAGCCAAGTCCCAACAGACTGAGCTACTGCCGCCCACTGACCTCCCAGTGAGGGGTTGCATCACTTCCTGTAGAGCTAGAGCCTCCAAATAGAGACACCAGGTTTGATCCCGTGTCCTAGATCTCTAGGTCACTTCCTGTAGGTGAAGCCATGGGTGCCTCTCTTGCATCTTGAGCATGCAGGGGTGGGTGGAATCTGACCGAGCGGGTAATATGAGACCTTTTCAATTCAAGGCCAAGAGAGTCTTGTTTAATAGAATGATGTTCTTAATCCAGTGAATGCATGGATGGATTAAAGGTGACTGGAGGTCAGTTGAGTCGAGATGATCTAATTGACCTGTACCGAGTTGAACTTTATGGGGAAAGTAGAAGCTTGTGTCATGCTTTGTAAATGTGTTACTTTGGTGTACAGGAAAATGCAGCCACGGAGGACGCTTTGACCAAACGAGTGACACAGAGCCAACAGGTGGCATAAATAAAGATATACTGAGCATGGGAATTTGCACAACGTTGCAGCCCACCTCGCGGAAGCTGCAACTGTACAATTGCTAGATGACATCCGAGGAGCCGCCGGGGACACGGATTTCCTGCGGTATGAAGACATTTGTATGTGATATAGGTATTTGTTCATGGTTTATTTTTATTGCACTCGAGTCAGACCTGTAGTCCCTCTACATGCCCTCAGGGGACAGTGAACCACCCATTACCTCTTGTTCCTATCCATGCCCTTAACCCAGGGATTGTCAACTGGCTGTCCGCGGGCCACTTCAGGCCAGCCAAGGCTTCCCATCCGGCCCGCGTAATATTTATTAATTCAGAAAATATGCAGATGGAAAAAAAAGCCGTTAGGTTGATTGAAGCAACCCCAAAAACAGTTGAGAAAAAAATCATTTTCTAAGGAATGATCTACTGACCTCTTTAGACGTGGGTCTTAAGCCATAATAAATCCACATACCAGCATACTATTAGCGAGTTACCTACACTAGCCACCACAAAGTCACCCCAGTCTAAAATGTATTAAAAAACTATCACTCGACAGCCCACACAGCAACACAAGTGGTTGTTATGAGAGGACGCAAGTGTTGCACACCTTCATGCATCTGCAATCAATTCCGCTTATGCAGAATTCTCTCCTATCAGGGTTAGGGTTAGGGTCATTATGGAGCAGGGCTGCCGGCTCCCCTGTAAACACCCTGTCAATTGAGTTTCAATAAATAGGCTTTATTTGGGCCCGGCAGTTCAAACTTTCAATTCAAATCAATTCTAAGACATAATCTGGATCTTATCTCGCAAATGCGTATTTCAAATCGGATTGGGATCATTTTGATCCAGAAATCAGGGTTGATTTAGGGTGGATAACTCGATAAAAGTGTACTGTACAATTAATTATAAAATGAGTCTGAATATAAATAAGTTAACAAGATAAGATATCATAACATAATATCATTGTCTTTACACAATTAATAATAATAATAATAATAATAATAATATGTTCTTTAAATCCAGTAGGTGGCACTAATAATCAGGATTTGGTAATCTTGAAAAACCTAACACTGGATAATGGTGATCTGATTCCAATCAGAATCACAATTATTGACAATCAGCCAATACGTTTTGGTTTTGTCAATATGCTTGCCCGGTTTGCACGGTGAAATGCATGGGCTGTGGTGTTGATCACAAAATGATATTATATGCATAGTGTGTGGTGTTTACATAATGGTCTTCCGTCAAGTATGCATCTCAAAGTGAGTCCTCCGTTCCCTTCTGTCATGTCTCATTCTGTCTCGTTCTCTACTCTTATCAGGATGGTGGGCATCACCAAGGGATCGAACAAAGCTCTGTGTTTTGTCATTGACACAACGGGAAGTATGTCTGATGAAATCAGCGCCATGAAGGCTGTCACAGCCTCTCTCGTGGATAGCAAAGTGGGAACGCCAGATGAACCGTCGCTCTACATCTTCGTTCCATTCAATGATCCAGGTAGGATTTCGTACCACTGCAGCCAACGCACAAATAAATCTCCACACCACATCAAAGCCGGTGTTTGACGTTCACACACTCACATTAGTTCCTCTTCATCTATAGTGGCAATTTACAAACAATTTCGTATTTCTTATTTGCCACTTCCACTCCGGATAGCTTTATTCTACGCGCACATAATAAAGATTCTGATCCATCTGTTTGGCTGTCACAATGAATCAATCATTTATTTCCAAGCTGCATAACAAACAAAACTCGTATATCTAATACATGCGGTTCATGCGTGAGTTGCGTGCGGTGCGGTGCGGTCCACACTTCCCATGCAGGCAGTGGCGGCTCGTCCATAGGGGCGCAGGGGCGCCGCCCCACCTGGTTGAGAGAGGAAAAAAAAAAAATATTATAATAATTGTGTTTTTTGATTTTTTGACCCCTAAAAATAAACTAAACATGTTTAAAATTAATAATAATTACCATTTTATCATTTTAAGTATGTTTGTGTTTAAAATGCACAATAACGTTAATATAGCAAATATAAATCATTGTTTTGTGCGTGCTATTCTCCCCCTCGTTTGTCATTGACGTCACTCTCATAGAAATCTGGTACCTACCTCCAAACCTGGGCTTAAGACCGGTGCGCCCACTGACTCCGCGTCACTGCGCGCAAGCGGCCAATGAAAATGGATCAAGCAATTAAATGTAGCCTATCAAGGGTCCTAAATACGATCTGTGGGGGCGCATATTCTTGCGCCCGAACAAAGAAACCAGTCACGCATGCGCCACTCAAATTGAGTGGCGCATGCGTGAATGCGTGAGCAAAGAAAACCAGTCACGCATGCGCCACTCAATTGTAGCCTAGTTGAACCTTATTTGTAAAGCCTGTACTGCTCTGCTCTCAGTTCGGTCTTGCTGTCTGAGGAGAGGTACGTTTTTGTTGTCCCGGTTATAGTTTTACATTTATTTTTATTGTGGACGATGTAAACGTAAAGTAAAGGGGATAAGAAATGTTGGTCTTGCTGTATAAACATGCAGCTTGTGTCATTTGTATGTAAACGGTGTGGATTGGGGTTTTGTAAGTTTATCGTGGACACGTGCTTCCCCAATGCTAGCTACAGGGTCCTCCATGTGTTTGTCTGCTAATATATGCTGTGGTCGAATGTATTAAGCATTTGTATTCTATTTAATTAGTTAAATTCAGAAGCATTTGTTAATGAGTCAGTTCGCGTCTTGCTGTCTGAGGAGAGAATAGTTATAGTTGTGTAGTTATTGTATAGTTAGTATAGCATAGGTACATAGATTAAACTGTATATCGTATAGTAGTGTAGTGTACATAGGACCCAGTACCTTTTAATTTGTAAGCTTAACATTGTATTGCATTTTATCTCAGGACTTGTATCAGGTCTATTTTATTATCTTCTATTTTGTTCTAATTACTTTTGCACAATCGAATGTAAGACCATATTTAGGTATTATTTTTGATGGCACACTGGGTAGTCTTTCTAATATAAGACCATATTTTTTTCTTACGTTTATTTTCTACTAGGTATTACTGTGTTCATAATTGCTAATTGAAGCACCATATAATAAATGTTCTTTCACCATAAGTTTCAAGTTTGTTTATTATTTGTCACAACTAAATACAGAATACTTTATGATGAAATGCTTGTTTCTGTATGAGCCCTTGAGATTGTGCTACATACAGTAAAAATAAAGTAAGTAAAAAAAGAAATTAAGCATTAAGTAAAGGAATGTTCAGTCAATATACATATATACAATACAGAGTAGAATGAGTAACAGTGAGGTTTATATTTATATTATGTAATAGTTTTTTATTTTTATTTCTTTAATTCGCCCTCTCGGTCGTTTACATGGAGAAATGGCGCCACCGTCTGGGAAAATGCGGTATTGCACAGCAGATATGATAATACGGTGACCTCGACCAGTGGAGGCAAATGTTGCAGTCTCTCATTGACATGAGAGTCACCATGGACCTAGCCCCGATGGACCCCGGCGACCTCGCTCTGGTGGAGCAATTGACGCTGGAGCTGAGGTGGGACCGGTTAGCCGACCTGGGCCCCGGCGATCTCGAACGGGTGATGCACCTGATCGATTCCCTGAGGAGCCGTGACGGATCACGAGTTCAATCGCTGTCGGAGCAGGAGGAGGAGTGGAAGGTCCTGTTAGCCCGGATGGCCACCAGCGTCGTCCGCGACCAGTGGAAGCTCGCGACTGATTCCCATCACGGACGATTGGGTCAAGGGCTGCAGGCCATGATGGACCAGCTTAGGGACCTGGCAACCACCGTTGCTTCCCTCATCAGAGGGGTCCCCGGCGCAGCTCTGTCCCCGTCTGCCGACGTTGCGCTGTCCCTGCCTGCCGACAATGCTGACTTCACGCTGTCCCCGTCTGACAGCGCCGCTTCTCCCCCGTCTGATAGCACCGTGTAACCCCTGGTTACTAGAGCTCCTATGACACAAGACAAGAGCAACTGCATCCTAGCATTTGTTTTATTAATTGTGTAACCCCTGGTTACTAGAGCTCCTATGACACAAGACAAGAGCAACTGCATCCTAGCATTTGTTTTATTAATTCTAGGGAATCGAAAGTATTGTATAGAAATAGTGAGTGAATACTTGATGCAACGAATAGTTAATGACTCCAAAACTGATGTAACGTTGAAATGAGATTTGACGGACATAATTGTAACGTGCGAGAGAATACTTGATATATGATAACTATCATCAGATTACTGATAGAAGAGCAGTATATGAGAGAATACTGGTATGATATCCTGAGTTGATTTCGAAAGAAGAACCTTTGTGGATATTGTGAAAAGTGCGCGAACGGATTCAGCATACACTCGTCGAGACGGTTACTAGTTAGCATCAGAGAAATCCTTGGCTGGGTTTTTGTGTTGGAGTTGATTTGGATCCTGGATTCGTCTGTTCGTCTGCTGGTTCCTTTGGACTGCATCGGCGGCGGACAGGCTGGCGAGCCTCCCACGAGAACGACCTGTGAAGTGAACGACAAGGACAGAGTTAAAGCGTGCCTTCTACAGAGTGGTAGGATAAGCGCACTCAACGACACGTTTCCCAAGATGGATTCGTATCACTGAACTGAGTTAAAGTGCCACGGACACCAAGTTCCCTGAAACACATGGACAGAGTTTAACCACCATTCATGGAATGAGTGAAATCGTTGTTTGTAAATTGATAGAGATAACTAAATTGTAATAGGATTCAGGTTCAGGTTCTTTGTTGTTAAGTACACTGCTCAGGGAAACCATTTTGTTTGTTTCATTGCTTTTGTGTTAACAGAGCTTTTGATTTAAGATGGTTTGGATATAAGGGTCTTCTTTTCAAAGATTAAGAGTCCTGGTTCCTAGAATTTGCTGATCCAGTTAGTTTAAGTTATATATAAAATAGATAGATAATAATCAACATAGCATATAGATAATATTAAAATAGCATATAGATAATATTAAAATAGCATATAGATAATATTAAAATATCATATAGATAATAATTAAAATAGTATATAGATATAATTAAAACAGTGAGTAGGTATAATTAAAACAGTGAGTAGATATAATTAAAATAGTAACGGAAAGTAGTGGAACCAGGGAAGGTTTAAGCATCAGACCCAAGGTGTTTTGTACATATTCATTCATTTTGTTTCATTCATTGTACAGTGTCCTGACCTGTGGAAAGAAAATAAACCATAGAAGGTAAGGAAGAACTAAAAAGAGAAACACATTCCCTTACCTTCAAAACATAGATCTTTTGTCAGTATGCTTCATTCTTGTGCAGACCATCTCTCTTCCGAGGCGAACTTGGTTTCTTCTGATCTGGCCCAAACCCACCTGATACCTTGTCTAGTTACTAAGCTAGTGTTACAACCGCGCTGCCCGACGCTGCGATGCCCGACGCTGCGCTGCCCGACGTTGCGCTTCCCCCGCCTGCCGACACTGCCGACGTTGCGCGGTCCCCACCTACCGACGCTGCCGACGTCGCGTGGTTCCCACCTGCCGACGCTGCCAACGTTGC
This sequence comes from Muraenolepis orangiensis, assembly GCA_027704905.1. Lineage (NCBI taxonomy): Eukaryota > Metazoa > Chordata > Actinopteri > Gadiformes > Muraenolepididae > Muraenolepis > Muraenolepis orangiensis. Next base: position 31,876,354 of record CM050999.1, read on the forward strand.
GCCGTACCCGCCTGACAACGTCGCTCTTCTCCCGTCTGACGACGAGAGGAGGCCCCAGGGGAGGCCCCAGAGGAGACCCCCAGAGGAGACCCCCAGAGGAGTTCCCCAGAGGAGACCCCCAGAGGAGGCCCCCAGAGGAGACCCCCAGAGGAGGCCCCAGAGGAGACTACAGAGGAGGCCCCCAGAGAAGACACCTACCGACCTGGGCAGAAGGGGTGGCTCTCTTCCCGGGCCCGTCCGCCCACCGAATCTTCTCCACCCCCCCGGATCATCGACTGGGAGGCATACGGCCCAGAGGAGCGGGGTTGGGGTTGGGGATGTTTTATAATGTTTATGTGTACCATACCATGGGGAAAAACTGAGTTGCTGTAGTGCACTGGTGTATTTACAAAGCACACTCAGACCATAACCTACCGTTGATGGACATGCTCTGGAGGCCCTTGGCTCTGGAGACCCGAACCATTTAGTAAATTGAAGGCTCAATCAAACCTAAACTTTTTTGTATTAAGACTTACGATAGGATTCTTCATAGTTTAACTGATGTTTACTTTGGTCGATGTCAAACAGTTAGCTGAAGAGCACTTCGGTCTAACGTTACCTGGTATAGAATCGGATGTCTGTGTCAGGTTCTTCTCAGGTCAGGATGGGTTGGAAGGACCGAACATTGTTGTGTTCCGCTTTGTTCTGCATCATTGAAATGAGAATTCATGGCGAAATATTACCTCAGGAGCTGTAGCTAGCTAGTTGGAAGTAAACAAATACACCGGACAGGCAGAGCCGCATTATTTGAAGCCGGAAATACTTCACACAGCTTAGTGCAAGTAGCCCATTGGCCTATATCCCAAGTTTCAGACATTTAAGTCCATCGGGAGTTTTAGCACCCTCCGTTGGCCAAGGCGTCCCCAACTTTCTGGACCTGCTTACCGTTGATACAAATATGTGGACCAAAGTGCAAAGCGTTCTCCCAGTCAGAGGCTGAGATATCGATTTTACTAATAGAAAAGAATACCCAGAGCAAAAACAATATGTATCCTCTGTATCCTCTGAATCCACTGAATATATTATAATAGGAATACTAATAATAATAATAATATTAATGTAATAATAGAATATAAAAATAACATAATACAAATATAATAATAACAATAATAATAATAATACTATACTACTATAGTACTACTAATGACAATTATTATTATTCAATTCATATATTTTATTATTATTAATATTATTATTATTACGATTATACAATGTATATCATTGCTTTTGTAATGATATGATATGACATTT
>CM050999.1:31878643-31949750 GCA_027704905.1 Muraenolepis orangiensis
TGCCAGTTTGCCTTCTGGGCACTGCAGAGGTGTCCTTGAGCAAGGCACCAGACTCCTACACTGCTTCCCACGTGCTGTAAATAAAATAGCTTCCCACTGCTGCTAAACTAGGATGGGTTAATTGCAGATGTATGTTACCAAATAAGAGGTTTTAGATTAGAAGATACTAAAATCAGATAGAGACAGTTTGTCTCTTTTGTATGAATCAGGTCATTAATTACCTTATAAAGATCAATTTGAAGCCTCTAGCCCTACACAAAGTGGTACTTTATGTAGATGACCTAGGGGTCCAGGCCACTTGTCAAGAAGTGAGACAGAGATTACTTTAGGGGGATTACTACAATTTTTCTTACTAGTATTTGTTTATTATTATTGTTTTGATGATCTATATCAGCTGGATGTTAATCACTGGCATAGTGTGTTGTCATTCATGTTGTTGTTTTTATATTTTATTCTAACTTTTCCAGAGAAGTCATTCATATTGTGTTTGAGCTGATGTGCATATCACTTGTTTCTACGAGGCTGAATAAAGAGCAAAATAGTTCATATTACTAGTAATCGTAATAGTTACTGTCTTGTCTTCATATGCAACATCAGAGGAGAAGTAGAGAGGGTACACAGCAGGAGGGGGTAGAGGACCTTAAAACATCTGGGAACCACTGCTCTCCAGACCTATCGGAAGTGATGCAAATCCTAAAAATAGTAGTGGTGAAAGATCATAATCAAATGGTTACATAAGCAGGAGCCAAATACACATTGAACTATAAAGGCGGTCCTAAACGTCAGCAGGTGAAGCCATGAGTGCCTCCTGCGTCTTTAGCGTGACCAAGCGTACATGCTAATTCAGTCGAGTATGGTACAAGAACAGGCAGAACGTAGAGACAGGCGCACCATGCAGTTACACACAACTCAATTTATATGGCATTTCTAACAGATTATACTCAGATTACAGCTCCTACAGCACTTTAATTGAATGCAAAAATGAAAAACAAAGGGGAATTTACCATCTGGTTTGGATGAAGTTACGGCGCCAAAATATCCCGTGGTCAGTATTTGGTCTCGAATAATGTCTTCTAGAATATTGTTCGTACAGTCGTTTCCAACGCAGCTTCGACATGTCGGTCTGGTTAAATCTGGAGAAGATTCAGCCAAAATAAATGTCCACGATAATAACTTGTTTATTCAGTATGTATTTCGGTAACGAATGTGCTTCCGGCGATTATTACCTATGTTACCAATCATTGTTCCAACTGTGATTAGGTTATTGTTGGGTATCACATGTCCCAGTTCGACCCAGTTACTGTGACTGTAGAAGTCCTCGAGATTGAAAAGAAAAAGTTAAGTCGTTATTCTTTGTTGTTGTACATTGTCCCAACTGATCTATTTGGCCCTCTGGTGGATTGGCATGGTACTGCACCTGGAATGGGTTAACCAAAATTGCTTCCCTTATTTAGGAACCCAAACAATCAATACTATTGCTAATTTAGCTACATTTATGGTAAGAATAACAATTATATTGTAACTCGTATTTCAACATATACAATATCTACCTGTTCTCATAACTCATAATTACATTATAGTAAAATCATGTTAATAATTTGTGTATTAGGGCACAGTCCCAATGAACAGGGTAAAAGCCTGCAACATGATGGAGGAAAGGGACATGAAGAAAAAAGGAAAAGCCAGTAAACCAGGAAAATAACATCATTGTGAGATGGTTTGACAACAAAGCGGTGAACCTCCTCTCTTCTTTTGTTGGCATCGAAACCAAGTGGAAAATGTGAAATGTTGAATTCCTAAACAAACATAATAGTTACCAGGCCTGCCATTGTTGAAACACACAACCAGTTCACGGGGGGTGTTGACACTCTTGATATGCTGTCTGCACTTTGCAAGGTCAGCTTCAGATCCCGAAGATTGTACTTCTACATTTGGTGGCACACGGTCACTGTCAGCCGCAGTCATCAATGAATGGAACCTCCACAGAAGAGACCAGAAAACACTGAAGACCCGGGAGCGACCCATGGCCCTACCAAGGCTTCAGGAGCAACCCATGGCCCTACCAAGGCTTCAGGAGCGACCCATGGCCCTACCAAGGCTTCAGGAGCGACCCATGGCCCTACCAAGGCTTCAGGAGCGACCCATGGCCCTACCAAGGCTTCAGGAGCAACCCATGGCCCTACCAAGGCTTCAGGAGCGACCCATGGCCCTACCAAGGCTTCAGGAGCGACCCATGGCCCTACCAAGGCTTCAGGAGCGACCCATGGCCCTACCAAGGCTTCAGGAGTGACCCATGGCCCTACCAAGGCTTCAGGAGCGACCCATGGCCCTACCAAGGCTTCAGGAGCGACCCATGGCCCTACCAAGGCTTCAGGAGTGACCCATGGCCCTACTAAGGCTTCAGGCCTCTGTTGGCACTTTCTCTCACAAGTGCAGGAAAGGGCACAATTAAGTGAGGTAGACCACCGTCTTCACCAGAAGTATGTTGCAATGGCAAAGCTACCAGGTTGGCATAGAAGAAAGTCTTGCCACCCCAGTTACACAGACCAACTGCTATAATTAATTATTCTTTTTAATTATTGGATTGTTCTAAAATATTTTCCGGATTCGGTGTAAAATCCCCTAATATCAAGTAAAGGGGGCGGCCGTAGCTCAGTCTGTTGGGACTTAGCTTGGGAACAGGAAGGTCGCCGGTTCAAGTCCCCAAAACACCTGTGCACTGCCGAGGTGCCCTTGAGCAAGGCACCAGACCCCTACACTGCTCCCCCCGGGCACTTTTTAAAATACAATAGCCACCCACTGCTCCTGATACTAGGATAGGATAAGAAGCTAACTTGGCTAAAGCTTGAGGACACAGAGGTCTGCCTTTGCATTGCCATCTATAAAGACCCTGACACCAGTGTCAGCTTTGTGACATCCACTCACAGAGGGTTAGGGCGTGAGGGGGCTGTACTTGTCACGAAGGGATAGTTCGGTGGGATCCAGAACGCAGACCAAGACACAGTGGAGCTATAACATAGAGCTTTATTCAAAGCACACAGACAACAGAGAGTAATCAGGGACAGGCAAGGGGTCTGGATACCAGGAGGTCGATCCGCGACGTACCGGCAGGTAGTAGACCGGTGAGTAGTCCGGGACGGGAGAAGAGTCTGGATACCGGGAGGTCGGAGTAGCGACAGGTACCAGACAGGCGGATGGTCAGGGACGAGCGAGAAGTCTAGATACCGGGAGGTCGGAGTAGCGGCAGGTACTGGACAGGTAATTATAATTACCGGGGAGCTCGTATAGACCGGAGTAACGAGAGACAGGCGGTTGACGCGGGATAGGCAAAGAATCTGGATCTCCGGGACATCAGTGTGGCGATTCCGTCCAGAATGTACAACGTAGTACGCACAAAGTACAACATAGTAAGCACAAAGTACAACATAGTAAGCACAAAGTACAACATAGTAAGCACGACCTAACACCGGGGTAACGGGCAGCCAGGGTATATATACCCCAGGTGAGGTGATTAGCAATCAGCCACGGCAATTGCTGACAGGTGTGTGTGTGCGCCACCAGCGCACGTCGCTTGGACACGCCCCCTGCCAACCGCCGTAACCGTGACAGTACTGCGACCTACGCAAAATTTTGAAGTCGTTTGCAGTCCAAAATACACTTATTTAGAAGACAAATATTGATTTGGGGGAACCGTATAGAACATGATGTAGAACAGGGGTTCCCAACCTTTTTTGTGCCACGGACCGGCAGATACATGAAAGGAGGAGTTTTTTATATTTACTCACCATCAGGTGGCAACAGAGGCTAATTGTATGTAAATAACAGAAAATAGCAGAACAACATGCATCCAAAACATATGAACAAAGTTTAAAACCAGGATACAATTAAAAAAATATATATGATATATATATATATATATATATATATAAATATATACGAAAGTCTCTCGTTATGCCGCCGATATATATTTAATCTATATATATATAGATTATACCGCCAATATATACCTTTATATAATCTATATATATAGATTATACTATATATATAATCTCTATATATAGATTATACCGCCCGCCGTTCACCTATACTCAAATTATTTGAGTCAAATATGATGATAAACACACAGCTGTTTCGCGGCCCGGCAGTAACACCTCCACGGCCCGGTACCGGTCCGCGGCCCGGCGGTTGGGGACCCCTGATGTAGGACATCAAAACCTTTTTGCCGTTTCCCGGCTTAAAAAGTAACACACACACACACACACACACACACACACACACAGTAGTTCTGTATATAGAACCAGCTATAAGGGCCCATATATATGCATATATGTATAAATGTAAGACGTAGTAGGCTGGCTATTTAACAAATGATGGCCACCCTCAAATATCTGCTTGCCACCCCATGGATAAATCTCTAGAATTGCCACAGGTCTGTTTATCTTTGCCTGAACAAGGTCAGAAACTGTTTTCTCACTGTACCACAATGCAAAATTGTTGAAAAAGGTTCCAGCTGAACAACAAAAAAAATGTATGAAACCAACTGAAAAGGTACTGCAAATACCTAGATGTATCAAATAGGATACAACAAATAAATCAAATGGAAATAGATTTTTTTATTTTATTTTAAATGTTTAATTTAAAAACTCTAAATTGAAATGATTTGAATTTCTGGCAAATTGTGTCAGGCTTCACCGGGGTTAATGAGTTATGTAACTTTTGTAACTTTATATAGGCCTATAGGCCTATATTGCTTATCATTATACTTTGACAACTGTAAGAGAGGAGAAAGAGACAGAGAAGAGACAGAAAGAGACAAAGGGAGTGAAAGAGAGAGAGATAGAGAGAGAGAGAGAGAGAGAGAGAGAGAGAGAGAGAGAGAGAGAGAGAGAGAGAGAGAGAGAGAGAGAGAGAGAGAGAGAGAGAGAGAGAGAGAGAGAGAGACAGAGAAGAGACAGAGAAGAGACAGAAAGAGACAAAGGGAGTGAAAGAGAAAGAGAGGAGAGAATGAGAGAGACAAAAGAGAGAGAGAGAGAGAGAGAGAGAAAAGAGAGAGAGAGAGAGAGAGAGAGAGAGAGAGAGAGAGAGAGAGAGAGAGAGAGAGATAGAGAGAGAGAGAGAGAGAGAGATAAAGAGGTGTGATTGTTATCACTGGAACGCTGTTCTGTGCAGCAAGATAAGAAGACAAAGAAGAACAGGTTGTACAGGCACCTATCACGCTATTTCAACACGACCGCCTTATGGGTCGTACGTGTGTGAAGGGCCTTGGGTGTGTTTTTATTAAATAACCCATAGCACTTAATAATTAGGTTGTTGTAGTAATGATGTAGTAATGTTACTAGTTATTAGTGTATGAATAAAACATAATCCATGGTGGACTTGATATAAAGGAAGAATAAATAAACACACCCACCAATAAATCTAATGGAAATGTATATATATTTGACAAATTCTGTCAAATTGTTGTCTTATGATTTCAAGATTCAAGATTTGTATTTGTCATATGCAACAATGGAAGTACAATGGAATGCTTACTCCCCATTCCCTCTCGCAGTATGAATCTCCTACAATTTAAAACGATATACTATAGTACTATGCACTATACTTTATACTAAAACAACACTATACTCTAACAATACTGTACACTATAAAATTAACAATAGAAAAAACATACTACATCTTACATACTACATCTTATTGAGGTTACTTAAGGTGTGTACTGGTTGTGGATCGTTGACCTCCTATATGACCAGATGTTCTTGTTTCTCTATTTTTTGCTTCCTAGATAAATTGCGACATGCTTATAGGCAAGTGGTTTTTTAAGGTGAGAAAACGATAGAGCTGCATCCCAAAGTGAAACGCCAACCTGGGTTGATCCTTCCAGAAGTTGTCCATGCAGCCTTGATTTGAATGCATTAAGACGGTGAATCAGAATCACACACAATAATAAAAAAAAAGGAAAACAAACAAACACACACACACACACACACACACACACACACACACACACCGTTAGGACTTTAAATACCCCGCCTCCGACTCCCGTCTCTCGACACTACACTGGTGACCCCTACGTAAGTCTCGCTGAAGTATCCGAGACTGAACAGGGGAATGGGGAGAGAAAGAGAGACACGGGACAGAGACGGGTGAGAGAGGGAAAGAGGAAGCAAGAGAAGGAGAAATGAGAGAGACAGAATGAGAGAGAGAGTGAGAGAGGGGGAAAGAGGGAGGGAGAGAGAGAAATAAATAAGAGAGAAATAGAGACACGGCGGGAGGCCGACATAAAGAGAGGGGGAGGCCGACATAAAGAGAGGGAGAGAGAGAGAGAGCAGGGTGGGGGGGGGGGAAGAGGGAGACAGAGAAAATTAGGGGAGGGGGGAGAGAGAGAGAGAGGAGATCCTTCCTCCATCACAATCCTCATGCAAGTTCATGTCACTTTCACTGGGAACGCTGTTCTGTGCAAGCACCGTCCCTAGAGATGGGTAGTGATTTCGGAGAAATGCCCAATACACCCATATGCTCTTATCATGGATTAATGCTGAAGAACAGGTTGTGCAGGAGACAGGGCACCTATCATACCATTTCATCACAATAGCCTTATACGTGCGTACGTGACAGACAGAGACAGACCGCAATTTCACATAATAGGGAAAACACATTTAAAACAAAACGTGTGACAGCACACTGCAAATTGTAGATCTTTGCACACGTCCGGGTCTCGTCCCTCTATCTATTTGTGTTAATAATGTGGTTTATATATATTTTTAAACAAATGTGGTTTCCGAACGAGACGGTGCAGCTCAGTGCCGCTGCAATCCGATGGATTAGTAATACACGTAAAAATAAACTTAAATAATGAACGTGACAAAACAATAAGGCAGTGATATCAGCGTCCATAGTGTGGTGAAGTGACATAATTCAACCACGGAACTACAGGTGGGGTCTTGTGTTGCCGGGGACATTAGTGCTGTTAGAGTTCCTCTTCCGGTAGAAAGTCATGTGGTGTTCTCATGCTGAATAAACGTCCCGTTTGGACTTTAAATACCCCGCCTGCGACTCCCGTCTCTCGGCACTACACTGGTGACCCCGACGTAAGTCTCGCTGAAGTATCAGAGACTGAACCGAACATGGCAAATAACGCCGTTTTTATCAAATTGCCGGAGTTTTGGGAGACAAATGCGACATCGTGCTTTGCGCAGACGGAGGCTCAATTCGCCCTCAGCGGGATTACGGACGACGACATTCGCTATTTCCACGTTGTCTCGTCGCTGGGTAACTCCACTGCGGCCACTTCGAGCTATCGCAGTCAGAATGAGCCCGACGTCTGCTCACTATTCATGGCCTCGGAGACAGCACGCCTTCCCAACATATGGAAATGATGCTGAGCCTGCTGGGAGAGGAGGAACCAGGTTTTCTTCTCAAAGAACTGTTTCTTCAGCACATGCCGCCTCATGTCTAGATAGCGCTCGCAAATACGACTAGAACTGAAAACCACGCTTTAGCCGAAGAAGCTGACCATTTTTTCCTAGCCATTCAGCGTTCCGCCCCCGAGGTGCTAGCCCCGACAAGCAGTTACACCCCCCTGGGCAGAGACATGGTTACTAGCAGAGGACCCGCGGCTACCGACAGCAGTGCTAGCACAGTCATGTGCTATTTCCACGCACGTTTCGGCGCAAAGGCAAAGGTGCCGCTCTCCTTGCAATTACAAGCGGCAGTATAGCTCAGGAGGTAGAGCGGTCGCCTCACAACAGGAAGGTTGCTGGTCCTCCTAGTAAAAACTGTCGAGGTGTCCTTGAGCAAGACACCCTAACCCTAACTGCTCCCCGGGCGAAACCCAGTGGAAAATGTGAAATGTTGAATTCCTAAACAAACATAATAGTTACCAGGCCTGCCGTTGTTGAAACACACAACCAGTTCACGGGGGGTGTTGACACTCTTGATATGCTGTCTGCACTTTGCAAGGTCAGCTTCAGATCCCGAAGATTGTACCTACATTTGGTGGCACACGGTCACTGTCAGCGGCAGTCATCAATGAATGGAACCTCCACAGAAGAGACCAGAAAACACTGAAGACCCGGGAGCGACCCATGGCCCTACCAAGGCTTCAGGAGCGACCCATGGCCCTACCAAGGCTTCAGGAGCGACCCATGGCCCTACCAAGGCTTCAGGAGCGACCCATGGCCCTACCAAGGCTTCAGGAGCGACCCATGGCCCTACCAAGGCTTCAGGAGTGACCCATGGCCCTACCAAGGCTTCAGGAGTGACCCATGGCCCTACCAAGGCTTCAGGAGTGACCCATGGCCCTACCAAGGCTTCAGGAGCGACCCATGGCCCTACCAAGGCTTCAGGAGTGACCCATGGCCCTACCAAGGCTTCAGGAGTGACCCATGGCCCTACCAAGGCTTCAGGAGTGACCCATGGCCCTACTAAGGCTTCAGGAGCGACCCATGGCCCTACTAAGGCTTCAGGCCTCTGTTGGCACTTTCTCTCACAAGTGCAGGAAAGGGCACAATTAAGTGAGGTAGACCACCGTCTTCACCAGAAGTATGTTGCAATGGCAAAGCTACCAGGTTGGCATAGAAGAAAGTCTTGCCACCCCAGTTACACAGACCAACTGCTATAATTAATTATTCTTTTTAATTATTGGATTGTTCTAAAATATTTTCCGGATTCTGTGTAAAATCCCCTAATATCAAGTAAAGGGGGCGGCCGTAGCTCAGTCTGTTGGGACTTAGCTTGGGAACAGGAAGGTCGCCGGTTCAAGTCCCCAAAACACCTGTGCACTGCCGAGGTGCCCTTGAGCAAGGCACCAGACCCCTACACTGCTCCCCCCGGGCGCTTTTTAAAATACAATAGCCACCCACTGCTCCTGATACTAGGATAGGATAAGAAGCTAACTTGGCTAAAGCTTGAGGACACAGAGGTCTGCCTTTGCATTGCCATCTATAAAGACCCTGACACCAGTGTCAGCTTTGTGACATCCACTCACAGAGGGTTAGGGCGTGAGGGGGCTGTACTTGTCACGAAGGGATAGTTCGGTGGGATCCAGAACGCAGACCAAGACACAGTGGAGCTATAACATAGAGCTTTATTCAAAGCACACAGACAACAGAGAGTAATCAGGGACAGGCAAGGGGTCTGGATACCAGGAGGTCGATCCGCGACGTACCGGCAGGTAGTAGACCGGTGAGTAGTCCGGGACGGGAGAAGAGTCTGGATACCGGGAGGTCGGAGTAGCGACAGGTACCAGACAGGCGGATGGTCAGGGATGAGCGAGAAGTCTAGATACCGGGAGGTCGGAGTAGCGGCAGGTACTGGACAGGTAATTATAATTACCGGGGAGCTCGTATAGACCGGAGTAACGAGAGACAGGCGGTTGACGCGGGATAGGCAAAGAATCTGGATCTCCGGGACATCAGCGTGGCGATTCCGTCCAGAATGTACAACGTAGTACGCACAAAGTACAACATAGTAAGCACAAAGTACAACATAGTAAGCACAAAGTACAACATAGTAAGCACGACCTAACACCGGGGTAACGGGCAGCCAGGGTATATATACCCCAGGTGAGGTGATTAGCAATCAGCCACGGCAATTGCTGACAGGTGTGTGTGTGCGCCACCAGCGCACGTCGCTTGGACACGCCCCCTGCCAACCGCCGTAACCGTGACAGTACTGCGACCTACGCAAAATTTTGAAGTCGTTTGCAGTCCAAAATACACTTATTTAGAAGACAAATATTGATTTGGGGGAACCGTATAGAACATGATGTAGAACAGGGGTTCCCAACCTTTTTTGTGCCACGGACCGGCAGATACATGAAAGGAGGAGTTTTTTATATTTACTCACCATCAGGTGGCAACAGAGGCACATTGTATGTAAATAACAGAAAATAGCAGAACAACATGCATCCAAAACATATGAACAAAGTTTAAAACCAGGATACAATTAAAAAAAATATATGATATATATATATATATATATATATATAAATATATACGAAAGTCTCTCGTTATGCCGCCGATATATATTTAATCTATATATATATAGATTATACCGCCAATATATACCTTTATATAATCTATATATATAGATTATACTATATATATAATCTCTATATATAGATTATACCGCCCGCCGTTCACCTATACTCAAATTATTTGAGTCAAATATGATGATAAACACACAGCTGTTTCGCGGCCCGGCAGTAACACCTCCACGGCCCGGTACCGGTCCGCGGCCCGGCGGTTGGGGACCCCTGATGTAGGACATCAAAACCTTTTTGCCGTTTCCCGGCTTAAAAAGTAACACACACACACACACACACACACACACACACACACAGTAGTTCTGTATATAGAACCAGCTATAAGGGCCCATATATATGCATATATGTATAAATGTAAGACGTAGTAGGCTGGCTATTTAACAAATGATGGCCACCCTCAAATATCTGCTTGCCACCCCATGGATAAATCTCTAGAATTGCCACAGGTCTGTTTATCTTTGCCTGAACAAGGTCAGAAACTGTTTTCTCACTGTACCACAATGCAAAATTGTTGAAAAAGGTTCCAGCTGAACCAAAAAAATGTATGAAACCAACTGAAAAGGTACTGCAAATACCTAGATGTATCAAATAGGATACAACAAATAAATCAAATGGAAATAGATTTTTTTATTTTATTTTAAATGTTTAATTTAAAAACTCTAAATTGAAATGATTTGAATTTCTGGCAAATTGTGTCAGGCTTCACCGGGGTTAATGAGTTATGTAACTTTTGTAACTTTATATAGGCCTATAGGCCTAGCCTATATTGCTTATCATTATACTTTGACAACTGTAAGAGAGGAGAAAGAGACAGAGAAGAGACAGAAAGAGACAAAGGGAGTGAAAGAGAGAGAGATAGAGAGAGAGAGAGAGAGAGAGAGAGAGAGAGAGAGAGAGAGAGAGAGAGAGAGAGAGAGAGAGAGAGAGAGAGAGAGAGAGAGAGAGAGAGAGAGAGAGAGAGAGAGACAGAGAAGAGACAGAGAAGAGACAGAAAGAGACAAAGGGAGTGAAAGAGAAAGAGAGGAGAGAATGAGAGAGACAAAAGAGAGAGAGAGAGAGAGAGAGAGAAAAGAGAGAGAGAGAGAGAGAGAGAGAGAGAGAGAGAGAGAGAGAGAGAGAGAGAGAGAGATAGAGAGAGAGAGAGAGAGAGAGAGATAAAGAGGTGTGATTGTTATCACTGGAACGCTGTTCTGTGCAGCAAGATAAGAAGACAAAGAAGAACAGGTTGTACAGGCACCTATCACGCTATTTCAACACGACCGCCTTATGGGTCGTACGTGTGTGAAGGGCCTTGGGTGTGTTTTTATTAAATAACCCATAGCACTTAATAATTAGGTTGTTGTAGTAATGATGTAGTAATGTTACTAGTTATTAGTGTATGAATAAAACATAATCCATGGTGGACTTGATATAAAGGAAGAATAAATAAACACACCCACCAATAAATCTAATGGAAATGTATATATATTTGACAAATTCTGTCAAATTGTTGTCTTATGATTTCAAGATTCAAGATTTGTATTTGTCATATGCAACAATGGAAGTACAATGGAATGCTTACTCCCCATTCCCTCTCGCAGTATGAATCTCCTACAATTTAAAACGATATACTATAGTACTATGCACTATACTTTATACTAAAACAACACTATACTCTAACAATACTGTACACTATAAAATTAACAATAGAAAAAACATACTACATCTTACATACTACATCTTATTGAGGTTACTTAAGGTGTGTACTGGTTGTGGATCGTTGACCTCCTATATGACCAGATGTTCTTGTTTCTCTATTTTTTGCTTCCTAGATAAATTGCGACATGCTTATAGGCAAGTGGTTTTTTAAGGTGAGAAAACGATAGAGCTGCATCCCAAAGTGAAACGCCAACCTGGGTTGATCCTTCCAGAAGTTGTCCATGCAGCCTTGATTTGAATGCATTAAGACGGTGAATCAGAATCACACACAATAATAAAAAAAAAGGAAAACAAACAAACACACACACACACACACACACACACACACACACACACACCGTTAGGACTTTAAATACCCCGCCTCCGACTCCCGTCTCTCGACACTACACTGGTGACCCCTACGTAAGTCTCGCTGAAGTATCCGAGACTGAACAGGGGAATGGGGAGAGAAAGAGAGACACGGGACAGAGACGGGTGAGAGAGGGAAAGAGGAAGCAAGAGAAGGAGAAATGAGAGAGACAGAATGAGAGAGAGAGTGAGAGAGGGGGAAAGAGGGAGGGAGAGAGAGAAATAAATAAGAGAGAAATAGAGACACGGCGGGAGGCCGACATAAAGAGAGGGGGAGGCCGACATAAAGAGAGGGAGAGAGAGAGAGAGCAGGGTGGGGGGGGGGGAAGAGGGAGACAGAGAAAATTAGGGGAGGGGGGAGAGAGAGAGAGAGGAGATCCTTCCTCCATCACAATCCTCATGCAAGTTCATGTCACTTTCACTGGGAACGCTGTTCTGTGCAAGCACCGTCCCTAGAGATGGGTAGTGATTTCGGAGAAATGCCCAATACACCCATATGCTCTTATCATGGATTAATGCTGAAGAACAGGTTGTGCAGGAGACAGGGCACCTATCATACCATTTCATCACAATAGCCTTATACGTGCGTACGTGACAGACAGAGACAGACCGCAATTTCACATAATAGGGAAAACACATTTAAAACAAAACGTGTGACAGCACACTGCAAATTGTAGATCTTTGCACACGTCCGGGTCTCGTCCCTCTATCTATTTGTGTTAATAATGTGGTTTATATATATTTTTAAACAAATGTGGTTTCCGAACGAGACGGTGCAGCTCAGTGCCGCTGCAATCCGATGGATTAGTAATACACGTAAAAATAAACTTAAATAATGAACGTGACAAAACAATAAGGCAGTGATATCAGCGTCCATAGTGTGGTGAAGTGACATAATTCAACCACGGAACTACAGGTGGGGTCTTGTGTTGCCGGGGACATTAGTGCTGTTAGAGTTCCTCTTCCGGTAGAAAGTCATGTGGTGTTCTCATGCTGAATAAACGTCCCGTTTGGACTTTAAATACCCCGCCTGCGACTCCCGTCTCTCGGCACTACACTGGTGACCCCGACGTAAGTCTCGCTGAAGTATCAGAGACTGAACCGAACATGGCAAATAACGCCGTTTTTATCAAATTGCCGGAGTTTTGGGAGACAAATGCGACATCGTGCTTTGCGCAGACGGAGGCTCAATTCGCCCTCAGCGGGATTACGGACGACGACATTCGCTATTTCCACGTTGTCTCGTCGCTGGGTAACTCCACTGCGGCCACTTCGAGCTATCGCAGTCAGAATGAGCCCGACGTCTGCTCACTATTCATGGCCTCGGAGACAGCACGCCTTCCCAACATATGGAAATGATGCTGAGCCTGCTGGGAGAGGAGGAACCAGGTTTTCTTCTCAAAGAACTGTTTCTTCAGCACATGCCGCCTCATGTCTAGATAGCGCTCGCAAATACGACTAGAACTGAAAACCACGCTTTAGCCGAAGAAGCTGACCATTTTTTCCTAGCCATTCAGCGTTCCGCCCCCGAGGTGCTAGCCCCGACAAGCAGTTACACCCCCCTGGGCAGAGACATGGTTACTAGCAGAGGACCCGCGGCTACCGACAGCAGTGCTAGCACAGTCATGTGCTATTTCCACGCACGTTTCGGCGCAAAGGCAAAGGTGCCGCTCTCCTTGCAATTACAAGCGGCAGTATAGCTCAGGAGGTAGAGCGGTCGCCTCACAACAGGAAGGTTGCTGGTCCTCCTAGTAAAAACTGTCGAGGTGTCCTTGAGCAAGACACCCTAACCCTAACTGCTCCCCGGGCGAAACCCAGTGGAAAATGTGAAATGTTGAATTCCTAAACAAACATAATAGTTACCAGGCCTGCCGTTGTTGAAACACACAACCAGTTCACGGGGGGTGTTGACACTCTTGATATGCTGTCTGCACTTTGCAAGGTCAGCTTCAGATCCCGAAGATTGTACCTACATTTGGTGGCACACGGTCACTGTCAGCGGCAGTCATCAATGAATGGAACCTCCACAGAAGAGACCAGAAAACACTGAAGACCCGGGAGCGACCCATGGCCCTACCAAGGCTTCAGGAGCGACCCATGGCCCTACCAAGGCTTCAGGAGCGACCCATGGCCCTACCAAGGCTTCAGGAGCGACCCATGGCCCTACCAAGGCTTCAGGAGCGACCCATGGCCCTACCAAGGCTTCAGGAGTGACCCATGGCCCTACCAAGGCTTCAGGAGTGACCCATGGCCCTACCAAGGCTTCAGGAGTGACCCATGGCCCTACCAAGGCTTCAGGAGCGACCCATGGCCCTACCAAGGCTTCAGGAGTGACCCATGGCCCTACCAAGGCTTCAGGAGTGACCCATGGCCCTACCAAGGCTTCAGGAGTGACCCATGGCCCTACTAAGGCTTCAGGAGCGACCCATGGCCCTACTAAGGCTTCAGGCCTCTGTTGGCACTTTCTCTCACAAGTGCAGGAAAGGGCACAATTAAGTGAGGTAGACCACCGTCTTCACCAGAAGTATGTTGCAATGGCAAAGCTACCAGGTTGGCATAGAAGAAAGTCTTGCCACCCCAGTTACACAGACCAACTGCTATAATTAATTATTCTTTTTAATTATTGGATTGTTCTAAAATATTTTCCGGATTCTGTGTAAAATCCCCTAATATCAAGTAAAGGGGGCGGCCGTAGCTCAGTCTGTTGGGACTTAGCTTGGGAACAGGAAGGTCGCCGGTTCAAGTCCCCAAAACACCTGTGCACTGCCGAGGTGCCCTTGAGCAAGGCACCAGACCCCTACACTGCTCCCCCCGGGCGCTTTTTAAAATACAATAGCCACCCACTGCTCCTGATACTAGGATAGGATAAGAAGCTAACTTGGCTAAAGCTTGAGGACACAGAGGTCTGCCTTTGCATTGCCATCTATAAAGACCCTGACACCAGTGTCAGCTTTGTGACATCCACTCACAGAGGGTTAGGGCGTGAGGGGGCTGTACTTGTCACGAAGGGATAGTTCGGTGGGATCCAGAACGCAGACCAAGACACAGTGGAGCTATAACATAGAGCTTTATTCAAAGCACACAGACAACAGAGAGTAATCAGGGACAGGCAAGGGGTCTGGATACCAGGAGGTCGATCCGCGACGTACCGGCAGGTAGTAGACCGGTGAGTAGTCCGGGACGGGAGAAGAGTCTGGATACCGGGAGGTCGGAGTAGCGACAGGTACCAGACAGGCGGATGGTCAGGGATGAGCGAGAAGTCTAGATACCGGGAGGTCGGAGTAGCGGCAGGTACTGGACAGGTAATTATAATTACCGGGGAGCTCGTATAGACCGGAGTAACGAGAGACAGGCGGTTGACGCGGGATAGGCAAAGAATCTGGATCTCCGGGACATCAGCGTGGCGATTCCGTCCAGAATGTACAACGTAGTACGCACAAAGTACAACATAGTAAGCACAAAGTACAACATAGTAAGCACAAAGTACAACATAGTAAGCACGACCTAACACCGGGGTAACGGGCAGCCAGGGTATATATACCCCAGGTGAGGTGATTAGCAATCAGCCACGGCAATTGCTGACAGGTGTGTGTGTGCGCCACCAGCGCACGTCGCTTGGACACGCCCCCTGCCAACCGCCGTAACCGTGACAGTACTGCGACCTACGCAAAATTTTGAAGTCGTTTGCAGTCCAAAATACACTTATTTAGAAGACAAATATTGATTTGGGGGAACCGTATAGAACATGATGTAGAACAGGGGTTCCCAACCTTTTTTGTGCCACGGACCGGCAGATACATGAAAGGAGGAGTTTTTTATATTTACTCACCATCAGGTGGCAACAGAGGCACATTGTATGTAAATAACAGAAAATAGCAGAACAACATGCATCCAAAACATATGAACAAAGTTTAAAACCAGGATACAATTAAAAAAAATATATGATATATATATATATATATATATATATAAATATATACGAAAGTCTCTCGTTATGCCGCCGATATATATTTAATCTATATATATATAGATTATACCGCCAATATATACCTTTATATAATCTATATATATAGATTATACTATATATATAATCTCTATATATAGATTATACCGCCCGCCGTTCACCTATACTCAAATTATTTGAGTCAAATATGATGATAAACACACAGCTGTTTCGCGGCCCGGCAGTAACACCTCCACGCCCCGGTACCGGTCCGCGGCCCGGCGGTTGGGGACCCCTGATGTAGGACATCAAAACCTTTTTGCCGTTTCCCGGCTTAAAAAGTAACACACACACACACACACACACACACACACACACAGTAGTTCTGTATATAGAACCAGCTATAAGGGCCCATATATATGCATATATGTATGAATGTAAGACGTAGTAGGCTGGCTATTTAACAAATGATGGCCACCCTCAAATATCTGCTTGCCACCCCATGGATAAATCTCTAGAATTGCCACAGGTCTGTTTATCTTTGCCTGAACAAGGTCAGAAACTGTTTTCTCACTGTACCACAATGCAAAATAGGGTTGGAAAAAGGTTCCAGCTGAACCAAAAAAATGTACGAAACCAACTGAAAAGGTACTGCAAATACCTAGATGTATCAAATAGGATACAACAAATAAATCTAATGGAAATAGATTTTTTTATTTTATTTTAAATGTTTAATTTAAAAACTCTAAATTGAAATGATTTGAATTTCTGGCAAATTGTGTCAGGCTTCACCGGGGTTAATGAGTTATGTAACTTGTGTAACTCTATATAGGCCTATAGGCCTAGCCTATATTGCTTATCATTATACTTCGACAACTGTAAGAGAGGAGAAAGAGACAGAGAGACAGAGGACAGGAGGAAAGAGAGCGAGAG
Organism: Muraenolepis orangiensis; assembly: GCA_027704905.1. Classification (NCBI taxonomy): domain Eukaryota; kingdom Metazoa; phylum Chordata; class Actinopteri; order Gadiformes; family Muraenolepididae; genus Muraenolepis; species Muraenolepis orangiensis. The sequence continues at coordinate 31,895,611 of CM050999.1, forward strand.
AGAGAGAGAGAGAGAGGAGAGAGAGAGAGAGAGAGAGAGAGAGAGAGAGAGATAGAGAGAGAGAGAGAGAGAGAGCGAGAGAGAGAGAGAGAGAGCAGAGAGAGAGAGAGAGAGAGAGAGAGAGAGAGAGAGAGAGAGAGAGAGAGAGAGAGAGAGAGAGAGAGAGAGAGAGAGAGAGATAGAGAGAGAGAGAGAGAGAGAGAGAGAGAGATAGAGAGAGGTGTGATTGTTATCACTGGAACGCTGTTCTGTGCAGCAAGATAAGAAGACAAAGAAGAACAGGTTGTACAGGCACCTATCACGCTATTTCAACACGACCGCCTTATGGGTCGTACGTGTGTGAAGGGCCTTGGGTGTGTTTTTATTAAATAACCCATAGCACTTAATAATTAGGTTGTTGTAGTAATGATGTAGTAATGTTACTAGTTATTAGTGTATGAATAAAACATAATCCATGGTGGACTTGATATAAAGGAAGAATAAATAAACACACCCACCAATACATCTAATGGAAATGTATATATATTTGACAAATTCTGTCAAATTGTTGTCTTATGATTTCAAGATTCAAGATTTGTATTTGTCATATGCAACAATGGAAGTACAATGGAATGCTTACTCCCCATTCCCTCTCGCAGTATGAATCTCCTACAATTTAAAACGATATACTATAGTACTATGCACTATACTTTATACTAAAACAACACTATACTCTAACAATACTGCACACTATAAAATTAACAATAGAAAAAACATACTACATCTTACATACTACATCTTATTGAGGTTACTTAAGGTGTGTACTGGTTGTGGATCGTTGACCTCCTATATGACCAGATGTTCTTGTTTCTCTATTTTTTGCTTCCTAGATAAATTGCGACATGCTTATAGGCAAGTGGTTTTTTAAGGTGAGAAAACGATAGAGCTGCATCCCAAAGTGAAACGCCAACCTGGGTTGATCCTTCCAGAAGTTGTCCATGCAGCCTTGATTTGAATGCATTAAGACGGTGAATCAGAATCACACACAATAATAAAAAAAAAGGAAAACAAACAAACACACACACACACACACACACACACACACACACACCGTTAGGACTTTAAATACCCCGCCTCCGACTCCCGTCTCTCGACACTACACTGGTGACCCCTACGTAAGTCTCGCTGAAGTATCCGAGACTGAACAGGGGAATGGGGAGAGAAAGAGAGACACGGGACAGAGACGGGTGAGAGAGGGAAAGAGGAAGCAAGAGAAGGAGAAATGAGAGAGACAGAATGAGAGAGAGAGTGAGAGAGGGGGAAAGAGGGAGGGAGAGAGAGAAATAAATAAGAGAGAAATAGAGACACGGCGGGAGGCCGACATAAAGAGAGGGGGAGGCCGACATAAAGAGAGGGAGAGAGAGAGAGAGCAGGGTGGGGGGGGGGGGAAGAGGGAGACAGAGAAAATTAGGGGAGGGGGGAGAGAGAGAGAGAGGAGATCCTTCCTCCATCACAATCCTCATGCAAGTTCATGTCACTTTCACTGGGAACGCTGTTCTGTGCAAGCACCGTCCCTAGAGATGGGTAGTGATTTCGGAGAAATGCCCAATACACCCATATGCTCTTATCATGGATTAATGCTGAAGAACAGGTTGTGCAGGAGACAGGGCACCTATCATACCATTTCATCACAATAGCCTTATACGTGCGTACGTGACAGACAGAGACAGACCGCAATTTCACATAATAGGGAAAACACATTTAAAACAAAACGTGTGACAGCACACTGCAAATTGTAGATCTTTGCACACGTCCGGGTCTCGTCCCTCTATCTATTTGTGTTAATAATGTGGTTTATATATATTTTTAAACAAATGTGGTTTCCGAACGAGACGGTGCAGCTCAGTGCCGCTGCAATCCGATGGATTAGTAATACACGTAAAAATAAACTTAAATAATGAACGTGACAAAACAATAAGGCAGTGATATCAGCGTCCATAGTGTGGTGAAGTGACATAATTCAACCACGGAACTACAGGTGGGGTCTTGTGTTGCCGGGGACATTAGTGCTGTTAGAGTTCCTCTTCCGGTAGAAAGTCATGTGGTGTTCTCATGCTGAATAAACGTCCCGTTTGGACTTTAAATACCCCGCCTGCGACTCCCGTCTCTCGGCACTACACTGGTGACCCCGACGTAAGTCTCGCTGAAGTATCCGAGACTGAACCGAACATGGCAAATAACGCCGTTTTTATCAAATTGCCGGAGTTTTGGGAGACAAACGCGACATCGTGCTTTGCGCAGACGGAGGCTCAAATCGCCCTCCGCGGGATTACGGACGACGACATTCGCTATTTCCACGTTGTCTCGTCGCTGGGTAACTCCACTGCGGCCACTTCGAGCTATCGCAGTCGGAATGAGCCCGACGTCTGCTCACTATTCATGGCCTCGGAGACAGCAAGCCTTCCCAACATATGGAAATGATGCTGAGCCTGCTGGGAGAGGAGGAACCAGGTTTTCTTCTCAAAGAACTGTTTCTTCAGCACATGCCGCCTCATGTCTAGATAGCACTCGCAAATACGACTAGAACTGAAAACCACGCTTTAGCCGAAGAAGCTGACCATTTTTTCCTAGCCATTCAGCGTTCCGCCCCCGAGGTGCTAGCCCCGACAAGCAGTTACACCCCCCTGGGCAGAGACATGGTTACTAGCAGAGGACCCGCGGCTACCGACAGCAGTGCTAGCACAGTCATGTGCTATTTCCACGCACGTTTCGGCGCAACGGCAAAGGTGCCGCTCTCCTTGCAATTACAAGCGGCAGTATAGCTCAGGAGGTAGAGCGGTCCGCCTCACAACAGGAAGGTTGCTGGTCCTCCTAGTAAAAACTGTCGAGGTGTCCTTGAGCAAGACACCCTAACCCTAACTGCTCCCCGGGCGTTGTATAAATAGCTGCCCACTGCTCCTAATACTAGGATGGGTTAAATGCATCAAACACTATTCACTGTGAATTCAATGGTTGTACATGTATGTGACCAATAAAGAGGATTAAATCCTCCAGATTTTGATTTAGAAGTCGAAGGGCAAAAGCCTGCGCTCAATAGTAGCTGCGAGCATGGGCACAACAAACCGGCTGCTGTTCATCAGAGACACACTCTCTGGAAGCAAAAAAAGGACACCGGCGCTCAGAGGAGCATCCTGCCGGCTACGGGGAGCGATACCGCTGGCCGAGATCATGGCCCACATTTAATTTCCACTAACAACACACCTATCCGAACCTATGGCACAAAGGCTGTGGACCTGTGTTTCGTGGTATTCGTCACCCTCTGAGAGGGAGCTGGAGAGCCCGCCATATGTCGCCTCGCTGCGGACACATGTGAACGACGAAAATGTCAGTGCGTCCACCGGCTGTTCTTAACGTCTACCAGTAGCCCGTTAGCACACAGGAAGTCTGCGCAGAGGAGGGGGAAGGAGATGTGAATATCAACGTCTTCTCCGTAAGTTTCCAAGCTTGACGCAGCCCACCTTTTCCGCCGCCACTACCAGACACTAAAGGCCCCCCCTGTCTATGCTAGGGCCAGACGGCTTAACCCCGACAGGCTGGTGGACGCTAAGTCGGAGTTCGCCAATATGGAGCGCCTTGGTATCCTCCGATGCTCGGACAGCCCTTGGGCCTCGCTGCTCCACATCGTCCCTAAACCAGACGGCAGGTGGCGGCCGTGTGGGGACTACAGGCGGGCAAACCTGGCGGGCAAACTTGTGTTTTCCAAAGTTGACCTGGTGCGTGGCTGCCACCAGGTTCCGGTGCACCCAACAGACATCCCCAAAACAGCGGTAGTCTCGCCATTTGGGCTGTTTGAGTTCCTGAGGATGCCGTTTGGGCTTAAAAATGCAGCTCAATCTTTCCAGCGGCTAATGGGTTCGGCACTTAGAGAGATGTCATTCATCTTTGTCTATTTAGATGACATCCTTGTCGCAAGCTCCTCCTCTGAAGAGCACCAAGTGCATCTCCGAGACCTTTATACTCAACCTGAGGGGCTCAACCCGAGGCCTGCGTATCAACACGGTGAAGTGTCTGTTTGGGGTGTCCTCCATCCACTTCCTCGGGCATCTCATCGACAACGATGGAGCTGCCCCCTCCCATCAAAAACCCACACACAGCTCAGGCGCTCCGGGAATTCCTCAGGATAGTGATAGTTTTTATCACCCGTTCATCCGCTGGGCAGCCCACACCATGCGCCCACTGTACGAGGCTCTGAAAGGCACATCCCCCAGCCAGACCGTTGACTGGATGCCCGAAAGAGAGACCACCTTCGATGCCACCAAAGCCGCCCTGAGCGAAGCCGCCATGTTGGCTCACCCGTCACACAAGGCCCCCATCGCTATCACAAGCGACGCGTCTGACTATGCCGTCGGCACGGTGCATGAGCAATGGGTCAACGGCGCCTGGCAGCCAATTGCCTTTTTCAGTCGCCAGTTAATCCCCAGAGAGCGCAAGTACAGTGCGTTCGACAAATATCTTCTTGGCCTCTAGTTGGCAATACGCCACTTTCGGTTCCTGCTGGAAGGCTGTGAGTGACTCACATTCTGCATGCTTTTCGAGTACACCAAAGACATCCAACACATCGCTGGTAAGAACAACGTGGTTGCGGACTGCCTCTCCAGAGCAGTCATCGGAGCTGTTCAACAGGGCCTCGATTACCTCCGCATGAGCACGGACCAGGCCTCTGACCACGGGGTCCAGACCCTCAAGACCTCGGACACAGGATTACACCTGGAGGAGGTTGTTGTCGATGACTTGGGCGAAAAGTTGTTGTGCGATGTCTCCAGGGACTATGGGTGAATTCTGGGGGGGCTTGTGTGGTGGAGTGACATAAATCACCCACGGAACAACGGGTGGGGTATTGTGTTGCCGGGGACATTAGTGAACGGGACCGTTAGAGTTCCTCTTCCGGTAGAAAGTCATGTGGTGTTTACGTTCTTCTCATGCTGAATAAACGTCCCGTTTGGATTTTAAATACCCCACCAAGATGTAATCAAGCTCCACCCACACATGCATTTTTCACTTGTTTGAGCGCCAAATTGAATGCAATTAAGTTAAACATATTTAAACAATAATAAATTGATGCGGTGCACTGCAGTATATAGTACAATGAAACATACAGATATTTGATATTAAAGCCTCGTTTGTCAGGACTAAAAAGTAAATTGGTCTATGTCACCGTGTTAGCTAGCTAACGTTAGTTACTTAGTCTAGCTAGCTTAACATCTCCAACTTCATCACGATTTAACATCATGACTATTTATGCAAGTGTGATGAAAAACAAATCTTTGTGGTTTTTACAATATAAATCATGTTTGAGGCTGGAGCTAATGTTATTGTGTTTAATTGTAATTGTGTAATTGTGTATTAAACACCAAAGGTGTCTTACATGTTAATGGGCTACATGCACTTCCGCATTGTACTTAATGCGATTTAATGCTGCTCGATTGTTTCCGGTTCAACCGCGACATTCTTCACCCGGTGTTTACAGTCCCAAAGTTGAACATCACTGATCACGACCAATGCCCCAACAAGCAAGTTGGATAAAGGTTTTAAATTGTATGCGGCGTCATACATACACAACTAGGAAGGTAAGAAAACAATGGTTAACTGACTGACGCTAACGACACTTATCTGTTATTCTATTCAGTGTCCAATAAAGACAGGCTGTCAGGGCAGGTCATGAGAGCCTTACCGGACAATGAGGAAGAGTGAGACACCACACAGCATAAGTGTAGGCAGGAAGCTGTGTACCGTTGGTCATCCCCGTTCATTGGAGCATTATAGCTAAGTGTATTCCTAAAGACTCACCAACTTGAATGTTTGCCTTTCTCCCTGCACATTTGTAAGATAATTTGATCAAGTTAATAAGGATAAGGTGGAAACGTGTTTGGGTGATCAGAAACATATTTACATAAGTTAACACTGCTAATATACACCATCTAAGGTATACTAGTTATCAATGAAGGTTATTCAAGTTTGTTTGAGTAGGTAGGGAATGTAAAGCTAAGCATTTAGGAGGGTAGGCATCGTCTAGGAGCATGGTTCAGTAACAATAACTGTTCTACTCATAATAACCTACTTTTCCATGAAGCAGAGGGTATATTTAAAAAATTCTCTTTGTTCTTAGATTCCGCTTCTTGATTCATGGCCAGTGGTGTTGACACAGCCAATGCTCCTGTGTGGACGGCAGTGTTTTGTGCAATCACATCGTGGCATTGCTGTTCCAAACAGGTGTGCAACGATTACACATGGATCCACAAGTGCAAAGATCAAGTAGAGAAAAAGCTGACCATTTATTTTTCTACATATACATGCCAAGATACCTGTCTTTGAGAAATGAACATGAGCAAAACCCAGGTTCTTCAATTAAAGATTGGAATGACAAAATGTTCTATTGCTATTATTAATATTGTATTAAAGTGTAATGTTTTTAAAAATGTTTTTTTAGCCAATAGTTCAATATGATGTATGTACAATATGTTACAATGTTCGTTTTTACAAATGTTCAACAAAATGATCTGCCACTGGAATAAACAAAATTCACTAAGTTAAATTACAAAAACCTGGTGTTGAACCAATGCTTTACTTAACCCATGCCTTAACTAATGCCTTGTTTTGGTAGTTTGACAACAGGCATGCCACTGTAAACGTCTGCCAATAAACCCTTTCATGGTGCAGTGAGATTTGTAGGTGGAGTACATTTCACTTTGCAGGAGTGGTAAGGATGGTGTCTGACACTTGAGCTCAGTGCAGCCCAACATGACCTGGGTGTCTGGCAAATCTCAGAATTTCTCAGGGAGTTAAGCTTGCACTTCTGCAGGTGTGAACCAGATGCATTGAGACCAAAGTGCAGTGGCTAGAAAACATGTCAATGTTACAACAATGCAGCTCACTGTGGACTAGTGTATGTTAAATCGATGCGCCGGGTCCCTCTCCTTCAAACCAACTGACAGGAAGACGAGGAAAAGAAAGAACTCGTTGATTGGCTGGAGCAGCTGTCTCTGGAAGGTTAAACAAAAAGATTACTGCTTTAAGTTAAGTTATTTTTAAGTTAGTAAGGCTGTGCTCTTGTTTGGCTAAATGTTTTATAATGGTTATGTGTACCATACCATGGGGAAAAACTGAGTGGCTGTAGTGCACTGGTGTATTTAAAGGGGGCTGAGTCCTTTAGTGTAGCCTTCTGTAAATGCAATGGCATCCCATCCTCTGTTACTACAAAGCAGCTCAGACCATAACCTACCGTTGATGGATGTGCTCTGGAGGCTCTTGGCTCTGGAGACCCGAACCATTTAGTAAATTGAAGGCTCGATCAAACCCCAAAACGCCAACAGGTCATCATAGCTTGGAAATGTATTTACAAAAAGACATATACATCATGTCAGTCATTAATTAACAAAGTAAATACAATCATACACGGTCACAAAATACTGTTAGCTGTAACAACTAAGCCAATGTCTTATCTCGTATGCATGACAGGCTGCAGCGGTCACGCAATAGGCACATTAACTATTTTGTATTAAGACTTAAGATTGGATTTTTTATTGTTTAACTGATTTTACTTTGGTCGATGTCAAACAGTTAGCTGAATAGCACGATTTCGGCCAAACGTTACCTGGTATAGAATCGGATGTCCGTGTCAGGTTCTTCTAAGGTCGGGATGGACCGGGTTGGAAAGTCATGGAAACTCTAAATACCATTAATTAGTATATATATAAGAATATATATAAAATATATATATATTCAACGTCAGGGGGTGCCCCAGACTGAGGATAAGCTACTGCTTGAATGAATGCTTTGATTGATATGAGTGAGCTCAGCATTATTTGTGTTTTGGAGGCGAAGGAGGAAATAAGTATCTGCCGATGAAGTTATTGTCATTGTGTGCCAAGGCGTTTCCAATCCAACAAATCTGACCGCATGCATATAACAGAACGGTATGAATGATCAGACCATTGCATTCCATTGTCGGATTGAAACAACATATTGTGGTTTCTGTGGTGTGTCAATGCATGGGTCACGACGAGTTCAGGAAATATTTGTTTGCCTTCCCATTATTCCTATTGTTTCCATGTATGTCTATCACCATGTATCGTGAGCCTGTCGTTAATCAAAAAATCTAAATGTCAAAACCTGTTTTTATCCTTTAGCCAATCGGAAAGTAGGTGTGTTATTGAAAGGGTGACCAGATCAAGGATAGACATGAATACTGTTAGCTGTAACAACTAAGCCAATGTCTTATCTCGTATGCATGACCGGCTGCAGCGGTCACGCAATAGGCACATTAACTATTTTGTATTAAGACTTAAGATTGGATTTTTTATTGTTTAACTGATTTTACTTTGGTCGATGTCAAACAGTTAGCTGAATAGCACAATTTCGGCCAAACGTTACCTGGTATAGAATCGGATGTCCGCGTCAGGTTCTTCTCAGGTCGGGATGGGTTGGAAAGTCATGGAAACTCTAAATACCATTAATTACATTTCGATGATGCCGAACAATGCGGAATACAACAATGTTCGGAGTATTTCTTTTCCTGTTTTTGAAAACGCATTTTCTTATGGGAATTCATGGCGAAATAGTACCTCAGGAGCTGTAGCTAGCTAGTTGGAAGTAAACAAATACACCGGAACTGTCACGGTGAGATAGAACGCAGACCAAGACACAGTGGAGCTATAACATAAAGCTTTATTACAGCAGTGTGTGTGTGCGCCGCCAGCGCACGTGGCTTGGCCACGCCCCTTGTCAACCACCGTAACCGTGACAGGAACAGGCTGAACCGCATTATTTGAAGCTGGAAGTACTTCACACAGCTTAGTGCATGTAGCCCATTCTACTTTATCAGACTTCCTTGCATGTCGGAGTAAAAATGCTGGTCCAGGTGAAGTACAACCAACTGCAGAAGTATGTGAAGTTAGATGAAGTTGAAGGACATTTCGACTTTCTGCAATTTCATGAAAAATATTTGCATGACTCAAGATAAAGATTTCTTTATTGAACATACTGTGTACATACATCTACTGATGCGTAGTCTGGACACATCTTCAGTGATGTTCCTGGAATCATAGGACGTTTCGGGTCTCGCAACATCATACGCCCTCCTCCAGGTGACCCAGCCGGGGCTGATCAGACCCCAGCTTGTGTCCAGATGGCTAGCTAGCTACCATGACTCCATGGCTCCCCTCTTTTGAGCCACAACCATCTTGAGGCCCTCTCTGCCGCATCGGTGGTACTGCGGATGGCTCTCCTCTTTCTCACTCCCTCGATGCCTAAACTGCTGAAGGCTCTGACCAAGGAACGGGCTGCGAATCCTCTGCATCCAACTTCCACCGGGAAACACCTTGCTCTCCAACCAGCCTGCTGACAGTCGCTGACCAGTCCTGCGTACTTGGAGAGCTTCCTTTCAAAGGCTTCTTCCAAGCGATCTTCCCACGGGACTGTCAGCTCCAGCAGCACAGCTTGCTTGGTGGACTCAGACACAAGAACAATGTCTGGTCGCAGGGTGGTGACTGCAATATGGCTGGGGAACTTCAGCTGATGTTCAAGGTCCACCAACAACTGCCAGTCTCTTGCAGACGTCAGGATGCCTGCAGATGTTTTTCTGGCAGAAGTTGGCTTGTCCCCAGCTCTGACAAAGGCGATGGTGTCCTTGGAGTGTCGGAACTGCTTTGACCACGCCAGTCCTGCGCTGATGGCTTCAGCAATGGTCTTCAGGACTTGGTCATGCCTCCACCTGTACCGTCCATCTCCAAGTGCCCTTGTACAGCAACTGAGGATGTGTTCCAGGGTTCCTCGCTTGGAACACAATGGGCATGCTGGTGTCTCTGCTATGCCCCATGTGTGCAGATTTGACGGGCTTGGAAGCACATCATACACTGCCTGGATTAGGAATTTGATGCGGTGAGGCTCGGCTTTCCAAAGCTCAGCCCAGGTCACTTTCCTCTCAACCGCATTCTCCCATCTCGTCCAAGCTCCCTGTTGCTTCATTCCCACTGCCTTGCAGGTTCTTGTCTCCTCCACTGCTGCTCTCACCTCCTCCTGAACAAGACGGCGCCCTTCCTTCCCCCTGGTGTTCATTTGGGGAGTTGGAAAGGATCCTAGCCCAGCTCGACCTCGTGTGACCACTCCCACCAGGCTCTTGTGACGCAGCCTTGCCTCTGCCTCTTGAACTGCTTCCTCTGCCCTCCATTTCCTGCCAGTCCTCACTTGGATCCCTGCTTTAGCCACCTTCGGATCACTTGAGTCCCTGTATTGAACCACTTCTCTGGCTCTAGTTACCTTGAATTCCTCCTCCAAGGATTTGAAAGGCAGTTGCAGCTTGTTGGTGTTCCCGTAGAGTGCAATGCTGCTCAGGCTCCTTGGTAACCCAAGCCATCTCCGGAGGTGGTTGCTGACCCTCCTCTCTAGGGTCTCAACTGTTGAGATAGGGACCGCATAGACAAGGAGGGGCCACAGAATCCTGGGAAGAATGCCATGTTGGTAGACCCAGGCTTTAAACTTCCCAGGTAGGCCTGACTTGTCCACGGATTTCAGCCAGCCATCCAACTCAGTGCAGGTCGACTGGATAGATGTTGTGTCTCTCAGAGAGCAGTCAAAAACTTTTCCCAAGCTCTTGACTGGCTTCTCTGAGATAGATGGGATGGCTGTGTCTGCGATGTTAAACCGGAACTTGTCCACCACCTTCCCTTTCCTCAGCACCATTGATCTGGATTTGGCGGGTTTGAAACGCATCCGGGCCCACTCCACCAGCTCTTCAAGCCCCTTCAGAATCCACCGGCAGCCTGGGACTGATTCTGTCATGACTGTGAGGTCATCCATGAATGCCCTGATGGGTGGTTGCCGTTGTCCGGAATTCGTGCGGGGCCCTCTGCACTCTGGCTCAGCAGACTTAGTGAGCATGTTCATGGCTAGGGAGAACAATGTCACAGAGATAGTACACCCTGTGATGATACCGATCTCCACCTTGTGCCAACTGGATGTTATTGCTCCTGAAGAGACCCTCATCCTGAAATTGCTGTAATAATCAGCGATGAGGTCTCTACACCTGCTTGGGACATGATGTTTTGTCAAAGTGAACTGAACCAGCTTGTGTGGAATGGAGCCGAATGCATTCTCCAGGTCAAGCCACAGCACTGACAGGTTGCCCTTGTTCTCTCTGGCCTCCCGAATAAGCTGTGTCACCACACCGGTATGCTCCAGACATCCTGGCATTCCTGAAATGCCACCTTTCTGGACAGATGTATCGATGTAGGTGTTCTCTGCCAGGTAGGTACACAGCCGTTTGGAAACAGCGCTGAAGAAAACCTTTGCCTCAACACACAGCAGGGAGATGATGCGGAACTGGTCTAGCTGAGTGGAGTTTTCCTCCTTCGGGATCCATACCCCTTCAGCCACTCTCCATTGATCAGGGATCCTCCCCCTTCTCCAGAAGACTCGCAAGATGTACCACAGACGCAGCAGGAGTTTGGGACAGTACTTATACACTTTGTATGAAGTGCCACTCGGTCCTGGAGCAGAGCTTGCCCTTGCTTTGCGGACAACCTCCCTGACTTCCTTTAGCTGCAGCTCCGACATGTCGAACTGCACTTCTGGTTCAGGGGGGTCTATGAGGTTGTTACACTCTCCCAACTCCTGCTCTCTTGCGGGGTCGCTGTACGTCTGCTTCAGATGTTGGTCTATGTCATCCTGCGAGGAGGCCAGTTTGCCACTGCGCTTCTGCCCCAGCAAATCCTTAGTGAACTTGAAGGGGTTAGCGATGAAAGCAGCACGTTTACGTGCTCTCTCGCGCCGCCGCCTCCGATGCCACTCGGCCCGGCGGAGAACTCTGATGTTTTTCCGAAGGATGCACATTAGCTGGGCTAGGCCAGTGCGTTCCTCTTCTCCTGCCGCCTTGTACTGGGACTTCAGCACTTTCATCTCCTTTCTGATGTTGTGGATCCTTACAGCTCTTTGATTCTTTGAGTAAGATGTTCCGGAGCTTTTCTTCTCCTCCTCGCCGAACCGTTCAGCTGCGATGCTGACAATGATTGTTGTCATAGCTTGTAGCTTCCTGTCGGCCTCTCCCTTCGCCATTGCCGCCAGAATTTGGTCGACATCGTCATCGAACTGCTTCCAGAGTGAGGTCATGCTAGCTGCAGGCCATTTGATCCGCCTCCTGTCAGACTTGATGCTCGAGGGAGTTGTCTGCAACACTTGGAGGTTCTGGGCACTATGGGGTGACTCCGGGCCTGGCACCTCCTGCGTCTCACCAGGTGTAACACCTGTGCGTTGTGTTGCTTCTGCTCCCAACGGGCACTTCATCCTCGCTCGGTGGATCTTTAAGCCATGGATGTTCTTGCAGACTTTACCGCATGTACACTGCTTGCTCATAGTCGTTTGTCCGTTGCCTGGGTCTGTTACCGTTGTGTCCGTCAGACTGGGGTGCTCATCCTCCCCCCCTCTCGGGCACCCCTGGGGGTATTTTTCCCATATATATATATATATGAACATATATATAATCGTACATATTATATAGACTAAATCTAGTGGAACACACTTTAAAAAATCTATAATTATATCTAATTGAACAACATTTTATGAAATGTACCTTGTTCTATGTCACTGCTTCGCGCCTATTTTAGTTGATAGACACATGTGGGAATACTTATTTATTGCGACTACCCTACCACGTGTTGTAAGCCTGTAAAATCAAATATTATTTGATTGTAGTGTGGATACTATTCTCATTTCATGTATTAAGAGTAGTAGCCGTGACACCACGCGGTATATGGTTGACGCGTTAGTTCAATAAAACGGCGTTCGTGGACCCAAGACGCTGGAGTAGGCGCCATTAGCCTACAGCTAACTGCTACGCTAAGCTATTTGAGTATGGTTGAGCACGCGCCTGGCAGATAGGGAAGGTACGCCATCTTGAATGACTGTTACTGTGTGCGCACGGCCTCACTGCACACTCATTTGCATGTTTGTTAGGCCATGAACAAGCTACCCCAACGTATAGTTAGTTTGAATCGATTATCATGGCAGGGTAGATAGCTGAGAAGGCCTCTTTGAATATGCGGCTCTGTTTGAATAGTGTCATCAGACTAGTTTATTGGTTAACATGTGTACACCTGACGTGAAGAACATTGCAATTGGCTTCAGTGTCCAGTCGTAGGTAACGTTTTGTTGAAAGTAACCGGTTTGCGTTTGGTCTTTTTTTCCTGCGAGTCCGGCTTGACGCTGCATCCTAATTTAAGGCGCTGTCACACGCTGTTGACGATTTAGCCCGACGTATCAACATTTCTCAAAAGTTATGGGTAACTTAAGAGCACGCTGGTATACGTCGTAGTACGACGAGTTCGGCAAGAAATTTTGAGCATGCACAATATTTCTCGACGTATGGCTCATACGCTGGCATACGCGGGCCGACACGTGATCTTTGGCGATACCCTTGGGCATAAGTTTTGAACGCCGACAACACGCTCAGCATTCGTTGGTTTATGGTATTTTTTATATAAAAAAATAGTCATGCCATTTTCACGCACGCGCCGTTTTAGCTTAAGTGATATTTACACCTGATCGACCTGCCAGGGATAGACATGAAGGAGTCTCTCAAGGCTTTACAATCACGGGAATCTTTTCTGTTTTTCCTTAGTGGTCAGGTTTAACTATTTAACTATAACTACCGCTATTTAACTCGCTTTGGATAACAGCGTCTGCTAAATGACTGTAATGTAATGTATCTGTTATTTCATGCAAGATGCACTTTATTTTGAGATTTCGAACTGTTTCAATTCGTCATTCGCTGCAAGACAAGAATCAGTGCTGACTTCAAACACACATTCAGTTGTATCTCACTGTACTATCCAGTCATCCAGAGATTTAGCCTGCCACCTGAAGCACAGGTTACGTACAAGGATGCAACAGGGACAGAAGTGGATGCTGAGATCAAGGCAATGACAAGGCAATGTAGTGTTGTCAGTTTTCTCAAATGACGGTGAGGTATAAAGGCAGGTATAATCAAGCACTCTACACCCTATAGAATAATATAATTGAGCCTTCATTTTTTTTCTATTCCTTTAGAATTTTTCGAATCACTCCACCTCTGCTTCTGAGATGTCTGACTTGAGCTTCAGCTGAAGTGCATCAACTGTTATCCTAGATACGGTCCCTAGCAAGAGACATTGCATTGAGGATACAGACGGTGCAGTGTCTGCTAAACAGGTATCATAGCTTGAGTCTCAGGAGTTGTTCCACATGTTTCACTGAGTCTCTAGAAAGGTTATTTATCACCATGTTTTGCTTTCTCATGTTTTTGCTTTTTTGTGCTTTTATGTTTTTGGGGATGTACTACAGGAGTACCAAACAACAGAAACTCTTACAGATGTCACAAGACGGCAAATGATCAACATCCTTCTGGCTCACATGGTGGATAATCATGGGTATGTGTGTCTCATGTTCTTTTTTTTGTACCAAATAACTGCATGGTCATTGCATACATTTCCATTACTAATTTGATATCTCCTCTCGGGTGCCTCCCTACTAAGCACAAAATAAGAGTGTGCTCTTGGGATAGTGATGATGTTCCCTTCCCTTAAGGATCCATATTCCAAGAAAGGCTATGTAATATTCATTAATATGGTTTGCATGACACTTTGATATCATGCTTGAATGCAGTGGCGGCTGGCCCATAGGGGGCGATGGGGCGCCGCCCCCCCTAAACCACACGCACAAACAAAATATAAAAAAATATATAGAAATTGTCAATATGTGTGTGTTTAAAATATGGAATGCACCCAGAAATATGTGTAAAATATGATTTTAAAATAATTTGCGCAACATAATAAGCTTTTCCTCGTACACATATGCCTAGTACACTGTGGCCGTGTTCCATTTCAGGGTCTGCAGCCTTAAGGGCGCATTTGAATGACGATGCTGGGGGGGCTGTAGAGAAATAGCCCCACGGAGGCGGGTCTCTGTAGCAGTTTAGCCAATTGCTGATTCAAGATATAAAAAAAAATAATAATAATTTATTGAGCGATTTATCATCGTCAAAAGCTTATGAATGACTCAGGCAAAGGTGTTGATATCCTGTCCACCTTCCCAAGATACCTGGATACAAAAGGACTGGTAAGTTTGGAATGACATGTTTACAATGGCACAACTACAATTTAGTAGTAGTAGTCTAATGTAGTCTTTCTTTAAGGTGGATCAAGACTTCACTCTCCTATTTGGTGACGCTTGTCCGGAGAGTCTGATTCTTGATAGTTTTCGATTATTTGGAGTTTTCCCACAGTGACAGGAATCGTTAAAAAGGGTAATCTTTAATTGAAACGTTGTCATTTAAATGGTATTGTTAGGAGAAAATGACAACAATTTAGATTAAACACAACTGAGGTATTTCCCCTTGCTCATTGCTGTTGCAGAACTGCCTTTTCGCCGTCCAAAAAGTTAACGTTAAAGTTTAAAATCATGTTCAATCATGTTTAAATAGTTTTAAATGTATTAATTATTATGTTGGTAACACAATGAAGGTTTGCCTAACTTTCTTGAATTGTAATGTATTTAAATATTTATTTAAATTGGAAAAAAAAACATATATATATATATATACGTATGGGTCGACGTCTCAAGATGGCAGTGATGATTGAGTGATTACATCTAAATTGTCTGGCGGACACTTTCAATTTTTCAACTGCTACATCTCAAATCCTAATCGTATATGTAGTAGTGTGAATTACCGGTGGAAATACCAGCTACTTGGACTATTGGAGCCTGTTCAACTCGGCAACCGGACTACACATCGTTGATCTTGATGGGTCCAATTATTTTTCTCATCCTAAATGGAAGTTCCTGGCTTTTTTAATTGTGCACTGATCTGTATCTGACTGTGTTACGATCCCTACTGATCCAGTTTTTAAACTTTTAAACCAGCGATGCATCGGGTCGGGCTTCCTGTTTACATGTGACGTCACGACATGCATCGTCCCCAGCTGATCGGGTGGTTGAAAATTCCCGGAACGGATTTATATGGGATTGACCCTGATTTCGTTCTGCACTAACTTGTCTTGTGGCGTGGAGCTCAAGAGTCTGCTGTTTTGGTTGGGTTCTCCACGTTTCGCGGGATTTTAATTATGTCACTGCTTTTGGCTGTCCTATCCCTTTTACTTTGGAGCAGCACCGGGGGAAGTCCCCATGGGACCCGCCCATCTCTCCCAACCCCGGTTTTACCAGGCCGGGGAACGTGCTCCTCTTGCAGTCCGCTGGGCACGATGTTGAGCCCCCTCCCTTTGACCCTCTCTCCCGCATCTGTCAAGTGCGGATTTGTGGACTTGGCCCGTCTGATTAGCCTTATGGCTTTACAAGACAACTTTATTATTTCGTCAAGCCATGTTCATGATTTTGTGAGAGAGAGAGCCGTCAAAAAGTCCACCTAGGCCTGTCTATAGGTGTCTAATTGTACTCTTATTGTTGATTTCAGGAAATGTGCAACCTAACCCTGGACCAGATTCTTGTGTTAATTTTAACACCCCTGCAGATTTTAAATCAAGGTCTGGTCTTGGTCTCATCCATTTGAATGTGCGCAGTTTGATCGCTAAAATGGATATGATTCGTATTTGGGCACATTCAACCGATGCTGATATAATAGTGATATCTGAAACTAACCAAATCTATTTCAAGCAAGGATATTTGCATTGACGGCTATAATGTGTATAGGACTGATCGACCTAAAAAGGGTGGAGGTGTTGCAGTCTATGTTAAATCGAAGTTTCATGTAAAAATGATTCTCTCTAAATCACTGACAAAACAATTTGAACTTTTGGCTCTTGACTTGGAAGTATCAAAAGCACTCCATATTACTGTTGTTGGTTGCTACTGACCACCTTCAGCTGTCAGCGACGCTTTAATAATAATAATAATAATAATATATCAGACTTATATAGCGCTTTTCCAGGTGCTCAAAGACGCTTTACAGGAAATAGAAAACATAAAGACTAATTCAAAACACAACAAACACAACAAAACAAAACAGGAAACAAAACAAAGCAGAGAACAAATTATGGGTTGAAAGCAAGAGTGAAGAGGTGGGTTTTGAGGGCTGTTTTAAAGGACGGAAGGGTGTTGGCATTGCGGATGTGGATGGGGAGGGCGTTCCAGAGGGAGGGGGCCGCTGCAGAAAATGCTCTGTCACCCCAGGTCCGGAGCTTAGTCCTGATGGGTTTTAATAGGTTAGCATCAGCAGACCTGAGGCGACGGTTAGGGGTGTGGCGGTGGAGGAGGTCAGAGAGGTAGGGGGGGGCCAGGTTATTGAGCGCTTTGAAGGTGATGAGAAGTATTTTGAAGTGTATCCTGTGTTTGATCGGGAGCCAATGGAGGTCACGGAGGACAGGGGTGATGTGGTTTAACATCTTTAATGCAGCTTTTGTCCAGTCTTAACTATTCTGAAATTGTCATTGTGGGTGACCTTAACTGGAACTGGCTGCTACCAGCATCTGATGATGTTAAAACATACTGCAATTCCTTAAATCTCTTTCAGATTGTTGGCAGTCCCACTAGACCCAATCTGAAATCTCCTGAAAAATCCTCCTTAATTGATCTAATCCTTACAAATGCTTCTCATAAATACACCCCTGCTTCTGTATTTGCAAATGACATCAGTGACCACTGTGTCATTGGAACGGTACGGAATACAAAAGTCCCTAAGACAAAACCCCGTATCATCATAAAGCGTGATATGAAACATTTTGTAGAGCAGGGTTTTTTCCACGACCTGTTTCTATTTGATTGGGACAAAATCAATCTCATTGCAGATGTTGAAACTGCCTGGACATTATTTTATGGTGGTGTTATTAAAATAGTTGATAGGCATGGCCCCTTAAGAAACTACAGAGTAAAAGGCAGAGACAATGCATGGTTCACATCAGATCTTTCTGATTTACTACACGAGCGCAATGTGGCGGTCAAAAGCCAGGAGTGCAGGTCTTGGGTCACATTGGCTGCTCTTCAGGCAGCTGCGAAATGCATTTACCGTTAAAGTCAGAAAAGCTAAAGCGGATCATCTCCTAACTGAAACTTCAGACAACCTAAATAATCCCCGTAAATTCTGGAAAACTATTAAATCATTAGCTGGAAACAAAAATGTTATAGAGCTTCCACATTGCATTGTGAAGGAGGACTCTGTTCAAATCTCTGATAAGACAGAAATGCTTGGTTGTTTTAATGAGCATTTTATTGCTTCTGGTTGGCTGTTTACCTCTCAGAACATAGCTCAAGGAGCCACTGATCACTCTGACGGTTGTATCTGGGAGGGTGAACCGTTTAATTTTATTCCAGTAACAGTCTCAGAGGTGCATAAAGCCCTGAAAAGTTTGGAACCAAGAAAATCAGCAGGTCCTGATAACCTGGAGCCGTACTTTTTAAAGTTAGCAGCTGATTTTATAGCTTTGCCCATGGCTTATCTTTTTAATCTGTCCTTAGAGACAAACTAAATTCCCCTTATTTGGAAATCTGCTTTTGTTCTCCCACTGTTAAAAGGGGGTGACCCCACTCTCCTAAACAACTACAGACCAATCTCCAAATGATGTGTTTTAAATAAAGTGCTGGAATCACTGGTCAATTTCCAACTGAAGGAGTTTTTATCAACAAATAATATTTTATCTGAGTTTCAATCTGGTTTTAGGAAAAAACACAGCACTACAACAGCTGCCTTAAAAGTCGTAAATTATTTTATTTACTTCTTAGACAATAGAGAGCATTGCGCAGCACTTTTTATTGACTTGTCAAAGGCTTTTGATACAGTGGATCATGCCTTACTGCTACAAAGACTCGTCAGTATCGGTCTTTCAGGTAAGACTGTCTGTTGGTTCGAGAACTATCTATCATGCAGATCACAGTGTGTGCGGGCTGAAGGCTTAACTTGTCTTCAGGTATCTAAGGGTGTGCCACAGGGATCTGTTTTAGGACCATTGTTATTTATAATTTACATTAACAGTCTTAATAACAATGTTTTGAATGCAAATTTGCATTTTTATGCCGATGATATTTATTGTTCTGCGTCCACCCCGAAGCAGGCTCTTTGTCAGGTCCAGAATGCTTTTAACATTGTACAATCCAACATGTGTGATTTGAAACTTGTTTTAAATGCAGCCAAGACAAAGCTAATGATGTTCTCGAAAGCAAAACCCAAGGTCTTGAACCTTCCTCCTATCCCCACCTTGCAGGGGACGGAGATTGAATCTGTGTTGCAGTATAAGTATCTTGGAATTCTAATTGACAATTCGCTTTCTTTTAAACCACACATTGTGGAACTCTTGAAAAAATTAAGAATAAAATTAGGTTTTTTCTTTAGAAACAAGTCCTGTTTTTCCTATGAGGCCAAAAAGAGACTAGTGTCTGCAACCTTTCTGTCTGTGCTGGATTATGGAGATGTGGTTTATATGAATGCATCTTCTCAGTGCCTTCACTCGCTGGATACCGTCTACCACGGTGCACTGAGATTCATCACAGACCTCAAAACCTTGACGCACCACTGCAATCTATACACTCGTGTTGGATGGTCTTCCCTGACCACGCGTAGACTAAAACATTGGCACATCCTTATATATAAGGCTATTCTTGGTGCTCTTCCCCTTTATCTAAGGATGTACATAAACAGAAAATGCACTGGATCTTATCGGCTTCGCTCCGAGAACTTTTTCCTTTTAACTGTACCAAAGGTACCCCCAGTGTCATTGGTACGCCCCCACCAATGACACTGATGATGAAACCAAGGATCAATTCTACAACCAACTGTACACCATTCTCCAGGACATGAAAGGAAAGGACATCATGATCTTGATGGGAGACATGAACGCCAAGATAGGGGGAAACAACAACGGCTTTGAACCAGTTATGGGTAGAGAAGGACTAGGCACCATGAATGCAAATGGAGAGAGGTTCGCAGCAGCCTGTGCAGATAACAACTTGGTCATCGGTGGGTCAGTATTCCAACACAAGAACATCCATAAAGCCACCTGGGTGTCTCCTGACCACACCACAGAAAACCAGATTGACCACATCTGCATAAGCCAAAAGTTTAGGCACTCCTTGCTGGATGTCAGAGTCAGAAGAGGAGCAGACGCAGGATCTGACCACCACCTCCTTACAGCAAAGATCCAGCTGAAGTTAAAATGCATGAAGCACAGGGAAGGAAGGGTCAAATTCAACACACAGCTTTTTCAGGATATAGGTACATCAGAACTCTACAAAGTGGAACTTCACAACCGGTATCAAGCGTTAGAAATATAAACTTTAGGAGGAGATATGGAAGGGTCTGAAAACCATGTGGAAAGACACATGTGAGAAAGTGGTAGGGAGAAGGAAGACAGCCAACAAACCCTGGCTATCCGGGGATTCAGACAGAAAAGTGATCGAGAGGAGGAAGAAAAAAGAGGCAGTAAATAGAAGTAAAACCAGAGCCACCAAGGCGGTAGCACAGAAAGAATATGCAGCAGCAAACAAGGAAGTGAAAAGAAGTGTAAGCAGAGACAAGAAGAAATACATTGAGGATTTAGCACAACAGGCAGAGGAAGCAGCGGGAAAGAACAACCTGAAGGACCTATACCTAACTACCAAAATGCTCACAGGCAAATTCAGACACACACAGGCACACATCAAAAACCCACAGGGCGTACTCCTCACAACCAAGGAAGAACAGTTGAACAGATGGACTGAACACTTCAGAGATCTGCTCAACAGGCAGCCTCCTCAACTGGAAGCAGATATCCCACCAGCCCCAAATCTGTTGGAGATAAACTGCAACCCCCCCACCAAGACAGAAACCAGAAAAGCCATTAAGGCCTTAAGAGGAGGGAAAGCAGAGGGACCAGACAGGATCCCAGCAGAAGCTCTTAAGGCGGACATTGAAACCTACATGCTTCACCACCCCATGCAAACCATCTGGGAGAAAGAAAATGTCCCATCTGACTGGAAAGATGGCCACATCGTGAAAATCCCCAAGAAAGGAGACCTCAGGGAATGTAAAAACTACAGAGGAATAATGCTCCTGTCAACACCGGGGAAGGTGCTCAACCACATCCTGCTGGAAAGGCTCCAGAAGGGGGTCGATGAGAAACTGAGGGAAAACCAGGCTGGCTTCAGGAACAACCGATCCTGTGGAGACCAAATCGCCACCCTTAGAATTATCATCGAACAGTCCATTGAATGGAACTCTTCTGTCTATGTGAACTTCATAGATTTTGAGAAAGCCTTTGACAGCGTGGATAGGGAAACGCTGTGGAAACTGATGGCCCACTATGGGATCCCAGCAAAGATCATCAACATCATAAGGAACACCTACCAAGGGATGAGATGTCCAGTCCTCCATGAAGGATGTATATCAGAAGCTTTCGAGGTCCTGACTGGTGTGCGGCAGGGGTGCCTGCTCTCACCCTTTCTTTTCCTCCTCTGCATAGACTGGGTGATGAAAGTAACAACCAGCAATAAAAAAAACGGCATACAATGGAGCTTGACAGAGCAGCTGGAAGATCTAGATTTCGCTGATGACCTGGCACTACTGGCTCACACACATCAACAGATGCAGGAAAAATCTGGAAAACTGGAAGAAACTGCTGCTCTGCTCGGGCTCAAAATAAACTCATCCAAAACCAAAGTAATGCGTATCAACAGCAAGAACAACACACCCATAACCATGGAACAAAACCCATTAGAGGATGTAAACAGTTTCACCTACCTTGGAAGCATCATTTCTGTGGAAGGGGTACAGAAGACGATGTTCAAGCCAGGATTGGAAAGGCAAGGACAACATTCAACATGCTAAATATTATCTGGAAGGCAAAAAACCTGTCACTCAAGACCAAGCTTCAAATCTTCAACTCAAACGTAAAGACCACTCTATTATATGGCTCAGAATCCTGGAAAACCACCATCACTATACACAATAAGCTACAGACCTTCACCAACCGGTGCCTCAGACGCCTCCTGGGAATATACTGGTCCAACACCATCTCTAATGCCAACCTGTGGGAACTCACCAAACAAGACTCAATAGAAATTCAAATCCGGAGGAGGAAGTGGAAGTGGATAGGTCACACACTCAGAAGAAAAAAATCAATCACAAAGCGGGCGCTGACATGGAACCCACAGGGCAAGAGGAAGAGAGGCAGACCAAAAATCACCTGGAGAAGAACCACAGAACAGGAGATGAAGAAAGAAGGGCTGGCAAGATCTGGAGCGGAGGGCACAAGACCGAAGAGGATGGAGGAGCTTCGTCGACGGCCTATGTTCCTTTGGGAATTTAAAGGCCTAAAGTAAAGTAAAAGTACCAAAGGTCCGTACTGATCTGGGGAAAAAGGCGTTCAGTTACGCTGCCCCTCAAGCTTGGAACCTGCTTCAAACTGAGCTGAAACTCAGAGAGCTGGTCTCATTAAACGCACTCAAAGCAACTTTAACTGACCTTGAAGCAGGCCGCTGTGTCTGTAAATGCTTTGGCTAAACCTGGTGTATGACTGTGTGTGATTGTGTGTTTTGTAATCGTCTGTAACTGTGCTGTTACCATTCTTGGGCCAGGACTCTCTTGAAAAAGAGATTTTTAATCTCAATGAGACCTATCCTGGTTAAATAAAGGTAAAATAAAAAATTTAATAAAAATATATATATATATATTCAACGTCAGGATAAGCTACTGCTTGAATGAATGCTTTGATTGATATGAGTGAGCTCAGCATTATTTGTGTTTTGGAGGCGAAGGAGGAAATAAGTATCTGCGATGAAGTTATTGTCATTGTGTGCCAAGGCGTTTCCAATCCAACAAATCTGACAGCATGCTTATAACAGAACGGTATGAATGATCAGACCATTGCATTCCATTGTCGGACTGAAACACCATATTGTGGTTTCTGTGGTGTGTCAATGCATGGGTCACGACGAGTTCAGGAAATATTTGTTTGCCTTCCCATTATTCCTATTGTTTCCATGTATGTCTATCATCATGTATCGTGAGCCGTTAATCAAAAAATCTAAGTCAAAACCTGTTTTTATCCTTTAGCCAATCAGAAAGTAGGTGTGTGGGTAAGGGTGACCAGATCAAGGATAGACACGAATGCCCATTGAGATGGGGATTGATTGGGGACATTGATTGACAGGCTCATACAATGCAATGATGACCGCACGGATTGAAGGCACGTATGTATTCATTTGTATTTCATATGTTCAATATAGACACATGCCTGGATGGACACAAACTGTCATGCATGTGTCATTTGTTTGGGCAGTGAAGTGGGTGCCAGGCAGTCGTGGTCGCTGAGAGTGGATCAAGCTTCCCCCTGAAACGTATCGCTTTTCAAGTCCATGTTCATGATGCTGCTGCACTACTGGCACTTTAAAATGCTTTTAAATGCTTTTTTTGCACAATTTAACACATGTACATATCATCCATCAGTCACTCTATTGTTCTTTTTATGTTAATTTTTTTTTGGGTATAGTATTTTTATTATATTGTGTTATATAAATGCATACTGTGGGAGGGAATGGAGAGTAAGCATTGTACTTGTACAAATGGAAAATACAAATCTTCAATCTTGACTTTGAGGTCATTGGTTTGGGGGGAAATAGTTTGTGTCACGATATATGAGGTGAAATTCACATCCATGCGCTTTGGGCTTCAGACATCTAGCAAACTGCAGACGATCAGACTGCAACCATCCTGTTCGGTCTGAAGCCTTTTCCAAAATTTGAAAAATTATATGACCAATCTGCACCATATATACTCTCCTGTACTGGCTCAGGGTGTCTTTGGATACATACATACATACAGTCATGTCGTAGTTCGTAGTTCCTGACAACTCACTATTTTTGATATTTAGCAGAATTGCATTGATTTTAGATACATTTTGTTAAAGGAATACTTTGTCGATTTCCACCAGCTTTTTACCATTACGATGTGGGTAGTAGATGCAAATGAACAATGATCAATTCCCCTCCATTTTACCAGCATTCAGTTTTGCAGTTTTTCAGAAGCAAAAGTCTGCCAGTTGACGCGTTTCTAGGGCTGTTGGGCTGTTGTTCTCTGGTTATGTAGCACCAGTTCTCTAGGGCTATTGTTCCAACTGTTGTTCTCTGGTCATGTAGCACCAGTTCTCTAGGGCTATTGTTCCAACTGTTGTTCTCTGGTCATGTAGCACCAGTTCTCTAGGTATTTTTGTATACACCTTTCTACTGCATAGACAGCCCCTTTTTATGAAAAGCCCTACTTGCCAGCAAAAAAGATACTTGCAAGTAGGGTTTAAGGATACTACAGGTCAATTGCAGACCTGAGACATTGAACCCAGTGCCTTTTTGTCCGAGAGTCAACCACCAGAATGGCTACAACCATCCTCTGCCCCCCCCCCCTTTGCTTTGAGATGTAGGCCTGATAACCTCTAGCGATAATGAAGACCGGTTTCGTTTCCATACCTAATGGAACCTACCGTGTGCATTTCCCCGAAATCACTAACCATCTCCAGGCACGCTGTTCCCATAAACTATATGTTGGATTCCTTACGAAAATACAGTGCACTTCTGCAGCTATAATGTCACGCACAGTCACGTTTCCTTGTATTCTCGGTGGAAAATGTAATAGATATATAGATCGTTTCGGCATTATAATATGTTTTGATAACATTTCTAGCGAGAAATGTTTGTTTTACTCTCACACGCTTTGTTCAGTGAATTTATACAATCTTTAGTTTTTGAGTTTTTACGAAGATTTGTTCAGGTTTCTATCGTTGCTATTGTAGTGCCGAGAGACGGGAGTCGGAGGCAGGGTATTTAAAGTCCAAACGGGATGTTTATTCAGCATGAGAAGAACGTAAACACCACATGACTTTCTACTGGAAGAGGAACTCTAACAGCACTAATGTCCCCGGCAACACAAGACCCCACCCGCAGTTCCGTGGGTGAATTATGTCACTTCCCCACACTATGGACGCTGATATCACTGCCGCCTTATTTTTCTGTTACGTTCATTATTTAAGTTTATTTTTACGTGTATTACTAATCCATTGGATTGCAGCGGCACTGAGCTGCACCGTCTCGTTCGGAAACCACATATGTTTAAAAATATATATAAACCACATTATTAACACAAAAAGATAGAGGGACGAGACCCCCTACAATTTGCAGCGTGCTGTGTCACATGTTTTGTTTTAATGTGTTTTCCCTATTATGTGAAATTGTGACCAGGAATCTTATTATAGGGTTTACTGGTCGAGAAACACACTGGCGTGGTCAGATTTGAACTTTCTTATTTGTAAGAGGGTGAAATCATGTTTTTTACAGGTTGTGACCCTGCTGAGGGCACCCCTGAGGAGCAGGAACCCCCCACACCTTTCATACTGACTCTCTTATTTCTCTTTCTCTTATTTCTCTTACTCTTGCTCTCTCTTTTCCTCTCTCATTCTGTCTCTGTCTCGCATCTCTCTTTCTCTCACCATCTCCCTCCATCTTTCCCTTTCTCCCCCTTTATTTCCACTCCCTTCTGTCTGTCTGTCTCTCTCTCTCTCTTTCTCCCTCTCCCTCCAAATGTCCCCATCTGTTTCGTCCCCCTCTCTCTCTCTCTCTCTCTCTCTCTCTCTCTCTCTCTCTCTCTCTCTCTCTCTCTCTCTCTCTCTGTCCCTCCTCTTTCTTTCTCTCCCTCTCTCCCTCTTTCTCCCCGTCCCCTCCCTTCTCTTTCATTAAAAAGTACACATATAAGCAGGAGGCCTCTCCCACACATGTCCAATGGACCAGAGATGTGATGGGGTCCCTACACTTGGAAGATGAGATGCACCTTAGGAGGCTCTACGGATAGATTCTATAAGACATGGCAACCTTTTTTGACTTATATGGAAAATGTAAAGATGTGTACACTTCCATAGTTGACTCTGTAGGACTATGTTGAGACTTCAGGGCAAGTTGAGACACGTGTAAGAGATATTGAAGATGTGAATGTGTTTTTGTTTTGTTGCGTTTTTGAATCTGGGGGGAGGAGGGGGGGGGGGCTGATGGGAGGGAACTGGTGTGAGGGATTGGGGGTGTAAAAAAGAACCAAAGTGGATTATACATGTCTTTCTGTTTGATACTGACCATATCCTGTATCCATGCTGGTTGAAAATGCAAATAAAATTATAAAAAAAAATTAAAATAAAGTACACATATAAAGAGTAGGATATCACACATTTTATAAAAATAGGGTAACTTACACCGAAACACAGTGTCTTGACATAAGTAGCCCTATTTTTAGATGTGGTTTAAACCAGTTCAACACATTTTGGATCGATGCTTATGAAGCTTATAAAGCCGAACCAGGTTTTAATGTTCCACATCGAAGGGAAAGGAGTTGACGGATGTAAGTTGACAATATGCTGCCAATGTAATTGATTTGTGTTGCCTAATAGTTGCATACTTGCAACACCTAAGGACACTTCCCACACGTACGTACATATGCACGTACGCACGTATAAGGCTATTGTGATGAAATGGCATGATAGGGGCCCTGTCTCCTGCACAACCTGTTCTTCAGCATGAATCCATGATAAGAGTATAACATGATATTACTCCTTGTAAGTTGCTTTGGATAAAAGCGTCTGCCAAATGTCCTAAATGTAAATGTAAATGTAAATAAGAGCATATGGGCATTTCCCCGAAATCACTACCCATCTCCAGGGACGGTGCCTGCTCAGAACAGCGTTCCCAGTGAAAGTGACATGAACTTGCATGAGGATTGTGACGGAGGAAGGATCTCCTCTCTCTCTCTCTCCCCCCCTCCCCTAATTCTCTCCGTCTCCCTCTTCCCCCCCACCCTGCTCTCTCTCTCTCCCTCTCTTTATGTCGGCCTCCCCCTGTGTCTCTATTTGTCTCTTATTTATTTATCTTTCTCCCTCCCTCTTTCCCCTCTCTCACTCTCTCTCATTCTGTCTCTCTCTCATTTCTCCTTCTCTTGCTCCCTCTTTCCCTCTCTCATGTCTCTCTGTCCCGTGTCTCTCTTTCTCTCCCCATCTCCCTCCATCTTTTCCTCTCTCCCCCCTCTCTCTCACTATCTGTCTTGCTGTCTCTGTCTTTCTCCCTCTACCTCCAAATGTCTCCCTTCTCTCTCTCTCTCTCTCTCTCTCTCTCTCTCTCTCTCTCTCTCTCTCTCTCTCTCTCTCTCTCTCTCTCTCTCTCTCTCTCTCTCTCTCTCTCTCTCTCTCTCTCTCTCTCTCTCTCTCTCTCTTTTGTCTTTCTAATTCTCTCCTCTCTTTCTCTTTCTCTCCCTTTGTCTCTTTGTGCTCTGTTTCTTATTGCCCAAACAGTGTCTTGACCTTTGACCTTTGATGTGGTTTGGGTGTATCAAGTTAAACCAGTTCAACATGTGTTCTGAGCTTATAAAGCCGGACCAGGTTCTAATGTTCCACATCGAAGGCGAAGGAGTTGACGGATGTAAGTGGACGATATTCCGCCAATCTTGACAGATTTTGAATATAATAATATTTTCAAGTATATATATATCTGTGTAGCCTATAATAGTTGCATATTTGCTTCGTTGTATCTATCTAAAATCGCTTTATTACAACAACAACAACAACATTAAACATTAAATATCTATACAGAAATATGGTTGTTTTTTTTAAAGATTTTTAAAAATATGTTTTTTTTTAAAGATTACTTTTTTAAAGGAAACCTGTAACAAACCAAGCCATAAGAATGAGGTCTGGGTGTTGGGGCGTGTTGTCCCTTCTTCTGCTTCTGGCGGGGACGGCAGCGTTCAAGATCACCCGAGGGCCGTCTGTGAACCACCTGGAGATCAGCGAGAGGGCTATCCTGGACGTCACGGTCCAGACATGCCGCACCATGGCCGAGCAGGAGGGGAGGGACTTTGTGTTCCCTGTAAGTATATATATATAGGCTATAGCTATAGGGACTTAACGGTGTGTGTGTGTGTGTGTGTGTGTGTTTGTTTTCCTTTTTTTTTCTTGTGCGTGATTCTGATTCACCGTCTTAATGCATTCAAATCAAGGCTGCATGGATAACTTCTGGAAGGATAAACCCAGGTTGGTGTTTCACTTTGGGATGCGGGGATCGTTTTCTCACCTTAAAAAAACTTGCCTGTAAGCATGTCGCAATTTATCTAGGAAGCAACAAAGGGACAAACAAGAAGATCTGGTCATATAGGAGGTCAACGATCCGCAACCAGTACACACCTTAAGTAACCTCAATAAGATGTAGTATGTAGGATGCAGTATGTTTTTTCTATTGTTAATTTTATAGTGTACAGTATTGTTATAGTATAGTGTTGTTATAGTAGAAAGTATAGTGCATAGTACTATAGTATATAGTGTTACATTGTAGGAAATTCCTACTGCGGGAGGGAATGGGGAGTAAGCATTCCATTGTACTTCCATTGTTGCATATGACAAATACAGATCTTGAATCTTGAAATCTTTGACAACAATTTGACTGAATTACCGAATTGTCCCGATCCTATCCTCCTTCCTTCCTCAGCCACGGCCTTTAACGGCGAGCGGCGTGATCAGAGCGTGTGACGCCGCGGAGTCCTCCAAGAGTTTCCTCAGAGCCATCAAAGTGATCCAGACGAATAACAAGCGGGTGGACATTAGTCGTCTGTTCAACCCCGCCTTCCACTTCGACGACGAGACGTTCGAGGTGGGCAGGGCCATCATCACGGACGGTCTCCGAATCATCAAGGACAGCAACAAGCTGGAGAACTTTGAGGCAGCCAGGGAAAAACTGGGCGAGATCACACACCCCTTGCAGGTATGTTACTATATATTTAGTATATTCCACGGATAATAGGCCTACTGTTTTACAGTAGTACTTGTAGTAGTAGTAGTTTTTAAAGTGGTACAAAAAGTATGTGAATACAGTAGGGCTATACCTGAATGAAATCCAAAGTAAAAGCACAATACCATAATAAAAATAGCCCATAGTTCTACCAACTGATACTGTATTTGACTGAAGCAAAAGTAGGTGCTTCACATAATATAATATAACAGACTTTTTTCCTAATTGACATTATCATATTTCATTATTTCAAAGAATAAATTATAAAGTAAATCAGAATAGAAATAAGAGATACAAGATACAATGCCCTATCGTACCGTAGGCTTAAGGCTTAAGAGCCGCTTGTCCATCTGTTTCATCTGTTTCATTTTCATTGACTTCAAAGTCTACAATGCCACGGTATGCCATATGGTTCTTTATGTATTATAATTCAGATAATGCTGTCTCGCAACAATTATACCCAATAACACTAAACGCGCAGGTTCACATATTTCACTCAATCGCTAAAACTTATTTTTTTAATGTATCATTGGTACGGGACATGTGATGGAAGAGTCATTGCCTATTGATTGAGTACATTATATAATTACTTTTGGAAGATTTTATGGAAAATCACTTTTATTTTTTATTTATTTTTGACCTCGACCACCCCCAAATAATCTCAAGACCCCCAGTTTTGGAACCACTGCATTAGGCTCACCCGTCTATTCATAACATCCGTCTATTCATAACAATTATGCTTTAAAAGGCATTCTACTTATACAATTATCATTCTCAAGTATAATGATAAGCCATATAGGCTAGGCCTATAGGCCTATATAGTGTTATAAAAGTTACATAACCCATTAACCCCTGTGAATTGCCATTAGATTTATTTGTTGTATCCTATTTGATACATCTAGGTATTTGCAGTACCTTTTCAGTTGGTTTCGTACATTTTTTTGGTTCAGCTGGAACCTTTTTCCAACCCTTTATTTTGCATTGTGGTATAGTGAGAAAACAGTTTCTGACCTTGTTCAGGCAAAGATAAACAGACCTGTGGCAATTCTAGAGATTTATCCATGGGGTGGCAAGCAGATATTTGAGGGTGGCCATCATTTGTTAAATAGCCAGCTTACTATTTCTTACATTTATACATATATTCATATAAATATCGGCCCTTATAGCTGGTTCTATATACAGAAGTACTGTGTGTGTGTGTGTGTGTGTGCACACACTTATTTTTGAGCCGGGAAAAAGCTAAAAGTTTTGATGTCCTACATCATGTTCTATATGGTTCCTTTTGGCACAAATCGATGTCGCAGTACAGCCCGCTGTCCAACCCCCTCACACGCTAACCCTCTGTGAGTGGATGTCACTTAGCGAAGCTGACGGTGGTTTCAGGGTCTTTATAGATGGCAATGCAAAGGCAGACCTCTGTGTCCGGGAGGAGTCGGTGTCCTCAAGCTTTAGCCAAGTTAGCTTCTTATCCTATCCTAGTATCAGGAGCAGTGGGCAGCTATTGTATATTAAACAGTGCCCGGGGAGCAGTGTAGGGGTCTGGTGCCTTGCTCAAGGTCACTTCGGCAGTGCCCAGGTGTTTCGGGGACTTGACCTTCCTGTTCCCAAGCCAAGTCCCAAAAGACTGAGCTACAACCACCCCTTTACTTGATATTAGAGGATTTTACACAGAATCCGGAAAATATTTTAGAACAATCCAATAATTAAAAAGAATAATAATTATATCAGTTGGTCTGTGTAACTGGGGGGGTGGCAAGACTTTATTCTATGCCAACCTGGTAGCTTTGCCATTGCAACATACTTCTGGAGAAGACGGTGGTCTACCTCACTTAATTGTGCCCTTTCCTGCAAAGTGCCAACAGAGGCCTGAAGCCTTGGTAGGGCCATGGGTCGCTCCTGAAGCCTTGGTAGGGCCATGGGTCACTCCTGAAGCCTTGGTAGGGCCATGGATCGCTCCTGAAGCCTTGGTAGGGCCATGGGTCGCTCCTGAAGCCTTGGTAGGGCCATGGGTCGCTCCTGAAGCCTTGGTAGGGCCATGGGTCGCTCCTGAAGCCTTGGTAGGGCCATGGGTCGCTCCCGGGTCTTCAGTGTTTTCTGGTCTCTTCTGTGGAGGTTCCATTCATTGATGACTGCCGTCGACAGTGACCGTGTGCCACCAAATGTACATGTACATGTATGTAAATGTACAATCTTCGGGATCTGAAGCTGACCTTGCAAAGTGCAGACAGCGTATCAAGAGTGTCAACACCCCCCGTGAACTGGTTGTGTGTTTCAACAATGGCAGGCCTGGTAACTATTATGTTTGTTTAGGAATTCAACATTTCACATTTTCCACTGGGTTTCGATGCCAACAAAAGAAGAGAGGAGGTTCACCGCTTTGTTGTCAAACCATCTCACAATGATGGTATTTTCCTGGTTTACTGGTTTTTCCTTTTTTCTTCATGTCCCTTTCCTCCATCATGTTGCAGGCTTTGACCCTGTTCATTGGGACTGTGCCCTAGGTTGTAGATCCTCAAGTGGTCCACCATTGGAACTGATGAAATAGTTATTTGTTCCCTTGCTGGAAGCATTGAAGTCATTTTTAGGACAACATCTCCAGTAGCACCAACATCAGATCTCTATTTCTGGATTTACTGCACTTTTGCTTTACACTCACCCCCTAAAACCTATTTTACATTTGGATCAAGGCACCAATGTAACAGTAAGTGTCTGGACTGGACACTGGACTCGAACTCACGACCTCTGCATGCTGCTCAAATTCTTTGGTAGTCGTGTTGACAGATTTTCAGGACTTTCTGTACACTGTTTGTCTGTCTGTTTTGCAATTCACCGTAGCATTTCATCAGTAACTTGTAATGCCACCCAGAGTCATCTTCAGGCCATCTTCAAAACTGCAATTTTTTTTGCCATTTTGTCTCTGAATTGGTCAGTTTTTTAATGAACAAAATACTTGTTAATTCCATGTTAGCCATTGCAACATTTAACTGATCATTGTGATATACAAGGTTGCCTTTGTAGAAACATAAAAATAAATATCTAAATGTTTCTCATCTGACATTTCAGCCTTAAAATTGTTATATATATTATAACTATTATATATAAATACAGTATTAAATTTAATACACAAATTATTGACATGATTTTACTATAACATATGTTGTGTAATTATGAGTTGCTACAAACAGGTAGATATTGTATATGTTGAAATACAAGTTACAATATAATTGTTATTCTTACCATAAATGTAGCTAAATTAGCAATAGTATTGATTGTTTGGGTTCCTAAATAAGGGAAGCAATTTTGGTTAACCCATTCCAGGTGCAGTACCATGCCAATCCACCAGAGGGCCAAATAAATCAGTTGGGACAATGTACAACTTCTAAATGACAACAACAAAAAATAACGACTTAACTTTTTCTTTTCAATCTCAAGGACTTCTACAGTCACAGTAACTGGGTCGAACTGGGACATGTGATACCCAACAATAACCTAATCACAGTTGGAACAACGATTGGAAACATAAGTAATAATCGCCGGAACCACATTCGTTACCTAAATACATACTGAATTAACAAGTACTATCGTGGACATTTATTTTGGCTGAATCTTCTCCAGATTTAACCAGGCCGACATGTCAAAACTGTGTTGAAAACGACTGTACGAACAACATTCTAGAAGACATTATTCGAGACCAAATACTGACCACGGGATATTTTGGCACTGCAACTTCATTCAAACCAGCTGGTAAATTCCCTTTTGTTTGTTAATTTTTTGCATTCAATTAAAGTGCTGTAGGAGCTATAATCTGAGTGTAATCTGTTAGAAATGCCATAGAAATGCCCTGTAAAATATCTGTTGTGTGTAACTGCATGGTGCGCCTGTCTCTACGTTCTGCCTGTTCTTGTACCATACTCGACTGAATTAGCATGTACGCTTGGTCACGCTAAAGACGCAGGAGGCACTCATGGCTTCACCTGCTGACGTTTAGGGCCGCCTTTATAGTTCAATGTGTATTCGGCTCCTGCTTATGTAACCATTTGAGGATGATCTTTCACCGCTACTATTTTTAGGATTTGCATCACTTCCGATAGGTCTGGAGAGCAGTGGTTCCCAGATGTTTTAAGGTCCTCTACCCCCTCCTGCTGTGTACCCTCTCTACTTCTCCTCTGATGTTGCATATGCAGACAAGACAGTAACTATTACGATTACTAGTAATATGAACTATTTTGCTCTTTATTCAGCCTCGTAGAAAGCCCTCTCATATACCAAACAAGTGATATGCACATCAGCTCAAACACAATATGAATGACTTCTCTGGAAAAGTTTGAATACAATATAAAAACAACAACAACATGAATGACAACACACTATGCCAGTGATTAACATCCAGCTGATATAGATCATCAAAACAATAATAATAAACAAAAACGAGTAAGAAAAATTGTAGTAATCCCCCTAAAGTAATCTCTGTCTCACTTCTTGACAAGTGGCCTGGACCCCTAGGTCATCTACATAAAGTACCACTTGTGTAGGGCTAGAGGCTTCAAATTGATCTTTATAAGGTAATTAATGACCTGATTCATACAAAAGAGACAAACTGTCTCTATCTGATTTTAGTATCTTCTAATCTAAAACTTCTTATTTGATAACATACATTTGCAATTAACACATCCTAGTTTAGCAGCAGTGGAAAGCTATTTTATTTACAGCACGTGGGAAGCAGTGTAGGAGTATGGTGCCTTGCTCAAGGACACCTCTGCAGTGCCCAGAAGGCAAACTGGCACCTTTTTTCCCAAGTACCAGTTTTCACACTGCACTTAAACCAGGGACTTGAACCGGCTACCTTCCGGTTCCCAAGCCAAGTCCCAACAGACTGAGCTACTGCCGCCCACTGACCTCCCAGTGAGGGGTTGCATCACTTTCTGTAGGGCTAGAGCCTCCAAATAGAGACACCAGGTTTGATCCCGTGTCCTAAATCTCTAGGTCAATTCCTGTAGGCTACGACCCTCATGTTCAACGTCAGTAGGTGAAGCCATGGGTGCCTGTCTTGCATCTTGAGCATGCGGGGGTGGGTGGAATCTGACCGAGCGGGTAATATGAGACCTTTTCAATTCAAGGCCAAGAGAGTCTCGTCTCGTTTAATAGAATGATGTTCTTAATCCAGTGAATGCATGGATGGATTAAAGGTGACCGGAGGTCAGTTGAGTCGAGATGATCTAATTGACCTGTACCGAGTTGAACTTTATGGGGAATGTAGAAGCTTGTGTCATGCTTTGTAAATGTGTTACTTTGGTGTACAGGAAAATGCAGCCACGGAGGACGCTTTGACCAAACGAGTGACAGAGAGCCAACAGGTGGCATAAATAAAGATATACTGACTGCCGAGCATGGGAATTTGCACAACGTTGCAGCCCGCCTCGCGGAAGCTGCAACTGTACAATTGCTAGATGACATCCGAGGAGCCGCCGGGGACACGGATTTCCTGCGGTATGAAGACATTTGTTCATGGTTTATTTTTATTGCACTCGAGTCAGACCTGTAGTCCCTCTACATGCCCTCAGGGGACAGTGAACCACCCATTACCTCTTCTTCCTATCCATGCCCTTAACCCAGGGATTGTCAACATGCATCTGCAATCAATTCCGCTTATGCAGAATTCTCTCCTATCAGGGTTAGGGTTAGGGTTAGGGTAAGGTATAATACATATATATATATATATATATATATAGGTTTTTGTCATTATGGAGCAGGGCTGCCAGCTCCCCTGTAAACACCCTGTCAATTGAGTTTCAATAAATAGGATTTAATCTGGGTACACACTGGATAATGGTGATCCGATTCCAATCAGAATCACAATTATTGCCAATCAGCCAATCATTTTGTGTTTTGTCAATATGCTTGCCATTCATAAAGTTTGCACAGTGAAATGCATGGGCTGTGGTGTCGCTCTCCTCGGTCCTGATACTACTGGACCTGTCTGCAGCATTTGACACTGTGAACCACCAGATTCTCCTCTCCACCCTTGAGGGGATGGTTGTCTTGGGCTCTGCTCTAGCCTTGTTTGCATCCTACTTGGCGGGTCGCCCCTACCAGGTGGCACTGATCTGTGTCGGAACCACGCCGACTGACTACTAGGGTTCCACAAGGATCGGTCTTCTCTTCTCCCTCTACACAACGTCCCTTGGTGCTGTTATCCACTCCCATGACTTATCCTACCACTGCTATGCTGACGACACCCAACTGGTCTTGTTGTTTCCCCCCCTTGGACACGCAAGTGGAAACACGCATTGCCGCGTGCTTAGCAGACATCTCAAAGTGGATGTCGATGCACCACCTAAAGCTCAACCTGGACAAGACTGAGCTAGTGTTCATCCCAGCAATAGGCTGTCCGCACCGATACCTGGCTGTCACCATTGATGATGCTGTGGTGACACCTACTCGGACTGCAAGGAATCTGGGTGTGACCCTGGACGACCAACTCGTCGTTCTTGGCAAACATTGCATCAGTGACACACTGCAGATTCCTCCTCTACAACATCAGGAGGATTTGGCCTTTTCTCACTGAAAAGGCTGCGCAGGTGCTCACCCAGGCTCTTGTCATCTCATGGCTGGAGTATTGCAACTCCCTCCTTGCTGGCGCCCCGGCATTTGCCATCAGGCCCCTGGAGCTCATTCAGAAAGCTGCAGCTCGCCTGGTGTTCAACCGCCCCAAGTACTCCCACACATCTACCCTCCTTCGGACTCTACACTGGCTACCTGTAGCTGCTCGCATCCAGTTCAAGACCTTGGTGCTAGCCTACAAGGCAGTAAAAGGTACTGCTCCATCCTACCTCCAGGCATGGTCAAGGCCTACATCCCAACCCGTCCGCTTCGCTCGGCTTCTTCGGGCCGTCTGCTTGCCCCCTCACTTAGGGGCCCGTGTGGCCGATCTACGCGGTCCTGGCCGCTCTCCGTCCTGGCCCCAATTTGGTGGAACAAACAACCCACGGAGGTCACAACTGCAGAGTCACTCCTAATCTTCCGCCGCAGGCTGAAAACCCATCTCTTCAGGACACACTTCCCGGATCCTTCCTCGTATCGCTAAGTCAATTAAGTTAGTCAAAAGTAGATTACATATTATAGATAGGTATATATTGTTCTAGATATTGTTGCATATTGTTTTCCAACTTATGGTACTTTTTCCCTTACACTTTTGCCTGAATTATTGTACTTCTACCTGAGCACTGGTTCAGTTATTGGAGACTATTGTTAGAAATGAAATGCACTTTTGACTTCTGGTGACGAGTTGTTCTCTTAACTGCCTTTGTTGAAACCCACTATTGTAAGTCACAAGTCCAAAAATGTCAATGTATAATTTAAATGATATTATATGCAGTGTGTGGTGTTTACATAATGGTCATAATTCCGTCAAGTATGCATCTCAAAGTGAGTCCTCCGTTCCCTTCTGTCATGTCTCATTCTGTCTCGTTCTCCACTCTTATCAGGATGGTGGGCATCACCAAGGGATCGATCAAAGCTCTGTGTTTTGTCATTGACACAACGGAAAGTATGTCTGATGAAATCAACGCCGTGAAGAATGTCACAGCCTCTCTCGTGGATAGCAAAGTGGGAACGCCAGATGAACCGTCACTCTACATCCTCGTTCCGTTCAATGATCCAGGTAGGATTTCGTACCACTGCAGCCAAAACACAAATAAATCTCCACACCACATCAAAGCCGGTGTTTGACGTTCACACACTCACATTAGTTCCTCTTCATCCTCTTCAATGGAATGCCCCTCCATGTCACGGGTTAGGTTTGGACCCAAATGCTGCACACGGACACCAAAGGCAGATAGTGGTATTTATTGCTATAAATATCACACAGACAGGGACAGGCAGTGACGTTGTCGGGGACAGGCAGGGGATAAGAACCGGGGCTGGGTAGACGAACCAGGCAGGGACAGGCAGATGTGTAGTACTCGTCAGAGACGTCCATGTCAACCTCCTCCTCCGCTTCCTGAGGGTTCTTGCTCACCTCTGAGGGAGGTCCCTCCCCGTCCTCCTCGGAGGAGTCTGACACCCCAAGGAAAGGAATCTCCCTGGTTGCGCTGGCTGCCGAAGTGGTTGACCTGGGTGACTGGTCGGGGTGGCGTTGATGGAACTGCCTGATGAGGTCCTTGTCCAAAATATGCCGGGCCGGAACCCACGATCTCTCCTCCGGGCCGTACCCCCTCCAATCGACCAGGTACTGGAGACCCCTCCCACGACGCCGGGAACGCAGTAGGCTGCGGACGGAGTAAGCCGGGCCACCATCGATGACTCTGGGTGGAGGTCCACTCAGAGGTCTGCTCTGAGTCTCCCATGGCGACAGGAACGAAGTAGGCGGCGAACAGTGCACACCGCCATCCAACCAACCAGGCAGGTTAGACGAACCGGCAGGGACAGGCAGAGGCGTAGACAGGCAGCAGATCAGGAACGATGCAGGGACAGGAACGGGAATCATTCCGGGTACGCTGGAGAGTCTGTGTCATCTGGACAATCTGGCCAAGTATGAGTGTGCGGGGTAGACTTAAATAGGCCGGTTAATTATCATGCGCTGCAGGTGTGGGGGAAATGTAAATGCGGGTTGATGCTGCCCCCTAGTGGAGGCAGGGTGAATAGCCATTGTGACACACATCCACAAGTGAAAGAGAAAGAATTATACGATACGTTTATTGATTGATTGATTGTAGGTGGATATAGGTGAATAAACTGAGAGCAAACTTGCGATCCACCAACCCAACATCAGTATTCTAGCAGCTTATTTTGTATGAAAATGTCCCATTTGTTCTCTCTCCATCTGATCGTTGAACAGAGTTTGGACCCCTGATGAGAACCACAGACCCTAATGTCTTCAAGACTTGGTTAAACTCAACCACGGTATCTGGTGGCGGAGATTTTCCTGAAATGAGCCTGTCGGGCCTTCAGGTGAGTTCTGAGTGGATCAGGTGGTTTCAGAGAGCCTCCAGAGGAGCTCGCTGTTTGTCTTGTGGTTGTTGGTGAAATGAAAACCTGAACTACACCTCCCAACATCTGCCTTTTCCGTTGCAGTTGGCCTTAGCTGGTGCACCACCTGGTTCTGAAATTTTCCTTTTCACTGATGCAGCTGCAAAAGACATTCATCTAGAAGGCGCAGTGATTGCACTGATTGAGCGAACCAAGACTGTGGTAGGTAGCTTCCAAAACGGGTCTGACAATAGATTCAGGACAATAAACATTTAACCCTTCTCATGTAACTCACTGTTTTTTCTTTTTTAAGGTCAACTTTATACTTACCGGCTCATCCAAATTCTCGATCCGTTCCGTGAGGGAAATTAATAGCAATGACCAGACCAGTCAAATGTCTGAATCAGATTCACAACTCTACAGTGCACTGGCGCATGCTTCAGGAGGTCAAGCCATTCAAGTGCCAAACAGGGTGCTGTCCGTGGCCACCGCTATCTTTACGGAGCTTTTAGGAGACGACGACTTCTGTTGCGTGTTCTCTTCCTCCCACGTGACTCTTCTTCAGGCCACCACAGGAAACAATAGGAATTTCTCCTTCTCCGTGGACGAGTCGCTGCGAAACCTTAACATTTACATCACTGGAAATATCCTTAACTTTACCCTTACCAGCCCCTCAGGTAATGACCCAATACAGTAGCTAGGTTTCCTTAAATTATTAATTACTTTTTGCACTTTTTGTAGGACGTTTTGTAAAGATTAGTGTAGAGAGACGGTATCAGTGAGAACAATACCTCAATTGTTCAATACATAAGTTCCAAGTAAGGTTATTATTCATCACCTGATTAGACAATTGACTGGTAAAAAACACCTTTGTGTCTCGTCACTTTAACTGATCTGTATGCATTTGTTTCAACAGGTGTTTCGCAAAATATTAACAGCTCAAATGACTCTTTAGCCACAATGAAGGTTGTGCATGATTTCAGAACTTTGCAGATAAATACAACAGCTGCTGGAGTTTGGGAAATAACAATACTTTCAATGGACCCTTACACTATAAAGATCATGGGTAAAAACATGCATCCTTTTATTTTGTATATTTGTGTCAGTTAGTTCCCAATTTAACTAATTAGTTAATTTCCATAAAACATATTGAATGTTGAATCAATCCAAACCTGTATATAATGAACCACTTTGGGGGTCTTGAGCACATGTCTCTGGTTTATTTTTCAGGTCAGAGTGGAATTGACTTCCTGTTTGACTTTGTGCAGTTCTTCCAGGGTCCTTCTGAAGGGTTTGATGTTTTAGAAAACCGCCCTGTAGCCGGTAAACCTTGACGAATCCATATACATACCGATGTATGTAATACACAGTGCCTTATTGTGTTATTGTATCTTATGTTATTTTGGGCATGTTATTTTCTTTTTAGGTGGCAATGCGACCCTGCTCTTAACCCTGACCGGCCTGGATTCCGGCACACTCACTAATGTGTCGCTGGTGGAAGCATCAGGAGCGTTAGGAGAACTGAGCGGTAAAGTGGAGGCTCTGGGAGGAGGAGACTTCTTGGCCCGTTTTGACACCATCCCCTCAGGGGACTTTGTGGTGCGTTTGAAGGGGAGGGCCGACGGTACGTCTAGGGCTTCGACGAATGACTTCCAAAGGCAGTCGTCCGGCAGCCTCAGAGCGTCCGCTCTCACTGTAACGGTGAGCGTTCAGCCTAACATACCAGTTTTCATATTGTCCATTTGTCCAGTTTCTGACCCAATACCAGAGATGGGTTTGACAGAAAAACATGAGAGAGCATCACATTATCTATGTACGCACAGTAGTAAGAACAAGATTTTTCAGGTACATTAGATTAGATTAGATTAGATTCAAATGTATTGTCATTGCACAAGTACAGTACAGCAAAAATAGTTTAGCATCTAACCAGAGTGCAAATGTTGGTGATGGTAATATATCATTTACAGTTTACAGTTGCTCAAAGACCAAGTCTACTAGGTATAAAGTGGTCGATGACATGACATGACCGATGACTTCATGCGCATGTGGCTTTACATTCAGACAACATTCGACGGTGGCCTCCGGGAACCAGGAAGTTCCTTCTCAGTCCCCTTCACCGTGACAACCAATGGAACAGGAGGAAACTTCACCATCCAGGCGACCAACGACCAGGGTTTGAATTCCACGTTCCCCAGCCAGCTGGAACTGGCCTCTGGCGGCAGTGCCAAAGGCACAGTTACCCTGACAACCCGCCTCGACACCCCAACAGGAACTGCAGTCACCCTGACTATTCAGGCTCAGTCACCGGGGGGCAATGACACCAACTATGTCGTTCTGCGATTGTCTATTGTTTCCAGGGTAATTCATCATGTATTTGAAATGTGAATATAAATCTGGAGGATTGAATGATCTTTATTGGTCACATACATGTACACACACAGTGCAATTTGTTTCTCTGCATTAAACCCCTCCTAGTATTAGGAACAGTGGGCAGCTATTTTATATACACCACCCGGGAGAGCAGGGTAGAGGTCTGTTAGCTTGCTCAAGGGCACCTCGGCAGTGGCCATGTAGTTTGGGGACTTGAACCAGCGACCTTCCGAGTCCCAAGCCATGTCCCTGAGCTTCTGCCCCCCCAACCATTTATTTGGCCATTGACAACCGGAAGGTTGCTGGTTAGATTCCCTGGCTCATCCTAGCCAAGTGCCGAGGTGTCCCTGAGCAAGACACCCTAACCCTAACTGCTCCCCCGACGTGCTGGCGATCTCCTTGCATGTCTGCCTCCGCCCTCGGTGTATGAATGTGTGTATGAACGGGTGAGTGTGAGTGCTTGACTTGTAAAGCCCTTTGAGTGGCCGCAATGGTTAAAAAAGCGCTATATAAATGCAGTCCATTTAGCTATTAACTGTCTTTGTCTGGTCATTCTAAATAAGTAAATTGTTGGCGAGACTTAACACCACGTCGTTCCTCCCTGCGCTCCACAGGCGACGGACAACAGCAAGCCCGTGTGCCGGGTGACGAGTGTGGTGGATAACTGCACCCCCAACTGCTCCCAATTCACCTGGGAGGTCAGGGCTAACCTCACGGATGACAACAGTACGGGCATCGACCGCATCGCTCTCCAGAAAGGAAACGGCACGCTCAACAACAGCACCATGCTGGGACCCGACGGGGAGAACGTAACCCTCGTGGTGTACAACGCCTCCTGCTGCTCTCCGGACTTCAAGCTGGTGGCCGTGGACGGGGCTGGTAATGTGGGTTTTTGTTTCGAAACCATCAGAAATGCGGCGAGCACTACTGCGGAACCGCCCGTCACCACCACCACCACCACCACCACCACCAGCCTGGCTACAAATCTACGAATGTCGAGCTCTTGTTATTTCTGGCAAACCATCTTGGTTATGCTGGGCTTCATGGTGATGGCTCAGTGTTGATTTGCCCGTGTCTGTAAAAAGAAGCACAGGCCATAAGTTCTTGGCAATGTTGTTGTCCACAAAAATGTTAATTGATAATGGGTGTAATTCATTCAGTGGATTTTTCTGTTCACTCATTTATATAAACTTGTTTATAGAATATAATTGATACATGTGTTTGTGAGTTGGTGTATCATCTTGAATAAATCCGGGAAATTATTTGCTTGTTTTTCTTCATGGTCCAATGCTTGTTTGTGTGTATTGTGTTCCATTAATGACAAGACTATGACTACTTGGTCTTGGGCTGTCTAGCCCAGTGGTTCCCATCCTGAGGTCCAGTGAGTCCACCCTAAGGGATCTGAGGGAGTGCACCAAGCATCCCAACCATATACAGATGGAGAAGCTCTTGCTAGAAGCATCTCTCCAGAGTCCACAAAGCTATTTGAACACATTCAAAGTCATATCATATTACAAAAGGAACTATATACATTGTATAATAATAATAATAATAATAATAATAATAATAATAATATTAATATTAATATTAATAATAATAAACATATGAATTGAATACTAATAATTGTAATTAGTAGTAGTAGTAATTAGTAATTAGTATTATTATTGTTATTATTATATTTGTATTATTATATTATTTTTATATACTATTATTACATTATTAATATTATTATTATTATAATAATTATTATTATTATTATTATCATTATTATTATTCCTATTATTATGTTATATATTAAGATATTCCGTGGATTCAGTGTATTTGTGGATACATATTGTTTTTGCTCTGGGTATTGCACTTTGGTACACATATTTGTATCAACGGTAAGCAGGTCCAGAAAGTTAGGGACGCCTTGGCCAACAGAGGGTGCTATAACTCCCGGTGAACTTAAATGTCTGAAACTTGGTATATAGGCCAACTGGACCCTTAAGGGACGTCTGGATAGATTTATTTGTACCGTGAGAACTTCAAAAATGTAATTCAAAATAATCACTAACCCAAATGAATTGGTATTGATGCTTTATGAATGTGTCTCTTCTAAGAACCTAAAAGGATTGAAAAAAAAGGAAAATGGCCTATCCATCCAACTCTTCTCTGCCTGGCCACATCAACCAGCTCTGACTGGGGGATCCCAAGGTGTTCCCAGGCCAGCATGGAGATGTAATCACCCCATCTGTTCTTCGGTTTGCCCCATGGTTATCTCCCAGCTGGATGGGCCTGGAAAACCTCCCTGGGGAGGCGACCAGGAAGCATCCATAGTAGATGCCCGAACCATCTCAACTGGCTCCTTTCTATGCGAAGGAGCAGTCTCATGGGTGACCGAGCTTCTCGAGAGAAGTCAGCCCTCCTTAAGAAAACCTCTTTTGTCCATTTGTATCCTCAATCTTGTCCTTTCGGTCATGACCCATAGTTAAAAACCATAGTTGAGGGAAGGAACGAAACCGCTGAACCGGACAAATTTTGTGTGCATAAAGACAGCCAGTGTCACACATTAGCTGTGATGACTAGGATTCAGGAGCCAAAGCCTGTTAATGTGCAACTTTCACGTGAGCTTGAAAGACGGCAGCAACAAGCAAGAAGAAATCTGATAAAGATTGCTGGGGGTGTGAGGTACTTGGCGTGGCAAAGTCTGGCTTTTCGAGGCGATCAGAGAGAAGGAGAGTGGGAATTTCAGCCAGTGTCATGGACGTACACGGTGTGGACCCAAAAGCACGAATGCAGACACAGTGATAAAGTAAAAGAGTCTTTACTAAAAAAACCTGCTCCGGCGGGGGAGGATGAAGGTCGAATGAGTCCTGCCTCGAGTGAAGAGGTGATGTACTTCCTCATGGCCTCATTTTCCGGAGCAGAGAGGGAATACATTCAACCTCTTGGAATTGTGGATCCTGAAACCAAGTCAATGGCACAATCATAGGGACAATGAGGTGGTAACGAGGTTGCCCTAGACTTACTGAATACCTCCTTGAGGTCATGATAGCAAGTCGGGACCTTCGATAAGTCTGGGTAGTCAGAAAGAGAATCATGAGGTGACTTCGGACAGTTAGTATCGGTGACTATTTCAGTAGATAGTTTCCTCACTATGACCACTTTCTTGTCACACTTCAGCTTGCATTCCTCTCCCCACCCCTTAACCTCCCCTGATCGCCAGTTGATAACTGGATTATGTTTCACGAGCCAGGGAACCCCAGAATTAAAGGGTGTTGCACAGACTCCATGACATAAAAAATGATCTCCTCCTCATGATTGTCATTGATACACATCTTAATAGCTTCTGTGCAATGAGTGACTGTGAAAAGTAGGCACCCATCTAGTGCATTTGCCTTTACAGGAGAGAATAACAGGATCAGGGTCAGGTTCAATTTAAGCGCTAATTCCTTATCTAAAAAACTTTCATCAGCCCCAGAGTCTACTAGCGCCCCCTGTTCTACAACCTGATTGCCCACACATAGTTTCACCTTAGTCAGAGTGCGTAATGGGAAGTAAAAAAAGTCACACTGGCTCACCCGGGTCCTCCCTTTCACCGGTGAGCCCGGTCTTTTACTGGACTACTAAGTCCTCTGTTGATGCCCCTGTTGCCCGCAGAAAAAACAACTCCCGTCCAGCAGGCGGCGATGACGTTCCTCTGAAGACACTTTGGTCCTTCCAACCTGCATGGGTTCCTCCGAAGCAACAGAGGGCGCTGTGGGCCGGTGATCACCATGATCACCGGCCGAGTTTTCCAGACGGGGGGGAAGACAGACGAGCTCCTACCGACAACTCCGGAT
This sequence comes from Muraenolepis orangiensis, assembly GCA_027704905.1. Taxonomy (NCBI): domain Eukaryota; kingdom Metazoa; phylum Chordata; class Actinopteri; order Gadiformes; family Muraenolepididae; genus Muraenolepis; species Muraenolepis orangiensis. The sequence continues at coordinate 31,939,560 of CM050999.1, forward strand.
GGAACTGCAACCTGCTTTCTCTCTCTCTCCCTGTCTATCATTCGCAGGTCTATTTTGATAGCTAATGCTATCATTGACTTTAGGTCTGTGGGAAGGTCTAGAGGCATCAGCTGGTCTTTGATGGCTTCTGACAATCCGTTCCTGAAAGTGTCCCGAAGAGAAGCGTCATTCCAGTCACAGTCTATTGCCATCGTGCAGAATTCTATTGCATAATCTGCTACCCTACGCTGACGTTGTTTGATTCTCCCTAGCGTCTGAGCTGCTTCCCTAGCTGGTGTGACCTGATCAAAAACTCTCTTAAAAGCTTGAATAAACAATAGAGTAGATTGGCATGTTAAAGAGTTTCTTTCCCATTCAGCAGTAGCCCATGCGGCCGCTCGGCCAGACAGGTGGGAGATAATAAATGCTATCCTGGCATAGTCTGTACTATAAACATAAGGCATCAATTTGAAATGTAAATCACACTGAATGAGAAACAGGTCTACAATCACCAGAGTCTCCAGAAAACTTCTCCGGAGAGGCCAGACGAGGCGTAACATGAGCTCCCTGAGCTGGGTCCGCTGGTGGCGGTGAAGCTGCAGGCGGTCTGTGTCCAGCCTCCATATCGGCGAACATACGTTGATATGACTCTGCTATGGGTCTGATGTGGGTGTCGAGTGTAGCCTGGAGAGCCTGATGTTGGTCCGTGAGTCCTCTCAAGGCCTGCAGCACGACTGCAAACGGCTCCTCGTGATGGTGCAGGCGCGCACCCTGTGCGTGTAAGGCTGCTGTTACTGCGTCTGGATTGGCTGGGTCCATGTTCTGGCCAGATTGTACTGTCACGGACGTACACGGTGTGGACCCAAAAGCACGAATGTAGACACAGTGATAAAGTAAAAGAGTATTTACTGAAAAAAGCAAGGTCCAACACAAAAAGTCACTCGATGATTGAAAAGCTCAAAGGCTAAATAACTAATCACCAAAAACCTGACTGTGGCGTGGCATGACGTGGAACCCGACCGCTGGAGAACTCGGCATAACACAACGAGACAATCTGGCAACGTTACAGTGATTGCCTGGACCTATTTATGCTAGGAGACATTACCAGGTGCAAACAATAATGACATAACCAATCACAGTGGGCGGGAGGAAGACAGACTATAGAAATAAAACCCTGGAACTAAACTAAACATAATACATGAATAAAACTGAAACTGTGCAACCATTCAGCATAGTTGGCGACGCACAACAGCCAGGTTCTAAAGTACAAGGCAACGGGCGATGCAGAGCTGACCTGGCTAAAAGGTCACTTCGATTTCACCAGTCCGGAATTGCAGAACAAACTGTTGAAGCTGATGGCCAATACAATCGTCAAAGAAATTCTGTCGGAAATAACACCAATGCCAGTGGTCCAGTTCACACTTATTATTGATGGCACCCAGAATATATCAGGAGTTGAGCAGGAGTCAATATGTGTGCGCTCTGTACAACCAAAAGAAGAACTCCTGGGACTCTACCAAGAGGCAAAATATAGCCAAGGTGGTATGTGATGTAATGACCGCCTACACCTTCCTCTGTCTCAACTCAAGGACAAATTTATGATGGTGCCGCAAACATGGCTGGACGATTGCAGGGAGTGCAAGCCATTTTAAGAAAAGAACAACCGCTGGCTGTGTATTGTCACTGTGGTCCGCACTACGTGAACTTAATTACGCAGGCTGTGGAGCCTCTGCACTAGTAAGAGATTCAATAGGTCTGGTCCATGAATTGGGGGGCTTCTTTAATCAATCTGGCAAGTTCAAGTTGATTTTCCAGGATATGGCAAAATCAGAGCATGGTTTCACCTCATTGAAGCCTCTCTGTCCCATCAGGTGGACTGTACGTACCCCTGCTCAGTTCTCATGCAGTATGAGTCAGTGCTGATGGCCCTTGAAGAAATGGCATCATGCAGCTCACTTGAAGAAATGATGGGGGATCTGGAGTGACTGAACACCTCCTGCAGCTTAGGAAACACACCGTTTCAGGCATGTTGGAGGCTGTAGACCATGTCAAAACAAGCATGCAGGACAAGCGAACGGAGGAGAACTGCTGTGGCAACAAAGTTGGACCTACAACCAATTCAGATGTCCGCAAACCTACAAAGCGTTACACCGGTCAGGCTGCAGCCCATATCCATCCCGATGCCCAGTCCTTGTACAGAGTCCAATTCTACAATGCCTTGGACACAGTGAATACTCTATTCATATAGAGGTTTGAACAAGCTGGATTCCACAAGCTGCAGCAGCTTGAAAATGTGCTGCTACACGGAGACATGGACAAGGTGGTAGACGAGTATCATGAATTGAATTCAAGACTACTGCAAGTGCAGCTGGCCATGTTTGGGGCTAATTACACCTATGAAACAAGCTCAGATGTTGTTAGCATTATTCGGGAAATGGTGCCAGAGGTGAGAGGTCTCTTCGGTCACGTGGAAGCTTTAGTAAGGCTTCTGTTGGTCGTCCCTGCCTCTTCTGCAGAGGCTGAGAGGAGTTTTAGTGCCCTGAGGAGGCTTAAGACCTGGCTTAGATCATCGATGAGTCAAATAAGGCAGAATAATGTGGCCATATGTCATGTGCACCAGAAGAAACTGGACAGACTGGACCTTGAAGGAATATGCCAGTGTTTTATCAGTGCCAACGATAAGCGCAAAAAGGTTTTTGGGTCCTTTGCTTCAGGGTTGGGCTTTTTGGGCGGGTGTCTGGGAGGAAGTGGGGGGTCTTTTGATTTTGATTGAGCGGCAAGCAGCTAGTGCGAGTCGTGACAGTATAACAAATGGGCGATAAAGTGTTCCTGTTTCTACTGAAATTGCGTATTAAAAGCATTGCATATTAAAGCATTGCGGATTGAAATGCTTTATTATGATTATGGTTATAGTTGTACTTAATTCATCCCTAATCTCTGCCATAGCATACAATGAAACAAGAAAAGCTAAACAAAATAAAATACATTGCACAATTAGACATTATGGTAAAAAAATGTATCCCATGTGTTAGTGAATTTTTATATATTTTCCTTTAGAATGGCAGGAAATTAGTATTCAAATTTGGATTTAATTTTTGGTCCCCCCCAATGTTGACTCCATGGTTACGGCCTTGATGATGATACTGGGCGGCAGTCTAGCTCAGGAGGTAGAGCGGTCGCCTCACCGGAAGGTTGCTGGTTCGATCCCCGGCTCCTCCAAGCAAAAAAAAAACTGTCGAGGTGTCCTTGAGGAAGACCCTGACCCTAACCCTAACTGCTCCCCGGGCGCTGTAGAAATAGCTGCCCACTGCTCCTAATACTAGGATGGGTTAAATGCAGAGAACACGTTTCACTGTATGTCTTCATGTATGTGACCAATAAAGAGGATTCAATCCTCATGATTTGTTTGTTGATATATATAATCTTCCATTTTTTCCAGTCAGGGCAAACAATAAATATAAACGGACTGATGCGGTGCACTTGACTTTCTCTACTTGACTTTCTTAGCTAGCATATTACCCACAATGCCTTGTGTCTGTAACACGTGGAGAAGAGCAATAGCAGAACACGCCTGTGTGCTCACACACGCCCCCTCAGGGAGGCAGAGGTACTGGCTGCCTCCCTTCCTGCTTTTTCACTGCGGCGTTATGTCAGATCAGCAAGACTAATATGTTATACACATAGGTGAAATACATGACCTAGACTATGGAATGTGAGGACATATAATAAACGTGTGTACAGCCATTCCATTGGTGGCATACGGAGAGATCAATGCGCTCAGCCCAGTTTGGGAGGGATTGAACAATCCGAGAGGAGGCTCAGCTCGTCGCTGCCTCCCTTTGCGTCTTTCCCCCAGATTTGAACAGAAAAATACACAAATTCAGCGACATTTACTATAAAAATTATTGTAATGATTGGAATCATACAAAAATTACATTTCTATCACAGATCAGTGGACAAATATTTATTTATTGTTTTTAAATCATTATTATTATTTTTTTACATTTCATGACCGTCCCCTGACCGCACGTCACTGACACACACACACACACACACACACGCAGGTGCGCGACCACACACACACACACACACACACACACACACACACACACACACACACACACACACACACACACACACACACACACACACACACAACAAACACACAATTTCATTTGAACAAAGTCATTTGTTTTGCGGGAGATTCTTACGTACAGGAAAGTTGAAGCCGGTCCCCACAGATTGGGCGAGACTGTGGCACGCCAGAATGGTGGCACTGAAAAGTGCTTCTTCAGTAATTTTCTGGTGGTTCAAGGAGTCACCTGGCAGTATGGCAAACCCGAGGGCCCCGGGGGGTCCCAGGAGGACAGAGAAGACGGAGGCCACATATGCAGCAGAGGCCCTAATTTCTCCGATTGAGATTTGTTGTGTTACAACGAGTGGTGTTGGTAGGACCCAGAACGCAGACCAAAGACCATAGAAGGGATAACGGGAGGCTTTAATAATGTAAATACAACTAAAGAGTGATCGGGGACAGGCCAGGGGTCTGGATACCGGAGGTCGATCAGCGAGTACCGACAGTAGTAGACAGGCCATGGTCCGGACGGCGAGGAGTCTGGATACCGGGAGGTCGATCAGCGGTATACCGACAGGTAGTAGACAGGCGAATGGTCCGGGACAGGCGAGGAGTCTGGATAACGGGAGGTCGATCAGTGGAGCACCGACAGGTAGTAGACAGGCGAATGGTCCGGGACAGGTAAGTATAATTACCGGAAGGCTGGTACGGTGTCATCCAGGGAGTACAACGTATGATCTAGCAACAAAGTCAAGAGACGCCAGGGTATATATACCCCCAGGTGAGGTGATTAACCTAATCATAATTGCAGACAGGTGTGTGGGTGCGCCACCAAAGCCCGCGCCTTGGCCACGCCCCCTGTCACCCACTGTAACCGTGACACGTTGTTGAAACCAGCAACAAAGTATCATAGGCTGGGTGGGGCAGGGCGTCAGGAATGAACGACGAATGGGAGGGAGGTGGTGTAAGAAGTCTACGTCCGAAGCGTCGACGCCTACGTCCTCCTTCTGACTTCTGGCATTGGTCGTATCCTATACGCCATTCCGGGTGGGTGTTGGGGACAGTCTAAAACGCTTAACGTGAAAAAGGCTTAACGTAACTAAAGAGTTACAAAACTGCGATCAATGATCAATCAAATGTCTCTGGCATATGTCTTTCCATTACCATCAAAAATATCTAAACTTAAATCCTACTATTACGGATGTTATGTGAGTGTTTTCCTCTCCATCCATGCCATTGTAAAGAAAAGGCTTAACGTCACATAACTTCCATAATGGTAGGATTTTGGTTTTTATATTTTGACAGGTGGAAGTGCTAATGGAATATTGAGTTAAAATATCAATATTGTGGCTTTCCAAGTTAACATTGAATGATATGACTCTTTCGATATGATTAAATCAGCATATACTTCTACCAGGGGATGCCACCCCTCAAAATCTCCTGCCACCCTCTTGCCACCCCATGAATATTTTTCTACATCCGCCCCTATACGCATACCCAGGATATCGGAAGTTCCAGTTCTTTCGCTTCAATGTGTGCACGATAAACCGCGCATGCGCATGCGGTTTTTTGAAAATGTTTCCAAAACAATAACTTTGCCAGTCCGGTCCTTCCTGGTTCTTGACTGTCATCTGGCCCAGGCTACGTTTTTCCTGGAGCCCATTTCTTGATGTTTCTTGATTAGTGCCACTGGCATTTTCTTTAGTTGGGTTCGACAACACCAGTATGGGCTAAGACCAGTGGTTCCCAACCCTTTTTTCGTTGGACCCCCACACCAAATATTATATCGGAAAATCTCAGCCCTGAATGATACGTCATCAATAGTTAATACACATTTTCAGTCTGTGTAATCTGTATCTCAAATAATACCAACAAACTCTGCTCTGGAAAACTCATCATTATGTTTTCAACACATGTACAAATTATCCATCAGTTACATTATTGTTATTTTTATTGTAATTGTTATTGTTTATAGTATTTTATATATTATTGTGTTTTAGAAATGCATACTGCGGGAGGGAATGAGGAGTCAGCATTCCATTGTACTTGTTGCAAATGGCAAATAAAAATCTTGAACCTTGAATCTTTCGTTTGGTATATCCAATACCAACAATGCTAGCCTAATAATGATATGTAGTAGTAATAATAATAATAACAATAATAATAATAATTAATGCTTCTCGCAGCTTCATTCGCTTTTCATCCAACAACAACCACACACACACACACACTATCAACCAGCAAATTATTGAGACAATGAGCTGCATAACAGCCATTTTTTCATGATGACACACTTTTCAACTTCAACGTGGAAGTCTGAGACCGTGCCATAGGAGCGGCAGTGACAGTCGTGGCTGGTACCCCTGTTCAAAAAAGAGATCCAGAGATGTGGCAATTACAGGGGTATGACATTGCTCAGCCTCCCTGGGGGAGTCTACTCCAAGGTGCCGGAAACGAGGGTCTGGCCGATAGTCGAGCCTCAGATTGAAAAGGAACAATGCCGAATCCGTCCTGCTTGTGGAACAACTGGACCAAGATTCAAGATTCAAGATTCAAGATAACTTTATTTATCCCGAGGGAAATTAAGGTGCAACAGTTGAAACAGGGGGAATAAATGCACACAAAAATATACTAATTCCTAAAAACTAAAAACTAAATAACAACAAACTAACTAAACAAAACTAGTATAAACAAAATATAACTAAATGAACTCTAAATGAAATCTAAATGTATTCAGATGAATACTGAAAAAGTGACATGTGAAAAGTGAAAAGTGAAATTGAAATAGAATTTACAGTGCAAAATTACAGTGAAAGGATTTACAGTGCATTGACCAAAAAAATAATAATAACAGTATGTTGGCCTCAGGTCACTGAGTCTCCACTGTCCCTCTCACGACCCGAGGTAGATAAATTATAGAGACTGATGGCCACAGGAAGAAAGGACTTCCTGTGGCATTCTGTGGTACACCTGGGTGGAATGAGTCTGTTGCTGAAGGTGCTTCTGTATGAGGTCAGCACCTGATGGAGAGGGTGAGAGTTGTTGTCAAGGATACTACGCAGCTTGCGCAGCATCCTCCTCTCAGACACCACCAACAAGGAGTCCAGCTGGATCCCCAGGACAGCGCCAGCCTTCCTGACGATCCTGCTGATCTTGTTAGCGTCTGCTGACCTCAACCTGCTTCCCCAGCACACGACACCGGAGATGATGGCACTGGCTACCACCGACTGGTAGAACATCTTCAGCATCGTGTTACAAACGTTGAAGGACCGGAGCCTCCGCAGGAAGTAGAGACGGCTCTGGCCCTTCTTGTACACAGCCTCAGAGTTCTTGGCCCAGACCAGTTTGTTTTCCAGGTGAACTCCCAGGTATTTATATTCCTGAACAACTTCTGCGGACACACCCTTGATGTAAATGGGTGTGGGGGTAGATTTCCTCCTGCGGAAGTCCACCACCATCTCCTTCGTCTTGTCTGTGTTGAGCTGCATGTGGTTCAGCTCACACCACTCAACGAAGGAGTCCATTACGCCCCTGTACTCCTCATCGTTTCCCTCGCTGACACAACCAACAACTGCAGAGTCGTCCGAGAACTTCTGCAGATGGCAGGACTCCGAGTTGAACTGGAAGTCTGAGGTGTAAAGGGTGAACAGGAATGGGGAAAGAACCGTTCCCTGTGGAGCACCAGTGCTGCTGACCACAGTGTCAGACACACAGTCCTGCAGTCTGACAAACTGTGGACGACCCGTCAAATAGTCTGTAATCCAGGAAACCAGGGAAGAGTCCACCTTCATCTCCGTCAGCTTACTCCCCAGCAGGGCAGGCCGGATGGTGTTGAACGCACTGGAGAAGTAAAAAAACATGATTCTCAGAGTGCTCCCGGGTCTGTCCAAGTGGGCGTAGGCACGATGAAGCAGGAAGATGATGGCGTCCTCCACTCCCAGCTTCTGCTGGTAGGCAAACTGAAGAGGGTCCAGCGATGATCTGACCAGGGGCCGAAGAAGCGACAGGACCAGGACTTCGACACGTGGGACGTCAGCGCCACCGGTCTGTAGTCGTTAGAGGTGCTGGGACGTGCCTTCTTCGGAACCGGCACCAGGCAGGATGTCTTCCACAGCACAGGGACCCTCTCCAGTCTCATGCTCAGGTTGAATATGTACTGCAGGACTCCACTAAGCTGGGCAGCACATGTTTTGAGGACCCTCGGGCTGACGCCGTCAGGACCAGCAGCCTTGCCTGGATGGAGCCTGCACAGCACTTTCCTCACCTGCTCAGCTGTGAAGGTCTGTGTGCCGTGTGTGGGGGCAGAAAGAGTCTCTGTTGTGTTGATGGGGGAGGGGTGAGGTAGTGGTGGTGGGGGAGAGAGAACAGGTATGTTGTCGCTGGAGAGGGACGGTGGGGGAGGGGGGCAGCAGGGCTGGGGGGCTGGAGGGGAATGGTTGTAGAGGAGCTGGGGGAGGGGGGGTAGACCGGAGCCCACTCATTGAATCTATTGAAAAACAAATTCGGGTGACCCACGGCTTGTTGTTGGGGAAACAGCGTACAGTCTCAGTGGGAACAACACACAGAAGTCCACACAGAAATTGATGTACCCTGTTATACATTCAGTGAGATCATCAAGGTCCTCTGCATGCAAATCACAGAGGAAATCCCAGTCTGTTGACTCAAAGCAGCCCCGCAAGTCCTCACAGTCCATCTCCTCACAGTCCTTGTGGTCACAGGCAGCCGCTGGACTAGAGGCCTATACAGGGGCTGAAGGTGGATGAGGTTGTGGTCTGACCTTCCAAGAGGAGGAAGGGCAGTGGCGCTGTATGCCTCCTTAACATTGGCATACAGCAGGTCCAGTGTCTTGTTTTCCCTGGTGGGACAGTCCACAAACTGCTTGAAGGTGGGCAGTGTTGCAGCCAGAGTCACGTGGTTGAAGTCCCCAGATATCGCGATGAATGCTTCAGGGTGCTGTGTCTGAAGTCTCGCGACGATGGAGTGTTAGCTTCGCACTAGCTTCCGACCAGCTTCTCACTCTCGCAAGGATCCTGGAGGGGGGGCATTGGGATCATCTAAATGTACAGCATCTACATGTGCTTTGTGGATTTAGATTAGGCATATGACCGGGGTCGCCCATGACCTGCACCTCTAAATCCGAGGCCATGGTTGGTGGATTGCCTACTCCAAGTGGGGAACACATCTTGACCCCAAGTGAAGAACTTCAAGTATTTCGGGGTCTTGTTCTCGAGTGAGGGGACAATGGAGCGTGAGATTTGACACTTGAATGGCTTGACCTCCTGAAGCATGCGCCAGTGCACTGTAGAGTTGGGATTCAGATCCTGACATTCGACTGGTCTGGTCATTGCTATTAATTTTCCTCAAGGAACTGAGCGAGAATGTGAATGAGCCGGTAAGCATAAAGTTGACGTTAAAAAAGAAAAAAGTGAGAAGGATTACATTTTTATTGTCCTGAATCTATTGTCAGACCCGTTTTGGAAGCTACCTACCACAGTCTTGGTTCGCTCAATCAGTGCAATCACTGCGCCTTCTAGATGAATGTCTTTTGCAGTTGCATCAGTGAAAAGGAAAATTTCAGAACCAGGTGGTGCACCAGCTAAGGCCAACTGCCACGGAAAAAGCAGATGTTGGGAGGTGTAGTTCAGGTTTTCATTTCACCAACAACCACAAGACAAACAGCAACAGCGAGCTCCTCTGGAGGCTCTCTGAAACCACCTGATCCACTCAGAACTCACCTGAAGGCCCGACAGGCTCATTTCAGGAAAATCTCCGCCACCAGATACCGTGGTTGAGTTTAACCAAGTCTTGAAGACATTAGGGTCTGTGGTTCTCATCAGGGGTCCATACTCTGTTCAACGATCAGATGGAGAGAGAACAAATGGGACATTTTCATACAAAATAAGTGCTCCGAGAATACTGATATTGGGTTAGTGGATCACAAGTTTGCTCTCAGTTTATTAACCTATATCCGCCTACAATCAATCAATCAATCAATCAATCAATTAATCCCGGAATTCTTTCTCTTTCGCTTGTGGATGGAGGGGTGTTCCATTGAAGAGGATGAAGAGGAACTAATGTGAGTGTGTGAACGTCAAACACCGGCTTTGATGTGCTGTGGAGATTTATTTGTGCGTTGG
>CM050999.1:31950750-31974916 GCA_027704905.1 Muraenolepis orangiensis
GGTGCGGAGCGGCGCTGTCAGCCGGGTGCGGAGCGACGTCGTCAGCCGGATGCGGAGCGGTATGGGGTTCGATTTGTGCAAAAACTACAGGTGGAACCCATGTCCACGTTAATGTCGTCCCTCCCCGTCGTTGGTCGGAACCCATGTCCACATTAATGTCGTCCCTCCCCGTCGTTGGTCGTCCTGATGCCCCATAGTGGTCCGTGAATGCATTGCAAGTGGGGCCGCTGTTGGTCGTGTTGTTAGGCATGTCGTCTTCCCGGTCGTTGGTCTTGTCGTCCTCCCCGTCGTTGGTCGTCCTGATGCCCCATAGTGGTCCGTTAATGCATTGCAAGTGGGGCCGCTGTTGGTCGTGTTGTTAGGCATGTCGTCCTCCCCGTCGTTGGTCGTCCTGATGCCCCATAGTGGTCCGTGAATGCATTGCAAGTGGGGCCGCTGTTGGTCGTGTTGTTAGGCATGTCGTCTTCCCGGTCGTTACTCTTGTCGTCTTCCCGGTCGTTGGTCTTGTCGTCCTCCCCGTCGTTGGTCGTCCTGATGCCCCTAGTGGTCCGTGAATGCATTGCAAGTGGGCCGCTGTTGGTCGTGTTGTTAGGCACGTCGTCTTCCCGGTCGTTACTCTTGTCGTCCTCCCCGTCGATGGTCGTCCTGATGCCCCTAGTGGTCCGTGAAGGCATTGCAAGTGGGCCGCTGTTGGTCGTGTTGTTAGGCACGTCGTCTTCCCGGTCGTTACTCTTGTCGTCTTCCACGTCGTTGGTCTTGTCGTCTTCCCCGTCGTTGGACTTCCTGATGCCCCTAGTGGTCCGTGAAGGCATTGCAAGTGGTCTGGTCGTTGGTCTTCTGAATTAAATCGTTTTTAATTCAAATCAGTCAATCGAGTTTCAGGGGTATGAAGTGAGCAAATGTGTTCAACACCAACTTATGGTTTAAAATTAATATTTTGCCCAAATTTATGAGAAATGATGTCACGTCTTCACAGCTACAGGGGGCTAGAATCGCGCTTTTATATACAACGTGAATTCATTCGGTGTGTCATAATATATATAATATATATAATAATTAATCTGCAGATTAATTATTATCGACCTTTATACTGATTCAATCTGAGCACATAAGAGCTGAAACTAATTATTTACACAATCTATTAATCTGATTTGTTGTGGCAATTCAATAATTATTAATTATTATTATTATTATTATTTATTAATTAGACTATTTCCACAGAGCACTGATATTCTGCAGTTAGTGTTTAAAGTGCATTAGGATGGTCACAAGTGAGCCGCCACTCGCAAATTCTTGGGCAAATCAGCCGCTCCTCAATTTTGAATGCGCGCGTATTCTCACCTTTACGGTAAATCCATGCAAACGGACCGGTTTTTTATTCTACATCCACGGAGCTGATGGGGGAGGTTGCGACTTGCAGCCCCTCAGTTTTTAGTTTCTCATGTGTTTGTTACTGATAACCAGCTCCTTTTCTAATTCAAGTTAGTGTTCTGAATGAAATGGTTATTAATTGCAGACAGCCCCTCACTTTTTAGTTTATTTAGTTTGTTACTGATGGCCAGCTCCTTTTCTAATTAACATAAAAAGTACTCTGATAACGTTACATACACCATAGCTGCAGCGGTGGTAATAGGCCTACCCTAGACAGTCCTCATCTTATGTCGGCCCGAGGGACTACACATGATAGGTGAAGAGTGACCGAGAGGGAACACAAATAAAGTATAGGATGGATGGAGCACAGGCCAAGGCAAGACAGGAGGGGGTAATTCTGTCTGGGCCAGGTGCTTTCCTGTTGTTTTGTCTCTGGAAGAGCTAGCTCACATCCTATTTACCTATGGTGTGTGTGTGTGTGTGTGTGTGTGTGTGTGTGTGTGTGTGTGTGTGTGTGTGTGTGTGTGTGTGTGTGTGTGTGTGTGTGTGTGTGTGTGTGTGTGTGTGTGTGTGTGTGTGTGTGTGTGTGTGTGTGGGGGGGGGGGGGGGCAGCAGCAGCAGTGGGGTTGCCAGAGGTGTGATGGGGGCTGTAAATAATGATTTGATCAGTAAGTCATGGTACCTTCTTCTCTCAGGTCAAGAGCTTTCCAAACTGTTGATCCCATGTCTGTAGCAAGTTGTTTGGCTTCCCTGTGAGCCTTCAAAGGTAACCCAGGTTCCAGGTTCAAAGGGCAACCCTGAGCAGCAGGAATCCCCCACACCTTTCACACTGACATATGTTACTCTCCAGATCAAAACCTTTCAACAACATCTTCATCGTTGTCCTATGACCCATTTTAATTGTCATCTCCCTCCAGTCCAAGGCTACTTGTGGGTGTAGTGTCTGAGTCCCTGTTTGAGTCAAAGTGGAGAAGAATAAGTCAATGGAGTCTCAAGGGGTATGAAGTGAGCAAGTGTGTTCAAGATATTGACCCTCTTGTTATGCACAGTCATACATTTCAATTTAGACCGTTTCAGACACCAACTTATGGTTTAAATTAATTAAGTAACCTCAATAAGATGTAGTATGTAAGATGTAGTATGTTTTTTCTATTGTTAATTTTATAGTGTACAGTATTGTTATAGTATGGTGTTGTTATAGTATAAAGTATAGTGCATAGTACTATAGTATATAGTGTTACATTGTAGGAAATTCATACTGCGGGAGGGAATGGGGAGTAAGCATTCCATTGTACTTCCATTGTTGCATATGACAAATACAAATCTTGAATCTTGAAATCTTAAGACAAAAATTTGACTGAATTACCGAATTGTCCCGATCCAATCCTCCTTCCATCCTCAGCCACGGCCTTTAACGGCGAGCGGCGTGATCAGAGCGTGTGACGCCGCGGAGTCCTCCAAGAGTTTCCTCAGAGCCATCAAAGTGATCCAGACGAACAACAAGTGGGTGGACATACGTCGTCTGTTCAACCCCAACTTCCACTTCGACGACGAGACGTTCGAGGAGGGCAGGGCCATCATCACGGACGGTCTCCGAATCATCAAGGACAGCAACAAGCTGGGGAACTTCGAGGCAGCCAGGGAAAAACTGGGCGAGATCACACACCCCTTGCAGGTATGTTACTATATATTTACTATATTCCACAGACGCCGCCTATTTAAACACACGGAACATAACAGGTGGAAACAATGAGGTCCCAGGCAGCCAATAAGACGGGCAGGAAAACATGAGGGGGAAATTAACGGTGATGCGCTGCAGCTGCGGGGGAGCACTAACAAGGGGGCGTGGCTATCCGGGTGAGGGCTGGGGAAACGGTGACAGGAATGCGGGACGTGATAGGGGGCGTGGCTACCTGGACGAGGGCTGGGGAAACTGTGACAGGAATACGGGACGTAATAAGGGGGCGTGGCTACCTGGGTGAGGGCAGGGGAAACGGTGACATAAATGCGGACTGTGAAAAGGGGGCGTGGCTACCTGGACGAGGGCTGTGAATGCGGGGAGGCAGAACTGCCAATCCTGACAGTACCCCCCCCCCCCTCAAGGGACGTCTCCTGACGTCCCCAAAACCACAAAAACAATGTCCATCTCCTCCGCCGCTTCTTGGAGTGTCCCGCCCTCCTCCGAGGAAGAGCCCTTCCTGTCCCCATACGAGGACTCCGGCGAAAAGGGAGGAAGAGTCTTCCACGGCGGCGGGAACGATCAGGACTCCGGGAACAGCGCGACGTGGTAACTTGGGGACAGCGCGACGTCGTCAGGTGGGGACAGTGCGACGTCGTCAGGCGGGGGGAGCGCAACGTCGTCCAGCGGGAACAGTGCGACGTCGTCCAGCGGGAACAGCGCGACGTCGTCCAGCGGGAACAGTGCGACGTCGTCCAGCGGGAACAGCGCGACGTAGTCCAGCGGGGACAGCGCGACGTCGGCAGGCGGGAACAGCACGACGCCGTCAGGCGGGGGCAGCGCGACGTCGTCACTTGGGGACAGCGCGACGACGGCAGGCGGGGGCAGCGCGACGTCGGCAAGCGGGGGCAGTGCGGCGTACTCCCACCGGGGCAGCGCGGCGTCCTCACGCCGGGGTAGCGCGGTCGGTGGAGGAAAATCGAAAGTCATTGGAACTTTCGGAGCGGCCAACCACACCTGAATAACCGCCAAGTTAGCCTTATTCCGGGCGTCCCGGGTGATCCGCTCTTCCCTTTCAGCTGGGGTTTCCTCAAACCCGTAAAAACGGCCCGGTGACGTGGTGTCGGCTGGGTTCATTTCAGGCCAGTTCATTCTGTCACGGGTTGACGCGGGGAATGAGGAACGGGGACTTAGGAGGTGAACCCAAATGCACGAAACGATGACACACGTATCAAAATATAGAGTCTTTACTGATGAATACAGTATCACAAACATCACTTAGATGGAAACGCATAAAGCTCAAAAGCAAAAGACCTAACTACAAAAACCTGACGGTGGCATGACGTGGAAACATGACACTTGTTCATGCACATGAAACAAGAACGAGTCTAACGACCAACGAAACAGTATATATATATATAATGAACTGGCCCCGAACAAAAGAAGACGCTGCCTAATTAAACACATGGAACTTAACAGGTGGAAACAATGAGCTCCCAGGCAGCCAATAAGATGGGCAGGAAAACATGAGGGGGAAATTAACGGTGATGCGCTGCAGCTGCGGGGGAGCACAAACAAGGGGGCGTGTCTATCAGGACGAGGGCTGGGAAATGGCGACAGGAATGTGGAATGTGAAAAGGGGGCGTGGCTATCCGGGTGAGGGCTGGGGAAACGGTGACAGGAATGCGGAACGTGAAAAGGGGGCGTGGCTACCTGAACGAGGGCTGGGGAAACACCCTGTAAGTCGCTTTGGATAAAAGCGTCTGCCAAATGCCCTAAATGTAAATGTAAACGTAAATGGAAATGGAAACGGTGACAGGAATGCGGGACTGATAGGGGGCGTGGCTACCTGGAAGAGGGCTGGGGAAACAGTGACATGAATGCGGGCCCAAATCGATATTTGTAGTACAGCAGTACGCAGTACAGCCCGCTGTCCAACCCCCTCACACCCTAACCCTCTGTGAGTGGATGTCACTTAGCGAAGCTGACACTGGTGTCAGGGTCTTTATCGATGGCAATGCAAAGGCAGACCTCTGTGTCCGGGAGGAGTCGGTGTCCTCATGCTTTAGCCAAGTTAGCTTAGTTAGCATCCTCGTATCAGGAGCAGTGGGCAGCTATTGTATATTAAACAGTGCCCGGGGAGCAGTGTAGGGGTCTGGTGCCTTGCTCAAGGGCACTTCGGCAGTGCCCAGGTGTTTCGGGGACTTGACCTTCCTGTTCCCAAGCCAAGTCCCAAAAGACTGAGCTACAACCGCCCCTTTACTTGATATTAGAGGATTTTACACAGAATCCAATAATTAAAAAGAATAACAATTATAGCAGTTGGTCTGTGTAACTGGGGTGGCAAGTGGGGTGGCACGACTTTCTTCTATGCCAACCTGGTAGCTTTGTCATTGCAACATACTTCTGGAGAAGACAAGTCAAGTCAAGGTTATGTACGACAGGTACGACAGACAGCAGTTATAAAAATATAAATAATAGAATAAAAAAGAAGTAAAAAGTACAAACTGTATAAAGTTAAATATATAAAAATATATAAGTGCATATATGAAATGCAATATATTAGCACAAAAAAGAGCAATATATATATATAAATCAATGTAATAAAATATACATTGTTATATGCTATACGCCCTTGTTCAGTAGCCTGATGGCCTGACTGTGGAAGCTGTCTCTAAGTCTATTTGTGCGACACTTGATACTGAGGTATAGCCTGCCTGACGGTAACAGTGAGTACAGTTCGTGGCTGGGGTGAGCAATGTCTTTTATGATGCGCTTGGCCTTGGCCACGCACCGCTGGTTGTATATGTCCAGGAGGGAGGGGAGCTCACCTCCAACGATATACTGGGCCGTCCGCACCACCCTTTGAAGCGCTCTGCGCTCGAGTGCGGTGCAGTTCCCGTACCAGGCGGTGATACACCCTGTAAGAACACTCTCGATTGTGCCTTTGTAGAATGTTCTCAGGATGCGGGGGCCCATGCTGAATTTCCTCAGACGCCTGAGGAAATACAGGCGTTGTTGGGCCCTTTTCACCAGGCCTGGTGGTAGGCAGCGAGTGACTGTCGATCTGATCTCCAGAAGTGTGCAAAAGTCATAAATGAACGTGCTGCTAACTTTCTGAACAAAGATAGTTACGATAAATAGAAAAAATAACAAAAAAATGCGTTGTCGTGCGGGAGCTCGCCACACGGCAGCCATCTCGAACGGCGCCATACTTCTGCGCCTGCCTTTTTTTTGTTGCCATTTCTTCTCTGAATTGTTTTTTTAATGAACAAAAGACTTGTTAATTCCATGTTAGCCATTGCAACATTTAACTGATCATTGTAATATACAAGGTTGCCTTTGTAGAAACATAAAAATAAATATCTAAATGTTTCTCATGTGACATTTCACCCTTTAAATAGTTTATTTTTTTTACTAACAATTCTGAGATTTACAGATAAATTATATATATACATAAATAAATTCAGTATTAAATTTAATACACAAATTATTGACATGATTTTACTATAAAATATGTTGTGTAATTCTGAGTTGCTACAAACAGGTAGATATTGTATATGTTGAAATACCAGTTACAATATAATTGTTATTCTTACCATAAATGTAGCTAAATTAGCAATAGTATTGATTGTTTGGGTTCCTAAATAAGGGCAGCAATTTTGGTTAACCCATTCCAGGTGCAGTACCATGCCAATCCACCAGATGGCCAAAGAAATTGGGGGACAATGTACAACTTTCAAATGACAACAACAAAAAATAATGTTTTAACTTTTTATTTTCAATCTCAAGGACTTCTATGATATATTGTTGGGTATACATGTGATACCCAAAAATAACCTAATCACAGTTGGAACAACGATTGGTAACATAGGTAATAAAAAAGCACATTTGTTACCAAAATACATACTGAATTATTGTGTCCACGTGTATTATCGTGGACATTTTTTTTGGCTGAATCTTCTCCAGATTTAACCAGACCGACATGTCGAAGCTGTGTTGGAAAAGACTGTACGAACAATATTCTAGAAGACATTATTCGAGACCAAATACTGACCACGGGATATTTTAGCGCCGTAACTTCATCCAAACCAGCTGGTAAAATCCCCAAATTGCTATAATCTGAGTGTAATCTGTTAGAAATGCCATAGAAATGCCCTGTAAAATATCTGTTGTGTGTAACTGCATGGTGCGCCTGTCTCTACGTTCTCCTGTTCTTGTACCATACTCGACTGAATTAGCATGTACGCTTGGTCACGCTAAAGACGCAGGAGGCAGAAAGCCCTCTCATATACCAAACAAGTGATATGCACATCAGCTCAAACACGATATGAATGACTTCTCTGGAAAAATATTGAATAAAATATAACAACAACATGAATGACAACACACTATGCCAGTGATTAACATCCAGCTGATATAGATCATCAAAACAATAATAATAAACAAATACTAGTAAGAACAATTGTAGTAATCCCCCTAAAGTAATCTCTGTCTCACTTCCTGACAAGTGGCCTTGACCCCTAGGTCATCTACATAAAGTACCAATTTGTGTAAGGCTAGAGGCTTCAAATTTATCTTCATAAGGTAATTAATGACCTGATTCATGCAAAAGAGACAAACTGTCTCTATCTGATTTTAGTATCTTCTAAACTAAAACCTCTTATTTGGTAACATACATCTGCAATTAACCCATCCTAGTATTAGCAGCAGTGGGAAGCTATTTTATTTACAGCACGTGGGAAGCAGTGTAGGAGTCTGGTGCCTTGCTCAAGGACACCTCTGCATTGCCTAGAAGGCAAACTGGCACCTTTTTTCCCAAGTACCAGTTTTCACTCCGCACTTGAACCGGGGACTTGAACCGGCTACCTTCCAGTTCCCAAGCCAAGTCCCAACAGACTGAGCTACTGCCGCCCACAGACCTCCCAGTGAGGGGTTGCATCACTTCCTGTAGGGCTAGAGCCTCCAAATAGAGACACCAGGTTTGATACCGTGTCCTAGATCTCTAGGTCACTTCCTGTAGGCTACAACCCCCATGTTCAACGTCAGTAGGTGAAGCCGTGGGTGCGCCTCTTGCATATTGAGCATGCGGGGGTGGGTGGAATCTGACCGAGCGGGTAATATGAGACCTTTTCAATTCAATGCCAAGAGAGTCTCGTCTTGTTTAATAGAATGATGTTCTTAATCAAGTGAATGCATGGATGGATTAAAGGTGACCGGAGGTCAGTTGAGTCTAATTGAAATTAAAAAGAGATGATCTAATTGACCTGTACCGAGTTGAACTTTATGGGGAATGTAGAAGCTTGTGTCATTTTTTGTAAATGTGTTACTTTGGTAAAATGCAGCCACGGAGGACGCTTTGACCAAACGAGTGACACAGAGCCAACACGTGGCATAAATAAAGATATACTGAATGCCGAGCATGGGAATTTGCACAACGGTACAATTGCTAGATGACATCCGAGGAGCCGCCGGGGACACGGATTTCCTGCGGTATGAAGACCGCAT
Organism: Muraenolepis orangiensis; assembly: GCA_027704905.1. NCBI lineage: Eukaryota > Metazoa > Chordata > Actinopteri > Gadiformes > Muraenolepididae > Muraenolepis > Muraenolepis orangiensis. The sequence goes on from CM050999.1 coordinate 31,959,308, forward strand.
GGTTCATGGTTTATTTTCATAGCACTTGAGTCAGACCTGTAGTCCCTCTACATGCCCTCAGGGGACAGTGAACCACCCATTACCTCTTCTTCCTATCCATGCCCTTAACCCAGGGATTGTCAACTGGCTGTCCGCGGGCCACTTCAGGCCAGCCAAGGCTTCCCATCCGGCCCGCGTAATATTTATTAATTCAGAAAATATACAGATGGAAAAAAATGCCTTCAGATTGAAAAACAGAAATCCAGTTGAGATAAAAAATCATTTTCTAAGGAATGATCTACTGACCTCTTTAGACGTGGGTCTAAAGCCATAATAAATCCACATGCCAGCATACTATTAGCGAGTTACCTACACTAGCCACCACAAAGTCACCCCAGTCTAAAATGTATTAAAAAACGATCACTCGACAGCCCACACAGCAACACAAGTGGTTGTTATGAGAGGACACAAGTGTTGCACACCTTCATGCATCAGCAATCAATTCCGCTTATGCAGAATTCTCTTCTATCAGGGTTAGGGATGATAAAGGTCTTCATTTTCAAGGTTTTTTGTATAATATTCCAGCTATCAGCTGCTGCAAACTGAAAGGCGGAGCGGCCAAAGGATGTATGGGCTTTGGGGATCTTTAGCAGGATGTTTGTAGCTGACCGGGTGTTGTGCGTCGGGGGTGGGCGGAGTTGCAGTAATTGTGTGAGGTAGAAGGGGGTGAGGCCTAGGAGTGTTTTATAAACAAACATCAGCCAGTGGATGTTGCGCCTGGTCTCAAGAGAGGGCCAGTTAGCCAGAGAGTACAGATCACAGTGATGTGTCCTGTAGGGGGCATTGGTGGCGAAGCGGATGGCGGAGTGATACAGAACGTCTAAATGATCGAGAGCTCCTTTACACGCCGAGCGGTAGATGGTATCACCGTAGTCGAACAGAGGAAGGACAGTCATCTGGACCAGAGAGAGTTTAGCAGATGAAGTGAATGAGGAGCGATTCCTATATAGAAAGCTGAGTCTAGCTTTAACCTTGGTCTGAATTTTGGAGAGATGTTCTGAGAATGACAGATTACTGTCAATCCAAAATCCAAGGTATTTATAAGATTTAACTATTTCGAGGTCTCGGCCTTCAGCGGTCACAATAGTGCCAGTTTGGGAGGCACCACTGCGGCCAAGCCACATAATCTTGGTTTTAGTGGTGTTCAGGACCAGGCCAAGGGCAGAGAGATGTGACTGGATTCTCTGAAAACTATCCTGAAGAGTTTTCAGGACAGTATCTGGGGAAGGGCCAGCAGTGTACAGAATCGTGTCATCGGCATATAGGTGGATAGAGGAGTTGCCCACTGATTTCTCCAAGTCATTTATATATATTGAGAATAGGATGGGTGCTAGGATAGAGCCTTGTGGCACTCCCTTAGAGATGGATAGGGGCTGTGTTATCAGACTGTCAGATTTTACACACTGGGTGCGCATGGACAGGTAGTTTTCAAACCAGGCTATAGATTGGTTAGTGACACCAATGCATCTAAGCTTTCCCAGAAGCAGTTAGGGTTAGGGTAAGGTATAATACATATATATATATATATATAAAGGTTTTTATCAGTATGGAGCAGGGCTGCCGGCTCCCCTGTAAAAACCCTGTCAATTGAGTTTCAATAAATAGGCTTTAATCTGGGCCCGGCAGTTCAAACTTTATTCAATCCGATTTTGCCAAATTGTAGTTTAAAACCATTCCGATCACTTTGGAATCTGAGCCAATCACACAATCAATTCCAAGACATAATCTGGATCTTATCTCGCAAATGCGTATTTCAAATCGGATTGAGATCATTTTGATCCAGAAAACAGGGTTGATTTTGGAAAATGTAAATGAAAAAAATGTACTGTACAATTAATTATAAAATATATATATGAATATAAATAAGTTAACAAGATAAGATATCATAACATAATATCATCATTGTCTTTACACAATGAATAATAAACACACAATTGTAGCACTGATCACTCATTAATCAAACATGACCATGGTTAAACAGCTGTCTCAAACTAAATAGCCACTTTACTTCTTAAGAAATTTCTCTAAATGTCTATAAGGTATTCTTTATGCTGTTCTTTACATCCAGTAGGTGGCACTAATAATCAGTATCTGGTAATCTTGAAAAGCCTAACACTGGATAATGGTGATCTGATTCCAATCAGAATCACAATTATTGACAATTAGCCAATAAGTTTTAGTTTTGTCAATATGCTTGCCATTCACAAAGTTTGCACGGTGAAATGAATGGGCTGTGGTGTTGATCACAAAATTATATTATATGCATAGTGTGTGGTGTTTACATAATGGTCTTCCGTCAAGTATGCATCTCAAAGTGAGTCCTCCGTTCCCTTCTGTCATGTCTCATTCTGTCTCGTTCTCCACTCTTATCAGGATGGTGGGCATCACCAAGGGATCGAACAAAGCTCTGTGTTTTGTCATTGACGGGAAGTATGTCTGATGAAATCCGCGCCGTGAAGGCTGTCACAGCCTCTCTCGTGGATAGCAAAGTGGGAACGCGAGATGAACCGTCGCTCTACATCCTCGTTCCATTCAATGATCCAGGTAGGATTTCGTACCACTGCAGCCAACGCACAAATAAATCTCCACAGCACATCAAAGCCGGTGTTTGACGTTCACACACTCACATTAGTTCCTCTTCATCCTCTTCAATGGAACACCCCTCCATCCACAAGCGAAAGAGAAAGAATTCCGGGATTAATTGATTGATTGATTGATTGATTGATTGATTGTAGGCGGATATAGATTAATAAACTGAGAGCAAACTTGTGATCCACTAACCCAATATCAGTATTCTCGGAGCACTTATTTTGTATGAAAATGTCCCATTTGTTCTCTCTCCATCTGATCGTTGAACAGAGTATGGACCCCTGATGAGAACCACAGACCCTAATGTCTTCAAGACTTGGTTAAACTCAACCACGGTATCTGGTGGCGGAGATTTTCCTGAAATGAGCCTGTCGGGCCTTCAGGTGAGTTCTGAGTGGATCAGGTGGTTTCAGAGAGCCTCCAGAGGAGCTCGCTGTTGCTGTTTGTCTTGTGGTTGTTGGTGAAATGAAAACCTGAACTACACCTCCCAACATCTGCTTTTTCCGTTGCAGTTGGCCTTAGCTGGTGCACCACCTGGTTCTGAAATTTTCCTTTTCACTGATGCAACTGCAAAAGACATTCATCTAGAAGGCGCAGTGATTGCACTGATTGAGCGAACCAAGACTGTGGTAGGTAGCTTCCAAAACGGGTCTGACAATAGATTCAGGACAATAAAAATGTAATCCTTCTCACTTTTTTCTTTTTTAACGTCAACTTTATGCTTACCGGCTCATTCACATTCTCGCTCAGTTCCTTGAGGAAAATTAATAGCAATGACCAGACCAGTCGAATGTCAGGATCTGAATCCCAACTCTACAGTGCACTGGCGCATGCTTCAGGAGGTCAAGCCATTCAAGTGTCAAATCTCACGCTCCATTGTCCCCTCACTCGAGAACAAGACCCCGAAATACTTGAAGTTCTTCACTTGGGGTCAAGATGTGTTCCCCACTTGGAGTAGGCAATCCACCAACCATGGCCTCGGATTTAGAGGTGCAGGTCATGGGCGACCCCGGTCATATGCCTAATCTAAATCCACAAAGCACATGTAGATGCTGTACATTTAGATGATCCCAATGCCCCCCCTCCAGGATCCTTGCGAGAGTGAGAAGCTGGTCGGAAGCTAGTGCGAAGCTAACACTCCATCGTCGCGAGACTTCAGACACAGCACCCTGAAGCATTCATCGCGATATCTGGGGACTTCAACCACGTGACTCTGGCTGCAACACTGCCCACCTTCAAGCAGTTTGTGGACTGTCCCACCAGGGAAAACAAGACACTGGACCTGCTGTATGCCAATGTTAAGGAGGCATACAGCGCCACTGCCCTTCCTCCTCTTGGAAGGTCAGACCACAACCTCATCCACCTTAAGTGCCCCTGTATAGGCCTCTAGTCCAGCGGCTGCCTGTGACCACAAGGACTGTGAGGAGATGGACTGTGAGGACTTGCGGGGCTGCTTTGAGTCAACAGACTGGGATTTCCTCTGTGATTTGCATGGAGAGGACCTTGATGATCTCACTGAATGTATAACAGGGTACATCAATTTCTGTGTGGACTTCTGTGTGTTGTTCCCACTGAGACTGTACGCTGTTTCCCCAACAACAAGTCGTGGGTCACCCGAATTTGTTTTTCAATAGATTCAATGAGTGGGCTCCGGTCTACCCCCCCTCCCCCAGCTCCTCTACAACCATTCCCCTCCAGCCCCCCAGCCCTGCTGTCCCCCCTCCCCCACCGTCCCTCTCCAGCGACAACATACCTGTTCTCTCTCCCCCACCACCACTACCTCACCCCTCCCCCATCAACACAACAGAGACTCTTTCTGCCCCCACACACGGCACACAGACCTTCACAGCTGAGCAGGTGAGGAAAGTGCTGTGCAGGCTCCATCCAGGCAAGGCTGCTGGTCCTGACGGCGTCAGCCCGAGGGTCCTCAAAACATGTGCTGCCCAGCTTAGTGGAGTCCTGCAGTACATATTCAACCTGAGCATGAGACTGAAGAGGGTCCCTGTGCTGTGGAAGACATCCTGCCTGGTGCCGGTTCCGAAGAAGGCACGTCCCAGCACCTCTAACGACTACAGACCGGTGGCGCTGACGTCCCACGTGTCGAAGTCCTGGTCCTGTCGCTTCTTCGGCCCCTGGTCAGATCATCGCTGGACCCTCTTCAGTTTGCCTACCAGCAGAAGCTGGGAGTGGAGGACGCCATCATCTTCCTGCTTCATCGTGCCTACGCCCACTTGGACAGACCCGGGAGCACTCTGAGAATCATGTTTTTTTACTTCTCCAGTGCGTTCAACACCATCCGGCCTGCCCTGCTGGGGAGTAAGCTGACGGAGATGAAGGTGGACTCTTCCCTGGTTTCCTGGATTACAGACTATTTGACGGGTCGTCCACAGTTTGTCAGACTGCAGGACTGTGTGTCTGACACTGTGGTCAGCAGCACTGGTGCTCCACAGGGAACGGTTCTTTCCCCATTCCTGTTCACCCTTTACACCTCAGACTTCCAGTTCAACTCGGAGTCCTGCCATCTGCAGAAGTTCTCGGACGACTCTGCAGTTGTTGGTTGTGTCAGCGAGGGAAACGATGAGGAGTACAGGGGCGTAATGGACTCCTTCGTTGAGTGGTGTGAGCTGAACCACATGCAGCTCAACACAGACAAGACGAAGGAGATGGTGGTGGACTTCCGCAGGAGGAAATCTACCCCCACACCCATTTACATCAAGGGTGTGTCCGCAGAAGTTGTTCAGGAATATAAATACCTGGGAGTTCACCTGGAAAACAAACTGGTCTGGGCCAAGAACTCTGAGGCTGTGTACAAGAAGGGCCAGAGCCGTCTCTACTTCCTGCGGAGGCTCCGGTCCTTCAACGTTTGTAACACGATGCTGAAGATGTTCTACCAGTCGGTGGTAGCCAGTGCCATCATCTCCGGTGTCGTGTGCTGGGGAAGCAGGTTGAGGTCAGCAGACGCTAACAAGATCAGCAGGATCGTCAGGAAGGCTGGCGCTGTCCTGGGGATCCAGCTGGACTCCTTGTTGGTGGTGTCTGAGAGGAGGATGCTGCGCAAGCTGCGTAGTATCCTTGACAACAACTCTCACCCTCTCCATCAGGTGCTGACCTCATACAGAAGCACCTTCAGCAACAGACTCATTCCACCCAGGTGTACCACAGAATGCCACAGGAAGTCCTTTCTTCCTGTGGCCATCAGTCTCTATAATTTATCTACCTCGGGTCGTGAGAGGGACAGTGGAGACTCAGTGACCTGAGGCCAACATACTGTTATTATTTTTTTTTGGTCAATGCACTGTAAATCCTTTCACTGTAATTTTGCACTGTAAATTCTATTTCTATTTCACTTTTCACTTTTCACATGTCACTTTTTCAGTATTCATCTGAATACATTTAGATTTCATTTGGAGTTCATTTAGTTATATTTTGTTTATACTAGTTTTGTTTAGTTTGTTTGTTGTTATTTAGTTTTTAGTTTTTAGGAATTAGTATATTTTTGTGTGCATTTATTCCCCCTGTTTCAACTGTTGCACCTTAATTTCCCTCGGGATAAATAAAGTTATCTTGAATCTTGAATCTTGAATCTTGGTCCAGTTGTTCCACAAGCAGGACGGATTCGGCATTGTTCCTTTTCAATCTGAGGCTCGACTATCGGCCAGACCCTCGTTTCCAGCACCTTGGAGTAGACTCCCCCAGGGAGGCTGAGCAATGTCATACCCCTGTAATTGCCACATCTCTGGATCTCTTTTTTGAACAGGGGTACCCGCCACGACTGTCACTGCCGCTCCTAAGGCACGGTCTCAGACTTCCACGTTGAAGTTGAAAAGTGTGTCATCATGAAAAAATGGCTGTTATGCAGCTCATTGTCTCAATAATTTAGCTGGTTGATAGTGTGTGTGTGTGTGTGGTTGTTGTTGGATGAAAAGCGAATGAAGCTGCGAGAAGCATTAATTATTATTATTATTGTTATTATTATTATTACTACTACATATCATTATTAGGCTAGCATTATTAATATTGGATATACCAAAAGAAAGATTCAAGGTTCAAGATTTTTATTTGCCATTTGCAACAGTACAATGGAATGCTGACTCCTCATTCCCTCCCGCAGTATGCATTTCTAAAACACAATAATATATAAAATACTATAAACAATAACAATTACAATAAAAATAACAATAATGTAACTGATGGATATTGTTATTTTTATTGTAATTGTTATTGTTTATAGTATTTTATATATTATTGTGTTTTAGAAAATAACAATAATGTAACTGATGGATAAGCGGCCAAAATGAGTTTCCTCAGGAGGGTGGCTGGTATCTCCCTGAGGGATAGGGTGAGAAGCTCAGTCACTCGTGAGAGACTCGGAGTAGAGCCGCTGCTCCTTCGCGTAGAAAGGAGCCAGTTGAGGTGGTTCGGGCATCTAGTAAGGATGCTTCCTGGTCGCCTCCCGAGGGAGGTTTTCCAGGCACATCCAACTGGGAAGAGACCACGGGGCAGACCGAGGTACAGGTGGGGTGATTACATCTCCACACTGGCCTGGGAACGCCTCGGGATCCCCCAGTCAGAGCTAGTCGATGTTGCCAGGGAGAGGGAAGTTTGGAGTCCCCTGCTGGAGCTGCTGCCTCCGCGACCCGATTTCGGATAAGCGGGAGAAGATGGATGGATGGATAACTGATGGATAATTTGTACATGTGTTGAAAACATAATGATGAGTTTTCTAGAGCAGAGTTTGTTGGTATTATTTGAGATACAGATTACACAGACTGAAAATGTGTATTAACTATTGATGACGTATCATTCAGGGCTCAGATTTTCCGATATAATATTTGGTGTGGGGGTCCAACGAAAAAAGGGTTGGGAACCACTGGTCTTAGCCCATACTGGTGTTGTCGAACCCAACTAAAGAAAATGCCAGTGGCACTAATCAAGAAACATCAAGAAATGGGCTCCAGGAAAAACGTAGCCTGGGCCAGATGACAGTCAAGAACCAGGAAGGACCGGACTGGCAACATTTTTCAAAGTTATTTTTTTGGAAACATTTTCAAAAAACCGCATGCGCATGCGCGGTTTATCGTGCACACATTGAAGCGAAAGAACTGGAACTTCCGATATCCTGGGTATGCGTATAGGGGCGGATGTAGAAAAATATTCATGGGGTGGCAAGAGGGTGGCAGGAGATTTTGAGGGGTGGCATCCCCTGGTAGAAGTATATGCTGATTTAATCATATCGAAAGAGTCATATCATTCAATGTTAACTTGGAAAGCCACAATATTGATATTTTAACTCAATATTCCATTAGCACTTCCACCTGTCAAAATATAAAAACCAAAATCCTACCATTATGGAAGTTATGTGATGTTAAGCCTTTTCTTTACAATGGCATGGATGGAGAGGAAAACACTCACATAACATCCGTAATAGTAGGATTTAAGTTTAGATATTTTTGATGGTAATGGAAAGACATATGCCAGAGACATTTGATTGATCATTGATCGCAGTTTTGTAACTCTTTAGTTACGTTAAGCCTTTTTCACGTTAAGCGTTTTAGACTGTCCCCAACACCCACCCGGAATGGCGTATAGGAGACGACCAATGGCAGAAGTCAGAAGGAGGAGGTAGGCGTCGACGCTTCGGACGTAGACTTCTTACACCACCTCCCTCCCATTCGTCGTTCATTCCTGACGCCCTGCCCCACCCAGCCTATGATACTTTGTTGCTGGTTTCAACAACGTGTCACGGTTACAGTGGGTGACAGGGGGCGTGGCCAAGGCGCGGGCTTTGGTGGCGCACCCACACACCTGTCTGCAATTATGATTAGGTTAATCACCTCACCTGGGGGTATATATACCCTGGCGTCTCTTGACTTTGTTGCTAGATCATACGTTGTACTCCCTGGATGACACCGTACCAGCCTTCCGGTAATTATACTTACCTGTCCCGGACCATTCGCCTGTCTACTACCTGTCGGTGCTCCACTGATCGACCTCCCGTTATCCAGACTCCTCGCCTGTCCCGGACCATTCGCCTGTTTACTACCTGTCGGTATACCGCTGATCGACCTCCCGGTATCCAGACTCCTCGCCCGTCCCGGACCATTGGCCTGTCTACTACCTGTCGTACTCCGCTGATCGACCTCCCGGTATCCAGACCCTGGCCTGTCCCCGATCACTCTTTCGTTGTATTTACATTAATAAAGCCTCCCGTTATCCCTTCTATGGTCTTTGGTCTGCGTTCTGGGTCCTACCAACACCACTCGTTGAAACACAACAAATCTCAATCAGAGAAATTAGGGCCTCTGCTGCATATGTGGCCTCCGTCTTCTCTGTCCTCCTGGGACCCCCCGGGGCCCTCGGGTTTGCCATACTGCCAGGTGACTCCTTGAACCACCAGAAAATTACTGAAGAAGCACTTTTCAGTGCCACCCTTCTGGCGTGCCGCAGTCTCGCCCAATCTGTGGGGACCGGCTTCAACTTTCCTGTACGTAAGAATCTCCCGCAAAACAAATGTCTTTGTTCAAATGAAATTGTGTGTTTGTTGTGTGTGTGTGTGTGTGTGTGTGTGTGTGTGCGTGTGTGTGTATGTGGTCGCGCACCTGCGTGTGTGTGTGTGTGTGTGTGTGTGTGTGTGTGTGTGTGTGTGTGTGTGTGTGTGTGTGTGTGTGTGTGTGTGTGTGTGTCAGTGACGTGCGGTCAGGGGAGGCAGTGCCTCCCCTGCCATCATGAAATGTAAAAAAATAATAATAATGATTTAATATATATATATTTGTTCACTGATCTGTGATAGAAATGTAATTTTTGTATGATTCCAATCATTCCAATCATTTTTATAGTAAATGTCGCTGAATTTGTGTATTTTTCTGTTCAAATCTGAGGGAAAGACGCAAAGGGAGGCAGCGACGAGCTGAGCCTCCTCTCGGATTGTTCAATCCCTCCCAAACTGGGCTGAGCGCATTGATCTCTCCGTATGCCACCAATGGAATGGCTGTACACACGTTTATTATATGTCCTCACATTCCATAGTCTAGGTCATGTATTTCACCTATGTGTATAACATATTAGTCTTGCTGATCTGACATAACGCCGCAGTGAAAAAGCAGGAAGGGAGGCAGCCAGTACCTCTGCCTCCCTGAGGGGGCGTGTGTGAGCACACAGGCGTGTTCTGCTATTGCTCTTCTCCACGTGTTACAGACAGAGGGCATTGTGGGTAATATGCTAGCTAAGAAAGTCAAGTAGAGAAAGTCAAGTGCACCGCATCAGTCCGTTGATATTTATTGTTTGCCCTGACTGGAAAAAATGGAAGATTATATATATCAAGGCCGTAACCATGGAGTCAACATTGGGGGGGACCAAAAATTAAATCCAAATTTGAATACTAATTTCCTGCCATTCTAAAGGAAAATATATAAAAATTCACTAACACATGGGATACATTTTTTTACCATAATGTCTAATTGTGCAATGTATTACATCGCTGTATTTTATTTTGTTTAGCTTTTCTTGTTTCATTGTATGCTATGGCAGAGATTAGGGATGAATTAAGTACAACTATAACCATAATCATATTAAAGCATTTCAATCCGCAATGCTTTAATATGCAATGCTTTTAATACGCAATTTCAGTAGAAACAGGAACACTTTATCGCCCATTTGTTATACTGTCACGACTCGCACTAGCTGCTTGCCGCTCAATCAAAATCAAAAGACCCCCCACTTCCTCCCAGACACCCGCCCAAAAAGCCCAACCCTGAAGCAAAGGACCCAAAAACCTTTTTGCGCTTATCGTTGGCACTGATAAAACACTGGCATATTCCTTCAAGGTCCAGTCTGTCCAGTTTCTTCTGGTGCACATGACATATGGCCACATTATTCTGCCTTATTTGACTCATCTATGATCTAAGCCAGGTCTTAAGCCTCCTCAGGGCACTAAAACTCCTCTCAGCCTCTGCAGAAGAGGCAGGGACGACCAACAGAAGCCTTACTAAAGCTTCCACCTGACCGAAGAGACCTCTCACCTCTGGCACCATTTCCCGAATAATGCTAGCAACATCTGAGCTTGTTTCATAGGTGTAATTAGCCCCAAACATGGCCAGCTGCACTTGCAGTAGTCTTGAATTCAATTCATGATACTCGTCTACCACCTTGGCCATGTCTCTGTGTAGCAGCACATTTTCAAGCTGCTGCAGCTTGTGGAATCCAGCTTGTTCAAACCTCTATATGAATAGAGTATTCACTGTGTCCAAGGCATTGTAGAATTGGACTCTGTACAAGGACTGGGCATCGGGATGGATATGGGCTGCAGCCTGACCGGTGTAACGCTTTGTAGGTTTGCGGACATCTGAATTGGTTGTAGGTCCACAACTTTGTTGCCACAGCAGTTCTCCTCCGTTCGCTTGTCCTGCATGCTTGTTTTGACATGGTCTACAGCCTCCAACATGCCTGAAACGGTGTGTTTCCTAAGCTGCAGGAGGTGTTCAGTCACTCCAGATCCCCCATCATTTCTTCAAGTGAGCTGCATGATGCCATTTCTTCAAGGGCCATCAGCACTGACTCATACTGCATGAGAACTGAGCAGGGGTACGTACAGTCCACCTGATGGGACAGAGAGGCTTCAATGAGGTGAAACCATGCTCTGATTTTGCCATATCCTGGAAAATCAACTTGAACTTGCCAGATTGATTAAAGAAGCCCCCCAATTCATGGACCAGACCTATTGAATCTCTTACTAGTGCAGAGGCTCCACAGCCTGCGTAATTAAGTTCACGTAGTGCGGACCACAGTGACAATACACAGCCAGCGGTTGTTCTTTTCTTAAAATGGCTTGCACTCCCTGCAATCGTCCAGCCATGTTTGCGGCACCATCATAAATTTGTCCTTGAGTTGAGACAGAGGAAGGTGTAGGCGGTCATTACATCACATACCACCTTGGCTATATTTTGCCTCTTGGTAGAGTCCCAGGAGTTCTTCTTTTGGTTGTACAGAGCGCACACATATTGACTCCTGCTCAACTCCTGATATATTCTGGGTGCCATCAATAATAAGTGTGAACTGGACCACTGGCATTGGTGTTATTTCCGACAGAATTTCTTTGACGATTGTATTGGCCATCAGCTTCAACAGTTTGTTCTGCAATTCCGGACTGGTGAAATCGAAGTGACCTTTTAGCCAGGTCAGCTCTGCATCGCCCGTTGCCTTGTACTTTAGAACCTGGCTGTTGTGCGTCGCCAACTATGCTGAATGGTTGCACAGTTTCAGTTTTATTCATGTATTATGTTTAGTTTAGTTCCAGGGTTTTATTTCTATAGTCTGTCTTCCTCCCGCCCACTGTGATTGGTTATGTCATTATTGTTTGCACCTGGTAATGTCTCCTAGCATAAATAGGTCCAGGCAATCACTGTAACGTTGCCAGATTGTCTCGTTGTGTTATGCCGAGTTCTCCAGCGGTCGGGTTCCACGTCATGCCACGCCACAGTCAGGTTTTTGGTGATTAGTTATTTAGCCTTTGAGCTTTTCAATCATCGAGTGACTTTTTGTGTTGGACCTTGCTTTTTTCAGTAAATACTCTTTTACTTTATCACTGTGTCTACATTCGTGCTTTTGGGTCCACACCGTGTACGTCCGTGACAGTACAATCTGGCCAGAACATGGACCCAGCCAATCCAGACGCAGTAACAGCAGCCTTACACGCACAGGGTGCGCGCCTGCACCATCACGAGGAGCCGTTTGCAGTCGTGCTGCAGGCCTTGAGAGGACTCACGGACCAACATCAGGCTCTCCAGGCTACACTCGACACCCACATCAGACCCATAGCAGAGTCATATCAACGTATGTTCGCCGATATGGAGGCTGGACACAGACCGCCTGCAGCTTCACCGCCACCAGCGGACCCAGCTCAGGGAGCTCATGTTACGCCTCGTCTGGCCTCTCCGGAGAAGTTTTCTGGAGACTCTGGTGATTGTAGACCTGTTTCTCATTCAGTGTGATTTACATTTCAAATTGATGCCTTATGTTTATAGTACAGACTATGCCAGGATAGCATTTATTATCTCCCACCTGTCTGGCCGAGCGGCCGCATGGGCTACTGCTGAATGGGAAAGAAACTCTTTAACATGCCAATCTACTCTATTGTTTATTCAAGCTTTTAAGAGAGTTTTTGATCAGGTCACACCAGCTAGGGAAGCAGCTCAGACGCTAGGGAGAATCAAACAACGTCAGCGTAGGGTAGCAGATTATGCAATAGAATTCTGCACGATGGCAATAGACTGTGACTGGAATGACGCTTCTCTTCGGGACACTTTCAGGAACGGATTGTCAGAAGCCATCAAAGACCAGCTGATGCCTCTAGACCTTCCCACAGACCTAAAGTCAATGATAGCATTAGCTATCAAAATAGACCTGCGAATGATAGACAGGGAGAGAGAGAGAAAGCAGGTTGCAGTTCCATCCGGAGTTGTCGGTAGGAGCTCGTCTGTCTTCCCCCCCGTCTGGAAAACTCGGCGTGATCATGGTGATCACCGGCCCACAGCGCCCTCTGTTGCTTCGGAGGAACCCATGCAGGTTGGAAGGACCAAAGTGTCTTCAGAGGAACGTCATCGCCGCCTGCTGGACGGGAGTTGTTTTTTCTGCGGGCAACAGGGGCATCAACAGAGGACTTAGTAGTCCAGTAAAAGACCGGGCTCACCGGTGAAAGGGAGGACCCGGGTGAGCCAGTGTGACTTTTTTTACTTCCCATTACGCACTCTGACTAAGGTGAAACTATGTGTGGGCAATCAGGTTGTAGAACAGGGGGCGCTAGTAGACTCTGGGGCTGATGAAAGTTTTTTAGATAAGGAATTAGCGCTTAAATTGAACCTGACCCTGATCCTGTTATTCTCTCCTGTAAAGGCAAATGCACTAGATGGGTGCCTACTTTTCACAGTCACTCATTGCACAGAAGCTATTAAGATGTGTATCAATGACAATCATGAGGAGGAGATCATTTTTTATGTCATGGAGTCTGTGCAACACCCTTTAATTCTGGGGTTCCCTGGCTCGTGAAACATAATCCAGTTATCAACTGGCGATCAGGGGAGGTTAAGGGGTGGGGAGAGGAATGCAAGCTGAAGTGTGACAAGAAAGTGGTCATAGTGAGGAAACTATCTACTGAAATAGTCACCGATACTAACTGTCCGAAGTCACCTCATGATTCTCTTTCTGACTACCCAGACTTATCGAAGGTCCCGACTTGCTATCATGACCTCAAGGAGGTATTCAGTAAGTCTAGGGCAACCTCGTTACCACCTCATTGTCCCTATGATTGTGCCATTGACTTGGTTTCAGGATCCACAATTCCAAGAGGTTGAATGTATTCCCTCTCTGCTCCGGAAAATGAGGCCATGAGGAAGTACATCACCTCTTCACTCGAGGCAGGACTCATTCGACCTTCATCCTCCCCCGCCGGAGCAGGTTTTTTTAGTAAAGACTCTTTTACTTTATCACTGTGTCTGCATTCGTGCTTTTGGGTCCACACCGTGTACGTCCATGACACTGGCTGAAATTCCCACTCTCCTTCTCTCTGATCGCCTCGAAAAGCCAGACTTTGCCACGCCAAGTACCTCACACCCCCAGCAATCTTTATCAGATTTCTTCTTGCTTGTTGCTGCCGTCTTTCAAGCTCACGTGAAAGTTGCACATTAACAGGCTTTGGCTCCTGAATCCTAGTCATCACAGCTAATGTGTGACACTGGCTGTCTTTATGCACACAAAATTTGTCCGGTTCAGCGGTTTCGTTCCTTCCCTCAACTATGGTTTTTAACTATGGGTCATGACCGAAAGGACAAGATTGAGGATACAAATGGACAAAAGAGGTTTTCTTAAGGAGGGCTGACTTCTCTCGAGAAGCTCGGTCACCCATGAGACTGCTCCTTCGCATAGAAAGGAGCCAGTTGAGATGGTTCGGGCATCTACTATGGATGCTTCCTGGTCGCCTCCCCAGGGAGGTTTTCCAGGCCCATCCAGCTGGGAGATAACCATGGGGCAAACCGAAGAACAGATGGGGTGATTACATCTCCATGCTGGCCTGGGAACACCTTGGGATCCCCCAGTCAGAGCTGGTTGATGTGGCCAGCAGAGAAGAGTTGGATGGATAGGCCATTTTCCTTTTTTTTCAATCCTTTTAGGTTCTTAGAAGAGACACATTCATAAAGCATCAATACCAATTCATTTGGGTTAGTGATTATTTTGAATTACATTTTTGAAGTTCTCACGGTACAAATAAATCTATCCAGACGTCCCTTAAGGGTCCAGTTGGCCTATATACCAAGTTTCAGACATTTAAGTTCACCGGGAGTTATAGCACCCTCTGTTGGCCAAGGCGTCCCTAACTTTCTGGACCTGCTTACCGTTGATACAAATATGTGTACCAAAGTGCAATACCCAGAGCAAAAACAATATGTATCCACAAATACACTGAATCCACGGAATATCTTAATATATAACATAATAATAGGAATAATAATAATGATAATAATAATAATAATAATTATTATAATAATAATAATATTAATAATGTAATAATAGTATATAAAAATAATATAATAATACAAATATAATAATAACAATAATAATACTAATTACTAATTACTACTACTACTAATTACAATTATTAGTATTCAATTCATATGTTTATTATTATTAATATTAATATTAATATTATTATTATTATTATTATTATTATTATTATTATTATTATACAATGTATATAGTTCCTTTTGTAATATGATATGACTTTGAATGTGTTCAAATAGCTTTGTGGACTCTGGAGAGATGCTTCTAGCAAGAGCTTCTCCATCTGTATATGGTTGGGATGCTTGGTGCACTCCCTCAGATCCCTTAGGGTGGACTCACTGGACCTCAGGATGGGAACCACTGGGCTAGACAGCCCAAGACCAAGTAGTCATAGTCTTGTCATTAATGGAACACAATACACACAAACAAGCA
>CM050999.1:31988416-31990916 GCA_027704905.1 Muraenolepis orangiensis
GGTTGAGCCGGTCGCCGTGACTCAGGGAGGACCGTGCTGCAGGACATCATATCCGCTTTGGTGGTATTTGGATTTATTTCGGATTTGGATTTGAATGCTGTTGTTTTATTAAACAAAACAGGAAGAACCACAGAAAGAGAGAGAGAGAGAGAGAGAGAGAGAGAGAGAGAGAGAGAGAGAGAGAGAGAGAGAGAGAGAGAGAGAGAGAGAGAGAGAGAGAGAGAGAGAGAGAGAGAGAGAGAGTGGGAGAGTAAAAGAGAGAGAGAGAGAAAGAGAGAGAGAGAGAGGCGGGACAGAACATTCCCAGCTCATAACTGGCGGTAAAATAAATAAATAAAAACACATTCCTTGCCCTCCCCTGTCCTCCTCCACTATGGCAGACAAGCGGACCCTATGTGGCTGCTGTGCCGTATAGGTTTCAGCCCAGTGTGCCATGTGATGAAAGGACAGCTGTACCAGCAGGGGGGGGGGGTCCAGTGTAAGTAGCGTGCTGACAGAGTGATGGGCAGAGAAAGGGGAGGCGGGACCGGCCGAGAGACACTTACATAGGAGCCACGGGGGGGGGGGGGGGGGGCGGGGGGCGCCAGGGATACTGTTCGTCAACACGGCTAACCCCCCCCCAGCCTCCATACTCCATCCCCCACCCCTCCTCCCCCCCCCCAGACACACACACACACACACACACACATTTGGTCTGTCATTCCCTAAGAGAGCGACCATCGCCACCGGACACACACACACACACACACACACACACACACACACACACACGTAACAGCACTTAGCCGTGTCTCGTGTATCCATAGTTACCCATCGATCACGGCGAGGACGCAGGTTGGATAACATGCCGGAAGTTTTTCTTCCCGCACAAAAACGTCAGAGGAATAAAACTCAAGGGACTCAAGGGACGGAAAAAAAGAGTCACAAAAAAAAGTAGACAAAATAAAAGTTGAATAAAGAAAATTTTAAAGAAAGGTCCGAGCGAGACCGAACCGTAGACAGGGAGCGGTGGAGATCGGGCCGAACCGCTTGTAAACAAGCAAGTGACACACGCTATCCACTTGTTTCGTTCCCTTACATCCAGTTTCATGACAAGAGCGGAACAAAAACAAAAGCACCTGGTTGGAACTATGGGGTCTTGATTGTTGCGGGTACATACAGTGAAACCGTATCCGCCATGCAGGCCCCCATGCTCAGGCCTTCTCAGAGCAGAGGCCTTCAGAAGAGAACATCTCATCTCCCAACTGTACAATAGAGGCCTTTGTCATTTTTTTTTTGGGTTGTTGTTATTTGCAGACTGACACGTAAACATTTGACAAGATTTGCAAATGGTTTTTTTTTAACGAATGAAATTGAATACATTTTTGTTGAAGCCCAAGGCAGCGCCCTAACCTGTCCTGTTCCTTGGCGGGCAAGACGAGAGTGTTTTTGAGTGAGAGCCAAAACAAGCGAACTTTAAGTCGTAGAATTGACCAAGGATATTCGTAGACTGATTAAAGAGAAGGACACCCTGCGCTATTTAGTCTCTCTCCCCGCTAGAGCCGTTTTTTTACGGTGTGGTGTATCTTTTTCGTACTGCTTGCGACCATACGAGGCTACATTTCCACATGTTTGGCGGTGGCGTCTGAAAATCCTACGGTTTGGGGCTTTCTGGTCAAGGTCATTTGTGTTGTTTGGATTCTGGCCCCTGATGCTCGGCTGCCAACGCATACAGAGAGAACGCAGTAAGTCACCCAGCGTGGCTCCCTCCTTTGGGCAGAGCCGCCCGCCCATGCTCCTCTGAGTGGAGAAAAAGTCCCAACGATGAGGTCTTGAAGGGATAGAAAAATATAAAACAAATGACAGATTCATGTGGAACTTTAACTACCTACTATAGCCTCCTCGGGTTGACTATATTAGTATGATTCGCGGTTCCAGGGTTGCAAGCTATTCTGAGCTAACCCCCCGAAGAGCGCAGTATTCAAACGGTAGCATCGCTCTCTCTCTCTCCTCTCCGACGCATGTGGCTACTTGCAGCCGGCAGGCTGAATCAACAGATGCCGCCATGCCCACGGCTAGCTAGTTCATCTATAGCCACATTCACCACGCTCAGGAATCGGGAGTCCTGGAAGATCTCGAATGCTTCCTTCTTTACGCTGTGGAATCTGATCCTATCTTTAGATGCGCCGGTCGGGATCGGGGACCGGGGATCAGGGGGGGGGGGGGGGGGGGGCACCCACCCCAACATAACGTCTGGCCTTTTGATATATTCAACCCGGAAGAAATCCAGACTATTCCCCTATACCGTCACGTCGGTATCGGGGTGGTTATTTTGAAACCGCTGTATAACATATGACTCGCTACTAGACTACAGAGGGTCGACGGACGGACATGCTGTATAACATATGACTCGCTACTAGACTACAGAGGGTCGACGGACGGACATGCTGCCATGGCAGCCTCACTGAGGCTCTCCAGATTCAGGCTCTCTCTTCGGGGGGGGAGATAAATGAAGTGTGGC
>CM050999.1:31993416-31995916 GCA_027704905.1 Muraenolepis orangiensis
ATGTGTGTGTGTGTGTGTGTGTGTGTGTGTGTGTGTGTGTGTGTGTGTGTGTGTGTGTGTGTGTGTGTGTGTGTGTGGGGGTGTGGGGGGGGGTAGTGCGTCACAGCTGAGACGGTTCAACTGTACCGCTGTACACATCGGACTCAGCTCATCGGCCATCATCGCATAAACAACGAGTGAGTCGCACTACACTCACACACACACACACACACACACACGTGGGTACACAAACATATGCATGCACACACATACGCACACACACACACACACACACACACACACACACACACACTCCCAGTGATCCATTAACTGTAATGAGCCTATAGTAGCTAGTATTTAGCAGTTAGGAGTGGGGATGCAGGATCCTTGTGTCTGGGGTAGTGGGTAGTTACAGTGGGGGTGGTGGTGGTGGTGGTGGGGAGGGGGGTTGTCCTGACACTGTTGCAGTGCCAGGCTGCCATCTGTGCCCAGCACCAACTCACTTAATGAGGGGGATTAGGCCCCTGTGTGGCTGCTGCTGCTGCCCTGAGACAGCCTCTACTCCCCCCCCCCCCCCCCCCCCCCCCCAAGCTCCTTCCCCTCAGCCCCTACCACCAGCAGGGTCCCACTCCACCAGCACTTTAATGTGGAAAACATGAGAAACACAGCACAGGGGCTCAGTAGGTACACACACACACACTGGGCTGGAACACACACACCCCCCCACAGTGTGGTTGACATGCAAGGGCATGCAGATGGGCTGTCATTCTGGGATGGATAGGAAGCACGTGCGCGCGCGCGTGTGTGTGTGTGTGTGTGTGTGTGTGTGTGTGTGTGTGTGTGTGTGTGTGTGTGTGTGTGTGTGTGTGTGTGTGAATGCGTGCTTGGGCGTGTGTATATGTGTGTCTAAGTGACTGAGTGTGTGTGTGTGTGTGTGTGTGTGTGTGTGTGTGTGTGTGTGTGTGTGTGTGTGTGTGTGTGTGTGTGTGTGTGTGTGTGTGTGTGTGTGTGTGTGTGTGTGTGTGTGTGTGTGTGTGAGAGTGTGTGTGTGTGAGTGCGTCTGTGTGCGCGCGTGTGTCGTAAACAAACCAGAATATTTCTGCATTTCAGCCAGCACAGACGTATACAGATGTGCATTTGTGTCAACAGACCCCCGTGTCGTGTACACACACTTACACTCACACACACACACACACACACACACACACACACACACACACACACACACACACACACACACACACACACACACACACACACACACACACACACTGGTGTATGAGTCCTAATGTTTGTGTTGGCACCACATAAAACCAGGCCTAATGAAGCGCCATGCAGAGCTCCAGGAAACCAGGAGGGGAGACATATCAAGTCTCCCCCCTCCCCCCCCCCCCCCCCCCACCCCTTTCTATCTCCCCCTCTCCTCCCCCCTCTATCGGCCTCCCAATACCAAGGACCTGCTGGATTGGAGGAAACCAGAGGAAAACAGAAGAGACTTCAGTCAGAGACAAATCAGGACTTATATGGAGCAAAGCATGGAACCTGCTCTGCCTGTGCATGTGTGTGTGCGTGTGTGTGTGTGTGTGTGTGTGTGCGTGTGTGTGTTTGTGTGTGTGTTTTTGTGTGTGTGTGTGCGTGTGTGAATGTGTGTTTTTGTGTGTGTGTGTGTGCATGTGTGTGCATGTGTGTGTGTGTGTGTGTGCATTTGGGTGTGTGTGTTTGTGTGTGTGCGTGTGTGCATGTGTGTTTGTGTGTGTG
The DNA here is from genome assembly GCA_027704905.1 of Muraenolepis orangiensis. NCBI lineage: Eukaryota > Metazoa > Chordata > Actinopteri > Gadiformes > Muraenolepididae > Muraenolepis > Muraenolepis orangiensis. The sequence goes on from CM050999.1 coordinate 31,995,154, forward strand.
TGTGCGTGTGTGCATGTGTGTTTGTGTGTGTGTGTGCATGTGTGTGTTTGTGTGAGTGTGTGTGTGTGTGTGTGTTATGTGTGTCATTGACCCCAAGTCTGGGGTGACATCACCAGCCACCCCTCGACCCCCACCCTTCTGAGTCACCCCTGAGGGGGTGGGAAAAGGGTGCGGGGGAGGGGGGGGTGGGTGAGTGGGAGAAATTCCTCTGACTCACAGCACAACCCACACCACCCCCCCCCCCCCCCCCTCTCATCTACCCTGGTTACCAGTATTAATGTCTTATGTGTTACTGACTCTCCCCCCCCTACCCTCCACCCCTCCCCCCCTCCCCTCCCCTCCACCCCCCAACCACCACTGCTGTCATCAACAACATCACCCCTTCCCCGTCACGAGTGGGTGGAGGTCGGATGGTACTTAGCAGGGTGCTCAGTCAGTCAGACCCCCCACACACACACACACATACACACACACGCACACAAGCCGCCGGCTAGAGAGAGAGAGAGAGAGAGAGAGAGAGAGAGAGAGAGAGAGAGAGAGAGAGAGAGAGAGAGAGAGAGAGAGAGAGAGAGAGAGAGAGAGAGAGAGAGAGAGAGAGAGAGAGAGAGAGAGAGAGAGCGTTACCTGAGACCCAGAACTCTTAATTACCCGATAAACGATTGTGCGATAAATGAAGAAACCCCCCTGACCTTGAGAGCAATTAGCGCCTTAATTATGCGGTGCCCTGGGGGAGCGCGTACGCTAATTAAAACGGATAACACAG
>CM050999.1:32000916-32010916 GCA_027704905.1 Muraenolepis orangiensis
TGTTCACTAATCGCCGGGTGGGTGGGTTATATGGGTGGGATGAGGCACCCCCGTAACAGTAAACAGACCAGCCAAAGGAATGCGAGAGGCAGTAAAAAGTGTTTAAAAAAAAAAAACCCTGATTGTTAACACCTCCGCGGTGCACATGTCCATGTCCTTTGGCACATTACACGTTTTAACGACTCGCATTGTCCTCATAAAGAACCCCCCCGAAATAACCCCTCTGTGTGCTCAACGTGTGACCGCCATTTCCACCATTCTTCTTTTCTATTTTATCGCACGCCGTGTTTTGATAATTGTTTTTGTTTTTTAAAAATAGCAACAGCCGCTAAGGTGAAACCATTAAGGGGTTTAGTGCGTAATGCATCACAACGCCACGCTTAGTGGCTCACGCCTTAGGGACTTAGGCCCTGGAGAAGCACCATTGGGCACCACCGCCAAGCCAAGAGATCAACAGGTGGGTGAAGCGGCAACACACACACACACACACACACACACACACGACACACACACACACACACACACACACACACACACACACACACACACACACACACACCGTGGGAGCCACCGGGGTGGCGGAGTTAGAGAGCAAGAGACGTGTCATGTGTGAATAATAATAATACACCCTGCATTAAAGCGGTGTTTGATGGGCCGAGGTGATAGAAATGGGAGTGGGGCTTTAAACGGACAAGTGAACTGCGTTCAATAAAAGGCAAAAGCCTGTAACCAATTACCTTGCATGGCTCCGTCCGTATAACACTGAACCATGCATCGTTTCCTCCTACGTCGTCACGGATACGACAAGCAGCACTTAACATACAGCGGACAGCACGGAACTGCTTTTTCTGCGTGTCCTTGTGTCCCTGTGTGTGTGTGTGTGTGTGTGTGTGTGTGTGTGTGTGTGTCTCTCTCAGTGTATTTGTGTGTGTGTGTGTGTGTGTGTGTGTGTGTGTGTGTGTGTGTGTGTGTGTGTTTGACTACAGCAAAACCATCAGGGCTCATCTAAAGCGTTCAGTAACAAACACCAACATGTCTGGACCCACCCAGCGGAAGACGAGAGAGTGACGGCTCACTGTCCATCCTCCCCTCGTCACATCTCACAGAAACATTCACTGAACCCAAGGTTTAGTCGCGCTGAACCCTTTCTTAAGGTGAACGTCGGTATTCCGCACGGATTTTCTGAACACAGTTTGTGCTGTTGTGGTCCATCTGGAGGCAGTGTAGCTCAGGAGGTAGAGCGGTCGCCTCACAACCGCCTCACAACCCGGAAGGTTGCTGGTTCGATCCCCGCCGCCTCCTCCTCGCAAAAGCTGTCGAGGTGTCCATGAGCAAGACCCCCTAACCCCTAACTGCTCCTGACGTCTCCCTGCACGGCTGACTCCGCCGTCGGTGGTTGAACGTGTGGATGGATGAATGGGTGAATGTGAGGCATGACTTGTAAAGCGCTTTGAGTAACCACTGGTTAGAAAAGTGCTATATAATTGACCATTTACCATTTACCTGAAGATGGGAAGACCTGTTTTTTATACGCTGATTACAATACAGCAGAATGTACAAAGTGTTTTGTCCGGGGAGGCCGAGCCACAGGACAGGGACAGGGAAAAGCGGAACGACAGACGGAACAAGGAGCCGATAAGCGAGACTGTGGGGAGAGACGATAATTAACGAACGGCGCCGTCGAGTAATACAAGCTGTTACAGAGGGACTTCTTGTCCTACTTCTGTTCAGCCCTCTTCTCGTCCCTGCGTGTGTACAGGGAGCCGCATGAACACACACACACACACACACACACACACACACACACACACACACACACGCACACACACACACACGCACACACGCACACAGCACACAGGCACACACACACACACACACACAGGCATATATGCACACCCACGAACATGCGTACACTTAGACACACATACACACACACACACACACACACAGGTACCCATGCACACATAGGGCACATGTGTGCACACACACGCATACGTGCACACACGTTTATGAACACGGACGCGCATAGACAAACATACACACACACACACACAAACACACACACACACAGGTACTCATGCATACCTACACACACACACAAACACACACAGGTACTCATGCATGCCTACACACACACACACTTACAAACACACACACAACCACACACACACACACACACACATGCACGCAAACATGATACAAGCCAGAGGACAAAGGGGATTAACAGACACACATTTTATACAGATTAAACCATTGGGAATACAGCTTGAGAAATGTTCCCCGGGAGGACAAAAACCCAATGAGCTAAAGATGGAGAAAGACACTGAAAGACAAACCAAACACCGGCAGCCAGCGAAAGGCCTCATGCTAATAACAGCAGCGGGGCTACATTACATCTGAAAAAAACATCTGGGTCAAAAATGGTCAATCCATCCTTAACCTTGTATTCAGAACACATTGCTTATGGGAAGCAGCAAATGTATTTTCCTTTCAGTCGGTGTGTCGGCTTGTGTGACTGAATAATGCCCCCCCCCCCCCGGCCAGCGGTCCCATCAGATGGCTGGAACCGACGATGACTATTTCACATTCAAATCATTATAAAAAAAAAGTAAAAAAAAGCAACAGTGAACTAAAAAAAGAAAGAAAAAATGAAAAGCAAATGACAGCGGTTCGTGAAAATGGAAATGAGTTTTCTGTGACAGCCATTCACTACAAGGTGTGACGAGTCTCCCCCATCAGGTAACTGAGAGCTGTGGTGTGGAAAAGCAGGGAGTTGGACTGGACAACGTCTCTCTCTCTCTCTCTCTCCCTCTCTCTCTCCTCCTCGCTCTCTCTCTCCTCTCTCCTCCTCTCTCTCTCTCTTCTCTCTCTCTCTCCTCTCTCTCTCTCTCTCCTCCTCTCTCTCTCCCTCTCTGTCCCTCACCTCAAAGTCCCGTTGGTTGAAGGAAAGACAACCATTGTTGCCAGATCCCCCCGCAATCCTTTGACTCTGCCAGCAGTTCTGTCTGAAGGAGAGAGAGATATCTATAGCAGTATATATCTAGTATGTACCTATTTAGTATCTATATATCAATCTATTTAGCTACATATTATCTATATATCTATTCTCTATCCATCCATCTCTATCAACCTACCATCTATCCACCTCGCTACCATGTTCCATCGAACAATGTATCTACTGTATCCACCTATCTATCTATCTAATCTAATCTACTCTATGTTTCCATCCATCCATCCACTGCGCAGTAACACAACAGGACGCCCCAATTAGAGCATTAAATAATGGCCCAGTGTTCCCCCGTGCTCGCGGTGTTTGTTTTGGGCCCTACGTCTTAATCACATCCAGCAATTACAGGCCCAGCGGTCTAACAATATGTGTCTTTGTGTTCCCGGGCACACATGCAGCGCACTGCAGTAATGCGGCTCCGGCAGATGCGGATCTGCTGATGGGGAATCTGGAAACAATAGACGAGACCATGGCCTTCCTCGTGGCCGCCGTTGCTAAGGAGCGCGCATTACCCCCTACCCCGCCCCACACCCCACACCCCCCCGCCCCTGCCCCCCCCCACTCCCCTGCTGCGACGTTACAATGAGATTCCTCCATTCATTTATCATTCACAGACACACACATATACACACACACACACACACACACACACACACAAACCCCCACCCTTGGAGTCCGGATATCCAGATCCTTCTAAATTACCCTCGGCGAGTCACCGAGGGACACGCTTCGGGTTGCGTTTCTCGCTTCAAACTGCGTCTGGTTTTTCTTTCTCCACGCGTCGGAGCCTTGGCGGTTGACCGTGAGTGCTTCCTCCGTCACCTGACCCATGAATCGTGGCTTCTCATTGGCTCAAGCGGCTGAGGAACGCAGAGCCGGAGGGCTGGAGAAGGCCCGAGAAGGATAGTATTATTAGCATTTTATGTTGTCCTGAACTAGTATGGAGTAAGCTGTATACGGGTTGTTTTACTATGTGTTTTGTGTGTGTGTGTATGTTGTATCTTATACCTATCTCTCCCTCTCCCTCTCTCTCTCTCTCTCTCTCTCTCTCTCTCTCTCTCTCTCTCTCCTCTCTCTCTCTCTCCCTCTCCCTCTCTCTCTCTCTCTCTCTCTCTCTCTCTCTCTCTCTCTCCCTCTCTCTCTCCCTCTCTCTCACACACACACACACACACACACAGACACACACACATAGACACTCACTCACCACGCAGCGACATCAGCATGGTGAGTGATGTGAAGGAAACTACAAACAATGCAGATGGAGACGTGGAATCTGTGTTCCCTCGGGGGGGGGGGGGGCAGCTTGGCAGTCGACCACAACGCCATTTGAATATACAAACCGGGGGGGGGGGTGGGGGGGGGGGGGTGGGGGTGGGGCTGGGGGAGGAAGGGGCGGAGCAATTGAAGCAGTACCTTAATCAACGCAATTTATCTTCCTCCTTGTGGGAGCAAGGTAAAAAAAAATATATACGCAGGTAATTTATACGAGTAGCGACGACGGAGAGGGATACACAGATTTAATTAGAGGTATTTTATCAAATGTTTCGTACTCCACTGGTGCCACTTAAATACTGCTCGCCATTAATCAGCATCAGCTCTGCGGTGTCACTGTAGAGCTGAGTAGAGCTGTCCACAGCATGAGGTCTCACGGTACGTTCTTCACTTTAACACCACGCGGGCAGCGGGCGGGCGGGCGGCAGGACGGCTCAGGAGGTAGAGCGGTCGCTCTAGGTTGCTGGTTTGATCCCCCGGCTCCTCCTAGCAAAAAATTGTCGAGGTGACCTTGAGGAAGACACCCTAACCCCTAAACTGCTCCTGACGTGCTGTGCTGGGTCGGTGGATGAATGTGTGTATGAATGGGTGAATGTGAGGCATGACTTGTAAAGCGCTTTGGATAAAAGCGCTATTTAAAACCATTCATTACCATTACAATAGTGAACACTTTACTGTTGTTATTCGGTCATTTTAGCAGATGCCGTTTAATCGAAAGCGGCCGACTGTGAATTTAGCTACGTGTCGTGCAGGTAGGCCAACCCGGAGATTGAAACCCGGTGCCTTTTTTTGGCTCGGTAGGATGAACGCCCTGGACCGTAGACGATCCAGCACCTGACTCTAATCTTGTTTAACGTTTTCTGAATACAAAGCCAATTTAGCAGCTTTGTGAAGCAATGGGGGCCTCCAGCAAATGTGTGTGAACCGTGAGCGAGTGAATGCGAAACAGCGCGGCGCTGCGGTTCAGTCAGTTGTGTTTACACAGCCCTGCACAGATCCCCCCCCTCGGAACACACAAGCTCGCCATCGACACAGTTCATGGGAAGCACTTTTTCAGAAGGTCTAAATAGTTTCCGCGTGTCTCTGGCCAGTGTCAGAGTTGGTGACACGGGGGGGGACCAACCCTCACGTGGGGTGGGGGTTTAAATACATACACCTCCTGCTTTGTGTTCCCGCATTCATCATCATTCCTGTACGATGTCCCAACGGTAGCGTAGGCAAAGTTAACTTTGGTTGTGTGGTGGCCACACCCACCCGCGCGGTGAAAGAGGAGGAGCACTGAGGAAGACATTAGGCCCCGCCCCTGCACCACACGCCACTATTAGTCCTGGATGTAGCTCAGCACATTGCAGCCTGAGCTACAGACCAATCCCCCAGCCCGTACAGAATGAGATGGAAGTGTGTGTGTGTGTGTGTGTGGGGGGGGGGGGGGGGGGGGGGTGCTTCACGGTGGATACACCTTTAAACTGCTAATCCACCGATGGGCCGATGCAAAACAGGAGACAACCTCAACATAAATAAATAAGACTGAGGCCGATCTGTACCTCTTCTTCTCCTCCTCCTCCTCCTCCTCTCCCTCTGTCTCAATCATGTGGAGTGGATGGGAAACAGACTGAGCGGTCACAGTCAGAGGTCAGAGGTCAACCGGGGGCTCGATTAAAAAAGCCCCCCCCCACCCCCAGCCCCTCCTCCTCTGATGAAAACAAACCAGTGATTATTGTTAAGCTCTTAACGTCTTTCTCCACCCTGGTGGCAGAATAGTTTCGAAGTGGTGATCTGAATAAACAAAAGTGTGTGTGTGTGTATGTGTGTGTGTATGTGTGTGTGTATGTGTGTGTGTGTGTGTGTGTGTATGTGTGTGTGTGATGGGGTTGGGGGGGGGGGGGTAGGAGTTGACTTGAAGGCGCACCCCCCCCCACCCCTGAAAACCATCTTGTTCCTGGCATCGGTGTGGCATCACGAGTGTGTGACGTTTATAAACAGAGACAGGCGGGGTCAAAAGGGGCACGGCCCGGAGGTCACAGGGGAGAAGGGGCAGGCGAGGGAGGGCGGGGGGGCAGGGGTGTGGGGGGGAGAGATGGAGGACCCCCCATCACCACCACCACCACCACCCAAACCAACTCCCTGGCTGAAAGGTCGCGCCAGGGGGGAGAGCTCGAACCCCCCCGGAGTGCTGAAAGCTGAAGTGGACCAAATATATATCTAGGGCAAACAATATATATATATTTATATATATATATATATATATATATATATATATATATATATATATATATGTTTAGGAGGAGGACAGAGCACGGCATTAAACCGGTGGATACCATCTCAGTACCATCGCTCCGACAGCCCATTGGAAGAACCCAACCGGGGAGGTGGGTGGAGGGGCGTCTTGCGTGATGGGAAACGAGGGTTGTTGTAACCACGGGAACATCGCAACTCTTCTGCAACGCTTCTACTCGCCCGACTTGGAATTCCTTATCGTCAAACTATCTATCCACACGACACTCTACACTTTTAACTTTATGCTTGTATTCATACTACTGTTTTATTGTGCCATATCAATAGATTCCCCCTTTTATGTAAAAATGTACATGTTTGTGTATTCTCTTGTGTTTTAGAATTGTTATTCAATTTTTTTTGCATGTCTGTACATTTTGTAAAACAAAAAAAAATTGACTTTTGTAAATTCCCACATTTTTCGGAGCTGGTGATAAAATGTCAGTGTACATTGTACACTGTACCTGTATACATGTGACACATAAACCAAATCTGAATCTGAATCTGAAGAGGGACGGATCAGCATTAATTGCTGAAAAAAGCAACTGAACAAGCCATGCTACGTGTTTTGGACGTCCTCCCATCGGTAATGAAGAGCACCCGGAGGTAAATACCAACCAAAAGCGCAGGGAGACCATGAATGCATTAAGCACGCAAAAGAGGGCAAAAATAAGCCCACTCTTTTCTTTGCTAAATGCGGGAGAGCGGGAGAGCGGGAGAGCGGGAGAGCGGGAGAGCGGGAGAGCGGAGAGCGGGAGAGCGGGAGAGCGGGATCCCCCTGAACAGAAGTGCTCTTCGTGGGGACGGCTTCTCTGGTGGTGCTTAACGACTGCCACTTCAAAGCCGCGCACAGAGAGAGCTGCCATTTCCCTGGCAGCACACTAAGTACTCTCCGTGTCTCGGGAACTTTCATATTCCATATCCCTCCCCACCCCTCCCCCCCTCCTCTCCACCCACACCCACACCCACACCCGCACCCACCCACACACACACACACACACACACACTCACACACACAGTCTCCGCTCTGACATTAACCATACGCACACATGGAGTGCTGCATGAATTTGTCCCCGATGAGTGATCCTCTCCTACTCTGGCTTCCGTGTGGGCTCCCCATATTGTGCCTCCCTGCACCAAAGGTGAAGAACTGAAGCAGGTCGGAGTCTGTTCGATGCTCGCCCGCGTGATTCAACGGAGAATGGCGGGCGAGTACATGATGATTGTTGGACCACGCCGTTCCTTTTGATTAGCTTGATTAGCGGGGGCTAGCACCGCGTGGTTTTCGTTAGCCACACAGCCGCCAGCAAGCCAATCCCCGGCAATACACTCTAATACCGGCGAGCACGCGTCTTCGGATGTAATCAGAGCTACGGGTGGTGTTCTGCAGTGTGGTGAGCCAAAACCTGTCAAATCACAATCTCCATTTTTTGGAAGTGTATTTGATTGGGGTGGTGGGTGTAGTAGCTATGGTGGTCGACTCCCAGCTGAAAGCTACTGGGTTTGATCCCCCACCATGTAGATGTATAACTCCAATTCTACTATATAGAATATACATCGCAATTCAAGTCAATTTGGATAAGAAACAATGCTCTCTTAAGTGAACCAGTGTGAGTGTTAATAGTGACACCGTCGGAGGGCCTGGAGCCCGGGTACAGCACAGCACACAATCAGACAACTCGGACGGAGTTGTTTTCTTCTCCTTCCATCGGTCCGATCTGGTGACAGCTAGCTGTTTATCAAGCCGCGTTGTCAGCGCTTCAGAGCAATGCTGGCGGGGGCTCCCTGCTGAATTAAGGCAAGCCCAGGGACTACATCTCCTCCATCTGGATCCAAACACACACACACACACACACACGCACGTACACACACACACACACACACACACACACACACACACACACACACACACACACACACACATAAGCGCACCTCCGCTCGTGTTCCTGCTGAAAGATGGTCCCCGGGGCCCCATTCGTCTCTCTCTCCGCTTCCCCGTCTGTCTCTCGCAAACGCTTGCAGAAAGACTTCTGCGGAACAACTGTTTGGCTTAGCGGGCCGAGTGGTGCGATCTTAGCACTCTCATGTCATGACTTAAAACAATGGGCACTAAAAAGGACGACTACGGCGATACAGCGCACGGAAGGCGGCTCCAAATGTGGACTGAAACAGACTATTTAAACTAAAAGTAGGTTTCATTATCGTCAGCGTTATCCCGAGAGTAGGATGCCTTAAGAGTGTCTATTCACAGATTATCACTCGGTCGGTTGGTGAAAAAGGAAGGCCCCGGGGTGTCCCAGTCCACTGGTCTCGTACCATCCAGCAACCGTCACTTACACAACCTTCTTTTTTTGTCACCTCCGACCAGCAAGACGCATTCTTTGGGCTGTGTGGAGTGTGTGTGGGGGATTAGGGAGAGGGGCCGAAGGACAGCCTTATCTCACCTTGTGGCTATAAATCAGTGTGAGACCTCCAGCACCTCTCACGGCATGTCTTGCAGGGAGGTAGACAATGAGAGAGGTGGTAAAAACAGAGCGAACCACACACAGACTCGCTCAGGGGCCCCCACCCCCGTAGGGAACTGTTTGTTTTAAATCCCTTTTTTGTTACGGGGTCTTTGCTATGCTCTGAATGTGCAGTCATGAGGCACTGAACTCGAGTGCTTGGAATCGGGCGTCCACTTGGGTCGGTTCTCCCCCGGAGAAAAATTGGCCCAAACTCTTTTGGGCCAATATATTAGAAATATTATTTGCTTGCCTGGTCTCTGAATCTCCGATTTTGGTTCCCCCTTCTATTCTATTCTCCTCCCCTGGGAATATGCCATAAATCCTGTCACATACGCCGGCTTCACGCTGTAACTACAATCAGAAAGTGTTTTCTGGGCAAGAGGAACCCAACATCTGAGTCTACAGATGTACAGCTGGAGAACAACGGGAAATACTTGTTTACAGACCTGCCTGTGAAGCACGTATGGCAGGTGATGGCAGTGGGGGGGGGGGGGGGGGGGGGGTTATTAAATTACCCATAACCCATTTCACCAACGCATTGTTTGTGGTGTACCGATTCATGCGGGCCAGCCAGCAGTAGTATCACCATGGTTAGAGATCTTCTTGTAAAGCTAACATCCTTGGCCCTCGTCGAATACAACATAAGATATAGTACAGAAGATATAGTACCGCTTCATCCTAAGGGGTTAAGTCGGAAAGAAAACAGTGATGGGGAAACTGAGGAATTCAGAGTTCAACAAACGTGGTGAGCTATAATAACGTGTGTCATGGGGGACAAAGCTGCCTTTAAGTGGCCAGTCCTCGAGGGAAATAGAAGGAATCCTGTGTTGGCTAAAGGCCGATACGATATTTCTATAATAACCAAGTGTGACATTTTTAGTGAAATAAACCATTCCGGTGGCAAAACAAACGTCACGTCTCAATGCATGACAAAGACCCT
>CM050999.1:32015916-32018416 GCA_027704905.1 Muraenolepis orangiensis
AGAGAGAGAGAGAGAGAGAGAGAGAGAGAGAGAGAGAGAGAGAGAGAGAGAGAGAGAGAGAGAGAGAGATATGAGAGAGAGAGAGAGAGAGAGAGAGAGAGAGAGAGAGAGGTGGAGGGAGGGAGGGTGGGAGGGAGGGAGGGAGGGAGGGAGGGAGGTATAGATGGAGCAAAAAAAAATAAGTAATGGAAATGTCACCAGAAGCACTTTGGTCACATAATACTCCATCTCCGAAAACCCTTCTCACCGTTACAACAGAATTTTGAATAGGAGCCTTCTACGCTTTCTTCTTCCCCCCCCCCCCTCCCCTCCCCTCCCCCCATCCTCCCTCCTCTTGTTGTACCCATGACGTCCTCCCGTCCTGTCTGTCTGTTACCCTTCTCTTTTGGCCGGTATACGGTTACAACAGAGGCTCCTTTATGGGCCCTACGCCACGCCCGGCTCAGAAAGGTCACGGGTGACAAAGCAGAGGTGAGGGTGTATCTGTTCCTGTCCCTTTTTTTTTTTCCTGGGCCCCGGCTGCACCACCCCCTCCACCTCACCCCCCTCCACCTCACCCCCCTCCACCCCCTCCTCACCCCCCTCCACCCCCTCCACGGGTCCCCTAATTAGGCTATATTGTATGCATGTTTACACTCCATTGAGAGGGATAAGGTTCCCTCTCCCACAGTACATGTGTTTACGCCCGGGGGGCGGTGCATAAACAGCATTTTGTTTCAGGGTTAATTGGACGACAATTGAAAACAAAGCCTTCATGGAAATGAATCGGCCCGACATCTAATGTGGAAGCTCCGGTGCGGCATTCCATTGTTCCTTCCTTTTAAAAATAACCGCCAGCATGCGATAACCGCTAGCCCCCCCCCCCCCCCCCCCCCCGGCGCTAATTGAAATAACCTTCCGACAACGGACGTACATATGTACGTACGCACGGGCAGCCGCGACCTTAGCATATGGGGATTCCAAAAAACGCAGAGCTGGTACCACAGTATAGCATAGTATAGTACAGAGGGGGTCAGGGAGAGGATAGGGACAACACGGTGACAATAGCAGGGGGGCCATCTACACCGCTCCTATTTTAGGAAGCACGGCCGCCCGGGCCCGTGACACAGCCAAGGAGAACCTCATTTCCTCACAAATTGCGCCCCTTAATGATGAGATGATCTGCCACGGCAAACCAAGGACAATTGGATGACAATTGAAACCCACCGCACCTCCCCACTCCACCCCACCCCACCCTCTCTCTTCTGCTGTCGTTTGTCAGTGACTGATGGAAGCCCATACCGACTGTAGCGGAGAGGCAGTCGATTAGATTTATATTTTCTCCTAATCTATTTTTTTAATGGGCTTTCGGTGTCAGGCCAGGACAAGACAGGACAGTGAAGGGGGTTTGGAAAGCGACAGAAGGGGTGATATTTAGCGAAAGGGTGGCAATCAAAACCTTAGTTGAGGGTGGTATTGTAAGGATAGGGAGTTGAGCCAGCATATATTTCTTTATATATATATATATATATATATATATATGTGTGTCTTTATACTTTTCTTCGTCTCGCTGCTTGTCAAGGTCCAGGCCTGGCTGCGTTACATCTGTGATGTGTGCCAGATACATCTCTTTTCATTGCGCTCCTTCCAGGAGGCGGTGGGAATTTGACAAGAGGATGGGAACGTCTCCTAAACTCTCTGTCTTTTAGCTCTCCTTTGTGTCTGTCTTTTTGACTTCTTACACTCGTATTCTCTCAATAATGCGCCAACTCTGCAGTTTGTCTGCCGTTTTTCTAATACCCTATGGTACCAGCTGTCTGGATATACCTAAAACCGAAGGAAGACTGGCAGTTGAGTTGCAGAAGGACATAAACAGAGAGAGAGAGCAGAGAGAGAGAGAGAGAGAGAGAGAGGAGGAGAGAGAGGAGAGAGGAGAGAGAGAGAGAGAGAGGAGAGAGAGGAGAGGAGAGAGGGTAACCGAGGAGCGTACGAGAAAACTTGGAAGCAGATTCACCCACCCACCCACCCCATAACTGAAGATATTTATATTCTCTCTCATATCGATCTGGAGGAGCATTTGCTCAGCCTCGCTGCTTCTGTGCCTACAGCAAGACAACCTTCCCCTGCACTGTGCTGTACTGTAAACTGCAGGAGAGGCATCTAGTTAGCCTGCAGTTTGCAGAAAAGACTGCACATCTTCCATCCGTAGGAGGTCAACGTTAGTTATGGCCTGTGTGTGTGGTTTACGTTGAACAAACAGCGAGAAGGAGCGAGAAAAGACAAACCAGATGACTTGAAGTGTGCGTCGTAAGAGTGGATTTTTCAAACTTTACTTTTCATCCCCCCCCCCCCCCCCCAACACTGTTTGGCCGGAGCAATCCCTGAAGTTGGCTGAGGTTCCCGGGGCCCTTAATCCCCCTCTAGCTCCGTGGTCCCAGACCGAGGAGCCTGATGGGAGGGTTGTACTGTGGGGATTTACCGCAGCTTTAATAACCAGGGTCATGTCCACGGAGCAGAACAC
>CM050999.1:32020916-32023416 GCA_027704905.1 Muraenolepis orangiensis
TTATTTCCCTACGTGCTTTATCACGTAGTTGGCCGGGGGAACCGATAGGGGAAGACGATATTGACACCAGGCAGGAAACTCACTAGGAGCTGACCTCATGTGTTTGATCTTGATCTACTGTATATGGCGCGATGAAACCGACGAACGGGGAAAGCAATAGCATAAAGGCTAAAGTTCGTTTATTTGTGTTGTTGTCGCCGGGTTGTCGCTTTAACAGGGGGCCCACGCCCCGGGGGCCCACGCCCCGGGGGCCCACCTTCAAAGAGCCCGATGACACGCAGGGGGGGGGGACGACTTTATTTCTTTATGATGTCATGTCCTGCTGAACGGCCCGCTGCGTGTCAGTCAGATCAAACGCCGTTTATGGGTGTCAAATCTTTTATTGGTTTGTGTGTTTGTTGTGTTTGAGTTGTTATGTCTCTCACTTCTTGTTGTAAATGATCAATCGTTACCTCGACCAACATTTGATTATGAAATCAATATTTGATATATCCTTAAGGGTGGGGGGGGGGGGGGGGGGGGGTGCGTTGCCTGGCCAGTAGGGGGCCGGCGGATGCTTTATCTGCATCCACACACCGAACTCGAATCTCAAGTTTGGGCTGAAGGGTTGTGTGTGATTGATTGCTGTGTGTGTGTGTGTGTGTGTGTGTGTGTGTGTGTGTGTGTGTGTGTGTGTGTGTGTGTGTGTGTGTGTGTGTGTGTGTGTGTGTGTGTGTGTGTGTGTGTGTGTGTGTGCTGTGTGTGTGTGTGTGTGTGTGTGTGTGTGTGCGTGTGCTGTGCTGTGCTCTGCTGTGCTGTGTGTGACGTTATGATTTTGACATCCTCAGGATTTGACATCCTTTGACTGGCAAGGCGACACTCACACTTGCAAACACAAACACACACACACACACACACACCACAAACACACACACACACCACAAACACACACACACACACACACACACACACACACACACACACACACACACACACACACACACACACACACACACACACACACACACACACACACACACACAGCCCCCAACTCAAGTCGCTGGCCATGCAGTGGCCAGCGAGTAAGGAAAGGTAGGAAAGGAAGGGACCACGGGGTGAATATCGGTACCCAGATCATTATACTACAAATAAGGTCCACCTCGACATGCCTGTAGCCAGCAAGACGGCAACTTCCCAACCCCATGTCACGGAAAACCCTCCTTCACTAACCAACGACCCGTGATAGACCAATAGATAGACCCATGGACACATGTTTAATTACAAGCACGTCCCATTGATTTATGCAAACGCTCCCGCGGGGGGAGGGTGGGGGGGAGGGGGTGGTGAGAGAGGCAAAGTTCAGCAGAGCGCCAGGGCCGGACGCATGGGCAAAGGAGATCTCTCTCTCTCTCTCTCTCTCTCTCTCTCTCTCTCTCTCTCTCTCTCTCTCTCTCTCTCTCTCCTCTCTCTCTCTCTCTCTCTCTCTCACTCTCTCACTCTCTCGTGTGTTATGCGTGTTATGCGTGTTATGCGTCCAACAAGAGGAGGAGCTGCTTCTTTGTTGCTCCGGGGGGGGTCAAATTAAAACGAGTCGCTCGTAGTAGTTTCCCTGTGTCTCGTATTTAATTACATTTATTTAGAAAGTAAACATCGGCTTAGATGTTGGCTTAGAAGAATATGGCCTTGAACAAAATAGCAGTGATGCGTTAAATGACATTCAAATATCCCACAGGCCACAGAGAGAAAGGGGCGACCGAACGAGAGCACCCGGAGAACACATAGGGAAGTCTCTCTCTCTCTCCCTCTCTCTCTCTCACACACACACACACACACACACAGTGCATTTCTGCGGTGATTATGAGCGCCGGAAATATGTAAAGCAAATAATGGCCAGAAGGGATTTTTTTACTTGGCATTCACCGGAGCAGCAGACCGGAGCGGGGGGGGGGGGGGGCGGGTACCGGGGCGGCCCTCTGTATGGTGTGGAGCCCGTGTCGGGGGGGGGCTGTGTGAGTCTGGGCCGCTGCGTGGCGACTCGTGAAGCAGAGACCCCTGGCTGTGCCGGTTTTGAGCAATTTGCTCTGAGCCTCTGTGAGACAAATAACCGCCACGGAGCTGAGACGCACTCAGACTACAGCCCTGCTGGCGGCCGGCCAGCACACTCACGGCCCGGGCTCTCATTGTAAACACTAGCCCACTCCCTTCTCCTACCTCCCTCCCTCCCTCCTCCCTCCCTCCCTCCCTCCCTCCCTGCCGGCCTCCCTCCCTCCCTCCCTGCCTCCCTCCGTCCCTCGCGGCAAGCTCTTGTTTGCGTGTGCACTCGCATTGCCTTCTGGCTCTCTCTCTCTCTCTCTATGTCTCTCTCTCTCTAACTCTCCGTCACTCTCTCTCTCTTGGCTCTGTCTCTCTTCCTCCCTCTCTCTCTGTGTCACTCTCCCTCATGGCTCTGTCCCTCTTCCTCATGGCTCTGTCCCTCTTCTCTCTCTCTCTCTCTCTCACTCTCTCTCTCTCTCTCTCTCTC
>CM050999.1:32028416-32030916 GCA_027704905.1 Muraenolepis orangiensis
CCACCAACCCCTCCCCGACCCCCCACCCACCCCTGACGACCCCCCCTCTCTGCCTACCAAGACATTCCCATTCACACAACCATCTCTTTGGGGTTGGGTGGGAGCTCCAAGGCAGGGAATGTGGAGAAGATACGACACACACACACACACAACACACACACACACACACACACCCACACACACACACACACACACACACACAAAAACAAAAAAAAAAAAACATGCAGCACTTACTGGCTACTTCCAGCGAGGCGTTGTGGCTGACGGCCTCCCCCAGGTAGTTGCGGGCCACGCAGACGTAGGAACCCCTCGTCGGGCTTGCTCCGGCGGGCCGTGCACGATGCGCAGGAAGAAGAGCGACCCGCTGGGCAGCAGCATGCGCTGGGAGCGCGGGTTGTCCCGGTCCGTCTCCACGCGCTCGCCGTCCTTGTACCACTCCACGGTGGGCGTGGGCCGCCCCTCCGCCTTGCAGTTGAGGGTGGCGGGCTCCCCCTTGGACACGATCAGGTCGGACGGGTGCTCCGCGATGCGGGGCGCCGAGTCCTCCTGGCGCAGACGGGATCCTGGGGACGGAGAAGAGGAGAAGAAGAAGAGGAGAAGAGGAGAAGAGGAGAAGGAGAAGGAGAAGAAGGAGGAGGAGGAGAAAGGGTCAAATCAACAGAATGGGTGCAGTTCTGTGAAGCTCCAACGTTCTCTAAGCGTTGATGCGTTTGTTATGGATGTGTCAGGAGCACCACAGCTTGCTTAGATGTAGCCGATTGTGTGTGTGTGTGTGTATGCGTGTGTGTGTGTGTGCGTGCGTGCGTGCGTGCGTGCGTGTGTGCGTGCGCTGCGCGCGGCGTGTGTGTGCGTGCGCGTGTGTGCGTGTGTGTCGGGAAGCGGTATGTTAACAACGTTGTAAAACTCATTGAACTTCACCCATGTTCTTGCTCACAAGCCACTTGCATTTAGTGTTCAGCTTTAGCTGAACTCCTGTCTGGCTGATCAGAATCAAAACGCCTCGATAAAGCAAGACGTTAACTCTGCCAGGGGGGTGGGGGGACTGGCGGCTAGTGCCCATGCAGAGAGAATGTATGCACTGTTACAGGTATGCTATGATGACAATCTGGATCAAAATCTCGCTCCACCACTGAATGCCATATTTATATAAGAGTGTGAAGGCTCTGTTTTTTAAGCAGGAATCGGCACCTGGCGAGGAAGTCAGCAGGTCCTTAGTTCCTTAGTTCCCCACACTAGACATCAGGTGAAATAGCTTCCCCTACTCCCAAAATACATAAATAACTTAAACCAGTGTATGTGAGGGTGGATGAATGGTGTATTTAACATTTAACCATAAATCGAGTAGAGCACATTTTGTGAACACAGAGAGAGAGAGAGAGAGAGAGAGAGAGAGAGAGAGAGAGAGAGAGAGAGAGAGAGAGAGAGAGAGAGAGAGAGAGAGAGAGAGAGAGAGAGAGAGAGAGTGAATCATCGAGGTAATAGTACGGACAAGCAACACACGACGGGCACAGCCCCCCCCCCCCCTTAAACCCGGTCGGTCGCGGCCCAGTAAACACACCCCCCCCCCCCCCCCCCCCCCCATCTCTCGAGTTTAACGGGCAGAAAAGTGTCCTTCTTTATCTGTGACTCTCTTGTCATCTCCCAGATCAAAGAGAGACCATGCGAGAGAGGACCATGCAGCAGGCAGCAGGGGGAGGAACAAAAGGACAGGACGGACATTAACACTGAGGGAGAGAGAGACAGAAAGAGAGAGAGAGAGATAGAGAGAGAGAGAGAGAGAGAGAGAGAGAGAGAGAGAGAGGAGAGAGAGAGAGAGAGAGAGAGAGAGAGAGAGAGAGAGAGAGAGAGAGAGAGAGAGAGAGAGAGAGAGAGAGATAAAAGAGGAGATAGCGGTGTAGCGTGTGAGATAGAAAGGGCAGGGGGGAGGGTGGAGATTAAAGACGGGAGCTGACGGTAGTGGGGTGAAGTCTAACAGACTATATCTCAGGTCATTACAATCTCTCTCTCTCTCTCTCTCTCTCCCTCACTCTCTCTCTCTCTCTCTCTCTCTCTCTCTCTCTCTCTCTCTCTCTCTCCCTCTCTCTCTCTCTCGGACCACTCGGCCCACGGCGTCAGCATGCACATGCAAATGAGCGAGCCCTTGATCATTCCTTGAGTGTGGAACATGTGTGTGTGTGTGTGTGTGTAGGATTTGGAATGATCCTGTGTGTGTGTGTGTGTGTGTGTGTGTGTGTGTGTTTGCATGTGAGTGTGTTTTGGAAGGATCCTATGTGTGTGTGTTTGGGAACGAGCATATATGTATGTCTGCGCGTGTGTGTGTGTGTGTTTGAGATTGCACACTCTTGCGTGCGCATGTGTGTGTGTGTGTGTGTGTGTGTGCCTGCGTGTGTGCGTGTGTGTGTGTGTGTGTGTGTGCGTGCGTCTATGTATTGTGTCCCCGGGCACGCTTCTTCCAGAGCCTATTCGACACCAATTATAAAGAGCTGGCTCTAATTGGAGG
>CM050999.1:32038416-32048416 GCA_027704905.1 Muraenolepis orangiensis
GTCCGACGACGGTGGAAGGAAAAAAAAAAACCTCAGTAAAAAACAAAGATAATTCAATTCGGGAAGAAAATAAGAACAGTGTCTCCAGACCATCTTCATCCGCCACAGTCGCTACATCAACATCAACATCAACACCAACCTCACCTGTTGTGAGTGATGACAATACAGTAGAAGAAGAAAGAACAACAAGAGGTGACATCCTCGTCTGGGGGGGGGCGGGGGGAAGATAACATGATATGAAAACAACATCAAATGAAAAGAGAGGCAACCGCGCTACACACCACCACCAGTGGGGTGGTGGGGGCACGCTAAAGTCCACAGGGTGCCAGTATGAGCTCCAAGACTCTGGAGCATAATCACCATCACTCATCGACCCCGGAGGAGCCGATGGAGGCCCATGAAGCCTGAAGCCCCGGAGCATCGGCAGCGTCAGCCCCCATACCGTAGCTCCAGGATAACTGTCAGCTGGGAAACACATCATCGCCTGGCTCTCCCCTCCCCTGGCGATCGGAGGCCAGGCCGGGCAGTGAGAGGACTGGGGGCCCAGGCACCAGTGCTCCTCGGGGGAGACAGAGGAGGCCCATGCTGCTTTCTGGGGGCCGGGGCTCCCATCTGGACCTCAAGACAATGGTAGCACTATCTGTCATTGTCTCTCTCCCTCGCTCTCTCTTTCCTCTCTCTCTCTCTCTCTCTCTCTCTCTCTCTCTCTCTCTCTCTCTCTCTCTCTCTTCTCTCTCTCTCTCTCTCTCTCTCTCTCTCTCTCTCTCTCTCTCTCTCTCTCTCTCTCTCTCTCTCTCTCTCTCTCTCTCCCTCTCCCTCTCCTCATGCCGCAACCCCCGAAACTGCCTAGGAAGTCATGATGTCATATAAAACAGGGAAGTGGTGATAACAGAGTGACTGATAACACTGTGTGTGTGTGTGTGTGTGTGTGTGTGTGTGTGTGTGTGTAAGCCCAGAAACAAAGAGATCTCTTATCTGCATCTTAATGACCAGGGCTCTACGCTTTCAAAGCACCAGTTTAACATTTAAGATATGATAAGAGCCGATATGAATCACTCAGTTTGTGTTGAGATTTGGTAACTATCAGAGACACAGGTTCAGTGTCTTGGCCCTGATCTGAAGCCACTGTGGCCGGGCACGTCAGCCACCTGATATGAAAAGTGTCAAAAGCAAAGAATAGGAAGAATCCACTGTAAAAAATAATGAATTTTCGAAGAAAACCCGCGGGATACAAGGGAGGGAACAAATTGAAGCTGTCAAACTCTGAAGGAGGGCAAAAGGCCAGCATAGTTTCCATTCCTTCCTTCCTTCCTGTGTGTGTGTGTGTGTGTGTGTGTGTGTGTGTGTGTGTGTGTGTGTGTGTGTGTGTGTGTGTGTGTGTGTGTGTGTGTGTGTGTGTGTGTGTGTGTGTGTGTGTGTGTGTGTGTGTGTGTGTGTGTGTGTGTGTGTGTGTTGTTTTGTCTTTTCTTCAGGATACACTGAGCTGGTGTTTTATTATACCCATTCAGCGCCGAGGCAAGGACGCCGCCAGTGTACGCACAGACCAGGGACGGGGAGGCTTGTTAGGGGGAAAAGCTGTCAAAATGGCCATGGAACAAAGAGAAAAGATGGGCCTGACGGAGCACTGGATTGAAGCATACCGTATGTCTGCCCTTGTCTTGTCTGTGTCTGTCTGTGTCTGTCTGTCTGTCCGTCCGTCTGTCTGCCTCTCTCTCTTTCTTGTGCTGACTGAACTAATCATTTCAAGCACAAGCTGCAGCAAGGGCTGCTTGCCGGCTGTGTTGTTTGCGGGGCCAGGGGCCCTAAAGGAGAGGGGTTTGGCCAATGGGTTGGCCTACACACAGCCTTGGTGGCCTGTCGGCTTCAGCTCACAATGATTTCACAATGATTTTACGTCTGATTTGATATATGATTTTATAAAGCTTTTATAAAATTGTTTCTGAGGCAGGGAGGAGAGAAGAGACACGAAGCAGTAATTAGTATCATTGTGAGCTAAAACCAACAGGCGTATTGCCAAGGCTGTGTGTAGGCAAAGATATTGGAATGATATGGAATAAAAATGGACACAAGTACACAAACCGTTCAGAGAGCCCTGAGTTGAATTATTCATCGAGCAATTGCGGGGTTTTTTAGGATGCATTATAATAACCACATAAAATATGATAGAGGCTTAGGATACAGGAAATCATTCCATTAGAAAATCATGTTTAAAAGAGAACAAATGATTTACAAGAAGACACATTTCATGTTCGCTTAAATGAGAGACCTTAACATATACAAATTAACTCAACAAGGCAAGCGATGCAAGTTGATCCACGTGATTGTATGCAACACAAGTATGTAAATCAACATGTCAATAACGTGACCGATCCATCGCCATCTTAAGCAGGGAACTATGTGGGACAATCCACCATGGGTCAAGCGGACGTTAACCGAAAACTAAACAGCCGAGGAAAGTGCGTTAAAGCGGTGGTAAAAAGGGGAGGAGATGCTCGGCTAGGCTACAACACCGCTAGACCCGCCAGTGGGCCTTTCACGTCCCGCTTTAGATCACTTTATTACCAGAAGTGCAACATTTGTTTCATATCTATTTATTTTTCTAAATGGCTTCTCGTCTGTTGTTATGATTGGATGAAGCCAAAGGAATTATCGGTTGTGTCAATTTATCTTGCCTTCACTTAACGTAATGCCATGTTAAACTGGAAACATATTTTTGTTGGTAATTGGTGACGGTAAATGGACTAGAATTAGTGCTTTTTAAGCCAAAGTACTTTACAAGTTCTGCCTCCCGTTCACCCGTTACACACACACACACACACACTCACACACCAACGGCACCGTCTGCCGTGTAAGTTGACAGCCAGCTCGTCGGGTGCAGATAGGGTTAGGGTGTCTTGCTCGAGGACACCTTGGCTAGGAGGAGCTGGGGGATCGAACCAGCAACCTTGCTTGCGGTTGGCAGACAACCCAATCTACCTCCTGAGCTCAGTTTTTGTGTCACAAATCATCCAATCATTGAATTGATTGGCAATCGATTGAATTGCCAATTGTAGTCGGGTAAAGGCCAAATATGTTGCAGTGCATTGATTTATGTTACAAACACAATACATTATTACTGAAGTACACATCAGTGTTGCTGTCAGGCCTTAGTGCCTGAGTGGGTCGAAAAACAACAATCTAGAACTTTCTTTCCCCAACTATCCAAAGACTCAATATTGACGCTGTTGTTCTGAGACAACCACGACTCTATCAGTGTATCCATACGTTGTCTCATCCCACACCAAACAGCAAACAGCCTTCCACTGGACTGGAAATAAAACTAAAACAAACAAAACAAACAGGTTGCCAATCCCATTGAGTTATGATGCTCCCCTGCACGCCCCCTCGTCCTCAATGAGCTTTGACCGGGGCCCCGTGGATCACAGCTCTTGCAGCAGGAGGACAGAGATGCAAGGGCTAATTGAATATGCTGCTACATTTATTTCCCAACAGGAGATCGCTTGCGCGCTCTCATTACCTTAAGGACTCCTAGCATAACCACGCTTAGACGATGGGGACATCGTCAAGGGAGACCCGGGTAGAAGTGCGGCACTAGAAATAGGTTTTACCGCTTTCTAAACAGATATTTGTGTATATTTGGCTCCCAGAGCAGTGAGCTACAGAGAAACAACAACAAACCAACAGTGACGCGTAACTGGCAAAATGTGATTCAATCAAGGAGCCTGTAATAGACATTATGTTATTTTGCAATGATATGGCGTTGTTGTTGTTGTTGTTGTTGTTGTTGTTGTTGTTGTTGTTGTTGTGGCATTTGGGTCAAATGAGCATACAATACATAAAACAGTATGGTTTGTGTTGATGTGTATGTGTCCCCTGTGGTCTATTAGTCCCAAGGTCACTCTCTCTCTCTGGCCTGGCTGCGGTATTTCTGGCCCTGGTGAGATTGTTATAGGTTGCAGGGAGCAAGCTGGTGGCAAGGGAGAGCTGTGTCTGTGTGTGTGTGTGTGTGTGTGTTTGTGTGTGTGTGTGTGTGTGTGTGTGCGTGCGTGCGTGCGTGCGTGCGTGCGTGCGTGCGTGCCCACTCAGCTGGCACCAGGGCGCTACAGTGGCACGGTATGTGGGCCCAGTGCCAACAATAAGGACCCCCTCTGAAAGGTAGCCAACAGCCAATGAAGAGCGGAGGGTATAGCCTAACAAATAAAACCACCTAATGCTTTTTACATGTTATTTAGCTGATGGCGGCGGACCGATATGGCTCTCTCTCTCTCTCTCTCTCTCTCTCCGGCTGGAAGGGGAGGGCTCGTGTTTCAATGTGTCTGTCCCGCTTGAAGCTGATGACCTTAACAGCTTATGTAGGCTATTTGAAATGTTCGCCCCGGACACATTCTGAAACAAATCTCCAGGACAGCTGGGCGTTGAGAGGGAATCTCAGCCCCGGCTTGTCGGTCAAGGGCACCGCCGCCTCCCGAAGGCTGGAGGCCCAAGAACCTCGGCACGCCGACTTCTGCCCAGGAAAGGTTAAAGGGCAAAGAGGCCGGCTAAGAGGCCGGGCGCATAGTGCGACGGTGACAATGTGTGTATGATGCAGTCATGCGTTTTTTTGTGAATGCGTGCGCATGTGTGTGTGTGTGTGTGTGTGTGTGTGTGTGTGTGTGTGTGTGGTGTGTGTGTGTGGTGTGTGTGTGCGCATGTGTGTGTGTGTGTGTGTGTGTGTGTGTGTGGTGTGTGTGTGTGTGTGTGTGTGTGTGTGTGTGTGTGTGTGCGCATGTGTGTGTGTGTGCGGTGCAAATGGTGTTCGACCGTGTAGCACAGCTGCGATTAAAGTTGTATTCTTTTTAGTAAAATGTAAAACTTGGCTTCCCAGAGCGGCGCTGGAGGTTAAGACTCGGTGGAGCCGGTTCTTCCTGTGGCCTGCCCCCTCCCCCTCCCCCCCACCCCCACCCCCACCCGCACCACCCGGTCCAGTCTAGAGACACCCAGCCCGGGGTGGGGGGGGGGGGGGGGCTCTGTAGTGTGGGGGCATGGCCCTGGGCCAGGGTCAATGGAACATGAACTGTCCCACAGAACAGAACGGTCTACACCCACCGGCCTGGAGAGAGTGGAAAACTGGTGGGACGCGATGCTAGGGAGATGTTTGGTCAGAATTTAATGAAGGGGCGCAATCCGCCAGGAGGCCTCCTCGAGACGCATTAAAATTAAATTAGATTTCTCCCTCCTTTTTTTCCAGACGTCAACTGACAAAAATCCTGTCGTCCGTTCCAACACCCACATGGCCCCCGGCTTCTACTGCCTCGTGTCCCCCCCGCGAAAAAATAACAACCCACCGTCTCGTCTGCACAGGTAGGGAGGGGACAGCGTGTCAGAAGATCTCTTTGAGAGATTTACCAACTACGGACTTAAAAGAGGACATGATGTGCCCATTCCCTATTTCACAGTGTCGTGTCGAGTTGCCACTTTTTAAAAAAAAACACAAACCTTTGCACAGATTATTGACATTTCACAGAAACTCTTGCTTTCCCTTTGGAGCTCGGGGGGGGGGAAGGAACGGAACAGAACACCCACCCCGGGGAACGGCCTGTCAAGTTTAAAACCCAACACATCAAATGAACATGACAACTAAAAATAAATCAGTCCCAGGAGAGATTAGCATAAGCTTTGCATCAATCAAGGAATGAAAAGGGGTAGTCAAAGTTAATACTTTAATTTGCTGCCTAGTACTGCCTTAAAGACTCCGGAATAACCGGTTCGGTCACTTTTTCAGCACACCCCAATAGTGCCTATCATTATCATTAGACCCCAGGGTAGAGGTACATGGAAGGAATGAATGCTAGGTCCTTATTATGGGATATAATGAGCAGGGATAAACACAGCCTGCCAAGAAGGGGATGCCAAGAAGAACTCACAACAATCAGGTAGACCAACGTTACTTACGGTGGTGTGTGTGTGTGTGTGTATCTGTGCGTGTGTGTGTGTGTGGTGTGTGTGTGTGTGTGTGTGTGTGTGTGTGTGGTGTGTGTGTGTGTGTGTGTGTGTGTGTGCAGAACCTTTTTTTTCTTGCTCTCTGATATCTTGACAGCCAAGGAGACGGCAAACCACAGAAATGGGTTTTTGTGAAATGAATTCAGGTTTTGCACACACACAGTAACACACACACTCACACACACACACACACACACACTCTCTCACACACACACACGCACACACACACACACACACACACACACACACACACACACACACACACACACACACACACACACACACACACACACACTAAGAACCCACCCAGCTATTTACAAACGGCGATTGTCATTCAATTCAATCAGGGCATTCAAAAGGAGTCAGAGTTTGAATGCGCTGCATTCGGGGGATGTGTGTGTGTGAGTGTGTGTGTGTGTGTGTGTGGGTGTGTGTGTGCGTGTGTGTTTGTGAGTGTGTGTGTGTGTGTGTGTGTGTGTGTGTGTGTGTGTGTGTGTGTGGGGGGGGGGGGGTAGACAAGGGACATAGAGGTTTTGGAGGGGGGGCTGGGGAAGGAAAAGAGAGAGGGGGTGGAGAAACACTATTGGTGCATTTTAAGAAGCCTGTGTGTGTGTGTGTGTGTGTGTGTGTGTGTGTGTGTGTGTGTGTGTATCTGTGCGTGTGGGGGGTGGGGGGGGTGCTTGACAGGCGAGAGGGTTAGACAACACTGCAAGTCTGTCAAAGTGGTATTTACAGTTGAAGAGCACTTGAAGCTGCTATTATTATTATTATAAGTGCAGTGTATCAATCCCGCCGAAATGAGATGTACAGCATGCATCTCGGCACCTCGGTGTTGAAGTATGAGCAAGGAGCAACAGGCTAAAATACTCCTCTACTACTTTAAGACAATCAAAAAGAAACCTTCATTTACAAATGACTGGCTGCTGACATTTTGGGGGATTGCCTGGCGGTGTTTACACGCCAGCCAGTCTCCTCTCCTCTCCTCTCCTCGCCATGGTTACGGCGAAGAAGCTGCTCTCACAGCAGCAGCAGCAGCAGCAGTAGCAGCAGCAGCAGCAGCAGGGCCGCAGTGGTTACAGCCTTCCAAGGTCACCTTCTCGGTAATTATGTTTTTCCCGTTCCATGTGCTTCCTTTTTAAGTACAGCATCTACTCCCCCACCCTCCCTACTCTCCTCCCCCACCCCCCCCTACTCTCCCCCCCCCCCCAACCCCCTACCTCCCCCCCCCACCCCCCCTACCTCCGCCCCCCCACCCCACTCTTTTCATATTTTTTTCCTTTTTATCACCATCCCTCTTTTGTGAGACAGAAATGGCCCGAGGACCTGTTTTCATACAATCCATCAGGGAAGGCTTGTCGTAGCAGTAGCAGTAGCAGTAGTAGTAGTAGTAGTAGTAATAGCAGTAGTAGTGAGATCTGAAACCCTGTTTACTTTGAATTCCCAGCCTTTTCTTTTATTAGCAGCGCGGGGAGAACAGCGCGGCGCGGCGCGGCGATGCTAAAAATAAGACCCGCCCCGCCCATTCAAAAGCATTCAACTGCATTCGGATGTCAACACGATAAACCGGTAAAATACACGGGAAGAGGAAGGATCCTCGGGGGCCTCGTCCCACCACCACCTGTCAATCATGATGGAGACGGTGAGCGGGGGCTCACCGAGGCCCGGGAGTCCTGAATATAATAAGGAGCCCTGAAAACAGGGGTGGGGACCCAGGGCATTAATCAACTAATTACCAGTCTCTCTTTTAACTGCTAATTTAATCAATTCCACTGCCTATTCAGCTTAATGGTATTTCCCCTCCCACCCCCCACCCCCCCCTGTCAGTTATAACTAAAGGGTGGCTTTTAGCATTTCAAAAGTGTATCCAAGCCATTGGTGGGACGGGGTGGGAGGAGGAGGGGGATAGAGAAGGGCTCTGTTGAGGCTGGGATGAAGGAGGAGGAGGAGGGGAACTGAAGGAGAATGAGAGGGAAACAGAAGGAAATGGGCAAAACAGAAGTTTTCCACAATGCCTCCAATCTCAGTCTCCCCCACCCACGTATAGGGGGAAATAAAAGGGGGAGGGATGGAGGGAGGGAGGGAGGTAAGGGGGGGGAGGGGGGGGGGGGTCTGAGCCTCTTTTAAAATGTACCAGAAGATCTCCCCGCGCACGGTCCGCATGCAGCGTCTCCTCCTGCACCACAGCTCTTCAGCTGTGGTGCAGGAGGAGACGGCGTGAGAGAGCCCCGGGGCCCCCAGGGGCCGAGCCTTGAGGGGTTTCCTGTAGTGGGCAGAATGTGGACACCAGGGACCGGGGCTGGACCCCGGCCCACCGCTGGGCCACATCAAAGCAACTCCTACTGCTATCTTTCATTCCATGCTCAGCACTTTAAGAAAAAATTATAATAAAAAAAATAAAAGATCAACCTCAACCGCACCTAAATCACACCCCCCCATGTCCATCTTTAGAAAATGGAAATGAAAAATAAACATTGGGTTCCGTTCAGCTGGTGGATATAAGACTGGAACCAGGAGGTGCCAGGAGGTACCAGGAGGCCCCGGAGGGACCAGTAGGGACCAGAAGGGACCAAGGGGGAACTGGAGGGACCACGGGGGGAACAGGAGGGACCAGGAGGGAACAGGAGGGACCAGGAGGGACTAGGAGGGACGAGGAAGGACTAGGAAGGACCCGGAAGGACTAGGAGGGACCCGGAAGGACCCAGAGGGACAAGGAAGGACCCAGAAGGACTAGAAGGGACCCGGAAGGACTAGGAGGGACCCGGAGGGACCAAGGGGGCCCAGGACGGACTAGAATGGACCCGTAGGGACAAAGGGGAACCAGGAAAGGACTGTGCAGCGCTTGAAAACCCAGAGGAGGAGTATTTCCTGGGCCAGCATCTCATGCATGTTTGACTGCTGCGTCCTCCCTCCCATTCGTCCTCCTCCCCCTCCTCCTCCCCCCTCCACCTCCTCCTCCTCCCCCTCCTCCACACACCCCACCCCTTCCCCTCCTCCTACACCCCAGGGTAGGCTTTGTGTAAACCCACCCCACCCCCACCACCACCACCTCCTCCTCTCCTACACCCACCAGCGAACACACACACACACACACACACACACACACACACACACACACACACACACACACACACACACACACACACACCACACACACACACACACACACACACACGCACACACCATCAGACCCTCATGAACATTCTCCCCTCCTCCACCGCCTTAGAACCACCCTGTCGAGGCGACACAAAGCGGCCGGCACATCTCAGTCTCCGCAGGCTCTCTCGGCCCTCTCTCTCTCTCTCTCTTTCTTTCTCTCTCGCCCCTGTCCTTCCTCCCTCTTTCTCTCTCTCTTTTTCTCTCTGTGCGTGTCAGCGTGCTTTATCTATGAAAGGATTTGTCGCTGACTAAGTCTTAAAAAACTGGGCCAAAACAATATGGACGGGGGATGGGCAGAGGATGGAGAGAAAATGCTCAATGTTCATGTTCTCTCTCTCTCCCCCCCCCCCACCTCTCTCCCTCTCTCCCTCTCCTTCTCTCCTTCTCTCCCTCTCCTTCTCTCTCTCTCCCTCTCTCTCTCTCTCTCTCTCTCTCTCTCTCTCTCTCTCTCTCTCTCTCTCTCTCTCTCTCTCTCTCTCTCTCTCTCTCTCTCTCTCTCTCTCTCTCTCTCTCTCTATATCATATCATATTTCAGTAGGGAGGGAGAGAGATTTTATATGCTAGTTAGAAACTGAATTGTGAAATCCACATTCCACAATCCTGTTTGCGTGATGTGTTGAAATGTGGCATACAGGTCGTTAAATGATTCATTCATTATTTGATCCTAATGACGGATCCCGCTGCTGCGTGTTAGAGAGCCCCCCCCCCCTAAATACACCCCCCCCCCCCCCAATAACCCTCAACCCTCTCCTCCCATTCCATTGGGGAAATCAGACGGCCGAGGCACACCCAGGAACATCTCTCATCCGATGAGGGTGTGCCATTCATCACTCCCACACAGAACACCGATAGGTTGTGTTTGCTG
>CM050999.1:32053416-32055916 GCA_027704905.1 Muraenolepis orangiensis
CCTGAACTGCATGAACAGGTTTAACAGAGAGTCTCGCTTTCTCTCTTTCTCTCTCTCTCTCCCCCCCCCCTCTCTCTCTCTCTCTCTCTCTCTCTCTCTCCCCCCCCCCCCCTCTCTCTCTCTCTCTCTCTCTCCCCCCCCCTCTCTCTCTCTCTCTCTCTCCTCTCTCTCTCTCTCTCTCTCTCTCTCTCTCTCTCTCTCTCCTCTCTCTCTCTCTCCCTCTTTTGTCGTGTCCTTTGTATATGCTTCTGTGTTTACAAAGCCTTTTCCTCTAGTGTATCATAGTAGCTTGGAGAGGGCAGCCATTGGCTAACCCCCCTCAATAGTGGACCAAGTGACCCGGAAACATCTGACTAGCGTGTGGGGCACAGCAGGACCGCGGAGACATGAGAGAGATGACACACAGCGTGTATGGAATGAGGATGACCGGTACCCCTGGCCTCCAGAACCCAATCCCCCACCCCCACCCCCCTCCTCTCCTCTCCTCTCTCCAACACAGACCAAAGCCTGTCGAACGGTCCATCTCTAGGTCTGCCTATCTATAAAGAACCCCTAACCCTCACAGTGGACAAATGAAACAGTAAAACGTGATACATTGCCAAAGAGCACAGAGCACAGAGAAGATAATAAGGGGCCAGCTGAATAGTGCGGCATCAGCAGAATCCTCGGTCATTCCGTGGACAGAAGAACCATGACAAAGCGCGGTCCCTCTGGGTCCGGACGGGGGCCAGAGCTGTCCACAAGACAGATTGCAGATGCTCCGTTGAGCACAGTTATCGGTGACTATATATACGCAAGCTCAGCCCTTCTAAAGTAACACAGTTAATGTCCTCCACATCAACGGGATATGTAGGATGTTGTACGGGTTAGAAGAGAAGAAAATAATGCAAACACAACGTCTCTAAAAACGTATAGGCTTGTTGTGGATATATGAAAGAGACGAAGTCCACTGACAGGCCAATGATGGCCAATATTGGTTGAAGCAAAATGACAGGATTACAACCGGTGCAAGTCATAGACATGAAGACTAACTAAAGCGTGTTTGTGTTATGTTGTGTTGTGTGTAAGATGCGCAGATTTTTTAAATTCAGAAGTGATCTCTACCATCAACACAACTGCAAGAAGAGAGGAAGAGAGGATGCTGTTTTTTTTTTTTTACCTGAGCACACATGGAGAAGAAGTCCTACTAGAAATGCTATTCCAATAGAAGTAGGAGACATTATTCAACGTCCCTCGGATGAGAAAGAAAAAACAGGGTCTGGTGTGATCCAAATTATTCAGAATTCAATCCAAACATCCGCTCCTTCATACTCTTCGTTCAGGTCCAAATCCAAAGCACATGAATCCTCATTAAAAAAATAAAGGCTTTTAGGTTTGAGCGCTGAAAAAGCAATGTCGATTCTTAAGACTCCAATCCGATGTGTGTAGTAAACGGTGTGCGTTTTTGGGCTTGGTAATTTTATTTCATAAATGAAATAAAATAAAGTTCTTTTTTTTACCAAGGACCACGGTTATTAAATACGCGTTTTACAATTCAAAAAAAGTGAACGGTAGAAGTGCACGAAGGTAGTAAATCCTCTTCTTTCTCCTCCTCCTCCTCCTCCTCCTCCGCTCGGCATCCAAAGCGCTTCTCTTCTCGTCTCTTCTTTTAGTCCAATACTTTAGTAAGTTAGTTCCTTTCTTTGTGCAAAAAAAATGAAAGAAAAGCAAACTGAAATTCAAGTCGCAGGATTGTGTGATATGTTAAAAGAAGAAAAAATAAAAAATATATCTATATGTATATACATACAAATCAATCCGATCGTCCCGTTGTATTCCGCGGCTGGGGGGAGTCACATTATTATTACCATTATCATCATCACCATGACTATCATCTGTCAGTTCGGAGAGAGAGAGAGAGAGATCGGAAACTTTTGAAGTTGGAAGTTTGAAGGTCTCCGTTACAATCCAGGGGGTTGGGGGGGGGGTTGGTATAACAACTCCCGTTATCCAACGACAACAACGACGACGGCGACGGCGGCGGACGGCGATCCCAACTCTCCCATCACTTTCCTAGTGTGATGTTCCCCAAAGTGAGGTTTTCCCCCCGAGCGCTATACGTTAAGAAACCAGACAACCCCCGGACCTCAGCGGAGCGGAGGGGGAGCAACGACTTCACGTCCAGCGCGTTTCATTCAGGGGGTGGGAGGGGGGGGGCGAGAGAGAGAGAGGAGAGAGAGAGAGAGGAGAGGGAGCGCCTCCTCCTTCTCCTCGTCAATTGGTATGTGCGCCCCCCCCCCCCCCCCCCACCCACCCCCTCCACCTCCATAGAGGAACAATGTACCACCACCACCACCAGAGAGGAAAGTTAACCTCTTCCAGTCTGGATCCCCAGCACTGAACTGAAGCAGAAACCTTACGTTTCTGTTAGATTCAAATGTATTGTCATTGCACAGCAGCACAGCACAAGTACAGTACAGTACAGTACAGTGAAAAGGATTTTGCATCTAATGTGAAAATG
>CM050999.1:32063416-32075916 GCA_027704905.1 Muraenolepis orangiensis
CGCGGGCGGGGGGACCCCATGCGTAGCGCAGCCCACCAGAAGCAGGGGGGGGGTGAGTCGATACGCTGTGAGGGGGAGAGGAAACCGAGAGAATACCTCACCCCCACATACAGACGAGTGGGGGGGGGGGGGGGGGTTGAGGAAGTTGGGGGGAGAGAGCGAGAGAGAGAGAGGGAGGATGGGAGGATGGGAGGATGGGAGGATGGGAGGATGGGGGGGGCAAACAGAACAGGACAGGACGCCGCCGCCACTAAGTTTCGGCGCGCTGGAGCCGATAAACAGGCAGTTGCTTTTTCCAGCCTGCTCAAGCACGTACGGGACCCCCCCCCCCCCCCCTTCCTCACCCCCCCACCCACCCACCCACCCACCCACCCACCCTCACCACCAGCATGTCTGTAAAAAACCGGGCCTCAAATTAGCATCTGTTTAGCGCTAGCTCCCAGCCTTGGCCGATTACAAATAATAAGCCTTGCTGTCGTGAATCCTGCCCAGGCCAACGCGCCCGCACACACACGCACACACACACACACACACACACACACACACACACACACACACACACACACACACACACACACACACACACACACACATATAAACACACACACACACACACAACACACACACACACACACACACACACACATATAAACACACACACACACGCACACGCACGCACGCACACACGCACACACACACACACACACACACACACCACACACATACAACACACACACGCACACACACGCACACACACACACACACACACACACACACACACACACACACACACACACACACAATGCTTGGTTAGCTTCCACTCAACACCAAGACCAAGACCAGGAGAAGGATTCCGTGAATTGATGACTAGAAGCAGAATTTAATAGGTTATATCTCTCTCTCTCTCTCTCTCTCTCCCCACCTTTCTCTACTCTCCCTACATGTCTCTCTCTCCATCTCTAACTTTATCGTCTCACTTTATTACTATTTAACTTTTATGTCTCACTCTCACTCCCTCCTCTCTCTATGTCTCTTTCCCTCTTTCTACCTCCCCTCCCCATTCTCTCCCCCTCTCTATACTCTCTCCCTGTCTCTCTCTCCCACTCTCTATACTCTCTTCCTGTCTCTCTCTCCCCCTCTCTATACTCTCTTCCTGTCTCTCCCCCTCTCTATACTCTCTCCCGGTCTCTCTCTCCCACTCTCTATACTCTCTTCCTGTCTCTCTCTCCACTCTCTATACTCTCTCCCTGTCTCTCCCCCTCTCTATACTCTCTCCCTATCTCTCTCTCCCACTCTCTATACTCTCTTCCTGTCTCTCCCCCTCTCTATACTCTCTCCCTGTCTCTCTCTCCCCCTCTCTATACTCTCTTCCTGTCTCTCCCCCTCTCTATACTCTCTCCCTGTCTCTCTCTCCCCCTCTCTATACTCTCTCCCTGTCTCTCCCCCTCTCTATACTCTCTCCCCGTCTCTCCCCCTCTCTATACTCTCTCCCTGTCTCTCTCTCCCCCTCTCTATACTCTCTCCCTGTCTCTCCCCCTCTCTATACTCTCTCCCTCTCTCTCTCCCCCTCTCTATACTCTCTCCCTGTCTCTCCCCCTCTCTATACTCTCCCCCTGTCTCTCTCTCCCCCTCTCTATACTCTCTTCCTGTCTCTCCCCCTCTCTATACTCTCTCCCTGTCTCTCTCTCCCACTCTCGATACTCTCTTCCTGTCTCTCTCTCCCACTCTCTATACTCTCTCCCTGTCTCTCCCCCTCTCTATACTCTCTCCCTATCTCTCTCTCCCACTCTCTATACTCTCTTCCTGTCTCTCCCCCTCTCTATACTCTCTCCCTGTCTCTCTCTCCCCCTCTCTATACTCTCTTCCTGTCTCTCCCCCTCTCTATACTCTCTCCCTGTCTCTCCCTCCCCCTCTCTATACTCTCTCCCTGTCTCTCCCCCTCTCTATACTCTCTCCCTGTCTCTCTCTCCCCCTCTGTATACTCTCTCCCTGTCTCTCCCCCTCTCTATACTCTCTCCCTCTCTCTCTCCCCCTCTCTATACTCTCTCCCTGTCTCTCCCCCTCTCTATACTCTCCCCCTGTCTCTCTCCCTCTCTATACTCTCTCCCTGTCTCTCTCCCTTTCTATACTCTCTCCCTGTCTCTCTCTCCCCCTCTCTATACTCTCTCCATGTCTCTCTCCCCCTCTCTATACTCTCTCCCTGTCTCTCTCCCTCTCTATACTCTCTCCCTGTCTCTCTCCCTCTCTATACTCTCTCCATGTCTCTCTCCCCCTCTCTATACTCTCTCCCTGTCTCTCCCCCTCTCTATACTCTCTCCCTGTCTCTCTCTCTCCCTCTCTATACTCTCTCCATGTCTCTCTCCCCCTCTCTATACTCTCTTCCTGTCTCCCCCCCTCTCTATA
Organism: Muraenolepis orangiensis; assembly: GCA_027704905.1. Classification (NCBI taxonomy): domain Eukaryota; kingdom Metazoa; phylum Chordata; class Actinopteri; order Gadiformes; family Muraenolepididae; genus Muraenolepis; species Muraenolepis orangiensis. The sequence goes on from CM050999.1 coordinate 32,065,820, forward strand.
CTCTCTCCCCGTCTCCCCCCCTCTCTTTACTGTCTACTGCTATGATCTGTGAACTGTAGGCTCGACCAGAAGGGGGCTGAGTGCATTTCCCAGTAGGAAGGAACACGTGGAAATCCACCAATCTTCCACCAACTTAATGGTGTCTAAAGCCGGCAACAATAAGCCCCACGCATAACTACGATTCCATAACTCCATATCAATCCTACTTTCTGAAATAAAGCCAGGTATTTCAAATGACCACGGTGAGTCACCGTTCGCCAACATTTTGTGAACAACCACACACCGCTCAACACCGCTATTCACCACCGAGGACGAGACGACAACCTGTCACTTCGCAGTCTATGCAGTCGATGCACTATGCAGGAATGCATGACTGATTTTCAACAGCTTTACCAAAAATGCTCAAAGCATCTCCCATTCACCGCGAAATGCGAGACCGGTAAGCACACCAAAATGGCCGAACAAACGAACAAGCCAGCCACAGCCAGTCTCTCCCTGTCCCTGGTGGAAAATGCAAAGTGGCAGAAGAAGAAGGAAGTACGTATTGTGTGTTTCACGCTTAATTGGTCTAATTGGTTTAGCCACAGTGGAACTTTAATGAGTGCCAAAGCGGAGCTCAGGGTAACTGAGCCCTTTGTGTCCCCCTCATCGCTATGGCAGCCGGCCGTACACAGACCCCCGGGAGACAGAACCTGATCAGGAAGTTAAATCAGAGGATGACTATTATGCTAAACATGCTAACATGCTAGAACATGCTAGAACATCACAATGTGCCACTACCTTTGTTGAGCTACTGAAGTAAAAACACAGTATGTGCTAATGTCCACCAATGTAATCTCATTAGCTGTTCTCGTGACCATTTTAGTAATTGTATTCAATTATTTTTACATCATTTATCATTTATATTAGAGTGTCGTATGATTGTGTATGATGACTATATAGGCATTCTGATTCAGATTCTGTAAGGTGTATTATAAGTAGGGCTATACAATCGGTTGTACTATATTATATACAATATACATACAATAGATAGAATAGAATCCATTCAGAGTCCAACTATACATTTAGTTGTTTTGGGACATGCTGTTTCAATACATGATGTTGTATGCGTACACATATTACATCAGGTCATGTTTTGTACGGTTTAGAGAGGGGGGGGGGGGGGGTGGTGCACACCAAATTAATTACAGACAATTATCGCTCCCTTCAAATGGCTTTTTCAGACGTTTGTTCCGGAAGCAATTCTGTTTCCGAGCCGCCTCGATACACGAGGCAATAATTTTTGTTTTGTTTTTAAAAGCGATCCAAATAATTGTGACACAAATTGCCCTTTCAATATTTCAAATCATTCCTCAATTGCCAACCATAACTGCCACAGGATTGAAAAAAAAAGAAAGGACAGCAGCTCGTGTTTTCTTCCCCCCTCTTCAGGTTAGCCGCGCTCCAGAGAAGTTTCCAGAGCGCCACTTATAATAGCATTGTGCGCTGTAGCATGTGGTTTGGAGAAAGGCAGGGAGCCCACACCACTGACTGATCTCTCTCTCTCTCCGGGACCACAGCACAGGAAAACACAGACAACCTCCCCAGACCTCTCTCTCTCTCTCTCTCTCTCTCGTCTCCTCTCTCTCTCTCCCTCTCTCTCTCTCTCCTCTCTCTCGTCTCTCTCCTCTCTCTCTCTCTCTCTCTCTCTCTCTCTCTCTCCCTCTCTCTCTCTCTCCCCTCTCTCATCTCTCTCTCCTCTCTCTCTCTCTCTCTCTCTCTCTCTCTCTCTCTCTCTCTCTCTCTCTACTCTCTTTATATGTCTCACTCCCCCACTCTTTCTCTACTCTCAGTCTCTCCCCCTCTCTATACTGTCTCAATGTCTCTCTCTCTCCCCTCTCTAATATACTATACTCTATCTATATGTCTCACTCCCCCCTAACTATATGTGTATTCCCCTCTCTCCCCCTCTTTCTACCCCCACCCTCCCTATTATCTCTCTCTGTCTCTCCCCCTCTCTATACTCTCTCCCTGTCTCTCCCCCACTCTATACTCTCTCCCTGTCTCTCTCCCTCTCTATACTCTCTTCCCTGTCTCTCCCCCTCTCTATACTCTCTCCCTGTCTCTCCCCCTCTCTATACTCTCTCCCTGTCTCTCTCCCTCTCTATACTCTCTCCCTCTCTATACTCTCTCCCTGTCTCTCTCCCTCTCTATACTCTCTCCATGACTCTCTCTCTCCCTCTCTATTCTGTCTCCATGTCTCTCTCTCTCCCTCTCTATACTCTCTCCATGTCTCTCTCTCCCTCTCTATACTCTATCCATGTGTCTCTCCATGTCTCTCTCTCCCCCTCTCTAACTCTCTATACCCCTCTCCCCCCCCCCCCCCCCCCCCCCCCCGGCGCGATCAGCTGCCAAAACAAACTGTGATAAACATGACCGGCGGTGGACCCGCCCGCCTGCCGGTGACCCCCACACACCACACACCACACACCACACGCCACGGAGCAGGTGCTGCTCAGATTTACAGCTCGGACCCCCGGCCCACCACACACCCACCCCCCCCACCCCCCCCACCCCCCCAAACCCCCCCAAACCCCCCACCCCCCAACTTGTGATATTCTCCTGTCAAATGGAGGCCCGCACCACCTCCACCAACACCACCATCCATCCGTCCATCCGTCCATCCGTCCATAAGTCCCTTATATACGTAATAATAATAAAGTAACACCAGCAGTGGACGAGTCCTGGGCCTGGGTGGATATATGTGGCGGGACCGTGTGTGTGTGTTTTAGTGTGTTTAGTGTGTGTTGATCACACGCCGCTAACGCTAATAAAACACGCTAACCCCTTTTTATTCCCCTCTGATCATAAAGCCATCGGTCAGCGGCGGTTGACGTTTATTGGGCTAATGGCGGCAGCGTGGGGGATGAGCCACGGTGGAATGTGAGGGGGGGGGAGGCGGGGGGGGGGGGGGGGAAGAGAGGGGTGGGGGGGGGGGATAAGCACAGCTGACCAGCCAGGAGGGGGAGAGGGGGGGGGGGGAGGATTGGTGGGGGGGAGGGAGGTGGGGGGAGGGGTCTAATGCAACACCACAATACAGCAACAACACTTGAGTCCAGGATCAGGATTTAGATTTAGATTCAAATGTATTGTCATTGCACAGCAGCACAGCACAAGTACAGTACAGCACCAGTACAGTACAGTACAGTACAGTACCAGTACAGTACAGTACAGTCACCAGTACAGTACAGTACAGCACCCCAGTACAGTACAGTACAGCACAGTACAGTACAGTACAGCACAGTACATACAGTACAGTACAGTACAGTACTGTACTGGTGCTGTACTGTACTGTACTGTACTGTACTGTACTGTACAGTACAGTACAGCGGAAACAATTTGGCATCTAAATCAGAGTGAAAATGTTGCAGTAAAGTGCATGGTGATATATATCATTTACAGTTTACACTTGCTAAAAAGACAGTCTACTATAGGTATATGAAAACAGTTATAAGGTTACTTATGAGCCTAATAATAATATATATATATATATATATATATATACACAGGTAAGTAAGTATTTAATGAGTAGTGATCAGGGGTATGCAGTTATGAAAAGCAGTCAAAAATAAAAACACACGTCATTTGCTTTGGAGTCAAGATTCAAGATTTAAGTTTCAAGACGTTGTATTTGCCATCATGCAACAAGTACAATGGAATGCTTCCTCCCCATTCCTCTTCCGCAGTATGAAGTTTCTAAAACACTATACTATTAAAATGTGCGTACTGTAAAGATGCTTCTAGACTCATATTCCTTATTCATTACAGTTACTGCACTTTACTGCACTGTACTGCACTGTATTCATGATGATGCTGCACTACTGGCACTTTAAAATGCATACAACACAACAATACAACACATGTACATAATATCCATCAATCACTTTATTGTTCTTTTCATGTTCATTTATTGTACTTTATTGTGTATAGTATTCTTATAGTGTTGTGTTCTAGAATGTCATACTGCGGGAGGGAATGGGGAGTAAGCAGTCCGTTGTACTTGTTGCAAATGGCAAATACAAATGATTGAATCTTGAATGTACATACGTGTCTGGTAAATGACTCACTGCTATACTATACTATACACACGTGTATTTTTTGGTCCTCTTGCCTCCTATAGATTTCCATTACAGAGCCATCACTGTTCACAAAATACAATTTGTGCTGCACTTACAACATTAGAGCCACGTTAGAGGACGTTGGCAGAAGAGATCTCACACTGTGTTTGTTATGTTCATGCTTCTTTCTGGAGATAATGCCTTTTCAACCACATGCTTTCAATAACATTATTCACAAATAATACAAAAAGGAAGCAAAAATGCATTTTGAAAAAGCCTTCGCAGTCGTGGCACATAATGATTACAGGCGACGCTGTGATTCCTTGTGAGACATATGCATAACCACTGCTGTTTGGGACACAAACAGGGTGATTGTCTGCAACAATCCCCAGCCAATCTCCTACTCTATTACAGGCCGACCAGAGTGAAGCGTGAACATGAATATTCAGTTTCAGCTTCATCCTCATCCTCACCTCTTGCCCTGTCCTGATTTGCACTCTCAGCCTCTCTCCTCCCTTCCTTCCTCTACTCCTCTCCTCCTCTCTCTCCTCTCTCTCCACCTCTCTCTCCCTCCTCCCTCCCTCCCTCCCTCTCCCCCTGAGCTCCCCTTGATCACATTAGCAGCATTCCTAGCCTGAGAGCAACACTTAATAGATGGCTTAATAGAACCATTTCCTCCGCTAAGCTGCAAGGATCGCAGAGATGAAAAGAGATGGGAGAAGGAATGCTTGGGCCCCAGGAGCGGGAGCGGGAGAGAGAGAGAGAGAGAGAGAGAGAGAGAGGACAGTGGTTATTACTATTCATTATATTCACAATCCTTGTCAACATGGAACCGCAACGGATATAGATCTGTCTCTTTTTCGTTCCCACTTAGGAAAGCAAATTTAGATTTTTTGCTGCGTATCAGAAAATGTGATTCACATTAACCATGTCCGGTGACCAAAGCAGATGAGCAGATGAGGCTCTTTCCTGATGTCAATGTTTTTCCAAATATTTGTGTTGATATGTTTAATGTCGTTATGGTGAGTTACTGCCCTGCATCATAGCAATGCATCACGTGGTAATCCCCCAAAAAACATTGAAAGGAAATGTCTTTATGTAAATCAGTAGTGTGTACGAGAGGGAGAAAAGGAGAGAGAAAGAGAGAAAGAGAGAGAAAGAGAGAGCGACAGAGACAGAGACAGAGACAGAGAAAGAACAATAGGATTGTCCCATGTGTACACGACAGAGCGACCGGCGTGTACATGTAGAGCGATAGCTTTCTATCCCCATGCAGTCACACATAATCACATATCAGCGCACGACGCAAGCAGAACAGCGACCAGCGGCTGTCAGGGGGGGGAGTGTGTGTGTGTGTGTGTGTGTGTGTGTGTGTGTGTGTGTGTGGGGGGGTAAGTTAGCGAAGGCTGAGGCACCCGAGCGGGGTAATGACAGCAGGGCGGTGAGGGCCTAGTGAAACAATCCACCTCCACATCAATAAGCCAGCAAACGGAACCACAGACACACCCAGGCGAGGGCAGGAACATGACGAATCGCCCCGAGCGCCTATATCGCCACCGCAGCGTTTGAAGCCAGAGACAAGGACATCCTGTGCGACCTCCCCTTAACGACGGAATAGTTTTAAAAAACACTTGGCGTTGTGCGGGTGAAACGTAGCAGCGAGGGGGGGGGGGGGGGGGGGTGAAGCAGCTTGTGCTGTACGGGAGAGAGAGAGCGCTGACAGTTATCGTCTGGACTTTATCTCTGGCTGATCTCAGGCTATTTTCGAGATAGTTTATATCAACTCTACTCTGCTCTACTGTACTCCCCCCCACAGGCCCCCCCCCCAATCCATCACTACATCCATCACCCCCCCCCAATCCATCACTACATCCATCACCCCCCCCTCCAATCCATCACTACATCCATCACGCCCCCCCTCCAATCCATCACTACATCCATCACGCCCCCCCCTCCAATCCATCACTACATCCATCACGGCCCCCCCCTCCAATCCATCACTACATCCATCACGGCCCCCCCCTCCAATCCATCACTACATCCATCACGCCCCCCCCTCCAATCCATCACTACATCCATCACGCCCCCCCCCCAATCCATCACTACATCCATCACGGCCCCCCCTCAATCCATCACTACATCCATCACGGCCCCCCCCCAATCCATCACTACATCCATCACGCCCCCCCTCCAATCCATCACTACATCCATCACGCCCCCCCCTCCAATCCATCACTACATCCATCACGGCCCCCCCCCCAATCCATCACTACATCCATCACGCCCCCCCTCCAATCCATCACTACATCCATCACGGCCCCCCCTCCAATCCATCACTACATCCATCACGCCCCCCCTCCAATCCATCACTACATCCATCACGGCCCCCCCTCCAATCCATCACTACATCCATCACGGCCCCCCCTCCAATCCATCACTACATCCATCACGGCCCCCCCTCCAATCCATCACTACATCCATCACGGCCCCCCCCCCAATCCATCACTACATCCATCACGCCCCCCCTCCAATCCATCACTACATCCATCACGGCCCCCCTCCAATCCATCACTACATCCATCACGGCCCCCCTCCAATCCATCACTACATCCATCACGCCCCCCCCCCAATCCATCACTACATCCATCACGCCCCCCCTCCAATCCATCACTACATCCATCACGGCCCCCCCCCCAATCCATCACTACATCCATCACGGCCCCCCCTCCAATCCATCACTACATCCATCACGGCCCCCCTCCAATCCATCACTACTCCACACGGCCCCCCCCCAATCCATCACTACATCCATCACGCCCCCCCTCCAATCCATCACTACATCCATCACGGCCCCCCTCCAATCCATCACTACATCCATCACGGCCCCCCTCCAATCCATCACTACATCCATCACGGCCCCCCCTCCAATCCATCACTACATCCATCACGGCCCCCCTCCAATCCATCACTACATCCATCACGGCCCCCCTCCAATCCATCACTACATCCATCACGGCCCCCCTCCAATCCATCACTACATCCATCACGGCCCCCCCTCCAATCCATCACTACATCCATCACGGCCCCCCCTCCAATCCATCACTACATCCATCACGGCCCCCCTCCAATCCATCACTACATCCATCACGGCCCCCCCCCCAATCCATCACTACATCCATCACGCCCCCCCTCCAATCCATCACTACATCCATCACGGCCCCCCTCCAATCCATCACTACATCCATCACGGCCCCCCCTCCAATCCATCACTACATCCATCACGGCCCCCCCTCCAATCCATCACTACATCCATCACGCCCCCCCTCCAATCCATCACTACATCCATCACGCCCCCCCTCCAATCCATCACTACATCCATCACGGCCCCCCCTCCAATCCATCACTACATCCATCACGGCCCCCCTCCAATCCATCACTACATCCATCACGGCCCCCCCTCCAATCCATCACTACATCCATCACGGCCCCCCCTCCAATCCATCACTACATCCATCACGGCCCCCCCTCCAATCCATCACTACATCCATCACGGCCCCCCCTCCAATCCATCACTACATCCATCACGCCCCCCCTCCAATCCATCACTACATCCATCACGCCCCCCCTCCAATCCATCACTACATCCATCACGCCCCCCCTCCAATCCATCACTACATCCATCACGGCCCCCCTCCAATCCATCACTACATCCATCACGGCCCCCCCCTCCAATCCATCACTACATCCATCACGGCCCCCCCTCCAATCCATCACTACATCCATCACGGCCCCCCCTCCAATCCATCACTACATCCATCACGGCCCCCCCTCCAATCCATCACTACATCCATCACGGCCCCCCCTCCAATCCATCACTACATCCATCACGGCCCCCCTCCAATCCATCACTACATCCATCACGCCCCCCCTCCAATCCATCACTACATCCATCACGCCCCCCCTCCAATCCATCACTACATCCATCACGGCCCCCCCCCAATCCATCACTACATCCATCACGCCCCCCCTCCAATCCATCACTACATCCATCACGGCCCCCCCCCCAATCCATCACTACATCCATCACGCCCCCCCTCCAATCCATCACTACATCCATCACGGCCCCCCTCCAATCCATCACTACATCCATCACGGCCCCCCCTCCAATCCATCACTACATCCATCACGGCCCCCCTCCAATCCATCACTACATCCATCACGGCCCCCCTCCAATCCATCACTACATCCATCACGGCCCCCCCTCCAATCCATCACTACATCCATCACGGCCCCCCCTCCAATCCATCACTACATCCATCACGGCCCCCCCTCCAATCCATCACTACATCCATCACGGCCCCCCCTCCAATCCATCACTACATCCATCACGGCCCCCCTCCAATCCATCACTACATCCATCACGGCCCCCCCTCCAATCCATCACTACATCCATCACGCCCCCCCTCCAATCCATCACTACATCCATCACGGCCCCCCCTCCAATCCATCACTACATCCATCACGGCCCCCCCTCCAATCCATCACTACATCCATCACGGCCCCCCCTCCAATCCATCACTACATCCATCACGGCCCCCCCTCCAATCCATCACTACATCCATCACGGCCCCCCCTCCAATCCATCACTACATCCATCACGGCCCCCCCTCCAATCCATCACTACATCCATCACGGCCCCCCTCCAATCCATCACTACATCCATCACGGCCCCCCCTCCAATCCATCACTACATCCATCACGGCCCCCCCTCCAATCCATCACTACATCCATCACGCCCCCCCTCCAATCCATCACTACATCCATCACGCCCCCCCTCCAATCCATCACTACATCCATCACGCCCCCCCTCCAATCCATCACTACATCCATCACGGCCCCCCTCCAATCCATCACTACATCCATCACGCCCCCCCTCCAATCCATCACTACATCCATCACGCCCCCCCTCCAATCCATCACTACATCCATCACGGCCCCCCTCCAATCCATCACTACATCCATCACGGCCCCCCCTCCAATCCATCACTACATCCATCACGGCCCCCCCTCCAATCCATCACTACATCCATCACGGCCCCCCCTCCAATCCATCACTACATCCATCACGGCCCCCCCTCCAATCCATCACTACATCCATCACGGCCCCCCCTCCAATCCATCACTACATCCATCACGGCCCCCCCTCCAATCCATCACTACATCCATCACGGCCCCCCCTCCAATCCATCACTACATCCATCACGGCCCCCCCTCCAATCCATCACTACATCCATCACGGCCCCCCTCCAATCCATCACTACATCCATCACGGCCCCCCCTCCAATCCATCACTACATCCATCACGCCCCCCCTCCAATCCATCACTACATCCATCACGGCCCCCCCCCCCCCCAGGCTTCAGACGTTCAGGGGCACTCTCCTCGGGAAAATGACAACAGTATGGATCTGAAGTCTTGTTCCCCGCCTTTGCAAGCGGCCTTCGTCCACGCCGACACGCCTCGGCTTTATCTTCCTATAACCTGACCGTTATGGTTTACGCCGGCAGCGGCTATCAACAGCGGCTAGCAGCAGCGGCTAGCAGCAGCGGCTAGCAGCAGCGGCTAGCAGCAGCGGCTAGCAGCAGCGGCTAGCAGCAGCGGCTAGCAGCAGCGGTGTGGTGAACCGGCCTGTCCCCGGGAGCCGGCTTTCACCGGACAGCGGTCGCAGATGGGGATTTTTTCCCCACCCCCGCAAAAGTCGTGACAATACGAAACAGCCGTTTGTTCTCTGTGTCTCTCTGTGTTTCTATGTCTTTTCTATTGAGTCGTTCAGCAGTCGCTTTCATCCAACGTGACATCAAGGGATGTCTTTGAGGAGCAGGTAGGGCAGGTAGGGTGTGTGTGTGTGTGTGTGTGTGTGTGTGTGTGTGTGTGTGTGTGTGTGTGTGTGTGTGTGTGTGTGTGTGTGTGTGTGTGTGTGTGTGTGTGTGTGTGTGTGTCG
>CM050999.1:32090916-32095916 GCA_027704905.1 Muraenolepis orangiensis
CTCTCTCTCTCTCTCTCTCTCTACACACACACACACACATACACACACACACACACACACACACACACACACACACACACACACACACACACACACACACACACACACACACGGTCTGCTGCCACGGACAATCGGCAAACTGTTGGTGGTGAGGGGTATGCAAATGAGTTGGATCTGAGACTAGTAAATATTCACGGTCCAACAGGAAAGCCCTGGACGGGAAAGCGCCTTTTAGCTCTCACAACGTGTTTGACTGCTGATTAGCGGGGAGATGGAGGAGATGAGGACACGCGGAGAGAAGATGGTGGAGAGAACTTGAGGCATCTGGCCAAGTTCTCCTCTCTCGTGAAGAGAGAGAGAGAGAGAGAGAGAGAGAGAGAGAGGAGAGAGAGAGAGAGAGAGAGAGAGAGAGAGAGAGAGGAGAGAGAGAGAGAGGGAGAGATAGATAGAGACAGAGAGAGAGACACACACACACACACACAGAGCTAACTACCAGAGCCTCCCCTCCCTACCCCAGAAACATGGATCAATACATTGCATGTGAGGCAGTAAAGGCCCATCCTGGACTCTTAAATCACGGTCCTTTAGACTTCAGGTCTGCAGACGGAGCTCGATATCCCGGCGAAACCACAAGACGACCCAAGTGGGACGAGCCAAATCTACAGGCTTACTTTGTTCACTTTGTTGGTTTGTTTGTTTGTTTGTTGGTTTGTTGTCGTCCGTTTCCGACGTTGTTTCATGGTACAGCCGTGTGTGGGACTGTGTGCAACACTGAAGTGCCAGCGACCGTTCGTCTGCAGGGTTTGAGATATCGCTTGGAAAACCCGAGGATCAGCAGTTCCCACCTCCTCCTTGGCTGCCTCACAGGAACAGAACGTGAGGAGTGAGAGACCCGGCCGGACCTGACCCATTCCCGCTTTCCCTGTCTGTCCCTGTCTCACGCTAAGAAGGATTTGTGACTTGTTATGATTGAGAGATTCCAGGTAAAAAAAAAAATAGCATGTTTTTAATACCGTTTTCACACTTAATACGGTATCGACTTCCTTATGAGTTAATACGGGAGTCGATACCGTGTTAGTTAGTGTGCGTCGAATACACTTTATGTTCACACTCTCTCTCTCTAGGTTTTGATACCAAGATTCTGTTCACACACACACACACACACACACAAGGGAAGCGAAACCCGTAGTAGTTTTATTGCTTTGCACCCGAACTAGTTACTTCAGGATCTAAACCACCTACTCAAGGTGGATTAGTTAATGTGCACTAGTCGGGTAGCGACTGCACATTACTTGCCAGTGTGAAAGCAAAAGCGAAGCAAAACTAGTATCACAGAATACCGTATTTTAACCCAGTGTGAAAACGGTAAAACTGTCTTAATAGTAACACTGATTCCATATCCTTTTGTTGGACCTGATGTAAGGATTTTTTTTATGGGGGGGGGAGAGATCAGATCTTAAAGGGATGTGAAATGACTGCATGGCAAGCATGGGGGCAGATGGTCTCCCAGCGAGTGGAGGGGGAACCACAGGTTTGCCTTTAATTAATTCAGAAGTGGAACGAGTGCATGAATCATACGTCGTATTTTCGAACGCTTTCCTTGGCTATAATACATGCAACTTTTGACCACTTGAAACGGGGCCGACAAAGAACTGTGGGTCTGTTCCTTATCCCGTATAAGTCACTGTGTGATTTGGACTGTGACTGACCATGTGACTGGCCATGCCATCCTTCTGTAGGTTCGATAAATCAAAACCTGTTTCCAGCAGACATGCATATGCTGAAGGGGTTTTCGTGGGGGATGACAGCGTAACTGCAGGTCGTAAAGCGGTTGTGCAGTGATTCATTAAAGAGGTTTTTTTTGTTGCGTCTTCTTCGGTAGTCATTTTGGAATTGCAAAAAAACAAAACAGGCCAAGGTAGGTAGTTATCCATTTAGCGTAACTCCTGATAAACCGCTGGGTGAAAGTTTATGTGATTATAAGTATATGCATTTGATCACGCATGTAAGCTCCGAGTGGCTTACAGTGGAAGACAGACACACAGAGAGAGAGAGAGAGAGAGAGGAGAGAGAGAGAGAGAGAGAGAGAGAGAGGAGAGGAGAGAGAGAGAGGAGAGAGAGAGAGAGAGAGAGAGAGAGAGAGAGAGAGAGAGAGAGAGAGAGAGAGAGAGAGAGAGAGAGAGAGAGAGAGGGAGAGGGAGGACTCAGCACATGATTTCCACACACTGAATGCAGTGTGGCATATAGGAAAAGCCCCGCCGGTGAATGAATTGATCCCAGCTGTGGTGTCCCGGGCCGCATGAACTCGCATGGAGATCACATGGAAAGAAGTTGTTTCATCTGGGATTACCGTAGGATGCAGGCTACCATCATGGTTAACCCCTAAGAGCAGGCTCCACCGATATTACACCATTCCACCGCTATTTCCAACGGGGGAAACTTTTCCTACTGAGCCTTCTTTCTTTCTTTCTTTCTTTCTTTTCGTCCTCCCATGGATATCTATAGTGTAACGGCCGTGGCCCCAGCGATGGTTTCACGTTGAGAGAGGAGAAGCTAATGACGCATTTAAATGAACTCAGACTGTCCCTTTTCTCCTCCTGAACTTTGGTATAATATAGTGTTGTGTAGTATAATGCATCGGACATATATATTACATTACATTACATTACAGTCATTTAGCAGACGCTTTTATCCAAAGTGACTGACAATAGTGTGTTTCAGCAAAGGAAGGGAAGGGAACAACTCGTCACCAGAAGTCAAAAGTGCATTTCATTTCTAACAAGTCTCCAATAACTGAACCAGTGCTCAGGTAGAAGTACAATAAGTTCAGGTTAAAGTACAATAAGGTAAAAGAACAATAAGTTGGCAAACAATCTACTTAGTAAGAAACCATATACGTGTTTCTAGTATATAGCATAGCATATCATGGGGGGTAGTATATAGTGTTGTTAACACTTTAGTATTGCTTAGTATAGTATAGTATTGTATAGTTTAGTATGGTATTGTTGTAGGAAATTCATACTGTGGGAGGGAATGGGGAGTAAGCATTGTGGCAAATGGCAAATAAAAACATATAACTTGCATCTTGAATCTCTTGAATCTCTTGAACATTAGGCTGGTTTCAAAATCCCTCGGCCTCCAAAACTCTCCGAAAAAACGGGGGAATTAGGTTAGATATATAGCGACTTTCATTTCAAGTTATTTCAAAATAATGAGAGCCGGGTAAGGTATTTTTGTCTGTTATTATTATAAGGTTGTTGTCCTGTCTAGCGCAACTGGTAGGGCATGGCATGAACGCCCTAATTCCCAGTCTGGTATTCATAAAATAACATTTTATCTGGTCTAAACAGTGCCAGGGTTTCGGGGGTTAGATTCCCACTGGGACCACAAAGAATGCAGAATGTATCCACTCGCGGTATTCAAAAGTATACTTAAACCTAAAAAATAAAACGGGAATATGGAATATATTTATATATATATATATATTATGATAATATGTGTTTGGATGTAATTTAAAACATCCAGCTCTTCGCAGGGGGCTCCTCCTTCTCAGTACAGAGCTGTCTACCCCCCCCCCCACACACACACACACACACACACACACACACACACACACACACACACACACAGCAGGCCCTTGGAGGGCCCGCTGCGGTGTGGCTGGACACATGCGAGGCTCCGAGGCGGTACCAGAGAGAGAGAGCCGGGGGCCCGCCATTCATTGGCAGATCATAAATCCATGAAAAAAGGCATGAAACCGAAACAAAAGAACAAAAAACAAAAAAATCCCAAGACTTCACCCCCACCCCCCTACCCACCCCCCCCCTTCCTCCTCCTCCACCCGACCCTCTCTGTCAGGCCCCACCCACCCTTCAGTCCCACATTCATCCCGAGGAAATAAGTCAAATTTATTAGTGGCAGGTGACCCTTGATCGGGGGGGGGATATGGGGGGGATTTGGGGGGGTGTAGGTTCACAATGTGCACTTCTAGGTGCCCAGAGCGGTGTCCCATTACCATCTGCTGGGTTCCAACCAACCGCACTGGGGGGGGGGGGGGGGGTGGAGAGAGGGAGAAAGGGGGGGCAGCGTCGCGAGCATCGTAACGCGGGGGCCCGGCTCGTCCTTGAAAGCTGAGAGCGCGAGCGGCGGTCACGCGGCGTCCAACGTGTAACGCAATTCTCCACGCCGCCTGTAACTCATACGAGACACCCACAACATGGCTTGCTACATTTATGGGGGGGACCGAGAATGAGAGCTATATGGAGGGGGAGAGAGAGAGAGAGAGAGAGAGAGAGAGAGAGAGAGAGAGAGAGAGAGAGAGAGAGAGAGAGAGAGAGAGAGAGAGAGAGAGAGAGAGCGGGAGAGAGAGAGAGAGAGAGAGACAGAGATAGTGAAAGAGAGAGAGAGAGAGAGAGAGAGAGAGAGAGAGAGAGAGAGAGAGAGAGAGAGAGAGAGAGAGAGAGAGAGAGAGAGAGAGAGAGAGAGAGAGAGGTATAGACAGGGAGAGGGAGCGAGAGCGAGAGCGAGAGCGAGAGAGAGAGAGAGAGAGAGAGAGAGAGAGAGAGAGAGAGAGAGAGAGACAGAGAGGGTGAGAGAGAGAGAGAGGTATAGACAGGGAGAGGGAGAGAGATATCGACAGAGATATCGATCGAGAGAGAGAGCGAGAGAGAGCGAGAGCGAGAGCGAGAGCGAGAGAGAGAGAGAGAGAGAGAGAGAGAGAGAGAGAGAGAGAGAGAGAGAGAGACAGACAGAGACAGACAGACAGACAGACAGACAGACAGACAGACAGACAGACAGACAGACAGACAGACAGACAGAGGCAGAGAAAGAGAGAGACTAAGAGAGAAAGACAGAGAGAGACACAGAGAAAGACATACACACACAGACAGACAGAGGGAGAGACAGAGAGAGCGAAATACATAGAGAGACAGAGAGAAAGAGACACACCGACAGACAGAGACAGAGAGAAAGAGACACACACAGACAGAGGAGAGAAAGAG
>CM050999.1:32115916-32123416 GCA_027704905.1 Muraenolepis orangiensis
GAGAGAGAGAGAGAGAGAGAGAGAGAGAGAGAACGCAGACTCCATACGTCTAGCTCTAATAGATAATACACATATATATATATATATATATATATAGTCTCATTGAAGAGCCTCTCTGACTTGCAATCTTTATTTTTCTGGTATTTTCTTCCAGCCCGACGTACGGCAGACCTCCTTACTTACAACTAAGGCCAGTGTGTTTCTGTCTGCGGGCCCACAGGATCCTTCCCCTGAGGGTCCACTGTACTCACACTCCACTCATGATCCTTCCCCTGAGGGGTCACTGTACTCACACTCCACTCGTGATCCTTCCCCTGAGGGGTCACTGTACTCACACTCCACTCACGATCCTTCCCCTGAGGGGTCACTGTACTCACACTCCACTCGTGATCCTTCCCCTGAGGGGTCACTGTACTCACACTCCACTCGTGATCCTTCCCCTGAGGGGTCACTGTACTCACACTCCACTCATGATCCTTCCCCTGAGGGGTCACTGTACTCACACTCCACTCATGATCCTTCCCCTGAGGGGTCACTGTACTCACACTCCACTCATGATCCTTCCCCTGAGGGGTCACTGTACTCACACTCCACTCATGATCCTTCCCCTGAGGGGTCACTGTACTCACACTCCACTCGTGATCCTTCCCCTGAGGGGTCACTGTACTCACACTCCACTCATGATCCTTCCCCTGAGGGGTCACTGTACTCACACTCCACTCATCCTGCGCTGTGGTTTTAAATCAATGCATAAAACGACTTTTCGAGGATTGGGAAGAAAAGGGGAAAGGATATTCCAGGTGCGTTGGTTTAGCTTGCGTTCTAATAATAATAATAATAATAATAATAATACATTCAAATTATAAAGCGCTTTTCTGGATACTCAAGGCGAAAGAATAATGATGATATTAATGAGAATATTGATAATAAAACGTACTGTAGCGTGTCAGTGTTAATAGTCATTTAGTTACTAGACAGTTTAGTCCAGTTGTACAGTTGTTGGGGTGAGAGGGGGAGGGACCACCCCTTTCCGTGTGTGTGTGTGTGTGTGTGTGTGTGTGCGTGGGTGCGTGCGTGCGTACGTGCGTGTGTGTGTGTGTGTGTGTGTTCCGGGGGGCGTGAGGGGTGCGAGTCGTGTCAGTTGGTTCAAGTGTGGAGACAAAGAGACAAAGTTCTAGTTCTGTGGCCGACAACAGCCGATAATAAAAGACATTACTTGCAGTGTCCATTGCAGTGATCTGTGATCTGTAACAGCGGCGAACGTTACAGTATAAATAAAAAATATCCATCCCTTGCTCCCCTGTTTGTTCCTGCCTGCTCCCCTAGACAAGACAAACACGTTGAAGTTCACACAAACAAGAGAATGAGGACCTCTTCTTCTACTGAGAGGAGGAGGAGGAGGAGGAGGAGGAGGAGAGGAGGAGGAGGAGGAGGAGGAGGAGGAGGAGGAGGAGGAGGAGGAGGAGGAGGAGGCGGTTTGCAGGGAGGGGAGCGGACCAGCAGACGAGGAGGGGTCTCCATCTGCTCTGCACTGATCCCCCAGATGGAGACTCGCCGCCAATAAATAAAAGCTCTATGTCCACGGCTGTCGGTTCAGCAGGACGACTCTTCTTGGGTTAACTGAATCCTTGGTTAAAAACTCGACTAAAAACTGAATTCGGCGCGGTTTGGCACACATTGTCACGCGTCGTACACACACACACACACACACACACACACACACACACACACACACACACTCACACACACACAAACTGTACTAAACACAGAACACACACACACAATGACGTTGTGTGTCACTATCTTCTGTTGGTCTCGTACAGGCAACATGCTTGCGCCCACACACACACACACACACACACACACACACACACACACACACCACACACACACACACACACACACACAGACCACTGATGTCTCTCCTAAACCCACATTCACTTGTCACTTCAGCTGCGTGTATTTGCGTGTGATGCCTCTCTCTCTCTCTCTCTCTCTCTCTCTCTCTCTCTCTCTCTCTCTCTCTCTCTCTCTCCCTCTCTTCTTCTTCAACACACAGCCTCACATATACATCTGTGTGTCTGTATTACAGACACACATACTGATGTCTCATTTAAACACACATTGTCTTGTCACTTCAGTTGCATATACTGTGTGTGATCCCTCTCTCTCACATACACTCTCTCTCACACACACGCACGCACGCACGCACACACACACACACACACACACACACACACACACACACACACACACACACACACAACACACACACACACACACACACACACACACCCACACACACACACACACACACACACACACACTCACAGGTTCCATTAAATCTCTAACGGCTGCAGAAGATGGCCCATTTCCCTCTCTAAAAGCAGCTGCCAGAGAGTAAGTACAGTTTGACCGCTGCCACCAGGCCTCCACGCTTACCTCCGACTAACGCCATAAAACAGCTCCCCAGTAGCTGAACATACTGCTGCATGAATATCAATAAAAGAGTGTGTACGTGTGTGTGTGTGTGTGTGTGTGTGTGTGTGTGGGGGGGTGTGGGATAGTGTGGGTGTGTGGATTGGGGGGGGGGGGGGTCACCCTGGCAGAACCCACCCTGAGAAACAGCCACACTGGTTGCCACCCGGATGCAATAACGACATAACAGTAATCTGTTTCAGTGTGACTCAGGTGCCGTGATGCCAGGGCCTGATCAGCCATTAATACCGCCTGGCTCCGTGTCTGCTAATGGACCCCGGGGCCCCGGTTACCACGACGACGCCGTTAAGGGCCACTCATTCGCCGGGACGTGGGGTGAGGCTGGGGGTTGAACATCTGGCTGGGGGGTGGTGGTGTTGGAGGTGGTGGTGTTGGAGGTGGTGGTGATGGTAATGGTGGTGGTGTTGGTGGGGGGGGGTGGTAGTGGTGGTAGTGGTGGTGTTGGTGTTGGTGGTAGTGGTGGTGGTGGTGTCGGTGGTGGTGTTGGTGGAGGTGGGGTGGTAGTGGTGGTGTTGGTGTTGGTGGTAGTGGTGGTGGTGGTGTCGGTGGTGGTGTTGGTGGAGGTGGGGTGGTAGTGGTGGTGTTGGTGTTGGTGGTAGTGGTGGTGGTGGGTGGTGGTGTGGTGGGTGGGTGGTAGTGGTGGTGGTGGTGTCGGTGGTGGTGTTGGTGGAGGTGGGGTGGTGCTGGTGCTGGAAGGGGGGGGGCGCTTGGGGGTGGTGGGGTAGAGGTGCTGGAGCATTAAGATCACGGTAGTGCAAGCGCAGATAGAAAGCGAAAACCATGAAAACCGTAAACCATGTAAAAGCAGCTGCAGGGGCTGGGGCACTGAGAAGGTGGTGCGGTGCTATGTAGGCATGTGCCCAGCAGGGGGCACTGTGGCACCGGTCACTGAACACGTCATCGTCGTCGTCAAATATTCAGTTGAAGCTGATGTTGCGTCGCTTTAAAAGTGGGAGTTCTGCCAAGGGCAATGAAAAGTTAGTTTCTAAATATTTAATTAAATTATGACTTCAATTATTAAGGGTTAGAAGTTAATTAAAAGTACACCTTCTCCAAAAAGTCCCTACAGTTAGGGTGACCAGGGGGCGGCAGTAGCTCAGTCTGTTGGGACTTGGCTTGGGAACCCGGAGGGTCGCCGGTTCAAGTCCCTGAAACGCACCAAGTACGGAGTGAGAACTGGTACTTGTAAAGAAGGTGCCAGTTCACCTCCTCGGCGCTGCCCTTGAGCAAGGCACAAGACCCTTACACTGCTCCCCGGGCAGCCCACTGCTCCTTATACTAGGATGGGTTGAATGCAGAGAAACACATTTCACATGTCTGTGTGTGACCAATAAAGAGGATTAAAATCCAGATTTGGATTCAGGGGTTACTTTAAGGGGTAACATACTATAGATGTGCTATACGTTTACTAAATTCAGCTGTAAAGAGAGAGGTGTGTGTGTGTGGTGGTCATAGACAACACACACACACACACACACACATAGAGGTCAATAAGCACACAGTGATGGAGGTATAACCTGATCAATGCGACTGTGTTCAGACATGGTCTGGGGGAGAGCGTCTCTAAACTCACTCCCACCCGAGATAGTCGGTCGGGGAACGCTCTAACCCTCATCATGTCAGTGAGTACTTCTTCAAACTCTTTTTTTCAAACTCCATCATGTTTCTGGAGTCAGATCACACGGCGTGACGCCATGAAGGGGATCTGCAGTGGTTAAAGTGTTCGACCCCCGAGCCAAAACTTCAGGGTTCAGGGTTCAATCCCCGGTGTCCGCGTTTGCGTCATTTGAAACCAGACGTTTGTAACCACTCCCTGTTTTCTGAAGTCACTTTGGCTAAAAGCATCCGCTAAATGACTACATAGTAAATACTACTGGGAAACACACGCACGCACGCGCACACACACACACACACACACAACACACACACACACACAGAAGCAGCCTGCGATGTCACACACATGTCGCCATCCATGTTGTCACGCTTTGGAACTCGCCCAAAACGGAATTCTCTCAGAAGGACTTTGTGAAGTGAAACTCAGAAACCGACACAAGAGATGGTTTGGTTATGATTAATGTAGGCGGCAGCTGTGTGTTCCACCCCGTGGTGTTTGGAGACAGCAGTCTGGTGGAATAACAGAAAACATGTTCTGTCCTCAGAGAGAGAGAGAGAGAGAGAGAGAGAGAGAGAGAGAGAGAGAGAGAGATAGAGAGAGAGAGAGAGAGAGAGAGAGAGAGAGAGAGGAACAGCAGAGAGCTGAAGCTCTGGATAATCAGCCTTGCACGCCCTGTGGCTCCACGCTCACACACTCAACAGTGTGTGTAAATAAATTAGGTTGTGTGTCATAATGAGTGCAGAATACGTGTGTGTGTGTGTGTGTGTGTGTGTGTGTGTGTGTGTGTGTGTGTGTGTGTGTGTGTGAGGAGAGAGAGAGAGAGAGACAGACAGACAGACAGACAGACAGACAGAAATACTTAAATACAAACTCTTAAAGTCGAGTTGAAGGGGAATTTAAACCTTTGTCCATTGATGGCTGCTGCGGTATTACTCGCCACAGCCAGCAGGTGGCACTGTTTTACCAGGTAACAGATGATTTTGCTCTGTAGTTTAGGAGTGAGATTCCTCTAGGTTTGGGTGTAAGGGAATAATCATTAAATGGGGCAGTGTAAAAGAGAATGTATGTGCAAATGATGTTTTCATCTCCATGAGTTAGACCAATACGCTGTGTATATTGGTCTGTATGCATTTATTGTATTCAACCTAATTTGTTATTCATTTCATTAGGATGTCTAATGTGGAGCCATGGTAATAAAATGTATACTAGCTTATCTGTGGCCGAGAAATAGACACATTGTTCAGTAATCTTTCAAAAATATATAGAAAATGTTATTCCTTGTACGACCAGTGGAGGGCAGTGTAAGCGCATCATTCTACAAGGAATTTAACCGACGCACAGTTCTGCAGTTTTTGTTGTTGTCGTAGTGTACCCGTTCTGATGGGACTAATTACAGTGCCCTTCCTCAAAAGGTAAATATTAATGATTGACACCAAAACATCCAAGCATTTCACTAAGTATCTGCTAATTAATTAGTGAAACTACACATTAACCACACAACAACCACAGCTTTGGAGTATGGCGTGAAGTATGGCGTGAGTATCAGTATCAGCGTGAGCTCCCCTCCCTCCTGGACATTTACAACCAGCGGTGCGTGGCCAAGGCCAAAAGAATTATAAAAGACATTGCCCACCCCAGCCACGAACTGTACTCACTATTACCGTCAGGCAGGCGATACCGCAGTATCAAGTGTCGTACAAATAGGCTTAGAGATAGCTTCCACAGTCAGGCCATCAGGCTGCTGAACAAGGGCGTATAACATATAACAATGTATATTTTATTACATTGATTTATATATATATATTGCTCTTTTCTGTGCTGATTTTTGCATTTTATAAATTGCATTTTTTATTTTTATTTTATATTCTTTATTCTATTTTTTATTCTATTTTTTATCTATTTTTATTTTATCTTATTTTATAACTGCTGTCTGTCGTCGGGTATTGCACACAAGAATTTCACATCACTGCTTTATACTAAACTGTAAACTGTGAAGTGACAATAAACTTGACTTGACTTGACTTGACTTGACTTGACTAGATTTACACTAGGACAAGAGGGGCACTAGCACCTCTATCACCCCCACCACCCCCCCCCCCCCCACCCCCAATTAAAACACACACATCATCTCTCTCTCTCTCTCTCTCTCTCTCTCTCTCTCTCTCTCTCTCTCTCTCTCCTCTCCCTCTCTCTCTCTCTCTCTCTCTCTCTCTCTCGCTCCACATCAGTCCCAGTTGATCCTGCTGCAAACGCTAACTTCCAGCGGATTCCGATTTTTAATTGACGATCGCTGGGTCTCTCCGTCTCCCCGTCCCCTCTCCCAGGAAGGCTCTCTCTCTCTCTCCTCGGTTCAACCACACACACACACACACACACACACACACACACACACACACACACACACACACACACACACACACACACACACACACACACACACACCACACACACACACACACACACAGGCGCTCACATCCTAGCTGCTGCTTAAAGCCCTGCCTGCAGTTTATTCCTTCATTTCAAAGGGGAGAAAACAAGGGAGGAACAAAACCAGCGGGTTGTCTCGGTCGTCAGTCTTGTGCAGTGCGGGGTCCGTTCTCCTCCAACCCGCGAGGAGGAAGAGGAGGAGGAGGAGGAGGAGGAGGAGGAGGAGGAGGAGAAGGAGAAGGATAATCATATGGAGATGATAGCGCCCCAGTGCCATGATTAATGGGCTCCATTTTCCGTGGCACAGCTTGGATAGCACGGGGCCCCTGCTTGGCCCCCATTAGGCCGGGAGCCCGGAGCCAGCGCTCCTTCCTCTGGTGTGCGCCATTCATCAGGCGGCGGTTATGGTTGCCGTGGTGGCGTGCCGCGTGGCGTAGCCTTCCTCACTCCTCCTCCTCTCCTCCTCCTCCTCCTCCTCCTCCTCACTCCTCCTCCTCCTCCTCCTCCTCCTCCTCCTCCTCCTCCTCCTCCGCCTCCTCCTCCTCCTCCTCCTCCTCCTCCTCCTCCTCACTCCTCCTCCTCACTCCTCCTCCTCCTCCTCCTCCTCACTCCTCCTCCTCCTCCTCCTCCGCCTCCTCCTCCTCCTCCTCCTCCTCCTCCTCCTCCTCCTCCTCCTCCTCCTCCTCCTCACTCCTCCTCACTCCTCCTCCTCCGCCTCCTCCTCTGCTTCCTCCTCCTCCTCCTCACTCCTCCTCCTCCTCACTCCTCCTCCTCCTCCTCCTCACTCCTCCTCCTCCTCCTCGCCTCCTCCTCCTCCTCCTCCTCCTCCTCCTCCTCCTCCTCCTCCTCCGCCTCCTCCTCCTCCTCCTCCTCCTCCTCCTCCTCCTCCTCCTCCTCCTCCTCCTCACTCCTCCTCCTCCTCCTCCTCCTCACTCCTCCTCCTCCTCCTCCTCCTCCTC
>CM050999.1:32133416-32135916 GCA_027704905.1 Muraenolepis orangiensis
AAATTCAGCTTCAAATTGTTAACTTGGATTATAGTCCCAAAATATTTTTATGCAATCATTAACTGTACAGCAATTGTATAGCAATCCTCAAGACACAACACAAACAACTATTTATATTTTTCAATTGTTTGTTTTTAAGAGTTTAAAGTGTGTCGAGGATTGCTATACAATTGCGTCGCACTTGTACAACGACCATAAAAGGCATTCTGTTTCAGTGGCAGTCAATCTAAATAATTAACTGCATGCTGTTCCATTTGATGAAGTTGCAAAGGTTGCCATTGTTCTCAAACGTATGAATGCACCACATATTTCTGCCAGCATGCACCCGGCGGTAAGTCCCAGTAAGCTAGCAGCAGCGGTAATGACATTAAAAGGGGTCACCGGTCAGCACACGGTGTGCTTCAGACAAGCGCTAGGAGTCTGCGGTCACCACGTGCAGCGTGAACGCTTCCAACCAAGCAAACTAAATGGAATGAAGTACGAAAGTCATTGTGACATGCTTCTCTGCGTGGCATTTAGACCTCTTTCACGCACACACACACACGCACGCACGCACGCACGCACGCACGCACGCACGCACGCACGCACGCACGCACGCACGCACGCACGCACGCACACACGCACACACACACACACACACACACACACACACACACACACTATTTAGGATGTGGGGAAATGTCAGTTGTTGAAATGTCAAAATTCACAAATTCAAAAGATAGGAAAGCTTGATTTGGAGCGTTGCAGTTCTGGTGTTTCAAGTCATTTCTACTCTGTGAGACACATGAAGTGAGCAAATGAGTTGAGAAGGAGCTAGAAAGCAGCTACGTCTTTGACAGCGCCGTCGCTGATCCGGGAGATATTGGGCCTCTTTGAACACTTTGACTTCTGGCACAAAAAGAAACAAAAAACTCAACACAAACAGTATACTAGCAAAGTAGTATAGGATGTATCTCTGTGTGTGCGTGCGTGCGTGTGTGTGTGTGTGTGTGTGTGTGTGTGTGTGTGTGTGTGTGTGTGTGTGTGTGTGTGTGTGTGTGTGTGTGTGTGTGTGTGTGTGAGTGTGTGTGTGTGTGTGTGCCAATTGATGCAAATAGGGTAATGCTTGCGCAAGGAGACACTCTGTGCACTCTGTCTCCACATATTTACCAATGGAACGCAATGGAATGCGAAAAAGCGTATTCCGAATCACGCAGTGGCTTGAGCTAAACAAACAGAGGAGAGTCCAACAGAGAGAGGCGGCGTGTGATGGAACAACCCTTTCAGTTTCAGTAACCACTGTGATGATCACAAACACACACAACAACAGAGCTTCCACCGGCCAGCGGGATGAGTAGATGGGTGGGTGGGTCCGTCCTTGCGGATTGGTATGCATGTATGTATGTATAGTGTATGTGTGTGCGCATGTATAAGTGTGTCAGCGCATGTTAGTGTATGTATGTTAGCACATTTGGGCATGCACATGAGTTAGTGAACATGTGTGTGTGTGTTGTGTGTGTGTGTGTGTGTGTGTGTGTGTGTGTGTGTGTGTGTGTGTGTGTGTGTGTGTGTGTGTGTGTGTGTGTAAATGCATGTGTGTTAGTGTCCATGTGTGTTGCAGTGCATGTGTTAGTGTACCTGTGTGTGTTAGTGCTTGTGCGTGCGTGTGTGTTAGTGCATGTATGTTTGTGTATGTGTGTGTTGCAGTGCATGTGTCAGTGTATGTGTGTGTCGCAGTGCATGTATTAAGTGTACGTGTGTGTGTTGCAGTCCATGGCAGAGTAATGGCTAGAGACAGACAGCTTTCTGACATCACACAAAGACGGCCCTACTTCAAGGTTCTGTTTCTGTGAAGTTCTGTGCAGAGGTCGTCGGAGGTCGTTTCATACCATGGAAGAAACAGAACCAACGCACAGATTTTCTGCACAACAGGTACAATTTCTCAAAGTATATACCGGGTGTACAGTTGAAATTCTATTTTCACATGAGAGGGGCCTTTTGTTCTCAACATCCATCATAAAGACTCCTGGCCAAAGCCATTCAGGAAACCACACACTGCACAAGAATGGGAAAGTGATTGCTAAAAGAACCCATCATATTTACAAGCTTGATGGGCCAACAGGAACAGGACACCTTGGACTATGAGTGATGTAAGAACTTCTGGCGAAGGACACTTCAACAACTTGGAACTTTAGTTTGGATTGAGTTCTGCGTGGCCAAGGGAGCCCTGCTTCAGTTCTGACAGAGATGAACAAACACATCGATGAAACTAGCAGAACTCATAACGCATACCCCTTTCCATGTCTATGATCCCGAAGAACTGCAAGAAGAATGTGCCGTGTGGAAATACATCTACGTCTCCAAAAAAAACCCAGAAATGTTGTCTGGTGTATTTTTCAGCATAGGAAACACAGCTTTAGTGTGAAACAGGTCTTAGTTACTATGTCCACGAGCCAACACAGGAACAGAAAATACATAAATAGACAGCAATATTTCAATGTGAGGTAATTTACTAAATATC
>CM050999.1:32140916-32150916 GCA_027704905.1 Muraenolepis orangiensis
GCGCTGCCTCGCACTTTCTCACTCCCACTCCCACACACAAGGTCCCAGTGCGAGCGCCATGTCGGCTGTTCCCCTCCATTTTCGTATTGATTGATTTGTCGGCCATCTTTGGGGAATTTAATCTCGATCGACGATCAGGGGGATTAAGCAAGAAAGAAAATAGACAATTGAAAAGACAAATCAGATGTGTAAATAAGCAATGTTCTGCATGAGTAACACAATGCCAGTCACCTTGACGTGACCTCTCTCTCATCAACTCTCTCATCATCCGTCAGTCTCTCTCTCTTTCATCATCTGTCGGTCTCTCTCTCGTTCTTTCTCTCTCTCTCTCTCTCTCTCTCTCTCTCTCTCTCTCTCTCTCTCTCTCTCTCTCTCTCTCTCTCTCTCTCTCTCTCTCTCTCTCTCTCTCTCTCTCTCTCTCTCTCTCTCCCCCCCTCTCCCTCTCTCTCCTAACTGCTCATATTCCTAATGCGTTTTAAGCAGATAGAAGGGCCAATCACGTCCACTGAGGGTTCACACAGGGGGCCCTTAACACGAGAAAAAAAAAAAGAAAAAAGAAAAAACATCAGCCAAATCACTTCCGTCAATGTATATTGCTCCTATAAAATTATAAGACAAGTGCTGAATATGTCCTTAAAGGCCTCATTATGAGGCAGTTAATTGCTGAGCTGGATACATTGGTGGTGCTTTTGAAAAGCGGACATCCCATCAATTCCTCGCTGTTACTGCTAGTGTCAAAGAGAGGGGGGCCCTTACTGTACCGAGCATGCTCGGTACAGAAGGGCGAAAGGCAGAGCTCTGGCAGTCATCAGAGAGTCAGAGAGAGAGAGAGGGGGGGCAGAGAGAGAGAGAGAGAGAGAGAGAGAGAGAGAGAGAGAGAGAGAGAGAGAGAGAGAGAGAGAGAGAGGAGAGAGAGAGAGAGAGAGAGAGAGAGAGAGAGAGAGGGAAAAGAGAGATAGGGAAAAGAGAAAGAGAGAGAGAGAGAGAGGGAAAAGAGAGATAGGGAAAAGAGAAAGAGAGAGAGAGAGATTCAAGGTCTACTGCGCTGAACCTCAATCAAATCACACACACACACACACACACCACACACACACACACACACACACACACACACAGCACGGCTCATTGCAGACGTCTCTCTCTACCTGTGCCCCGCTCCGTGTCTTTATGACTACTACAGCCCCCGGGGCCCCGCCGCCGTGAGAAACACACAAAGCTCCGTGTAATTTCATCTTTCATATATTTTTTCTACTCTCTTTTATTTTTCAACGGTGCCGTATCTATCCCCGGCCCGCCGCTCTCAGCTCCTCCTCTCACATCTTCCCGGTGTCTTTTAGTTTTAGAGATATATATTATTTACCATGGCACCTTACTCAATATCGTCCTGGGGGAAAAGCAACCCAAGTCAAAACAAGCACACCGAGTCTTCTCTTGCTCTGTTGTACGCTTTGCTGTACACCGTTTTTAAACATTACGATCAACAACACACACACACACACACACACACACACACACACACACACACACACACACACACACACACCACACACACACACACACACACACACACACACACACACACACACACACACACACACACACACCCACACACGCCCACACACACACACGGTATTTTGATTTTAAAATTTCATGAAATGAAACAAGTGAATAGTATAGTATTGCTGTTGAAAAATTGATAATGCGAATCAAAAACACCTTGAACAGTCTTGAGATATTCTCAAACGACGCACAATATCTAATATCTTCTTCTATGTACACCTGATTGAAAACAAAGTTGATGCTTTTATTTTGATTCACTTTTTGGAGAAAAAAATGACCTTGCCATTACTATTTTTTTTAAATATGCGTATCAAACTACTTTTGTAATTTAGTGTTTTTGAGGTTGAGCTGATGCACCATTGAAATGGGCAACAGCAACACAAAATAAAAGCAATACCCGTTGCAATACACCATTTAACCGGTCATCTATCTTGAACACAAAAGCTAACGCAGCGCTATTCATTCAGTCCGCTGGAAGAGAATAGCCTCTCATCACTTATACCAACCGCCGCTTTTTCCTATGCAAGCTATGCTAGCTAGCTAGCTAGCGCAGGTCAAGAAACATGAGCTCAGCAACCAACACGGCCTCTTCCACAGACGGGAAACTGCTGAGTCAGCAGCACCCAGGAAGACAGAGGACAGGGCCTCACCATCCCCGCATCCACCCTCTCTCCATCCACTCACCACCACCACCGCCACCGCCACACCACCACCACCACCACCGCCACCACCACACGCTTCAGCGTGCCCACGCACTGTGGCTACAGCTAACACAGCATTCTGCCCCGCGCTCTCACGTTGTTTGTTATTTACAGCCCAACGCGCCAAGCCTGCAGAAAACCACTACGAGTACAAAAGAAAAAGAAAAGAAACCACAACTAAAGTAAAGAGAATAGATTTATTTTAAACCCAGCGATGGATGGATAGGAAGTTCAATAGGGTTGTTTTTTGTGTGGGGGGGGGGGGGGGGGGGGAGGGGGCACTTTAGATCTCAAAGGATGCATTGGTATCGAATTGAATGTATCGCTCGCTAGCCTTCGATCGCTGCTCAGAGTTATCGCTAGCCACCCCTGATAGCGGCTAGATAAGCGCTTGCACACAACTGTGTGGTCGCACGACGTGTTTTTACTCCCCCCTCCCCCGCTCTCCATTTATAAACCTTTTCCAAGTCCTCTGAAGTCTTTTTGGACAGAAAAAGTCAGGCAAATAATAATAACAATAATATTCTAGAACACTCCAATCAGTCAATCCACTCCAATCCGACGGAATTCAACCTCAGGATGGAGAGCGGTCGTCTGAGAACCGTAATGTCGCTGGTTCGATCCTCCGGCTCGAAAACGATCGAGGTGTCCTTGAGCAAGACACCCTAACTAACCCTAACTGCTCCTGATGTGCTGGCTGTCTCCTTGCATGGCTGACTCCGCCCTCGCTGGATGAATGGGTGGATGAATGGGTGAATGTGAGGCATGACTTTGAGTCATTTACCAATCCAATCAGCGCAGGTAGTGTTGAACCGGCGACCCTAGAAGGATCCCACCTCCCGACACCAGAGGACGACGACCCCACCAAGCCCACTCCCTCAGCCTCAGCCTCCATGGCGTGATAAGACCATAGGGCGGTGGGCCTGGTGGGCCTCACAGCCGGACCGGGTCGCCTCTCTCCTCCCTCCCTGCCTCTACGCCTCCATCACGGAGGGGGGGGTGGGAGGGGAGACAGGGGGGGGGGGGGGGGGGGGAAAGAGCAGCGACTGTGCGGCTGGAGGATGACAGTCTGCTGTCACAGGAGATTAATGAGGGGGTCCGCACGTATAAAAGATTCTCTTGCCGGTCTGCCATCTGATAAGAAAAACAAGGACCCAACCTCGTCCCGTCCCCCCGTCCCCCCCCCCCCCCCCCTCATCCCCTCCACCCAATCAACCGACCACTCACAACCCCCCCCCCCCCCCCTCACACACACACACACACACACACACACACACACACACACACACACACACACACACACACACACACACACACACACACACACACACACACACACACACACACCCATCAGCACCTGAACTGCGAAAACCGCACAAATCGAAGAAACCGCGGAACGGGCCAATCAATGACCGCCTGTCAGGCACACACACACACACACACACACACACACACACACACACACACACACACACACACACACACACACACACACACACACACACACACACACACACACACACACACACACACATACACACACACACACACATACACACACACAGGGGCACAGACACACACATACACACACACACTCACACACACATATGCACAGACAGACAGACACACACAGATGCACACACACACACACACACACACACACACACACACACACACACACACACACACACACAACACACACACACACACACACACACACACACACACACACACACACACAAGTGCGTAGTGAGGCTGACAGGAACACTGAAGGACAGTTATCTATGCTAATGAGCTGAAGTATCAGTGGCTAAATGAACAGTTGGAGTGTGTGTGTGTGTGTGTGTGTGTGTGTGTGTGTGTGTGTGTGTGTGTGCGTGTGCGTGTGCGTGTGCGTGTGTGTGTGTGTGTGTGTGTGCGTGTGCGTGTGCGTGTGTGTGTGTGTGTACTGCGGCAGAGCCGTTGTGTGAGCAGTGGTGCGGAGGTAAGTGGGCAGGTGGAAGGCCTCTTCAGCCCCCTGCTTCATATGGAAATGAGAAGAAATGAAGTCACTTCACTGTCACGCTGGAGGGGGGGGGGGGAAGTCAACACATTCAAGAGAGCAACAATGGCCATGTCACCGCCGTCACAGGGGCTGATTGGTCTTCTTTGTGTCTTCCGTGGTTTAAACTTTCAGGTTTGAATGGTTCATTATCTCTGAAGTGCCGTTATCAATTTTTAATTTCAGTTTCCGCTGGCCCAAAAAGGACAAATTTCCAGCAATTAAAGTCTTTGAAATGTAAAAACAGTGATCCCAAAAAACCCGGGTTTGGGCTCAACGGCGCCCTCTCTCTGAGTGGAGGAGTAACAAAATGATCTGAATGGCGATGGCGACACTTCCACATGTCTTCCAAACGATACTTTTGACAAACATTGGTTTGATGACTTTGACTTTGTACCTTTAAGCTGAGATCCCGGTCAGTCCATTTAGCTATTAGTACAAAAGATGATTTAGGGCTTAGGAGCCAAAAAAACTACTATCTATATTTTTAGTCATACACTAGTATGTAGGGATGGAGGAAAATGTGTGAATGGACTGGATTCTTTGATTCATCGCTGTACTTATATATCAATAGAGATTATTTAGATGTAGATAGATTCTAGATTAGATTAGATTCTGTTCAGCTGCATGTATGTATTTATTTACCAAGCCAGAGAGGAACACAGGCCGTTTTAACAATTTAAAAAGGGCTTAACATACAAACAACTTTGCTGCTCTTTTTTTAATTTTATTTTTATTGTATATTTTATTTGTATGGTATTGTTTTGTATATTTATACTGCGGGAGGGAATGGGGAGTAAGCATTCCTATCTACTTTTTTTTACAAATGGCAAATAAAAATATCTTGTATCTTGTCACTGATACTGGAAAAGAAAAACCAAGAACAACGTCAAAATAATGAGACTAAACATGAAACAAACCAGCAGACTAACGGGAAATTAAATTCAAACACGACCTCCCAATCTGGAAACATGAGGGAGACTACGTATATACTAAAAGGGCTTAACTAAATGAAATATTCAGGGGAGGAACCCAACAACAATCTCTAATCCATCCAAGACACCAACATCAAAACAAGTCATTCCATTACCCCACCCCCCCCCCCCCTTCTCCTATAAGAAAATTAAATGGACTAGACCAATGAATCAGCCACACCCGTCTTCAAACTCAGCAGATCAGCTGTAACTCAGTGGTTAACTCAAATAAAGACACACGTGTGTTATGTGAAACCCACACTATGTGTTATCATTAACCTGAACTGGATCGTGCATGTGCCTCATGTATGTTCAAATAAATAGAAGTGTTAGTAGTTTGGCTGGAACTCCAGCCCTTCCAATGGCATTGTGAGGTGCTAAGGTCGTTCCCGTCCCCGTACTACAGCACAGCACAGCACAGTTACCTACGGTACAGTTACAGCCGTCCTCCCAATGGACAAGCAAGGCAAACGGAAAACCTTAACAGGTCTTACAGCATCATACGCCGTTCAGGCCGCTAAGCTTTATAGCCCCTTGCGCTACACCTTGAGTTACCGGCGGTGACACACACACACACACACACACACACACACACACACACACACACACACACACACACACACACACACACACACACACACACACACACACACACACACACACACACACACACAGTCCTGGCATGGCTCACCGGGACAAAACGCTACATTCTCCTCTCTCACCCTGGCTGTCAGATATGTGTCATTAATACAAACTGGGGGAGGTGAAGCAGCGGATGGCGGGGGTGTGAAGGTGAGGTGGGGGGGGGGGTGAGGGGGGGGGGGGTGACGGCTGTACCATATGGGCACAAAGGAGAGAGAGGGGGAGAGGGGTAGAGGGGGGAGTGGGGCCTGGAAAAGGCTGTCCATAAGGTGACACCTGACATAAGTCACTTGACTCACACCTGAGATACCATTATGGTCTTCCCCCCACCACCATCACATCATCATCATCATCATCATCATCATCATCATCATCATCATCATTGCTTCAATGTCTGTAAGAACAGATGGGTGCACATGGGTGTGTGTATGTGTGTGTGTGTGTGTGTGTGTGTGTGTGTGTGTGTGTGTGTGTGTGTGTGTGTGTGTGTGGTGTGTGAGTGAGTGAGTGCACTAAATGTGTATCTGTGATAATTCTGGGTCGCTACTCATGACTCTTGTGCACCAGACAGTTGTGTTTAAACCCCATTGTCAGCCCTGACACAGATCCTCCAATACACACACACACACACACACACACACACACACACACACACACACACACAATACACACACAATACGCACACACACAAACACAGAAACGCACAGACACACACACACACACACACACACACACACACACACACACACACACACACAAACCAACAGACAATACAGACACACACACACCTACGTATGTAGTGCAGACAGTCACATGACATGCCAAGCTCCATCGTCCTCCCAGCATCCTTGGGGTGGGGGAGGCGGGGTGGGGGGGGGGGGGGGGGAGAAGTGGGAGGCTGTGATCGGCACCCAGTGAGTGACTGATCACCGGCTCATTCCCACCCGTCAGCACTTTCACTCAGTCGCTCGTCAGCCGCGCAATAAAACCAATGTCATCCCCCTTTCCGCTGAAGTTCACACGGAACACGGTCTCTCCCCCTTATGTCTTCCCCCGTTACACCTATTTCTTCCTATTTCTTCCTATATGCATATATTCATACATTTGCGTTGTTTTAAAATTGATTATTTCACCCCACATTGGGTTTCCCTGATGCCGAATGGTCAGCTAATCTGTGATTGTTCGGTCTGCATACTCTGCAGATTGTTATTTTTGTTCGTTTTTTCCAAGGGAAATAGATTGCCTTAAGTGACTTTGTGTTTATCGAATTTGTGCATTTCTTGGTTGTGCACGTGTGTTCCCAAATGGAAGTGATTGATCAGGTTGCGGTCGCTTTGAGAAAGAAGGACCCGCGGCGGACCTCTTTCCTTAATTAAAGCAGCCAGCGTGGGCAGTAAAGATTGGGGATATACTGTAGGTCTGTACATCATGTTTAATGTGTGGACACACTCACAAATCCTCGGGTCACGCCTTCTTTTGTTCCAGATTTGACAGGGATCAGGAGAAATCCGAGGAGCGGTGGTCCAATGGTCCTTATAGGATTCTACTTTCTACTTACTAACCTCTCCCAAGGTAAAATCAAAGAAGTTTAGAAGTCTACAAAAACACAAAACCATTTCATGGGAACAAGTACATTGTATTGAGTGAATTAAATCACCACAGTGAGACCCAAACATTTGGCTTGATGCTATAGTCCAACAGTATTAAAGTAAATCGTTTTTGGCAGCATTCGGCCATAAATCAACTCCAGCCAGAGACAGGCCTATTTGCTTTTGTAATCTTTCTACTTATGTACTATTTCATCAAAACAGGACTGAGAAACAAAACCCCGTCCTCGGTTCTGTACAGCAGCCAAGCCTCTCTATCTCCCATGCGTGTTTTCCGGCCCCGAAGAGAACGGCTCTTATCCAGAGCACCTGCTGAGGGACTGGGACGTCCACGGCCCCAGCGCTCCTGGAGAGAGATTGTGAGGTGTGCAGGTGTGGAGGGGAGGATGGGGAGGAGGAGGAGGAGGAGGAGGAGGAGGAGGAGGAGGAGGAGGAGGAGGAGGAGGAGGAGGAACAACACTACCTCCACCAGATAAGCAGGAGAGGGAGAAAAAAAATCTGAAAAATGAAGCTTTTCATTTTCCAAAATAACATGCTGGATCGCAGGTAGGGGCTGCCTGGTCGATTAGCTTCCACCAGGCCCGAGGAATCAGAAAGGCTGGTTATCAGTCAGAGGTAATGGAAGATGGGGAATAGAGGCGGAACCGGCAGGAAAGGAGCACAGATGTCTGTGTTGTTGTGCGTGAGGCCGGGGACGGCGTGGAAAAAGGCCTTATCCCAATAATCAGGAGGACCTGCTAAACATGCTAAATGGCGTTGCTGAGGGTCGGTAGATTAAAGTCAATTCCAAGAAATTCAAGGTTCAACTTTCTTTATGCTTCGGTTTGTTAAAAACTTTGAGAAACTTGCCTTATAACAGGGGCTTGCTTTTAATATTATATCGAATGAGCCAATTAAAGAACTACTCGTTGGCTGGGATTGTTTGAAAACTAGTGAATGTTATTATTGATTCCTAAAGCCATTGGTCTACTAAAATGAGTCTCTACTTATATGGATTCTGCCCTCTGCTAGTCATTAAACAGACAAGGGAAACAACAAACAAACCAGAAATGTGGAAATGTTAATATTTAATGCACAAATTCACGTAGACACACACACACAAGTGCACAGACAGAGACTAGCTGCTGCTGTGACACAGCTCAATGGTGAAACCCCTCCGAGAGTTCTCCCTTAGACAATGCGACCCGCCTTATTAATTCTTAAAAGCGTTAGCTCAACACAGAGTCTACGGAATTGACCAGAAAGAAAATTCAGCAGCACTTTTTTTTTCTATGGAATTGGTCAAGAACTTACTATCCAAACATACTTAATTTCAAGCAAACAACCAACCAATGTTTCTTTAAATCTACTTGACTGCAGGCTAGGGGGAGATGGCAGAGCGAGTAAAGGCCGGGACACACCAAGCCGAAGGTCAGCCGTGCATAAATGAGCAAAAGTGTGCTAATTGAATAACATTTGTTCCGCGCCTCCATGAGAGGAAATGACTCCCCTCACCAGCAGGTGGCGGTAGTCAGTATTCGTCATTCAAAAATAAAAACCGTCAGACCCAGGACTGCAGATATAAACGGTTAACAAAGCAGTGATTGCTTACAATTTTCACTCTCTTAAATGAAAAAGTAAATACCGCAAGAAATTCATTCTGACCTGTACACAAGTCTACTTAATTTCCCACTGAAAAAGCAGTATAATGGATATAAATAATTAACTCTTGACTTTGTCTTCGTGTGCTTGCTTTGTCACTTACGTTACTCTTCTCGCGCACCGATTTGTTCGCTGATCCCCTAGCCGAACAGCCAATCAGAGCGATCTCTCGTTCGCCCGGCGGCCAGAGTTCCGACTACGGTTCTTGAATCGACCCCGAAAAGCCGCCGCCGATTGTTCCGTCTAGTGCTGCCCCGCCCCTCCCCCCTGCCCCGGGCCCGCTCTGATTTGGGTCACGTGACGCATAAACGATAACCCTTCGCAACTTCTTCGCAAGCTAAACGGCAGCAGTCTCTCTCTCTCTCGATTGCCCCCTCCCCCCCTCCCCCCCCCCCCCCCCCCCCCCCCACACACACACACACACACACACGCACACACACGCACACACACGTCTGCGTCTGCGTGTCCCACTCTAGCGGTGGAAGAAGAGGAGGAAAAAGGCGTAGTAGACAAAGAGGTCGGTTTGGGGGGGTATTAATTCAGCGCTCACTTTCTCTTTCAACCCTCTCCTTTCTCATGCTAAGAGACCACCCGAGCCCCGTCTCCAGCAGGCGGTGGGGGGGGGGGGCACAAGGACAATTACCACCAGCCGCCAGAGACCCACTCACTCTCTCTCTCTCTCCTCCGCCGCCGCCGCCGCTGATTGACAAATGAATGAGATGAAATGGCTTCCGTTTAAGAAAGGCCCCGGCGGTGGCGGTGGTCGCGGTGGCGGCGCCGGCGGTAGAATAGCCAGCCAGGGATCAACCCCGGGTGTATATATCTCATCTCTCC
>CM050999.1:32155916-32178416 GCA_027704905.1 Muraenolepis orangiensis
AATCTGTGCGAGGGGAACGAGTACACACCACTTGCGGTGTATGTGCTGTAGTATATACTATACGTTTATATATCTGTATCGTACTGTGTAGCTAGAAGCTTGCCTCGTGATGCAGGTCTGGGTAAGTAAAGTGACACCAGTGATACGATGTACAATCATAGTCAATATGATGATCATAATAACAACATGAATATTAGAACAAACACAGAATAACACAGAGTAACATCATGTACATATCATCAATCGATCACTTTATTATCCTTATTATGTTCAATTTTTAATGTTTATTGTGTATAGTATTGTGTATAGAGTATTGTGTTCTACAATGTCATACTGCGGGAGGGAACGGGGAGTAAGCATTCCATTGTACTATACAAATGCAAATGGGAAATACAAATTTTGGAATCGTGAATCTTGAATTGAAAAAGGGAAAGGTCTTTCTGCAGAAAACTCACCTATTCCACAGCTATACAGACGCTACAGAACATCCCTGTGGCTCGACATCTTGAAATGTGACTCCACACTGGTCATGGTCCTTTTTGCGCGTAAACTGACCATAACGGGAGCTGTACTTTAAGCTGCTCCTGCGAAACGCTTATAGCTAAAAAAAGACTTCTATTTCATACAGCACACACAACAGGCGGCCTTGAGATGGGAGAGATTGCACCGCACTGCACTCGCAGAACATGAATAGGCAGAAAAAAAAAAATGAAAGATGAGCAAATTTGGAAACTGACACATGCATATTAAACGTAAGCAGTGAATGGGTTTGCTTTATGAAATCTGCCTGGACCATTATTGCGGGGCAAAAAGGAAAATATTATAAGCTAGTTCCCTTCTCCCTCCTGCTTCTCCTTCTGTGACCAGAGCCCCCCAAAGTTTCTTAATATTACTTAATGGAATCATTCTCGACAGTGGATCCTTCTGTTCTCTCCCAGAAACATTTGATTTCATCAGAATTTCATTACATCAAAAAAAGCCAAGCCTTCAACCCTACACACTTTTTCAATAATGGCAGCAGCTTCCCCTGCGGGGGGAGGGGGGGGGGGGGGGGTGGGTTGGGGGAGGGCAGGGGGGAGAGGAGGGGGAGCAGGAAATGCTGTGGTGAGATGCCATTTTTTACCTAAATACAATTACAGGGCATTTGGAAAAGTGCTGCGTGGAGCAATCAGCCATTACTCTTGTTGAAAGTTGGCGCAGCGGAAAGACACAAGTCTTGGCAGTTTTTATTTGTTAGTTTTATGTTTGGGATCTGTCTGGTTCATTGCTAAAAAGCTTTTCTCCGACTGGTGCCAAGCAAAGTTTTTCTGTGTCACTGCTACTCAATTTAAACATCAACTACAATCCAACTGGAGGCTGAGCCCAGAGACTCATCTTCTTCTGGAAAGGTCTCAGAGTGAAACCTAGCCCACGGCAATTCCAGACAGATTTCGGCACGTCTATTTCGGTTTTTGGTCACATGGGGACGGACATAATAATCAGCCACGACCTTCAGGTGTCCACGCGCGGGCCGCCATGCTGAGTCAGACGCCAGCCAGGGATGCCTGGTGATCGAGATTTATGGCGGGCGGTGTGGTGTGCCGGTTTATGCTAAGAATAATAAAGGAGGGGCGGGGTGGGATCTTATCAACGGTGAAATGACACGTCAAATTGATTGTGTGTGACACCACTCCACAACCCTCAGTGTCAAAGGGACTGCCGTGACCCACCGACTCTACATGGGACCAGGATAGTGAAGTTGGCCAGGGTTGTTCCCGCTTCCAGCCCATAGGTTCTGGGTTCGATTCCCGATCTGTAGCCCTGACCCCCCCGTACCCGCACCTTAACGGCACGCACCTGAAAAACGGTGTACGTGGATTTGGATGAAAGTGGTGAGTCAAGTTTACAGGGTCGTAGTAGTAGCAGTAGTCCTAGTAGTAATAGTCGTAGTTGTCCTTGTAGTAGTAGTAGTTCTAAAAGTAGTAGTTGTAGTAGTGGTAGTGATAGTGGTAGTAGTAGACATAGCAGTAAGTTGTTGTGGTAGTAGCAGTAGTAATAGTAGTAGTAGTTGTAGAAGTAGCAGTTGTAGTAGTCATAGTAGTAGTCATAGTAGTAATTATAGTAGTAGTAGTAGTCCTAGTAGTAATAGTAG
Organism: Muraenolepis orangiensis; assembly: GCA_027704905.1. NCBI lineage: Eukaryota > Metazoa > Chordata > Actinopteri > Gadiformes > Muraenolepididae > Muraenolepis > Muraenolepis orangiensis. The sequence continues at coordinate 32,158,048 of CM050999.1, forward strand.
TTGTAGAAGTAGTAGAAGTAGTAGTAGTAGTAGTAGTCGGAGTAGTAGTCATAGTTGTAGTAGTCATGGTAGTAGTAGTCGTAGTAGTAGTAGAAGTAGTAGTAGTAGTAGTAGCTGCTAGTAGTAGTTGTAGAAGTAGTATAAGTAGTAGTAGTAGTAGTCGGAGTAGTAGTCAAAGTAGTAGTAGTCATGGTAGTAGTAGTAGTCATGGTAGTAGTAGTCGTAGTAGTAGTAGTCATAGTAGTAGTAGTAGTAGCATAGTAGTAGTAGTAGTAGTAGTAGTAGTAGTCATAGTAGTAGTAGTAGTAGTAGTGGCAGTCATAGTAGTAGTAGTCATGTAGTAGTAGTCATAGTGTAGTAGTCATGGTAGTAGTAGTAGTAGTAGTAGTAGTAGTAGTAGAGTAGTAGTAGTGGTAGTCATAGTAGTAGTAGTGGTAGTCATAGTAGTAGTAGTCATAGTAGTAGTAGTAGTAGTAGTGGTAGTCATAGTAGTAGTAGTCATAGTAGTAGTAGTAGTAGTGGTAGTCATAGTAGTAGTAGTCATAGTAGTAGTAGTAGTAGTATGGCAGTCATAGTAGTAGTAGTCATAGTAGTAGTAGTAGTAGTAGTAGTAGTAATGGTAGCAGTAGTCCTAGTAGTAGTATTAGAGTGGTCGCCTCACAACCGGAAGGTTGCTGGTTCGATCCCCGCCTCCTCCTAGCAAAAACTGTTGAGATGTCCTTGAGCAATACACCCTAACCCTAACTGCTCCTGACGTGCTGGCTGTCTCCTTGCATGGCTGACTCTGCCGTTGGTGGTTGAATGTGTGTATGAATGGGTGAATGTGAGGCATGACTTGTAAAGCGCTTTGAGTAACCATTGGTTAGAAAAGCGCTATATAAATGTCCATTTACCATTTACCATAGTAGTAGTAGTAGTGGCAGTCATAGTAGTAGAAGTCATCGTAGTATTAGTAATAGTTGTAGTAGTCATAGTAGCAGTAGTCGTAGTAGTAGTAGTCGTAGTAGTAGTCTTGGTCGTCGTGGTAGTCGTCGTAGTAGTAGTAGTCATAGTAGCAGTAGTCCTAGTAGTAGTAGGAGTAGTCTTGGTCGTCGTGGTAGTAGTCATAGTAGCAGTAGTCCTAGTAGTAGTAGTAGTAGAAGTAGTAGTAGTAGTAGTCTTGGTCCTAGTAGTAGTAGTAGTAGTGGTGGTAGTAGTAGTAGTAGTGGTAGTAGTAGTAGTAGTAGTAGTAGTAGTAGTAGTAGTAGTAGTAGTAGTAGTCTTGGTCGTCGTGGTAGTAGTCATAGTAGTAGTAGTAGAAGTAGTAGTAGTAGTAGTCTTGGTCGTGGTGGTAGTGTCAGCAGAGTGACACCAGTCGGTCTCTCCCCCCTCGTGTGGTTCCGTATGGACACGGTCATAATAAACTTCCTCCACCGTCCTGCACAATGGGCTCTGTCATTTAAAAAGGTCACCGTGCCTCCCGCATAATTCAATATCCTCATAGTGCTATATTAACCGTATATTTAATCACACCCCCAGGCGGGCTTGCTGGGCCCGCGACCCGCATACAGAGCGGGAGAGAGAGAGAGAGAGAGAGAGAGAGAGAGAGAGAGGAGAGAGAGAGAGAGAGAGGAGAGAGAGAGAGAGAGAGAGAGAGAGAGAGGTAAAGTGACACCGTTTCCGGTGGAGTTTAGTCACTGTAGGCATAGAAGAAGAAATACAAGTTATTAAGTCTTAGATCTCTTTTCATTGAGCTGGGCCAAAAATGTAATCGATTAACACAACTATTAAAAAAAAAAAAGGAAAGGTGAGAGCCTTGGAAAATGGGATCTCCTATTAGCCGAGAACATTTACAAAGGGAGGGAGGGGGGAGTTGCCAGTTCGACCCTCCTGGGCACTCCCAGGGTGCCCTTGAGCAAGGCACCAGACCCATACACTGCTCCCCGGACGCGGTATTTAACAATAGCTGCCCACTGCTCCTAATAATAGGATGGGGTTAAATGCAGAGAAACACATTTCACTGTGTGTGCATGTGTGAACATGTATATGACCAATAAAGAGGATTCAAAATCCTCCAGATTTAAGATGGGAGGGAGGGATACTGCTGGTGGGTTGAGGTGTGCTTGCATGGCGAGTAAAGATAGGATAGAGAGAGAGCGAGAGAGAGAGCGAGAGAGAGAGAGAGAGAGAGTGAGAGAGAGAGAGAGAGAGAGAGAGAGAGAGAGAGAGAGAGGAGAGAGAGAGAGAGAGAGAGAGAGAGAGAGAGAGAGAGAGAGATGGAGAGAGAGAGAGGGAGATGGAGAGTAGGAGCTTGGCTATGGTGACTATACTTCATTTAGTTGAGCAACGCCGGGCTAACTGACAGATTGAATATCTCACGTTATGGAGTGTGAATGTCACCTAACGCCACGAAAGGGCAAGTGCACCATAAATCCACTCGCTACTCGCTACGGCGAGTCACTTCCTGTAACCAAAATCAGCATTCATCCATTTTTTATGCTGATGCAAAAATAAGCATCATGTGTCATCCCCAGGTACAGACGCAAGTCAAATGGGATGAAATGAAAAACATCCCATAAATAAATATAAATATAGAAACCAATTACTTTGTCTTAGGGCTCCTCCCCCCGACCCCACCCCCATCAGTTAAGCCCGACAAAAGTGGGATCTTGTGTACTGAGGTGGGAAGAGCAGGTGCGGGGGGGGGGGGGGGGCGGTAGGGGGTGGGGGGGGGGGGGGGGGGGCGGTAGGGGGTGGGGGGGGGGGGGGGGGGGCGGTAGGGGGGGGGGGGGGGGGGGGGGGTGGGGGGATCTAGAATCCCTCACCTGAGTAAAAACCAATCACCAGGCAAATTAGCACCGGACGATCCCTGCAGGGTTTTTTTTAATGACATAAGTCACGCTTGAATGTCAGTTAAGCGTGACGCGTGGATCGCAACGAGCGCTGAAATCCAACCGACAACCTGATGGTTGAGATGTGATTAAGCCAAACAACCAGACGGCCAACCAGGTTGTTGTTTTTTGGGCAACCAGGCAATAACCGAAAGGGAAGAAGGAGCGAGGGCTGATTACGACCCAGAAATAACTCACATTCTGAATGGTTGCCGGCATTCTCCAAGCTATGCTGTAACCCCTTAAATGGAATATTTCACACTTCCACAAGGTGTGTGTGTGTGTGTGTGTGTGTGTGTGTGTGTGTGTGTGTGTGTGTGTGTGTGTGTGTGTGTGTGTGTGTGTGTGTGTGTGTGAGTGTGTGTGTGTGTGTGATGTGGTGAAGGTGAAGCTGAATCAAACCACACCAACCCATCCTAGGTGTGTCGGTCAGCAGAGGAGCTAGCATACGTACAGTGCGTGGAGAGGCAGGGTAGTCTAGCGGTGAAGGAATTTTGACTCCCAGTTGAAAGGTCGTTGTTAAGGTTTGAACCCCCGATGTTCGCAGTCTGCGAACATGTGGGCTCCCTATTAAACCACATGCCCAATACCCCTCCCCTGCTCAATAGCGATCTTCAAACCAAATCACTGTAAGCGGCTTTGGATAAACGCATGCTAAATTGCTAGTAAAGGAGTTTGTCTATTTGCGCGACTTTAAAGAGCTTGTAGATGGTGTCGCAACGGCTGTGGCCATTTTGGAAGCCTGGGAACATTGGAATGCTACTTACCGGGGTGTCGGTGGTGATGGTTTGTTGCTCTTGGTTTAGTAATTCATTGTGAAATGAGTTGTCATTGTTGTGAATGACAACTGCCACAGCGTTTTTTACATGCTATTTTTGAGACGTGGCAAAATGTTTCAAAAGTTTTCATTCGCCTAGGTCACTAGGTTGATTCTGGATTTATTTTCGTCGCCAAAGTATCGCAGCAAAATCTCAAAAATATGAAATAGATATCAAATACAAATTTCGAAATATTTATTCATATAATTACAAAATCTCCCATGATGCATTATGATGTACAAGCCTATATAAACCTACCTTTATACATATATATATATATATATATATATATATATATATATATATATATATATATATAATTAGGAAAACTACATCACTTTGCTGACGACCACATGTTGAATCAAGTCAAGTCAATTTTATTTGTAAAGCCCTTAATCACTGTTACAGTTTCAAAGGGCATCACATGCCGCATGGGTAGACAACCCCCCCCGCCCCCCCCCACACCCCCTCCTAAAACCCTAGCCCCCCCCCCCCCCCCTTACGGTAAGAAGGAGGAAGAAATGTAGAGAAGGAACACAGAGTGAGTCTTGGGAGGAGGACAGTATCCTATGGGTCTCCGGTCACAGCCAGGAGACCGCCCACAGGCTCATTAAGTGTGAAACTGAGGAATTAGAGAACGGTCAACAAAAGCCGTACGAAAATGCCCTTCAAACTAGGGCTTATAAAACATATAAAGGAAGGACTGAGGCTTGGGGGAGCCCGCCGGTATTTACCTAAAGGCGATGAACAATTAAAAGTGCTGTCAGTCAAGAGAGGGAAAATGTGAAAGACTGGGATCAAAGTGGTGCTGTGACATTTCTCTCTCTCGCCGAGTGTGTGTGAGAGAGAGAGAGAGAGAGAGAGAGAGAGAGAGAGAGAGAGAGAGAGAGAGAGAGAGAGAGAGAAGCAACACAATCCTGGTGGAATTCCTTTTGCTTGCTTCTTTTTTTTTCTCCCACGTCTAGATAGTCTTCGGCAGATCCTTGACTCTCTCTCTCTCTCTCTCTCTCTCTTTCTCTCTCTCTCTCTCTCTCTCTCTCTCTCTCTCTCTCTCTCTCTCTCTGCTCTCTCTATAGTGCTATTCACGACACAAGATCCAAACACACACACACTCCTGGTAAAGATGACTTTTCAAAGCCCAGGTAACGCTAGCGCCGGAGGCATCAAGTGCCTAACTTATGAAAAACAAATTGACAGACTGATCCGGTCCCCCCGAAGCATGTGTGTGCGTGTGCCTCCTCTGTTTCCTCACCGATATCAACCCTCGTATGTATTTAAACCTAAACTTAAAAAGAGTGTGTGTGTGCGTGTGTGGGGGGGGGGGGGGGGGGAGGTCATAGACATAACAAGAGCTTTTGGGACATTAGCGGTCGACCCCGCCGTCTGTCAGCGCTCCGATATCAAACCGCTCTTGAGTCCTGAAACCCTACATTACTATTGGGGGGGGGGGGGGGTGGAATGGAGGAACAGCGAAGTACTTCTGCAGGGGGAAAAGGGCCCTATGGATAAGACACACGCAGATACACACACACATTTGATATGACATTTTATATAACATATGGACACAAAACGACAAACACCATTACGCACACACAAATCACACACACACACACATTTTATATCAGAAGGAACGAGCAGAAGGCAAAAAGGTAAACACGACCACTCCGATAGCTGTGAACAAACCTGACAAGTCAATCGCTAGCAGCCCTGGTAAATGTACAAAATGGAGGAGGGAATGAGTGAAAGGTGACAGGCTGCAGAAAGCCTAGTAGAGCGGCGTGACGAATGGGACAGAGAGTGGAGACTCTGACACCCCCCCCCTCTCTGATTTCAGCAGTCACGGAAAAAAGTAGATGGCTCTCAAATTAAAGGGATTGTCGTGTCACGATTGATACAGAACATACAGCCGTCGCAGCCTGGGATGACTGACGGAGAGGCAATTAAACCGGAAGGACTTAAAGGCGCTGCAGGTAAAGATTTAAGAGCTCAGAGTCGAGTGTCATTTGTTTGAAAAATGCCATATAGCACATCGCGTCGGCTATTAGAGAGTGAAATGAGTGACTGAATGTCTGTTTCGAGTGGGCCTGACACGTGCCTGCAGGTCCGTGTAATGTGACGCTTCTCAATGGGCCGAGAAACGTTTTTTTTTGGTGGATTGGTTTCCAAACCTTGCTCTCTCTCTCTTCTGTTGTTTCACACCTACAAGCAGCTTTGAGAAGAGAACCGTAGAGTCATCACCATCGGGGAAACGTGAGGCTTCTCAGGGGTTTTGCCACTGTGCATAATAAGTACAAGGTTATGAGAGATTACACAGCCTCCTTTTGAGGATCTTATTGCGCGATATCCTGATGGGGCAAGGGGAAGTTTTACCACTTCTTACATGATACACGATTTAAACTCCCTAATGCCCCATGGTAGCAGTAGCAGTGTCATGTATGGCCCCCACCACCCCCACCCTGTATATTATTATAGACATTGTCTGCTGTAGTGTATTGTGTGTGTGTGTGTAGTGATGTGGGTTATGTAAATAAAAAACTTTAAACAATTTTTAAAAGAAGGTTATATTCCTGGAAATGTACGGAGGGGGAGACTGATGGGTCATAAAAAAAACGTTAAAAGTTAAGCTTATCTGTGCGGGGCAGAGGATGATAATGGCCAGCATATTAGGCATGTATATCAGCCGTCGTGTCAGACATAAGAGCTCTCACAAGGGGAGAGAAGATGGTGCTGGAGGAGCTGCTTGCTGATAACTCCAGAGTGATTGGTGGTAGGGGGGGTGGGGGGGGGGGGGCTATCTAAAGGAAAGAGGCTTCACGGTGGATGTCTCCAGGCGAGACGGATCGTCTCTTCCTTCGCCGCCATGTGCCGCCACACACGACTCCTTTGTGAGGCGGCGCACGCTTTCCTAATGAGCCTGAAAGTGTTGTCTTCACCACCAATCATTTTCCAGAGACGTTACACTACAATTTGAAAAGGTTATCTCGGCCCTCTTTTCTTTCGTTATCATAAATCGCGTGAATGTCAGAATGGCGGGAATGGAGGTACATCGTCGGCAGAATCGCCATTAACGCCTGTGAATTGTTCCCAGACGCTTAATTGCTAATGTTTCACAGAGGACACTAAGCCCATTTCCAAAAGAAAAAAGAAGAACAAGACAACCCCAGTGCTTCAACAATCAAGTCAGCAGACAGTTTGCAACTCAGTGTAAAAGTAAGGTTAACCCAAACCCTCTAAGTTGGCCCGACAAACCCACCCAGGGTAATGTGTATCGATGTGTACTTCAACCGGTCGTAGACAGAGTCCAGACGATGCACTATGCACCTCCAAACCATCCAATATATCCGCTCTTTAGAAGCGGCGGTCCGGTCGGTTCTGGTCCATTAAAGGGAAGGGAAAAAAAACCTGAATACGTTTTGAGAAGGAGGATCCGTCGAACAGGCACAGAGCTATCCCCATTGATCTCCAATAGCTGGCGAAAGTTCGGTCAATTATGCTAATTAAACCTTTAAGGCAAAAACCAATGTGTCAAGTATGCGCCACTTGTCAGATGCACAGACTGAACGTCAGACGGAACAGCGATGGTATGAGACTGAGTATGAGAGCATTGCACACAGTGAGGCGTCCGTGAAAAACACATGGGCTACTATGGCGTATGGTAGTGAGGCATGGTTTTCAGCACGGGGGTTTTCAGTCTTACCTGGGACCACGGGGCTCTCCTCGCATTGGGCCAGCCTGAGCAGAACCATCGTGATGAGAAGGGGCGTGGCCCACGACCATGTGACACGCATGACGCCTCTCATTGGCCGAGCATCACGAGTAGTCAACCTGAGGGGAGAGAGAGAGAGAGAGAGAGAGAGAGAGAGAGAGAGAGAGAGAGAGAGAGAGAGAGAGAGAGAGAGAGAGAGAGAGAGAGAGAGAGAGAGAGAGAGAGAGAGAGAGAAAGAGAGAGAGAGAGAGCAGATGAGTGACAGTGTCATTGGAAAAAAAGGTTCCGGTTCATTGAGGGTAGCCATTATACGAGGGAAGCCGTGATCCCGTGTGTTGAGGTTAACGTGGCGAGCGTGAACCGAGATGATGATGATGATGATGATGATGATGATGATGATCACCGTTTTGGGTGATTATCCCGCCGCAATCAGAGTCGCGCGGAGCTCAACAATGGGAGGAGAGAGAAGAAGAAGAAGAAGAAGATGATGAAGAGGAAACTGTGATTTCAGAGCTTGATTTGCATGACGTATGGCTTTGCGAGAACACGCCGTTATTCAAGCACAGAGAGCAGAAGCATTCACGCTTAAAATGATCACCCTTCTGGACTGGAGTCGTTCGGCGAGTCCGCCCTTCAGTGTGTTACCCGCGCAGAAGAAGAAGAACAACAAACCGCCGACAGACGCTCCCAAATCCTAAGCGATTGTTACCATATTTATTAACGTTATTAAGGGCGAGTGCATATATATGTGTCTGGTATAAATACACACACGCGCGCACACACACACAAATACACACACATATATACACACAAAGACACACATATTCACACACACAACTAACTAGACTTTGACTAACAAGCATGGCTGTGCATCAGACAGGATGGATGTGGATGTAGTGGTGGTGAATGAGGTGGTGGAAGAGGTGGAGGATGTGATAAGAGATCCTTGAGGTGGTGGTGGTGGTGGTGGTGGTGGTGGTGGATGATATGGTGGTGGATGTGGTGAATGTTGTGGATGAGGTGGTGGTGGATGAGGTGGTGGATGCCTGCTGACACCACCTTCATCACTGCCATGCGGTGACAGGGACCGTCTGCGCTATGGAAAATAATTAGAGGCCTCTCCTGATCAGCCATCTGTGGAGCAACCTGTACGCCCGCACCACCACCACCACCACCACCCACCACCACCACCACCCACCACCCACCACCACCACCCACCACCACCACACACCCAGTGTGATTACATCCAGCTAGCTAGCGAACACCCAGCCGCAGCCACTGTGGCGTCCTGTCTCTCTCTCTATCTCACTCTTTTCTTGTTAACCTTTGCATCTTTCTTCGTTTGTCTTCATTCTGTCTTTCTGTCTGAAATATCTTTCCCAAGGTCTTTTTCAAATATCTTCCCGTCTTACTTCATTTTGCCCGAGTTCCTTTCTTTGTTTCATTTAATTCCGTTCTTTCTACCTTCCTTTCTCAAATATCTTTCCATCATACTTTTTTCAAATATGATGATGATGATGATGATGATGAGATGATGATGAGATGATGATGATGATGATGATGATGATGATGATAATAATGAGATGATGATGACGATGATGATGCATCTCCTGCACTAGGTATGAACCATCGCAGTGCCACAATATAAAAGGGAAACGCACCAAACTGCTGGAATATTGATTAAAGCAAAAATATATATATCTACAGTCACAGCAAAGGCATCCCAAGGCAACAATAGTTTGGCTCTGGACAATATATTTTTTCCCCCCGTTCTATATTCCATCCCAGACTCATTATTCTCTTTAAATGTGTGTTTGGATAGGCCTACTGAAGACCACACTTTACCTCTTTTCAAAGACATAACAATACTTACTCTGCCATTTCTCTCCACCTCTTTCTCTCTCTCTCTGCACCTCTCTCTCTGCACCTCTCTCTCTCTCCACCTCTCTCTCTCTCTGCACCTCTCTCTCTCTCTCCACCTCTCTCTCTCTCTGCACCTCTCTCTCTCTCTCTCCACCTCTCTCTCTTTCTCTCTCTCTCCACCTCTCTCTCTCTCTCTCTCTCTTCTCTCTCTCTCTGCACCTCTCTCTCTCTGCACCTCTCTCTCTCTCTCCACCTCTCTCTCTCTCTGCACTCTCTCTCTCTCTGCACCTCTCTCTCTCTCTGCACCTCTCTCTCTCTCTCTCCACCTCTCTCTCTCTCTGCTCTCTCTCACTCTCTCTCTCTGCACTCTTTCTCTCTCTCTCCACCTCTCGCTCTCTCACTTCTCTCTCTCTCTCCACCTCTCTCTCTCTCTCACCTCTCTCTCTCTGCACCTCTCTCCCTCTCCACCTCTCTCTCTCTCTCTCTCTCTCTCTCTCTCTCTCTCTCTCTCTCTCTCTCTCTCTCTCTCTCTCTCTCTCTCTCTCTCTCTCTCTCTCTCTCTCTCTCTCTCTCTCTGCACCTCTCTCTCAAATACTCTCTACTTTCTCTACAGTCATTCTTTATCACTGTCTGCATCACCCTCTCGCTCTATCACTTCCTGCCATTCTTCCTTCTCTCCCTCTCTCAATTCCTCATTCTCTCTCTCTCTCTCTCTCTCTCTCTCTCTCTCTCTCTCTCTCTCTCTCTCTCTCTCTCTCTCTCTCTCTCTCTCTCTCTCTCTCTCTCTCTGGCACTCTCTCCATCGCTTTCCCTCTGTAATAGGTTTGGTATGAAATGAGGGCAAAAGTGTACCAATCTGAACAAATAGCTTTTTTTTATTTTTATTTTTTCCAATCTTATCTGCGGTTCTCAGCCAACACTCCTGTGCTCCTCCAGTTCTTGGCCCCAGAATTAAAAGCACCTCCGAAAACGAAAGAAGAAAAAAAAACCACCCAATCTATCAGCTCCCACAACCAGGACGGGTTCACCACTGCACTGTGTGCTACCATCACCCACTCATTCATCTGCTCTCAAAGCCTATTGTGTTTCCACAAGCGCTCCATTTGCATGAATTGATGATGACATGAGGTGCACACCTAATACCCGATAAGGCTCTCCAGGGTTTTCGTCTGTTACGGGAAGACCTTGAGTCTCACACCCTAAACCAGTATGCCGGGCTAGTGGTGGTGGCTGGTGGTGGTGGTGGTGGTGGTGGTGGTGATGGTGGTGGCGGTGGTGGTGGTGGTGGTGATGGTGGTGGCGGTGGTGGTGGTGGTGGGGGTGGTGGTGATGGTGGTGGCGGTGGTGGTGGTGGCTGGTGATGGTGGTGGTGGTGGTGGTGGTGGGGGTGGTGGTGGTGGTGTGGTGGTAGTGGTGGCTGGTGAACCTCCAAGGACAGGTTCCATTTTTCTTGATAATTGTGTCAGATAAGCATCACATCGTCCTCTCACAGGCGATCTGATAAATACCCAATTACCACTCGGGGGAGATGAACAGTGACAAGCGTGGCTGTCCACCACTGGGTCCTCATAGGGGCCTGGCGGGATCTGGCTCCAAGATGGCCTCCTCACCGCCAGGAAGAGAGTGGTGGGAATGAGTTAAAAGGGGAGAGCAACTGCCGGCAACTCGTTTTACGCCGTTTCCATTTGATTAATGAACAGGCAGACGTAGACGCAGATAGAGGGAGATTTATTTCAACGTCCACTCGCCGAATCAACAAACACAGCACACACGCACACAGAGGTACGGGGCGAGGGGAAAGGGGGGGGGGGGGGTGTTGGGGGGGGGGGGCTGTTGGGGCGGGGGTGTGGCCAATCGATGCCCATTCGTCTGCGCTCAACATCCTTCCCGCCAGGAGGAAATAGCGGTGTTTTACAAGGCCCGGTTTTGTGGGGCTTGCTCCGTGTTCGCAGGCGATTGGTTTTCAAGAGGAACAAAAGGTCCCCATTGTCTTGTTCCATCTGACTCAACAACTGGATGAATGGGATCCTTGGTCGTGAATGAAGAAGCCCACGCCAAGCTCATCCGACGGCCGTGTCTCGAGCCGCCGCGGGAAGTAAATAGAGGATGAGGTGACCGCCTGGCATCTGAAGTGATGAACACGAATCGTCTTGAAGTGTCTTTCACAGAGACCTGACATTTTTTTTATTTAACATTTATTTTTATTCAATTAATTCAAAGTGACTCTTTATGTGTTTAAATCAAGCTGTGCGTGTCATAAAAGAGCAGGTGTTCAGGTGATCTCGCTGAAGGGCGCCTAAAACGTGGACATTGGGGATTGAACCCAGAACCTTTAGCCTGGGAAATCGAACACCCCTAACCCCGCCACAACAAACACCGATGAGTATTAACTCATCGTAATATATTATTTATATATAAACCTCATTTGTTCGACACAATGAGCTCGAGCAACACACAACATGAGGAAAACGAGGAACGTTTTGAAACGGTAAACGCAGCGTGGCCACGGACCCGATATATCGACAGGTCAAATCCCGGGGATGGGCAGAGGTGCACATGATGGGGATGGGAGATTAGCAGGCATCCTACAGGGAAAGCTGGGGAAAAGACTCAGGGAATAATAATGAACTCCTTGTTAACTCTGACAGTCCTATTTTGCTTCCCGCCTAATCAGTTTCTCATGTGCCTCTGTTTTATGTGGGGGGGGGGGGGGGGGTTCTCTCTCTTGTGAAGCCTAGTGTGAATTCCAGAGGCGTCCAGGGGAAAAAATCAACAAAGAGAAAGAGAGAGCTAGAGAGAGAGAGAGAGAGAGAGAGAGAGAGAGAGAGAGAGAGAGAGAGAGAGAGAGAGAGAGAGAGAGAGAGAGAGAGAGAGAGAGAGAGAGAGAGAGAGAGAGGAGAGAGAGAGAGAGAGAGAGAGAGAGAGGGAGAGAGAGAAAGAGAGAAAGAGAGAAGAGAGAGAGGGAGAGGGAGAGGGAGAGGGAGAGAGAGAGAGAGAGAGAGAGAGAGAGGGAGAGAGAGCGGGAGAGAGAGCGAGAGAGAGAGGCATCAAGCAGATCAGAAAGATACGGGAGATGGAAAACAAAGAAAAGGATTGAAAAAACGTAAACAATGCCAACTGACTTCATATATTTATATATATATATATAAAGAATATATACTAACCCAAGATAGGGGGGAAAAATCCAATGGATTCAACTGCAAATGCAAGGAGAAGAAAGCATGTATATTTGGTGGTCCTTTCTCAATATATTTAGCATCCCCCTTTACTCCAACTCTGAGAGCAGTGCAGGTGTTTGGCAAAGCATTGAATCGGGAGGGGAATTTAGCATTTAAATGAATAAACTCTTGAAACCACATATTCAATATTCACCACACCTAATCAAAATAGACAAAAACCCTTCCGGAAAGGAGCCTAACCTAACGGAATAGTCTTTACCTTCGTGCCAGTATCACAAAAGCCTAGACCGCCATTCATTTTGTGGCGTTCATGTTGACAAACTACTCAGTTAATATCTACAGCAAACCACCTGCTCTCACAGAATATAATGTCCGTACCGTAGTATAAATAGGGATGTGTCTCACCTGATGTCAATGTGCTCTGCACCGTGCATTTTGAACCACAGAATATCGTCAAGTCATATAAGTCAAGAAGCACTAACGCAACAGCTGAATATGGACTTTTATCATCAAAGCCACACCGCCTACCCATCCAGGAGAGAATGACCATAGGTCGCCCCTGGCCCCAACGCAGGGATTTCCAAACCCAGGGGGTAGGCATACGTGAGCAAACGCCAGGGGTACTTTGCTTGCCATTTGGATTCTGCTTTGTTTTAACTACAAAACCAAACAGATGATGTACGGTATGATATATTTATATTTGTTGAATTTGTTCAATATACTGTTACTGTCGTGTCGAACTGTCGTTCGCTGCTGATCTGATCATGTTAAGACCACAAATGGAATGGCGCTCCTCAGCTTCATCCAGTTTAAACGCCTAGACCACCACTATATGAATAGTGATTATATATATTAGTTAAAAAAAAGGAAAACATTCCTGGTCCATGTGTCGGTGAAAGGGATACCTGAGCTGTACTGACGTATGGACATATGGAGGTACCACCGCCTCTGTAGCAGGGCTGAAGGGGTCAGTCACCAGGGATAAGGGGCCGTGGAGGTCGCCAAACTCCATTTCACACATCATGGACGGCACAGACCTGCCCAGGTGGCAAATGTCTTCCACTTCCCCAGTCGACATAAAGATTCAATAAACAGCGGGGCATACAAGCGGAAAAGAGCGATGAATTGTATGTGCATACATACCCATCACTGGTCCAAAGCAAGACATTGATCATGTGAGAGTCTTTTGCGCCACTATGTCAACATCACAGCCCGCTGTTCTGCCTCCTCCATGTTACCATGGATACCCCCCCCCCCCACCCTCGACCCCAACCCCACCCCACCTCACCTCACCTCAAACCTCGTGAAAACGCCAGCGCTGGATTGAGGTTCCCTGGCATTTACAGGACATTCTGCTTCCTCACTTCATTACAATGAAAGGATTGAACCTGCTCCTTCCTCCTGCCTTGGAGTGATGGGTGAGGTGAGAGGAGAGGGTCGGTGGAGTGGCCAGAGGTGAGCGGCTGGTATAATTGCCATCCATAATTGCATTACTGCATTTTCTATATATATATATATATATATATATATATATAGAGTTAGACTCTTCTGTCCCAAAGCATAAAACTCCAATTACAAAGTCTCAAAGACTCATCTAAAACCCCCAACATTAGTTCAATAGTCCACATTGAATAACGAGGGGACAAGGGGGGGGGGGGGGAGGGGGGGGAAGGGGGCAGGGATAGGTTCAGGTGTTGGGGTGGAGATAGGAGAACGAAAATGGATCTGGATGAAGACGGTCCGGATCAGACCGGGGCCCCCTCTGCAGGCCATCCGTCTTCTCATGAATGACGATCCGTGCTAAATTAAAGAGGCTGATTATTTCCTGGAGGGAGAGGGCGAGCGCTTGGGCCCATGTGGCTTGTCGGTGATGGATTGGAGACCGGCCGCCGCACGGCGGGACCGGGTCTACGATCGACTGCGGGCGCCACAATAAAAACACATGCGCACGCATCGCATCGCGCACGTGTAGACACAGAGTCTGCGTCCTGTCAAAGATGCTATCTCTCGACGCTCCCTAATTTATTAGAACGAATGGCTCACCGTTCCTCTCTGAAATGACTTAACGATTTATTCCCCATGGCACATTGAGATGTCCATTCATTTCTTATGACGCCACAATAAAAACAGTGTATATGATTCTGAATGTATTCATATAACATCCCGAGTGCCAGCGGTGGCACATTTACAGATGGCATAAACCTTTTTTTTTTTTTTAAACAGATCATGTTATTTTTAATGAATATGACAGTAAGGAGTGAACCTTAATTCGAAAACATAACTGTTATACTCTACTGGGGTGATATTAACCGGAGGTGTTGACCCACCATGTGCATTGCACATTTCCTAATCCGGCACATCAGCCACCACCACCGCCACCACCATCGCCACCGCCACTGCCACCGCCACCGCCACCACCCCGCCACCGCCACCACCACCGCCGCCACCACCTCGCCACCACCACCACCACCGCCACCGCCACCACCACCGCCACCCCACCACCATCGCCACCACCACCATCACCACCGCCGCCACCGCCACCACCGCCACCACCATCGCCACCACCGCCGCCACCACCGCCACCACCACCATCACCACCGCCGCCACCGCCACCACCATCGCCACCACCGCCGCCACCACCGCCACCACCGCCACGACCGCCACCACCACCATCACCACCACCGCCACCACCACCACCGCCACCACCGCCGCCGCCACCACCGCCACCACCGCCACCACCACCACCTCCCACCACCACCACCACCACCACCATCTCCCACCACCACCGCCACCACCATCGCCACCGCCACCGCCGCCACCACCACCGCCACCACCACCACCACCACTACCACCGCCGCCGCCACCACCGCCACCACCACCACCTCCCACCACCACCACCACCTACCACCACCTACCACCACCACCACCTCCCACCACCACCACCACCTCCCGCCACCACTGTACGATATACACCAAATGCGGCGTGAAGGGCGTCTCAGACCCAGGTCGATTCTCTGTGACCAACGTGTGCCTTTGACACTCTTAGCAGGTTCAAGGATAGTTTTTATCCACAGGCGGTGCACCTACTGAACTGCTAGGAGTGCTGCCACTATCATAACATTGTCATCCATATTACATTACACTCATCATACTTTTGCTGGACTTTCTGGACTCATTACAGTGACTGCACTGTTCTGCAGTGTTGTACACTGTACTGCACTGTATTCATGATGCTGCTGCACTACTGGTGCTTTTTGCACAATTCAACACATGAAGTCACTTTATTGTTATTTGTATTGTTATTTTTACTGTTTACAGTATCGTTATAGCATAGTGTTGTATTGTTTTAGTATAGTACATAGTATAGCATATAGTGTTACATTGTAGGGAATTCATACTGCGTTCCATTGTACGTGTTGCATATGGCAAATACAAACATCTTGAATGGTGAATCTTGAATCCAGGGGGCGGCGTCCAGGGGCCGAGCTCAGAGCTCAGCTGGGCTGGGCTGGGCGCCAGGGAGGAGATTTGCATTCCACTCCCAGTCTGCCCGCGTCTGAACGGCTCCCCCTGGGTGGGTGTCACTCTGGGTCGGGGAGAGAAGGGTGAGCTTCAGCCCGCAATTTGTCTGCAGTGATTGGGTCTGCCGCTGTGGCGGCGAACAAAGCCCTCGTCTCCTGCCCTCCCCGGCCTTTTGTGGGCCTTTTGTGTCCCCATATGTCAGGAGTCTGCCGCTGCACAAACAATACGCCCGGACCGCCATGCACCCTTCAACCCCCCACACCACCCCCCCCCCCCCCCGCCCACACGCCGCCATGCATCCCCCCCCCTCCCCCCCAACACCACAGACACGCCGCTATCTTAGGCAGAAATCACTGTCATTAAGGCAGAAATCACTGTCATTATCGCCGCAGCCATCGCAACTCTCTAATTACCCCCAAAGAATTAAAGTTGCTTTGTAAGCACGGCGGATAGACGCAATGTTCATTACCCACGCACGTGTTCAAATGCCACTGGCAGGTCTACCATCCCCCCCCACCTCACAGGCTCACTGCACCACGCTGCCCTCTACCATATGCAAAGATATGCCAAGTCCCCTGACGGCCGGTTAACCCCCCCCCCCCCCCCCACCCACATAATCTCGGTCATTAATATCCCCTCGTTAAAAAGCTGCTTCAATTTATCACCCTTTACTTCATTATCTGACATTAGCCCAACATGGCCGCCTGAAGAGGTGGCCAAGATGAGCTCCGTCCCACAAGTGCTCCGTCTCATTGCCTCCGGAGATGACTGGCCTCCATCAATTACACTTAGCACGTTTTGGGGAATGGGAAAAAGTGTCTGTGGACTTCTGGGAAATGAAGGACTTAGGAGTCTATGGTGGTCCCAGAATACACATAGCCCCATTGACCCGCGCTGCAGGATCTGTTGTGTTTTGGAAAGGCCACACATCCAAACCACCGGCAGCCAGTGGGCAAACCGCCATGAGCAGAAACCAGTAGTCAAGTCAAACCACCGTAAACAGAGATAGCTAGCCAAGCCACCGGTAGCAGATTACAGCAGCCAAACCGCCACGAGCACAACATAGCAACGTAGCTCTCCGTAGCGTTGTCTCTATTGATAAAGCTCTGATGGAGTATCTATACCATCATGGTAGACCATTCTACTTTCCGCTCGGCTTAGCGCAAAGGCTACAACTATCAGTCTCTGGCAGTGTATACCGCACTCTCGCAACATAAAACTCTCCCTCGCAGACCGCCAAGCAGCCCAGGAATTTGCATCCCACGTTTTGTCACAGAGCAGCACTGGGTGTACCATGGGGTCGGTGAAGTATTGTAGATTTCAGAAGCTTTAAACACAAGACAATTTTCTCGATGGCGGCCAGCGGAATTAATCACCGCGGGCCTGGTTTCACCAACCCGCACTCTGGCAAATTAAATCCCCAGAAAAGCATCTTCATCATGGCTGTTTTTTTTTCCGAAGGATGGAGGAGTTAACAGTGCGTAGTTCCACGTGCACTTCCACCAGAATGGTGGACGGGCGAATCTCATTCCCCTGTAAGTGACAGAGTGACGGCGTCCGGCTACCGTCCGGGGCCGACCCTTCCTCACAGGATGCTTACATTGAGGTCGGAGTTCTATTCAGTGGAATGACGCACAGGCGTTCTAACGGATTCCTCATGTCGGTTACTGCGCTGTTCTGCACTGTATTCGTGATGCTGCTGCACTACTGCCATGCTACTGCCACTAATGCTTTTAAATGCTTTTTGCACAATATAACACATGTGCATATCATCCATCAATCACTTTATTTATTTATTTATTTTTTTTATTGGGTATAGTATTCTTAAAGTATTGTGTTGTACAATGTCATACTGCGGGAGGGAATGGGGAGATAGTGAGAAGAGAGAATGATGATTCGGTAATATGACATAATAATGATGATGATGATGATGATAACGAGATAATAAGACAATAATAAACTTTTGATCATATCCAATTTTCAAAGTTAAATGTGAAAAAGAACGTTGGCATAGTGCCAGTGTTCGGTTTGCTGTGAGAACCATTGCAATGTTTGTATCATCTTCATTTTCTGTTCGTAGCTTGAAACCCTCAATAGAGAACGTCAGTCTCTCAGGTAAATTCTTCGAGATTCTCTCTCTCTCTCTCTCTCCCTCTCTCTCTCTCTCCTCTCTCTCTCTCTCTCTCTAACTCTGAAACGAGCAGGGTTTTCC
This sequence comes from Muraenolepis orangiensis, assembly GCA_027704905.1. Lineage (NCBI taxonomy): Eukaryota > Metazoa > Chordata > Actinopteri > Gadiformes > Muraenolepididae > Muraenolepis > Muraenolepis orangiensis. The sequence goes on from CM050999.1 coordinate 32,176,218, forward strand.
AGCAGCACAGCTGTCAGGGCACGCCCAGAGCTCCAGCAGCAGCAGAAGACGCGGAGGAACCCCGGGCTACAAACACTGGAGGCATCTGCTTCTGAGCAAGGCCTCCTGTGCCACCATCCTCCCCCACTACCAAATCTGTTCACAACCCACGTTGTCTCTGAGCTTTATACTTTATCATCAAACAGAGGACTCTTCTCATCCTTATTCCTGGGAATTATGTATATTTAGTCCTCGCGGTGCGCTAAGGCTCGACGGCTGATGTCGTTGTATGGGCGTCATGGCAACAGTGGCACACACGCACGCACGCACGCACGCACGCACGCACGCACGCACGCACGCACACACACACACATCTCACTTTGGTTGTGGTTGTAATTGGCCACAACTATGACATCTGGGAAATGTTTTTTTGTGAGTTTCAGTATATGAGAAAATATATTAGGGCTGTGCGCATCAACAAACCCACACCCCCTCCAACCCCACCCTACACACACACACACACACACACACACACACACACACACACACACACACACACACACACACACACACACATACATACATACATACATACATACATACATACACACACACACACACATACACATACACACACACACAAGGATGTGTAATTTGAGGCATGATATGAGAAAGCGTACAGCAGATAAAGCAGCAGAAGCGTAACAGATGTGCAGCACACAGCGTCCAGGTAGCAGAACACAGGGGCTCGTTCTCTTTATCACTTCTTCTCAACCCCCCCCACCCCTCTCTTTCTCTCAGTCTCCCCCTTCTCTTTCTCTCCCTCCCTTCCTCTTTCCTCCTTCGCCCACTAATGCCTAATTCTTCTTCTCTCATGCTCTCTCTCTCTCTCTCTCTCTCTCTCTCTCTCTCTCTCTCTCTCTCTCTCTCTCTCTCTCTCTCTCTCTCTCTCTCTCTCTCTCTCTCTCTCTCTCTCTCTCTCTCTCTCTCTCTCTCTCTCTCTCTCTCGTTTACCGTCTTTTCTTCTGCACTTTCTACTCGTCTCCCTATCATATCGCCTCTCTCTATCCTCTCTCCCTCCATCATGTTCCTTCCTCTCCATCTCTCTACCGCTTCTCTCTTCTCACTATCTCTCTCTGTATCATCTCTTACCTCACCCCTCCCACCCCCTCCCGTGCTGCTGAGTGACAGAGAGCGGCCATGCAGAGCGTGTACTTGGTTCAACACACCCATGACACGGTAAGTCCTCCTCCCTGGGACTGTCAGCCGCCAGCGGAGCGCATCACCTCTCTACGAGGATGTCCTTACATTATCCTCCACCCACAACACCAGGGGTCACACACACACACACACACACACACACACACACACACACACACACAGTCATGCACACACACACACATACACACATGCACACACACATGCATGCACAGTCATGCACGCACACAGAGTTGTGAACACACAGAGACACACACGCACAGTCGCCAATTAGAGCACCATGGCGTACAGTGTAATTAACAGCGACGGACTTGATTTGCTCTCGTTTTAAATGTATTCATATCATCCTGATGACAAATAAGTACTGTTCCTCTCATTAGCTTGCACTGCACTGAACACACACACATACCAACACACACACACACTTAATTAACGTTAATACATTGTTGATACCCCCCCAAATCCAGAGATTACAACGTGTCGAGGTTTTCTGCGTAATTAGTGCGTTGACACGTCGACGGGCAAAGCTTCACTCGCTCTGTCGACTAATTAAAGAGACAGTGAAAACTTTTGTTCTTCCAGTCAAGTCAGTGTTGGCGGATACGTTCATGCTTGCGTGTGTTTGTGTGTGTGTGTGTATGTTTGTGTTTGTGTTTGTGTATGTGTGTGTGTGTGTGTGTGTGTGTGTGTGTGTGTCTCTCTCTGCGTTTGCATGCATGTCGGAACAACAACATTAAATAACAAGAAACGCATAATTTTTCCAAAATAACCCGCTCGCTGCGCCTTATTGTCAGATCCATCACGTGTCCTTTTTGCATGAAATAATACAGTGGCTGTCATCCACACACAACTTGCGGTGAATGGAATCGTCGAAAACCAGAACTGAAGGAGAATAGACAATCCTTTTTCCTCAAGACTCCTGCCTCTGTATCCTCCTGGACTCTGGACAGTCGGGAATGCTCTGCCGGATACCAGTGGTGGTGGTGGAGGTGGTGGTGGTGG
>CM050999.1:32183416-32185916 GCA_027704905.1 Muraenolepis orangiensis
TGTGTCCCTGTTTGTGCACTCAAAGACTCCCTTTCCAGGGCTTTTACGCAAGCCCCAAACAGCGAGGCCTCCCCCTGTTGATTTTTGACAGAAAATCATTCATCAATTCCAAAAAACAGTTAGTGCTCTGCTCGTGCTATCTTCTCATGTGCTCTGATTCATCAATTCATTCTGTGATTTTCAAACAGCAGCCTTAACGTTGTGGTTTCATCATGTCATTTAGCCTCTTTCTGAGGCTATTCCACGGTTCAATCAATTGAGACGGCCTCAGGGTTGCTCCCCATCTTGTCGGCTGTTTCCCCCGCCCCCCCTGTGTTCCAGGCGATGGGCGGAGCCGAGGCCTGGTCAGAGATGCAGCACACCTGAGCAGGCTGGGCTCAGGAGGCTATGAATCAGACCTGCCACATCACCTGGCGCTCGTCCCCTGGCCTGCCCACTGAGACTATCATTTGTTTGTACGTGGCGGTGGCGGTGGCAGCACACTCATACACACTCAGTCCTCCTCAGCACTCGCTCACCCAGACACAACATCCATACTCTCCCGCTGACGGACTTGTTTGGATAATGTACTTCATTAAACCATTTCACAAAACTAAGACGACATGTGGTGTCCCTCCTTCGTGGCTTTTGAGCCAGGTCCTGGTCCTTATTGTCTGGTACAGAGCTCAACCCTGGGTCACAAATGTACTTGCCGCAAACACAATGTTTTATTTATGAGTGGTTCTCAAATAACAACAACGGCTACAGCTTATTGTTATGTTTTATCTATATTTAGGTAAATATTCTTGCATATAAAATATGCTATAGTTTTTGTTTTTGTGTTTTGGCTATTGGTTGTGATTGAGATCCATTTGTCTGTGCATACAGAAGGGTTGGTTAGTTTAGTTGAGGTTCCTGCATGGTTTATTGCTGTATTTTGGTTGTGCATATTGATGGAGCTAGAGCTTTAATGCTGTCTTGTGTAGGGCTGGAGACAGTGTTCCAGAACCAGGGCCATGGTGGCAGTGTTGACATGTTCGAATTGGAGCTTTTGTAAAATCTTAGTGAAAAACGGTTAGAGCAGTCGTCATGCGGGTACCTCCCTGGACTCAAGGGAGTCTGCTTGAGAAGTTGCCTTCCTTGCACTGCTAGCTTTTAATGCACTGTAACTGCATGAAGACAGTAGGGTCGAAATGAATCCCTTTCTGGGTATGTAGTTAGTGGGAGGACTCGTTGGTATTGCACCTCAGTGATCAATCGTTTTGCAAGTTCCGTTCAGTCTCCATCTGCGGTGCATTTGAATAGTTTTACAAAAGAGCAACTTTTGAAGCTGGTTCAGCATAATGACGATGTTGGAGCAAAACGGTGAGAGAGGATATTCAAGTCGTCGAGTCGTTGAAGGCAATGGAAAATGGTATTTCGGAATTGATCAACTGTGGTGGCTCCTCTGACTAACTTGCTAGAAGTTGAAGGCAAAATCTAAATTAATTTGGGTCTGCTTCATGTCTGCAAGCTTTTTACAACATGTGAGCGTTGTTCTGCTCCCGTTGTGTTAGCTCCCTGATTGGATCACAGCCCGTAAAGCTTTATGTGGATGCAAGCCGAACTCCTTCAAGCTTACTAACAAGGTGTTGAGCGTCCAGTTCGCTTAATTTTCCAATAAGTTCAACTCCTACCAGCTGAGAATTAGTCAGTGGTAGAAAAAGAAAGGGCTGGCATTAATTTTGGCTTCGCGCCACTTCCATGTGTACCTTGACTCAGGAATGCCAATCGTAGTAAACCCATAACCCACTCGCCTTTTAATATTATTTTATCAAACAAATTTTATTTTATTTGAAACAAATTGCCGTCTGGCAAACTTTAACAGCCGTTTCATCCTATGTACATGGCAATAACTAGCCAGCATTCAAATATCCAAGATAGCATTATTCTTTTTCATATTTGTCAGCGGCATTGCATGTCTTTTCTTACTTTAAGTTAATAAAGACATACACATGACACATCGAAAATAAAAAGTGTGAAAGGGGTTATATTCCTTTGAACCTCGTCATCGTGGTGAGTGTTAAAACACACAATGTTGAGAATAAAAAAAACACACACAACTTGTTAAAACTCACAAGCCAGTGAGAAGTGCAAGTGGTAAGCGTGTCAGACACAGACACTCCATCGCGCCGCCGCTGCTTGTCGTTCTGCATCATTTAAATAAAGTTGAACTTTAACACCTTCAGCGTCACCTGTCACCGGCTGTCGCTGCTTTATGCAGAGCTCGCCGTTGCTTCCATAGAGAGAGGATGACTTTTGTTTTTGTCTGCGCTATAGATGTTCATGAACAGTATGTCGACGCTACAGTCTACTGTACCACGATCTATTGTACACACACGCACACACATGCACACACGCACACACACACACACACACACACGCACACACATGCACACACGCACACACACGAGAGGGAAGCGAAGGAGCCGCTCGTCTGGTCAAACTCGTCTGCACACACACACACATTGTGTGTAGATAG
>CM050999.1:32188416-32193416 GCA_027704905.1 Muraenolepis orangiensis
GAGAGAGAGAGGAGAGAGAGAGAGAGAGAGAGAGAGAGAGAGAGAGAGAGAGAGAGAGAGAGAGAGAGAGAGAGAGAGAGAGAGAGAGAGACAAAGAAGCGCCTCAGAGAGAAAAACAAGGCAAAGTTAGATATAATGCTGCAAGCAGAGAAATTATTCACTTTCATATTATGCATGTGATGATTATAATATATGTTCAGTGTGTGGTAGACCTTTTGTGCATGTGTGTGTGTGTGTGTGTGCGTACGTGCGTGCGTGCGTGCTTGTGTATGTATGTGTGTGCACGTGCGTGTGTGTAAGTGTGTGGAGAGCTTACATACACAAACATTAACCATTGTAAAATTACAATGCCGCTGAGTCCAAGGCACACAACAGCTGAATCCGACTGGGTGCTCCACCTCTGTTCATTCCAGTTTGGTGTAGGTGGCCATGTAACAAACAAATAAACCAACCAACCAACAAAGAGCATTTTATAGTGTAAATACGAGAAAATAAGAGAAAAGAGGAGAGTGGTATTTCCATGTGGAAAGGCTGACCTTGGAATGGGCCTGTCTTTTGGCTGCTCTTTGATAGATGACTTATCCAGTCGTGTCACCAGGCTGATATCAAGCCCTATGTTATGTGATATACATCTTGTGTGTGTGTGTGTGTGTGTGTGTGTGTGTGTGTGTGTGTGTGTGTGTGTGTGTGTGTGTGTGTGTGTGTGTGTGTGTGTGTGTGTGTGTGTGTGTGTGTGTGTGTGTGTGTGAGAGAGAGAGAGAGAGAGAGAGAGAGAGAGAGAGAGAGAGAGAGAGAGAGAGAGAGAGAGAGAGAGAGAGAGAGAGAGAGAGAGAGAGGGAGAGAGAGAGAGCTACTAGTAACCGTAAGAGCATCAGTGCGTCAGTCTTGGAGATTGAAAACGGCTTATTCCATTTTCTCTGTTGTGATATCACGTTAGCGCCTCGGTGTCTGAAGAGTACTCTTCTGTTGAAGTCGTCGCACATTCCGTTACAGATGACCAACATTACTAGACCTGTGTGTGTGTGTGTGTGTGTGTGTGTGCTTGTACACAACTGTGTGTGTGTGTGTGTGTGTGTGTGTGTTTATACACTGTGTGTGTGTGTGTGTGTGTGTGTGTGTGTGTGTGTGTGTGTGTGTGTGTGTGTGTGTGTGTGTGTGTGTGTGTGTGTGTGTGTGTGTGTGTGTGTGTGTGTGGGTGTGTGCGCGTGCTTGTACACAAGTGTTTGTGTGAGCGTGTTGGTGTTGCATGTGTGTTTGTTTGTGAGTGTGTGTGTATGGGTGCATTTGTGTGCACTATGTATGTGTGTGTGTGTGTGTGTGTGTGTGTGTGTGTGTGTGTGTGTGTGTGCGCGCACTGCGTATGTGTGTGCGTGTGTGTGTGTCGGCCACTAAGACGAAGGGGGCCTCCAACATGACTTGCTGAAACAGCCTTTCTTACACAACTCCTCAAACACTTAGGGCCGGCTTCACATCACAAAAAGCCATTTCAATATCCCGGGGATAAACATCCCAAACACCATCCACCACCTCGCATTGGCTCTTGTGAGACTTCTGCTAAATAATGCATACAGTGTATATACAATATCTTAAGGCACGCGGAAACACAACACACAACAGACCCCTTATATTGAGCCAGATGCTGAAACAATTGGGAGCCTCGACCGGTAACGCAGGGGAATGGCTGGGCCTTGTCAGACGGCATCACCAACACCATTCCGTTAATATAGCGAGGTTTTTTTCATCTTCGGCTGCACAACTTTCATTGTTTATTCTGTCCTTGTTGTACAAACACACAGAAGGCCCTGCCTGAATAGGACAAAGGCGCTCCAACCAAAACTATTTTCATTTTTGTTATGTTAGGCCTCTATTAAATACCAGAACAATGCCGATACTCACTTAAAACAAACCCATTGAGCACATAGTTAGCAATTTCTGTGCATATCTGGAGGGGGAAACCTCTATGGATCAGAGCCACGGCGAGGCCTGTGGGGGTTTTGGTTTGCGTTGTTAGATAGTCTGCATTTGCGTTTTCAGGGGTTTGCTCAAGCGCCTCACCGTCGGAACGCTGGACGTCTTGCAGGCCGCAAGGGTTTTTCTCCCCACCGTAGAACCTGTGGATGTCCCACAGGTCGTTTCAAGAAAACAGAACGTCCCTAGAACGAGCACAGCGGACCTCATCTTCGGCTCCATCGCTCAGGCCGCCCCCCCGTGACCGACCGGGGGATCAGGCACGTGGGCCGCAGTTCTTCGGTGTCAACATCTCTGACCCTTTTTTAAACTGGAGGAAGGACACATTCGGAAACACATCACAACCACACAGCCGCCCGGACACCTGGAGTGTATATTTGAACGTAGGCCCCGGCGTTCTAGCGATCCGAGCCTGTGGGTAAAACAGGAAATACTACCACCGCCTTATCACCGTCCGTTCAGGGTTGTGGTAGCGGCCCAACTTTTCTATCTTTTTCCATTTCACACTCTGCGGAGCCCTGCCTCGCTCTGACATTACAGATTTAGCGGACGGGCATGAGTGGAGGGCGGCTGGGCGGAATACAACAAAAAATAACACTAAAAAAATAAGCCCCAGACAAGGGGCTATTTACAAACACAAGTCAGAAAGGTCCGCCCGCGCAAATAACGCTATCAGCCTTAACGCGCTCCGCCGCGCCCATTAATAATGTAAGTAATGTTGCGTGCAAGTATCCTTCATCCTTGAATTATGCCGCTTTGTTATAGCGCTATTGCCACTGTGATCGTATACACGCCGGGTGAACGGACGATAGAAGGAGAAGAAGAAGAAGAAGAAGAAGAAGAAGAAGAAGAAGAAGAAGAAGAAGAAGAAGAAGAAGAAGAAGACAGATCTAAATCGATTCTGATTCACAGCGGCGCACATAAACTAGTTTGTCTGGCTGTATTCTAAACATAAAACATACGTGAGTGTGCATGTGCATATTCCCCCCCCCCCACCCACCCCCACCCCTCACACACACACACACACACACACACACACACACACACACACACACACACACACACACAGATAGGCATCATCAGTACTTTCGATCACCGCCCCATTCATCCCAGTTTCACATTTTCCCCTGAACAAAAGGCATTATATTCAGCTCAGACTGCGGTGCATTCAGGACGACAGAGCAGATGAACAGACGATCTGAAGCCCCCTAATTAAAGGGTAGCGCTTCTCTCAAGTCGAAAGGTCCTCACGAACCGTCATTAAAAGGGGACACGTTTAGAAGTGGCTCATCATTAGCCCTCGGTGATCACAACAGAACACACCCCACTAATTATAGTTGATTTTACCAAACCTAGAAGCATAACGGGCAGAAGAAAAAGAGGAACAAATGAAAAATGCCTATATATATATATATAAATATATATATATATATATATATATACAAAAAACAAACAAAGCCCCCCTCACCCCCTCCCCCTCCTCCCCCCCAAACTTCAGATAAATGACATCAGGAAACGAAGCAACGCTCCCGGTCTTCTTGAATGTGCCTAATGGGAGTTCCGTCCACCGCCAGGGCGTGACCGATGGACATGGAGCATGATAATGATGATGTCACCGGGACAGAGCGATGACACCGGGACAGAGCGATGACACCGGGACAGAGCGATGTCACCGGGACATAGCAATGTCACCGGGACAGAGCGATGACACCGGGACAGAGAGATGTCACCGGGACAGAGAGATGACACCGGGACAGAGAGATGTCACCGGGACAGAGCGGTGTCACCGGGACAGAGCGATGTCACCGGGACAGAGCGATGACACCGGGACAGAGCGATGTCACCGGGACAGAGAGATGTCACCTTGGACAGAGCGATGTCACCGGGACAGAGCGATGTCACCGGGACAGAGCGATGTCACCGGGACAGAGCGATGACACCGGGACAGAGCGATGTCACCGGGACAGAGCGATGTCACCGGGACAGAGCGATGACACCGGGACAGAGCGATGTCACCGGGACAGAGCGATGTCACCGGGACAGAGCGATGACACCGCCGCCGGCTGCACAACCAGCTACGGGAGGGGTCAGGGGTCAAAGAGGGAACAGGACCTCCGAGCGGTCGTTCGTCGTCGCCGTCGCGGTTGTTGTTTTTTTATTGTTATTGTTGGGCCAGCCCCCCTCCCCGTAGCCCGAGGGGTTCGACAAGACAGGGAGAGCAACTATGCAGGGGGTTTGTGGGTGGGGCTTAGAGAGCAGGACCAATGGGGGAGCCACTGGTCACCATCGCGAACCCAGTGGCACAGAACACACATTTCAATCACGGCACGCAGGCCTCGAAATGAAGAGAAGAAACAATCAGAGAGGGGGGAAATCAATCGGTCGATGCCCTCGGGGGCATTTCTACATCTGGCGGGGGTGTGTGTGTGTGTGTGTGTGTGTGTGTGTAGCATGCTTATAAGCAGCCAGGTGTGTGTGTGTGTGTGTGTGTGTGTGTGTGTGTGTGTGTGGTGTGGTGTGTGGTGTGTGTGTGTGTGTGTGTGTGTGTGTGTGTGGTGGGTGTGTGTGGGTGTGTGTGTGTGTGGGTGGGTGGGGGATTGGAGGTGTCAGAAGATGGGTGATGAGGATGACTTGCTAACATCACTGCTCAACACCTCCACCCGGTCAAGGATTGCAGTCCTGTACTGACCTACAACCAACACAGCACAAGACCCTATCACAGAACAGTCCACATGCACAGGACGTGCAGGGAAAGAATGGGAGATTCCAAAGAACTTAAAATCTCATAATAATGAATGAACAACATATAACACAATGATTGATTTCCAATTCATCCGTCCACCGTGCAGACTGAAAAATAGGATCATTCATCCGCGAAGGATTCAGTGCTTTGGGATTTTTCTTTTTTCCTCTCTCTTGACACTAACGTCTTAATTTATAGCTCATTTTTCAATCGCCCCCCCCCCCCCCCCCCCCCCGCCCCCCTCTCCTTCCTGTCCAAATATGACTAATTACTAATCCGAATATTAATG
>CM050999.1:32198416-32203416 GCA_027704905.1 Muraenolepis orangiensis
CATTCCATTCAAAACTCTCATTTTAAGTGGATTCCACCCTTTGTTCTACCTTCTAATGTAATACGATTCATTCTATTCCGTTCACAAGGACAAAACCCTCGTATTTGCTTTCAGAACCGGATTTCCAGAATGTTCCGTGGTCATGAATTTATTTATCCCATCATTCTCTCACATCAGCCCATCAATTCATGCATTATTCTCCTCCATTCCCTTTAGCTCTGTTTGGATATTCAATTCCAGGCAGTTTTGCACTCAGCTATTATTCCTCACAATTTCATGTATATTCTATAAGGGCCCAAAAAAAATTGCTGTAACTTCTTCCCCTGTCAATCAAGGCGGGGGCGGGGCAAAGGGGCTTGTTTTGAAACGCATTGAGCGCTAATTCCCAGCAAACGACTGCTTAATGTCTACGCCCTGGCTCACAGGAGCCGGCTGGGCTGTGACCTCTGTGGGAGGCGGTGCATGTCCATAGGGACCCCCACCCCCCACCGCCCCCCACACCCCACCCCCCCACCCCCCACACCCCCACCCCCACGCCAATCAGTCCTAATTCACCCCAGGAATACATAATCCACCCTTTATACATCCCCTGTAAGAGATCCCAATTCTGTCCGTGGTACCACACTCGGTGTGGTGTGTGTGTGTGTGTGTGTGTGTGTGTGTGTGTGTGTATATGGGACCGCTATCTGCGATCCGTCCGGATGACTTTAAATAGCCCCCGTGTGGTGTAGAGTTAGGATTGTCCCGTCCCCCCCCCGTCAGAACACGCACTTAATAACAATTATACCCCATTATGTTATAGTCCCGGCTCGCTTCAAGGTCCTATAGCTGGGAGGTTAACCTGACGAATGGAGTGGGATATTGGATTAGACAAGTGCATACGACAGGAGAGGAGAGGAGAAGGGGGTGGGTGGGTGGGGGGGGGGGGAGCAGCCTACAGATCCTGACGATATGAGGTGGATGTGTGAAGGGGTTAAATAAGAGTTTAACAACACGAGGTATTGCAAATGGAATCAATTGTAATAGATAGAACAGTCAACTCCCAAAGAATCAATGCATTGGTTGCTACATAGCGTGTGTGTGTGTGAGTAACACATCATACTATGTACAATCTACTGGGCAGTACCAGTGCGACGACGACTACTACGGCAGTGCACTTTTCTTTTTGTGGTTCACACAACAACCAAAAACAGCAAAAATATGAATGAATTTGACGAGTTACGTACAAGATACAAGACATTTTTACTGGCCAATTGCCAACAGGTACATTGGAATGCTTACTCCCCATTCCCTCCTGCGGTAAACATCTCCAAAACAATACCATAACAATATAAATAATATATACAACAACATCGAGTCATTCCAAAGTGTACATGGGAATAACAACGTGTTCTAAACCCACAAGCGACTCATGACATCCAGGTGGATTCGGGGGAGGGGGTAAAAAAGAGATCCACTCCATTTCCATTTGTCAAGTCACCTGCCGAGCCGCCACACGCTGTTTCTTGGCGACTCTCTACACGGCGTCCGGAAGCGGGATGCCGACACGACAGCCAGTCACCAGCCAACTACATCCATTTGACATCCGCCTGAGGTGTGAAGTGAGGTGTCAGCTTCTCCACTCACAGGTCCCAACTTGTTCATATACTGTATATACATATATATATATATATATATATATATATACACATATCTAGGTTGCTGGGAAGAATATCCTTCAACCAAAGTATTCCCGATTGCTTTGGCCCTTAAACTGAATGAGACCGTACGTTTGGATTGACAATTTGATCAACCAATCATATAGTGATTTGTAGCCAATGGGCGTATTCTTTCAGAGTTCCCCGCAGCTCAATAGGGAGCTAGAAGGTATACTTGCTGGAGCGAGAGTGGATCTAGCGTAGTGCTACGTTTTTTCTACGTAGGTTTTTTACGTCAAAATGGCAACAGGCGGAGATGATGTTGTTGCGGATTTATTGTCGGAACCATTTTCAAGACGACCATTCAATGTAAAGATGGACATTATTAAAAAGCCCGTCCAACGCCTGACAATCTTGAGCTGAATCAAGTTGTTAAAGCAGGCTATGTTCACCATTTTCAGGCTAGCAACTGGGAAAGATACCCGTGGCCCAGAGATATTTGGTGATTATTGATCGCTGTTTTGGAACTTTAAGTTACGTTAAGCCTTTTCACGTGAAGCGTGTTAGACCGTCCCTTTAATCGATAGCCTGTGTGTGGTGGTCTGTGTTGGTCTGTTACTTTACTACATGGACACTGCTTTACAACTATGGTCAACTTGTCAATTGGCTGCGACAATCTTATCTGCCTAAATGAGATAACACATAAAGTGACTTCCTCTGTGACGTCCGTCTGACTAGAAAAACTGAATTTTCGAATGGGGGTGGGGTGGTCTACAGAAGGTCCAGTTGTGATAGACACGCTTCGCCACTGACATACATATACATATATATATATATATACATACACATATATATATATGTATATCTATATACATAAATAAATATGACACATATATATATATATATATACACATAAATATATATGACACATATACATATATATATACATACATACATACATACATACATACATACATATATATATATATATATATAAAACAGCCAGAATGCAGCAACATACAGGAAAAGGAGTGGAATATCAGTCTCGCTTACGGGGGAACAGTGAGACATAATCCACAATCTTTTATTCATCAACTCCTTCGACGTACAGGTGAGTGTCGTCAGAAGATTCATTATAAATGATTTTCATACTTGTGCACGCCTACGGTTATAGGGTTAGGGTACAAAGTATTTACAATGCACGCATTTTGCTTCCCGTGCCGCCGAAATGATTACTTCCCCAAGTATCACCAAGTATACCACCTGCATACGAAACATACTGCCAGTTATCGGGGAAAACTCAAACATAACTGAACTGGCTGTTCCCACAAGTCCCAACAAGTTGTGTGTGACAGCTGGTTGGTGGGTGAACATGAACACGAATGTCTGACTGTTGCTGACAGATCTCTCAGCAGATATATAAATGGTACATGTTAATGTTAGGTTGAATTGGGAAAGAAGAACCCTTAAGGTTCCAGACTCGAACCCCAATGTACCTGTACCTAGAGAGAGCTGCATCCTTGAGTAAGATGCCTTCACCCCAATTTGTCTCTTTAAAATTCCTTTGCTGTGAGTCACCTTGCCTGCTAAATGACTGAATGCCAGCATACAGGCCCGGTTTAACATTTTAAACACGCTAAAAGATGAAAGAGGAAAATAATTCCATGATTAGCACAGCTACCTTGCAAAATAGAAATGTCAGAGGAATCATGTGTGTGTGTGTGCGTGCGTGTGTGTGCCTGTGCGTGCGTGCGTGTGTGTGTGTGTGTGTGCCTGTGCGTGTGTGTGTGTGTGTGCCTGTGCGTGTGTGTGTGTGTGTGTGTGTGTGTGTGTGTGTGCGTGCGGTTAGCACACACACATGAATATGCGCACGCACACATTGTGCGTGCGCGCATGTGTGTGCCTTCTCCCTTGAGCAGGCCGAGACAGATGGACGTGGGAGAGAAGGCGGGCGGCCATTGGTTGACTTCAATGTTAACTAGGAGTCAGGGTGACACAGGTCAGACAGTCTAGCACACCACATGTTCAGCTTAAGTAGCCTCGGAAAGAAGAAAAAGAACCGTGAAATGGACTGCTTGCTAATAGATCACAAAGCGAATTCACACCCCTCTGTGTGGTGTGTGTGTGTGTGTGTGTGTGTGTGTGTGTGTGTGTGAACATACGTGAGCTATATTATACACACCAGATTGTTTTGTAAACCAAACGGCTTAGCAACAAAACAGCAGCTATGCAGTGTGAGCGAGCAGATAGCATGTGATTAAGACCATATGATCCTGTTTGTCGCAGGACAAGGCGTTCGTCCAATTCTATACAAAGTTTCCTGAGGACAATTTTAAGGCTTTCGCTGTCTTTTAAAGTCGATGCCGACATTGCTTCCAAGAAGCCCACAGGCATACATCGTCGTCGTCGTCCCCCCCCCCCCCACCACCACCACCACCCCATACCAAATAATGTTATTCATTGACGAATTCACAGAAGGCATCGACGTTGTTGTTGTTCTGCAACTATTTCTGGGGCAGTTGATCGGGGAGAATGTGTTTTAATGTTTAATGTCTCAGCAGAAACATCTGTAGTGGAACATTAGCACATAACGTGGTTGTTGTTGTTGTTGTTATGGGCTGCACAAGGGAGGGACCGGAGGAAAATAACTGGCTGAGTCACAGTTCCTCAGTCCTGCTGGTCTTAACGTTTCATCAAGCTAAGCCGCTTTGTAAACACGCCCCAGCTTTGCCGATTCTTTGAAATAGAATACAATGAAAAAGACACCTTGATTCTCTCAATTGCATTTAATAAATAGAATGACACATACAGTAATCTATCACGCTTCCTTCGTTAGCATGGATAGCATCACATAAGACAGGAGAGCCAGTCAATTAACTGGTACGCTAATTAGTGAGCTAGCTAGCTAAAGGAGCTGATGCTAATCGAGACGCAGCCGTCACGGTTTAGTGTCTGAGCTTTATTGTGATGGCGTGTTAAGATGCATTTATTCTGACATTGCTATTAATAAAAAAAGACAGGGCTGGACTAGACGACGGTGTTAACATGAAAGTTAACAGTGTAAACAAACTGTTAATGAAAAAATGTTAACTACCGCCCTTTAAAACTGTCTTACGCAGTGCCTCTCAGAAGTGAAAGGTTTAGCAAGCAAATCGTTGAAACTCATCAAAGAACCAGGAATAAAATAACATCTTCTGAAAACAGCACGCATTTTTTGGACAAAAACAAACACAATGTGTTTGTATGCTTGTGTGAATAATAGCTAATGCCCTGGGGTTGCTTTTCAGCGCAATGTAATCTTTATATTTCACGCACGTCTAGCTGCCTTAACAGGAGAACAAATAAAAGCGGCCTTCACTGCCC
>CM050999.1:32208416-32235916 GCA_027704905.1 Muraenolepis orangiensis
TCATGAGAATCTTCTTAAGAAGTTATTTTATTCCATTCTTAGGAACGTTTGTACCATGTGTGTGGATAAGTGAAAATCAATCAAGTGATAAACTAATTGCGTAGTTAGCATAGTCTTTTAGATGCAGCAACAACTTACAATGAGATGCTAAAATATTGTAAATAGAAGCAATTAAAACAATAAAATCGATAGTAGCAATTAATATCAAGGCATAGCTTCTCAATGTGACAAGCTTAGACGGGCAAACTTATCTTAATTTGACAAATAAAACAAACATTCTTAAAAATATATTTGGGTAAATAGCAGTTGTTCTCAACTTTCTTCAGAACTACCAAACTTCAGAAAAAACTGCCTCCACAAAGATTTTTGCCCTCACAATCTGTGGAGTGTGTGTTTGGTTGGTGGCTGGTTTAAGCAGCCTCACATGGCCTGAGTTAGACTGATTGGCTGGTGAGGAGCTCTAGCATGTACCATCTGCTCTGTTCACAATGATTCAAACTCTTACCATAAACCTGATTCCTCATCACCCTGTCTCCTTGTCTTCTGGAGGAGCCCTCAAGTAGCCATTTAAACGGCTAGTGGCAGCGTCGTCTGCTACCCGATCCTTTTGTGAATCCGCCTCCCAGATTTGTTCGCCAACGTGAAGACTACTCAGTAGCACACGCCCATGCAGTGTATAACAATGCTGAATATGGGTGTAAAGAGAGACGTGGTGACCAACCACCCAATACAAGTCCAACACAATTTCTTTATACACACTATGTGCAAACTGGACCTAATAAACGGAGAAGGGCGTGAGCGTCTGAGCGAGTGTTCAGCCGCAGCCTGCCACAGCAGCAGGTTAACGGTGTTGATGTTGGCAGACCGCCGAGAGAGATTGGAACCACGAGGCAAGAAGAGTGGTGCAGTTATCCGTGGAGGAATCACATGTGAAAGGAGCCCTTTGATGAACAGTGGATGAAGGGGGGTGGTGGTGGTGCCGGTGGTGCCGGTGGGGGATAAGAAATGGTTATTGATCGACGGCCCCCTTTATCTGCCTCCACCGTGATGGGCCGATGGCCCAGACAATGAGCTCTGACGCCGGCCCAGAGAGAAGTCTGATGCAGGGCTTTTTGATGAACTCGGCTGAGTCAACCTCCATTTGAAGAGTTTCTCCCTCTATGCCTCACTGTAAGGCGGTTTGACCTTGAAAGGTCAAAGATTAGAAGACGAGACAGACACTGTCTGAATAATGAAAACATCACAATTACGTGGGAACTTTTCACCATTCCTTTGGTTGTCATTTGGTTTTGGTTGAATGCAACACTTTTGTGCAGTATTTAGTGGCAAAGGTTATTCCACTCCCGGCCAAAACAGAAGAGCCAAAAATCGATCCCTCTCTATTGTCCAGTCTACTACTAAGCATCCTTGAGCCGAATCGACCGCAGTTGCTTTCAATTCAAAGAGTCTGCAAAGAAAATGACTAAATAGACAAGAAGTTTCTTAATGCAATTGGCAAGGTGCTTACATACCGTAAGTCTATCTTATTGAAGTCTATCTTGAAATAGCACTAAAGTCAAACCCTACGGGGGGCTGAGTCCTTAAAACTCGTTTTCTTGTACAAAAAGTTGTACATCCTCCACACAAGCTGCAAACCATCCATCCACCCATTTCAGTACCACCAATACTTTAGCCTACCGCCAAATGCCTCACTCCAGTAGTCAGCGTTGTCAAAGCACTCCATTTTCCTGCCTTTTCCACGGCAACACGAGAGAGACAAGCGTTCTCAGGCCTACGCCACACCACGAGACAAGCGTGGTGTGCAAAAAAACACAGTTTTAATATGAAGAAGAAGAAGAAGAAACAGAAGATGACACGCTGCATTAGTGTTGACATGGCCCGAGGAGTTCAAAGACAACAAACACTCTCAGCCATGCTCTAGTCTGTGACATCGCCAGGCATGGAACCAAACCTGCGAGCGTTGAAGACGCGTGGAGGTCGACATGCGTTGTGACAGCCAGTGTGGGCGTGTGTGGCGGCACGGGCGGGTGAATATCACACACACACACACACACACACACACACACACACACACACACACACACACACACACACACACACACACACACACACACACACACACACAGCTGCCATTCAAATCACGTTCCCTTCATCTGTTATCGGTTAACCAAACACTAGGCTCTGTTAATCTCATTTTAAAGCGAAGTAAACCGCCCAAATAAGCTGCAGTGTTGCATTCTCATCAAAACAATTCATCAGGCCGCTGTTTACCAGAGTGCCTGTGCCCTGGGACCCCGGGCGTGGCTTTATTCGTCACAACCTGATTAAAACCATCCATATTACACGGCTGCACTAAACTATAGCTCATTAAGTGTGATTGCACGGACAACACAGAATGGGAAAGATTGCATTTTCATCGCCCGGCACGTTTTCCATTCAATAAACCAAAAGGCAATGGCGGGAGATGTGTAGGGTTTATAATGAGGACGCATAGCAGCATAGTCTCATGGGTCCCCTCAGCTTACACAAGCTACTCACAGTCCGCACGCACGTACACACACACACACACACACACACACACACACCCACAGAAACACACAATGACGCACACGCACACACACACACACACACACACACACATATTCAAAAATACACACACGTCTCACACACACACACACACACACATATATACAGACATACACACACAGGGTTAGGTGTTAGTGTCGTGTTGAGAATGAAATGCACTTATGACTTCTGGTGACAAGTTGTTCTCTTCTCTACCTTTGTTGAAACACACTATTGTAAGTTGCTTTGGACAAAAGTGTCTGCTAAATGACTGTAATGTAATGTAATGTAATGTAATACACACACACACACACACAAACACACACACACACACACACACACACACACACACATACACACACACACACACACATATACACGTACACAAACACATACACATATATACTGTACAAACACAGACAGACACACACACGCACACACACGCACACACACGCATGCACGCACACACACACACACACACACTTGCTAGCCCTCTCTCTCCTTTCCCTCACATGTACTCCCGTTGCCAACTGATGCGCTTCAATAACAAAAACCTTTCCTCTCCCTTTGGGCTCCGCTCAGAGCAAGAAGCCATTTTGAGCAGCACTGATGGAGTACAGGGGGGGAACCCATGTGGTACGAGGTGGGCATCCATTAGGATGATCTATAGCCACCGTGCATTCTAATTGGGACACGGCCGTGTATTTAATAACACACATTAAAACCCTAATGAGGAGTACATTGAGCTGCACGCCATTGTCGGGCTAATCAACTCAACAGTGAGTTGTGGTGGTAAACAACCTTGGTGGCAGAGTCGGCCCAGGGGTTTCCCTACGACCATAGACACACTCATAGTTAGTACACTCGCAAGTATTAGGTATGCTTTGTATACGAAACAAAGAAAAAGCTGTAAGCTCTGATTTATGTTTTGGATAGATGAATATATGCACGTATATATATATATATATATATATATATATGTTGTTATGATCGAACAATGCATAACACAATTATGTAAAACATCGGTGAGGCTGAACTCCTGTTTGTTTATTTAAAAAACCTTTTGTATTATTATTATTATTATTATTATTATTATTATTATTATTAATAATAATACAATTATTATTACATTTTTGAGCTGGTGCACAGGTTTGGCCCCGCCCTCTTGGGGTAATCGGTGAAGAAAAAAGGAAAAAGACAAATCAATCACATTATTGTTCCCAATAAAGGAGCAAGCCCTTTCCACCTGGCGGGGGCCGGGCTTCCATCACCGGTAATTGGAACACATGTGAATGCTGAGCCGGTCGGTAGGAAAGGGCCCCTGTAACCTTTTCAACCCGAATGTAAATGTATGATTAGACACCGTAAAAAAACAAAACTGTGTATATGCTATAAAGCGTGGCGTAACTCGATTATTAGAATAGCCGTACATACATAGATTCAACGCACTTCGGCTTATCCCATCTGTACGTTGCCTATCCCGGCTGAAACTAAAACCGCTCTTAAGGTCGAACGTATCCGTCGGTTCCTCTCAGGGCGAGGCCTCGCTCGATGGTCATTTCCCGAGAACAACAAGATATTCAGAGGAACAAAAAATATAATATAAGCAAATAAAAGCAACATGTGCTGCACGGACAGTCATCACCCGGGGGATTGGTATTAGGGTTGTGCTATGAATGCATTGGCCGAGTTTTTGCTGTGCATTTTTTTAAAGAAAAGTTGGCCGACTTTTTATCTTTCATCCAGGTTTGCTGTTGTACTTAAAAAAAAGATGTACATCAGGCTTTACGGTTAAGCCCCTCTCTCTCCCGAGCGGGTATTTTTTTATAGATCTGAAGAAGCCTTCGGACGAGTGATCAACAACAAGGGGCTTCGGCCGCGTCAAAGATTGCGTGTGTTTTTTACGGTTCGGACAAGGCGGCGGCGGCGGCGGCGGCGGCGGCTCTAACCGCACAATAAAACGCACGCTACAATCCGGCCCGACGGCCGGCCGGGGCACAGGACTCACCCAAAGGTTATCGAATCCCACCGCCAGACGGGGCCCCCTCAGAGACAGATGAATGGGTTTGTGTGGAGGGAGGGAGGGGGGAGGGAGGAGGGAGGAGGAGGGGGGTGCACCTCGCAGTCGGGGCTGTAAATGTACCAGCCGGTGACTGAGTGTGCTATGCGTAAGCGCTTCGCTAGCCGCATAGCCTTGAAATCGCTGCGCTATTTTTTTTTTCTTCCTCTCCCTATCGTCTGATTTGGTTCATTGTGTTTAATTATTATCTGTAGAAATCGATCCTTTTTTTCCCGCCCTGTCGAAATGTGTACTTACTCGCATGCACATGCGGCAAAGCCCCCTAAGCCACACACACACACGCATGTTATTGATCATATACACTTGGCATGTTATTGGTTATTTATATTGCAAGCGAACGGCCTCAGCCGAGCTGTATTCTGCTTTTTTTCCCTCCCCCACCTTTCTCATTGCAGTCGTTCCACGCGGCGCAGACCTGGTCACAATGCGGTGTACCTAGATAAGACTATTTGAATGGATGAGGTGCGCTCCTTTACATACAAAGAGGTTATCTACGGGAGAACAAACCCTTGTGCGCTAACAAAGCCATTCGTCATTTGAGCCACGCAAGCGATTTGCAGTGGCTTCGCGGTGAGCGTAGATCGTGTCAGGAAAAAAGCCGTCCTTAGACACAGACAGACAATGTGACACGCTACATGGAATCACTTGGCAGGACCTATTTCGGAGAATTAAATGAAGCTTCACTAATGAATCCATCTCTTGATGTTGGCATGATGGAATGGTTAAACGATTCTCAGTCCACAAAAGACTACCATAGACCTAGTTATGTTTTAATTGTGTACAGTACTGTTATAGTATAGTGTTGTATAGTGTAAGTATAGTACATAGTATGCTATAACGTGTTGTTTATAGTATATAGTATAGCATATCATAGGTAGTATACAGTGTTGTTTACAGTATAGTATTGTGTAGTATAGTATAGTATTGTATAGTTTAGTATAGTATTGTATAGTTTAGTATAGTATTGTTGTAGGAAATACATACTGCAGGAGGGAATGGGGAGTAACCATTATGTTGTGCAAATGGCAATTTAACATCTTGAATCTTGAAACTAGCGATATCTAAGATTGCAATTGATCACTATATCTTCGGGTTTAGCAATATTTTAGCAAGCTGTCAGTCGGTAGTCGTCAGTAAGCTGCCCAATAGAGTGTCAGTTGATTGTCAACAAAGCGGTGGTGTTAGGGGGGGGGGGGGGGGGGGCAACACAGGAGGGTCCACCCAAGCTTGAGGGGAATTATCCTAGCTTATTGGCAAAATGTCGGTCGAGGCGGCAGAGCCTCAAAACCTCAATCTTCTCCTCATCTCGCCCTCGCTCACACACAGGCGGCGGCGCCCAAACATCTCTGGCACACACACGGGGAGCGGTGCGGTCCGAAGAACACTGCGCTTCAGATCTGCATGTCCCCGTACATGAGGGAAGCAGGTGTAATTACTGAATTGGGACACGCTCAGTTCTTCTTCTTTTTTTTTCATTTTGCGCTAGCGGCGGTAAATAGGACTAATTACATCCTCTCTCTGCTTCACGGCCTCTTTATCTAAACGTAGCGAGACAGAGCCCTACCCACTCTGTACTTCATTACCGCTCAGCAATCTAATGGAGGGCTGCGACGTTTTTAACCTCCTCCGCAAATTGCTTGGAAACACTTGGCTGCACGCTTTTATATTCAAAGACAGATTTTTATTTATATATATATATATATATATATATATATAATTTTTTTTTAAGGCCTACCTTTCATTGAACAACAATCACGTCGGAGGCCAGCTGTCTTGAACACTCGGTAGAGACGGCCACAGCTTCTACTGATGAAGGGGTGTTATTGACCCACCAAACAAAACTAAACATAACTCCACAATTTACAGAACATAATAACAAAACAAAAAAAGTGCTGTACTGTCACAAGTTCTTCGGGGATACTATTTGCCTGGACGACGCTCGAACTGGACGAACAAATATAACAAACAAAAATAAATTATAATCTATAGGCTCTTGGGGCGCAGTACACTTTGTTTGTGCTGACCTCAAGAGAAGCACACAAATACTAAATGAAAAGGGTCTAGCGCCGGGGGTGACAGGTGGCAAACGACTGAAAGGGAGAACGTAGTGTCTGCTGTCAGCCCGTTCCACAGCGCCGGGCCAAGGTCAATAGTAGTGGTAGTACGACGGGGGGAGAGCCGGCTACTTAGGAACAAGACCAGAGAGTAAATAAAGAGAGCCTATCTACAGTCTCCACACGCACGCGCGCACACGCACACACACACACACACACACAGACACAATAACGCACACACACACACACACACACACACCTCCTCCGAGTGTGTGTGTGTGTGTGTGTGTGTGTGTGTGTGTGTGCGTGCATGTGTTTCTCAAAAAGACCCAACAAATGACCCAACTTGAAGTGAAACTCTACGATGGCTTTTCGTATATGTTTTTGGTGCTATATATTTCAGAAGCTGTTGTGTAGAATAGAATAGATAGAATAGAATAGAATAGAATACAATAGATAGATAGTACGAATACAAGACATGCGTCTGCGTCTATGAGGGGGATATCGCGGGGACGACATGGACTAATATAATACTGCCCCCTGTCATCGATGGACGTGATCTCATTTACAGGAGCTGAGAAAATTAATTTCCCGCTCCCCACTCGGGGAAAAACGGAGAAACAGGGCCAGAGCTTATTCCAGAAAGATGACCCCCCGCCACCCCCCCCCGCCACCCCACCCCAACCCCACCACTCCCCCCCCCCCACCCCCACCCCACCCCCATCCCAATAACAAGGGCGTTTAATTGCCACGGCGGTTATATATCCTATAGGAATCGTGAAGCCAATCCAAATGAGTCATGCACAGCTCACATTTAAGAAACTTAATTTGTCATTATTCAAGCCCCACCCCCCCCTGACCCCCTAACCTAACCCCCTCCCCAACCCCAACAACATGCCATTAATCACAATATTAGAGTAAACTAACTGTTACCGAGAGAGATGGAATCAATATGTCTACCGGGCTTACAGTCGGTGTGTTTAAAGGTCAGGTGTAAGCCCAGTGTGCCTGCAGGTATAGGGGCATATATAACACATACAGAGAGAGAGAGAGAGAGAGAGAGAGAGAGAGAGAGAGAGAGAGAGAGAGAGAGAGAGAGAGAGAGAGAGAGAGAGAGAGAGAGAGAGAGAGAGAGAGAGAGAGACTAGCCCACGCAGGCAGCCCAGGGTGGACAGGCACAGAGCGAGGTGGAGACAGAGCAGGAAGTGGTGCTGTACTGAAGCACACCAGTATATGAACACAACATAAGGACCATAAGGTCTTGTCGAGAAGAAATCATAAATGCAGATAATTCCATATATTCTCTGACCAGACTAGAGTGGAATATAGTGGGATCAGTGCCTTAGAAGCAGATACATTATGTGAATGCATGTCACAGCCTAAGAGACACCATCTAACACGTGGGGTTTTAGATAGTCCCTCATAATCTGCATAATCTGTCCCTCATAATCACAATTCTCTTATTTGCTGTTTTTTTTTTATAATATGTTATATCTTTTGCTGAATTTAGTCTGTTTTCTTGGAAAAAAAATTGTTTAATCACCTTTTAATGCTTTGACAATATAAGACAACTTGTCTATTCATGCTGAGAGAGAGAGAGAGAGAGAGAGAGAGAGAGAGAGAGAGAGAGAGAGAGAGAGAGAGAGAGAGAGAGAGAGAGAGAGAAGAGAGAGAGAGAGAGAGAGAGAGAATGAGACAGAGAGAGAGAGAGAGAGAGAGAGAGGAGAGAGAGAGAGAGAGAGAGAGAGAGAGAGAGAGAGAGAGAGAGAGAGAGAGAGAATGAGACAGAGAGAGAGAAAGAGGGAGAGAGAGAGAGAGAGAGAGAGAGAGAGAGAGAGAGAGAGAGAGAGAGAGAGAGAGAGAGAGAGAGAGAGAGAGAGAGAGAGAGAGAGAGAGAGAGAGAGAATGAGACAGAGAGAATGATACATAGAGAGAGAAAGAGAGAGAGAGAGAGAATGAGACATAGAGAGAGAAGAGAGAGAGAGAGAGGGGAGAGAGAGAGAGAGAGAGAGAGAGAGAGAGAGAGAGAGAGAGAGAGAGAGAGAGAGAGAGAGAGAGAGAGAGAGAGAGAGAGAGAGAATGAGACATAGAGAAGAGAGAGAGAGAGAGAGAGGGAGAGAGAGAGAGAGAGAGAGAGAGAGAGAGAGAGAGAGAGAGAGAGAGAGAGAGAGAGAGAGAGAGAGAGAGAGAGAGAGAGAAGAGAGAGAGCTAGAGAGAGAGAGAGAGGGAGAGAGAGAGAGAGAGAGAGAGAGAGAGAGAGAGAGAGAGAGAGAGAGAGAGAGAGAGAGAGAGAGGAGAGAGAGAGAGAGAGAGAGAGAGAGAGAGAAAGAGAGAGAGAGAGAGAGAGAGAGAGAGAGAGAGAGAGAGAGAGAGAGAGAGAGAAAAAAAAAAGAGAGCGAGAGAGAGAGAGAGAGAGAGAGAGAGAGAGAGAGAGAGAGAGAGAGAGAGAAAGAGAGAGAGAGAGAGAGCGAGAGAGGCTGCTTCAGTACCTGCTGCCTCGGCCACTCAATCCCTCTGCGTGTTAACATCAACATCTCTGACAGGACAAGGTGTATGCTGGGATCACATTACAGACACCCTGCTGTGTGTCTGCAGACAGCCGGGTGCGCGCGGCAGTTAGCGTAGAACCTGTCTGAGAGGGGCATGCGCCATGACTCAGAGTTCAAGGGCCAATAACAAAAATATATATATATAACATTATAAATGAGGGCGTACGTATGAAAAAAACATGCTAGACTGGCTCACATGCTCTCCATCGTGCAACGCTCATTCATATTCCGGCCACACGCGCGCGTGCGCGCCCACTGTAATACTATTACTATTCTCGCTCTCCCTGCTTTTTTCCCCCCCTCGCTCTCCTTCTGGTCCTGGTCCTCCTGTCCGGCTCAGTTGCAACCCCTCCCTCCCTCCCCTTCTCCCCCCCCCCCCCCCCCTACCACGCGCCCCCCCACCCCCACCCCCACGGAGGGAGGAGGTCAGCGGTGTCGGCAGTCAGAGACGGAATCTCCAACAGACTATGACTTCAGATACCCCCGCCCACCTCCCACCCCCCACCCACCCCCCACCTCCCCCCCACCAACCCCTTCCACGGTGTCACCCGCCAGATATTGCAAATGCCATTCATTGCGTTAACCTACGCGGCGGCGGCCGTAAAGTAGGCGTCGCCTATATAGAAAAGGCCGTCCACGCTCCCTCTTGGAAACCCGCGTGGACGAGGCGCCGGGGGTTCCAACGATGGCTTATTTTGTGAGAAAGAAAAACAATAAATATTCCCCCCCCCCCCAACCTGACGTTATCCTTAACGTGTCGCGTGATAGCGGTTTCGCTTCAGGCTGCTACGCTCGCTCCCCTGAGAAGTATCACGCCAGGCAGGGTTAGCCATGCTTAACACAAAACGGACGGATGGCTATAGCGGTGGTGGCTATGAATAGAGCTACATGTCGGACACGTGGATTATTGCTTTTTTTTTTACGGACAGCACAGCGATTATAATTTTTTTGTGCCGTTAGCCATGCTTTAATTTCTATTCATTTCTAGTCATATTACTCTATAACTTCTACACCTCACCGTATCCATCTCCACCTCACTGTATGTCCATCTACCTACACCTCTCTGGGTACGGAATACAGTATATATATATGTACAGTTTATACGTATATATATATATATATAAATATATATAAATAAACAGTTTATACGTATATATCTCCATTCCACTGCAACTACCTACACCTCTCTGCATACAAATCTCCACCTAACTGTATCTACCAGTGGCAGCTGGTGGTTGTAAAAGTTGGGGAGGAAGGAAGGTGCCTCACTATCATTACACTACGTGTATTAGTGGGTCATTTTAGCAAACAAGCAATTTTGATCTGAGGGGGAGGAAGCATTGTTTTGATGAAAAATAGCTATTTAGCGATTACTCATTTAATGATGAAAATCGCAAAAAATCTGAATAGAAGGCCTGTTCTACCAAACAAACCTGACGGAATTGAAATTGAGTGACAAAGAAACACCACCTTGTCACGGTCAGCCATGCTTTCTGGTTGGGGTATATCCGAACCGACTTGGTCAGAACAACGTCATCTATGTACTTCTTGATGAACCCGGTGACCGAGGACGCGTACTCGTTGATGATATTGTCCGAGGCGACACGGAACATGTCCCAGTCAGCGCGATCAAAACAATCCTGCAGCATAGAGTCCGATTGGTCCGACCAGCATTGGACCTCCCTCACAGCGATTGGTTGCTGCTTCAGTCTCTGCCTATAGGCGTTTAGCTTCATGCACCTGGAACGCATGAGCCTTGCATGATGATAACACTCCCAAAACTGTGATTGGGTATTCACCAGCGCAGTGAGCTCTGCTGATTGGTTCACAGAGCCTCAGGCTAGACCCGCCCTGAGGGAGGATGGTCCTCCCTTACTGCCATACACACTCATGTAAAAAACCAGGACTCACCGGCCGCTCGGGTCCGGTAGTTTTATAATGAACTTCAATGGGGAGCTTGGGGAGGACGGTCCTCCGTGCAGTAATTTTCAATTGCGGTAGGGGGTGCTGTTGGTATTTTGACACGGGGACATGATTGTTGTGCCTTCGAAGTGTTAAGATAGTAATATTATCAGTATTTTCACAGATGAATCTGCTAAATTGATGTTGTTGTTTTCTTTTCTCTTGCAAGATTATTTTGCTCAGAAGTTTTAGGGAGGATGGTCCTCCCTTTCCTCAATGGACGAGCCTCCACTGGTATCTACCTACATCTCTCTGTATATATCTCCATCTCACTGCATCTACCTACACCTCTCTGCATATCAATCTCTACCTCACTGTATCTGTCTACACCTCTATGTATCTACCTACACCTCTCTCTATATACATCTCCACCTCACTGTATCCATCCATTTCACTGCATCTACCTACACCTCTCTCTATATACATCTCCACCTCACTGTATCCATCCATTTCACTGCATCTACCTACACCTCTC
Organism: Muraenolepis orangiensis; assembly: GCA_027704905.1. Lineage (NCBI taxonomy): Eukaryota > Metazoa > Chordata > Actinopteri > Gadiformes > Muraenolepididae > Muraenolepis > Muraenolepis orangiensis. The sequence continues at coordinate 32,220,102 of CM050999.1, forward strand.
TCTATATAAATCTCCACCTCACTATATCAATGTCCATCTCACTGCGTCTACACCTCTCTGTATATAAATCTCCACCTCACTATATCTACGTCCATCTCAGTGTATCTCCACCTCTCTGTATATAAATCTCCACCTCACTATATCTACGTCCATCTCAGTGTATCTCCACCTCTCTGTATATAAATCTCCACCTCACTATATCTACGTCCATCTCAGTGTATCTACACCTCTCTGTATATAAATCTCCACCGCACTATATCTATGTCCATCTCGGTGTATCTACACCTCTCTGTATATAAATCTCCACCTCACCGTAACTACCTCCATCTCTCTCCATCTCTCCTGACAGCCACAGCAGCCCCCCCGTCCCTACCTTCATCGGGATCCCCTTGTCTGGATATAAATCACATTCATAGCGCACCTGAGCTGGGGCGTTGGGTGGTGGTGGTGTGTGTATGTGTATGTGTATGTATGTATGTGTATGTGTGTGTGTGTGTGTGTATGTGTGTGTGTGTGTGTGTGTGTGTGTGTGTGTGTGTGTGTGTGTGTGTGTGTGTGTGTGTGTGTGTGTGTGTGTGTGGGTGTGTGTGTGTGTGTGTGTGTGTGGGGGGGTGGGGGGGGGGGGGGAGGGTCGTTGCGGGTAGAGGTCCCAGATGCACCAATTCAAATAGTGGTTCAATTCCTGCTCTGGGGATACACTCCCACACACAGTCGTCGTCCCCCCCCACACACACACACACACATATAAACACACACACACATACACACACATGGCTTGCACAATAACATGCACACCAGCAGCATAAAGGTTAAGGTGATGCTCAATCACAACCATGTGTTCACGGGTCACACATACAGACCAAATAACCGCCCATGCACACACACACACACACACACACACACACACACACACACACACACACACACACACACACACACACACACACACACACAGGGTTAGGTAAAGACCCAGACAGACAAAAACACTACCATACACACACACACACACACACACACAGGGTTAGGTAAAGACCCAGACAGACAAAAACACTACCACACACACACACACACACACACCCCGACAAAGACACAGACAGACTAAAACACTGCCACACACACACACACTAAAATACACTGACACAGACTAAAACACTGCCATACGCACACACACACACACACACACACACACATTCAAAATGACACAGTCAAAACACCCAGCCTCTTTCCCTCTCCTTTTGGCTGCCATGTTCTTTGTCTCCCTCACCCATTCTTTCCTCTTGTCCTTGTTCCTTTTGTCTGTCTCTCCCCCCCACCCCACCCCACCCCACCCCGCCTCTGTCTCCCCTCCCTCCCTCCCTCCCTCCCTCCCTCCCTCTCCCCCCCTGCCATTCAATAACTGACACATCCACATTCTCCCAGGTGGAATTGTTGGGCAGTCTCCCCCGGATTTGCATTTCTATTTCTCCAATATCTCCAGCGGACAGGAGATCATGGGCTCAACACGGCAGACAATAGAGGCAATAGAGGGTCTGGCACAAGCGGAGTGACGTTTGTTAAAGATGCTCATCTCCCCTCATCCTGTTGTTTTCTTTTTAATATGAAGGGAGGCGGCTCTACCTGATGTTATGAGCACATGGGGGGGGGGGGGGGGGGGGAGGGGGGGGTGGTGCTACAATGTGGTTTTCTTCTGCCTGCTGGCTCCAAACGAAGGTTTTCTGAGAGCCCGGGAATGCTACAAAGCTGCGGCTACGCTAAAGGTGACACACTGAGCTTGTTGGCTGAAATCACACCGACAGCAAATCACACATGGCCGGGGCTATGGCCTCGTGTGTGTGTGTGTGTGTGTGTGTGTGTGTGTGTGTGTGGTGTGTGTGTGTGTGTTGGCCTCGACTCGGCTTGTGTTAGGGAACAGATTGACTTTATTAAGGCTTATCTTGCCCGCTCTGGTAGGGACGCTATGACCTTAGAAAGGGATCACTAGAAAGCACCGGGAGGCGAATGCCCTGGCCTAGCTAGGGCACCCTGTCAAAGCTAAAGAAGGTTCTGGGGTCGATCTGAGAGATGTGCTGACCCCGGCCTGCTGATTAATGGCCTGTAGCTGAATTCATTGTCAGTCCCTTTGGATAAAAGTGTTTGCTAAATGCTTAAATAGTAACAGAAAATCAATAGACTCCTTCACAGAGCAATTATATATGGCTGACCACATGGTATAGGCCAGATACACACTGCTGTTTCTGCTTTTTAAAAATACAATTTAAAATGATGAAACATTTTATTTAAGTGATATTAATAAATAGCTATATATATATATATATATATATATATATATATATAGTTTACCAAGTGTGTTGGTTAACTGACCAAAAATCAGCCTTTAAATGAAACCCTCTGGCTTTCAGTATTGTAAAGCCATATAGTGGCTGCCTGTTTACCTTCCGCGGGAGGGCTAGACTACAGGCCTACAGGTGGGAAGACAGCATTGGTTCATGGTGAGTGATCCGATGTGGCCTGAGCTACACAGACCTTGAATCTGACACAACCACACACACACACACACACACAGTCACACACACAAACAAACAAACAACCAACCACACACAAACAAACAAACAAACAAACAAACACACAAACAGTTTAAATAATCAATTGTCTAATGTTATTTTGTTATGGTATGACAGCATACATGTAAGGAACCCATATAAATATATGAATATATATAATAATAATATTATAATGTGTCCAGGCTTACTACTTTGTTCAAGGTCATTAATAATGTAAAAGACCTCAAGCAGAAACACATCCTCTCGTTGTCATTTCCAATCACAGGGATGGCTTTAAAAAGAATAGACGCATGCTACATTTTCCAAATATAGTTTAAAAGAAGTTATGGCTGTCTATCGTGGGTGTCACTTGAATCTCTGATGTTCCAGTGGGCTGCCACCGGTACGTGTCACGGATCTCTGCTTCTGCCCCCTGAGATGGTAGGGTTCCTAGGAAACAGTCTGCCTTTGTCGACTCCAAGAGAAAACTTCACATTTGCCACGTCAACAATAAACGCGGGTTTGGCCAAACCAGTGACCAAACCCTGACTCAGCACAATTCACAAGTTAAGGAGCTGATGTTGGATTCTCTCCTTAAAATCCTGACAGCTTGGTCAAAACTGGAGTTATGTAACCCTTAGAGTTGTGTTAGGCAGAAGCTAAAGTTCTGGAAAGTTCTCTGTGGGTCAAGTTTAATAAGGGTTTGGTTTATTTGTACACGTCGGCATACCACCAACTGTTACACAAATATTGTATGTTGAACATTGCTGGCTTAGCATTTCTCCTTTTTGTGTGTATGGGGTGTGCTAACACGTACTGTTAAAAGCTTTATAGGTTATTGACCCTGATTTTCACAGCCACTCCTGAATTCAATCAATCAACATATTTAATAAGGTAGACCTATTACAATTCTGTCAATCAGTTTGGATTGAGACTTTGTTTCAGTAATGATCATACAGCAAGAAGCTAACTAAAATATGCACGTTGATAAGCTGCATAATGTAGCAAACACAAATGTGGTAAATATTATTGATTATCATATCACAAGACCAACATAGATGAATCCTTAATGCGAGCAAAAAAAAAGAGATAACAGTGTCACCAGCATAATTCTGTTTCAAAGAGCATATGTTGTTTACAACCTCCATTGCTGCCTACCAAATAAGCTCAGAGGGACACGATCCTTTACTATTCATATTCAAATCACCTGATAGATTACATGGAGCAATCTTCTCTAGTTGATGTCCTTGGATACAATCTGTACCAAATGTGTGTTGGAGCATATATATCTCTTTGAAAGATTGCGAGCACCTTGAACGCCAGACGTTATTAATTTTTTTTTTTTTTCTGATGATGAAATGATTCAAATGAACATATATTTTCACCTTCAGTGAATTCATCTGAAGTCTCAGCTGCATTTCGGCGAAGCCACGTCCACAAGCCGTGGAATAAATGAGGAACTTGCAAACCACATATTACAACAACCACATATTCCAATAACTAAACAAAATACACATCCCGCTGAGCGAGCCTTCTGTCATTTTGGTGGTGTTTAAGGACTTTGCAAGCAAACGGTTCAGACGTGCATTAAAAACTCCCCACCACAACTCTGCAAAACGACAAAGCAATTCACTTATGGCAAGGCTTTTCGCCCTGTCTTTTCTCCCCCCCCCCCCCCCCCCAACACACTCCCCGGAGTTACAGTAAAACGTGAGAGTGCCTCAGGTCGCCGAGAGGCTACGGGTTGTTGTTAACCACAACCGCATTATGCAGCTTGAAGAGAGAAGACAGAGCATTGATTGTCACGTTTCTTTCCAACAGCCCTGCAGGCTGTAAGGGGTCTTGGTGGGCCTGGTGAAGGCTGGAAGGCTCTCAGGCACTCACACTTGAAAAACAGCCCAGTATACTACGGACAAGCAGCTGGGGCTTAAGGGGAGAGCTGCAGAGAGCTACAAACCTGCTCTTTTCATGTGCTGCTCCCTCTCGCTCGCTCGCTGGCTTCCTCTCTCTCTCTCTCTCTGTCCCGCCACTTGCCTTCCCTCGCCGTCTCTCACACACACAGACACTGTTTTTGTTTCTCACAGAGACACACACACACACACACACACACACCCACACATACACACTTGCACACTCACCCAGTGTCTTTCTCTGATACACACACACACACACAGACACACACACACACAGCTGATAATTCAGCTGAAAACACTGTTTAAATGTTAAATTATATATTACTCTAGGATATCTGCTGACTGGCTCATAATAACCAGCAATAGAGCAGCTATGCCATGTAGTGATGAAGCAACAGGAGTACAGTGTTCAGCTATGAAGACAATTGCTTTCTGGTCCACTAAAAGGTCTGCTAAATAATGGGAAAACACCCTTTTGCATAACACATCAATTAAGAAAAACACTCTGGATTGAACCTAATGTGTAACGTATACACATTATACACATTATTGTCTTAACTCAAGTTTGGCATTACTTTCTCGTCAACAACCAAAAAAGTCTGTCCTAATATGGCCCGTCTCGATCTTTAAAAACATATTAAGGATGCATTAGAAAAGAGAAAATGACTTCACAGAATTTTCCACAGAACACATTTTGACAGAAATATCCCAGCGCCGGGGGGGGGGGGGGGGGGCAGGCAGGGGGGGGGGGGCCTCACCAGGGACACGGTGTCCGTCTGTCCTTGAAGCACTTGGTTCCCATAAACAGTCATTGTCCCTTTAACCAAAAGGCAAATTGGCTCACTTCAGCCGCGCAGGTGTTTTAACAAGGGGACCAAAAAAAGAAAGGCTAGGTGGAACCCTACAAGTCATGTTGCTCCCATCACTGTCCTAGTTAGGGCTGATAAAGGCCAACAATCAGCCTGCAATTACAGGGTAACCTTTACTAATGGATCTGAAGAGTCTATTCAAACATGGTGGCAGACACACACACACACACACACACACACACACACACAAACATACACACACAAACATACACACACACACACACAAACAGACATCTCTACACACACACTTCCGCACGTGCATACACACACATACACATCTTCACACACACACACACACACACACACACACGCACGCATACACACACGTCTCTACATGCATACACACATGCACAGACAGACATCTCTACGCACACACACACACACCTCCGCACACACTCACACACACACACACACACACACACACACACACACACACACACACACACACACACACACAAACAAACAACCAACCACACACACGTCTCTACATGCATACACACATGCACAGACAGACATCTCTACGCACACACACACACACACACACACACACACACACACACACACACACACACACACACACACACATGTCTCAACACAATACAGACAAAAACACACAACACACAAACACAGTGTGTCCTCTATTCCTGGTTCAAGGTTAATTTGAATGTAGGAAAGTATTGAAAAACAAAAACATGCTATCACAGAATGTCTTCACTGTAATCGTATCAATTTGCCTAGTGGTAGACGTGGAGGTAAAGCTGCTGCTATGGTAAGAAATATGAATTTCTCCTAACTTTATAAGGTATGTTATTAAAAAGGTCCAAAGACCGATACATGCTTTTGCAGTAGATTAAAATCAATACAATTTAACAATTGTACATGCGGAATTCATCCTGTAGTGTAGTGGAACTGTGGAATAAATAAATGATATAAATATATCAATTAAATAAAGCCTTCTTGTTGACCAAGGAAACGTCTCGGATGGTTTCTGAATTGTGATCGTTAGGAACTCGGAAATAACAAACAAACGACTTTCCAAACAAACTGATGCGACAAAAAAAAAAGGAAAGAAGTTTGTGTGTGTGTGTGTGTGTGTGTATTCTATCACTCCAGTCTCAGCTACGCTAGTGCTACGTCTTTTAGCTTCCTCAGTGGACACCTTGGCGGTATGCGGAATCCAAGTTACACCAGCAAAAAAACCAAGACCCCCCGAAGAGTGGAGCAGAATATTAAGGTCTAAACTTGTTGACAATAGGAAACTTCCTTCTGGGATTGTTTTTTGAAATTCTGATGCACTAATTAGATACGGGGGGGAGGGGTTAGTCGGGAAACAAATGACTTTCCGAACAAATTGAAGTAAAAATAACAAACAAAAACACTAGGCTGTGTATTTATTATTATCATCACTCCTTTCGCTTCTACTTCTACGCTCTTTTTTTGTGGGGGGGGGGGGGTTTCCCCTCGGTGGACACAGCGGTTACTGGAAAATATGAAGAAAAACACTTTCCAGTCGAGCTGTGTATTCTATCTTAGTAGGATGGGCGAAAAAAGACCAAGATAATCTCTCTCTCTCTCTCTCTCTCTCTCTCTCTCTCTCTCTCTCTCTCTCTCTCTCTCTCTCTCTCTCTCTCTCTCTCTCTCTCTCTCTCCTGCAGAATTGCCACCTGGGGGGGGGGGAGGGGGCGTTCGGCGAATAAAAACATCAAAATGCATTGCAACGTGAACAGGGTCCCACACATCACACGCCTCCTAATCAAAGCCGGTGTGCCGACAGACTAAGCTCAAAGAAGAAGAATGCTTTCGTTGTGTTACAGAGGAACAAAAACAGATTGCTTCCCTAAAGCCTTGCTTGCCTGCGCGCCCTAGCCCTAGCCATCACCTCAGCAGAGCCACGTGAGACAGGGTCACGCAGAAGTGAAAGGGAAAAGGAGCAGGCTACGTAGCAGCTCCGTGCTACGTAGCCTGTGCGATAATGAGAGCCCCTTGGTCGGGGGCTGGGGAATCGCATTAGCCACCTTGTCAGGTCCGACACCAGACCGTCCACCTGCTGACCTGCTGAGATGTAATTATACCCTGTTCTTCTTTTAGCCACGCTACGGGGCAGCGTATACTTATTTCCTCAGGACAGGAAGGAAGGGTCGAAATCAGTATCGATTGTCAACTTAAGGAGGCCAAGTTTATCACCCCCCCCCCCCTTCTCTCCCCCCTCCCCCCCCTCTCTTCTCTTCCCCCCCCCCCCCCCCCCCCGCCTCCTTTTTCCTCAGGGATCAATACAAATTTCAAACCAAACGGAACCTCTTCAACCAGGATTGGCCATTCAAAGGAACAAGGAGGGCTCCTCCTGCCACTAATCCTGCTCCGGGTGTCACAATGGCTCTCGCTAGCCGCCACGCTACCAAGCCGCCAAGCTCTTCCTCGGCTAATCTTTACTCTCAGCTCGTGAAATCTAATTACGGCCTCGCTCACTAATCTGGAATTAATTCACTTTAGATGTGAGTGATTGATAACGGCCCGTGGAAAAGTCACCTCTGGTTGCTCTCCTCTGACAGTCTGAATAGTGTGTGCGTGTGTGTGTGTGTGTGTGTGTGTGTGTGTGTGTGTGTGTGTGTGTGTGTGTGTGTGTGTGTGTGTGTGTGTGTGTGTGTGTGTGTGTGTGTGTGTGTGTGTCGTGGGGCGGGGGGGGGTGTGGGGGGAAGCTGTTGAACTTGGCCGATCAGCACTTAGGGTTTTAACGATTCAAAAGTGGGTCTTCGGTGAGCTGCTGAATGTGTTGAATGGCGTCCTAGTCAAATCACATTATTTGAAACTGCGTTGTATAAATAACCTTTCCATGGAATACAAACTGTAATGGAACTTGGGAGCAGAAGATTATGTCTAATTGTTGACAAAGGATACGTCTCGTCTTGTCTTTGTTACGACTTTGTTATGGATAATTGGATTTAGGGAAAATATCCTATATGCTTTACTGACACCACTGCATAAAACACAACCTTATGTTAGCTTCTGTTGTAAATGTGCCTGTACCTGACATTAACCAATTTTGTAAAGTGAAACCCAGGGTGGGTGGAATGGCATCTCAGCAGGCGGCTAGGCGGCTCCCAGCCTCCCAGACACGAGGCCGGGGCCTTTCAAATGGCTAAGCAGCTTTTCTCTGTCTCATCAGTTGACTGATAGCGACAGAGATAGGGGCCAACAACACGTGGAACAATGAGATGGGGGCCCTTACCCTTACCCTCCACCCCCCCACCCCTTCATCCGGGGGTGTCCCCTTGGCCCGTGACAATCCCAAATGAAGTGTGCCTCTGATGACCGCCTCCTCCACCCAAGAGTAATAAGGTTCACTGAGCCAGAACCTCTGCTGTGAGGGGAGGCTCCTGGGTTGCGGAGGGTAGAGCATCCATCCATGACTCTGCCATACAACAGGGCCCCCGCAAACTAGCTCCAGGGGACAGCGGCGAGTGCTAAATTACACAGGCAGGAAGGGGGGGCGGGGGGGGGTCACTCCAGACGAGGCGACAGTTGTGCCGGTGTGCGCCATTGCTCTTGTTCTCTCCAGCCGCTCTGGACCAATTTGTTGGTTTTGAAGCCGAACAACGCTGCTTTATATCTACGTTCATTATCGAAGAAACATGGCATGCTGCTGGTGGTGGTAGTGGTGGTTAACAGCCATGGTTATGTCCCATTTGCCAGATGTTGGCATGTGCAAAATCACTATAATTGTGATATTGTGGACTGTGAAATGATTTGGGTTGATTGTCGTTGAGTACAACAACACATTGCAGATGGCGCCATGTTTGTTGTTGTTTGAACGACACTAGTACAGTACATACACAACACTGTGGCACCTGTTTTTTTCCCTCAATCCTTAGCTGTTTAGCTGTTTGTGTTTGTAGCATACGGTATTTCACCAGAAATGGCACACGATACAAAAAAAACAACGTTTCAGTTCATATTCTGTGTACGAGAGATGCGTTTGATACATCTCCTAAAATAACAACAGATTGTGGAGCTTGGAGGCGGGTTTTTTTTTTTTAAAAGCACGCTGTGGACAGAAGATCCATCAGTAATGGACACCCGCTAGCAGCTAGCAACGGGATAAAAAAAAACGACAAGCACACCGAACACAATGGGTGAAAGGTAAAGCATTATACTTTAGCTTTAACAGGCTCTGATGATACCACTCAGACACTTCATTTTCGGGCCATCAAATGTACAAAAAAAAAACACAAACTATTTTGTTAAAAGCTCCGGGTAAAGGAGAGCGAAGGACAATTATCCTCTGGCCGTGGAACCACATCAGAGCAGCTCCTTGACAGAGGCATTCGTTTACAGAACCTCAGGGTTGTGATGAATGACAGCGAACACAGACGCCAGCCACGGATACTGTTACGCACTTACGTCATTAAAAACAGCAACGACAATAAAAATAAAAAATACACAAGGCAAAGCATCAAAAATCTAAATCAACCGTAGTTTCAGTCAGTGTTGAAAATGAATCATTTTTCAGAGGTAAATCCTATTTTACACAACAGAATTCCTTTTCTTTTTTGTCCAGGTGTCTAAAGTTCTGTCTGATTCATAGACGACGTACACATTCCGGCACATCATCATGTCATCGTGCAGCAAAAGGTCAGCGCTCGGTATGGATTAGGTTCCTCGCCAAGTATGTGACTTGACAGGGGAATGTAAGCAGTGATGTTAGAACACTAGAGAGGACTCGGGTTGCACCGGTCATCGTAGCCCCCCCCCCCCCCCCCGGTGCTATTTCTAGTTTACGTCTCCGCGAGACGAAGATGAACAAGCAACCCGCAGAAACATTTTCTCAGGTGCCCTGGTTTTAGAAGTGAGTCGGTGTGTGTGCACAACTGTCTCTGTCTTTTGGGGGGGGGGGGGGGGGTGGGGGGTCAGGGTGTAGTGATACATGTGATGTGTAACAACGGGGGGGGGGGGGGGGGTTTGGTTGCAGCACAGGCTGCTGCGGTGGTTGCGGTGTGAATGGCGGGGAGAAGGGGTTTATCACGTTACAGTTGAGTAACGCGGTATGAAAGATACCGTGCAGTCATGGAAGGCACGCACGAGGAGGAGAAACCCACACTGAGATATTACAGCTATTTCTGTTCAGCGTATACCCAGCTTTCTTCTTTCGGGTGCCTGAGGGTGCCCGGGTTGTAATAAATTGCAAAATATCGCAGAGCAACCACAACCCCCCCAAAAAAACAAAAGCATTTGTTTCAAACCTCTTGCGCTTCGGTGACAGAACAGGATAGATATATTTGTGTTGGCGACACACAAATCTCAGAACAGAGATTGGATAGTGTCGAGACTTTTGAAGGCGGCACACAAGTTAGACGACAATGCCTTCTTGTGATGAAAGCCCTAACGAGATACAATGGTGGTAGCCAATGCCTTCTGAAGGAGATATTAATCTACCATTTGGCCATGGAAGGAATCTGCATCGGCTCATTTATCTTCACGGTGGGGAAAAAAAGACCTCTTGCCAAAACGGAAGCACGGTGCTTGGTCCATGGCTAAATGGTGCACTCTGGTGAATTAAGCGTACCTCTGGGAGCAGCGGGGGGGGGGATTGAATGATCGAGGGAAGTCTCTGCCTTTTGTGGTCTCTCTCTCTCTTTTTTTGGCTCGGTAATGAGGCTCAAAGAGACTCAAAGAGTCTGGCAGCCCCACTGTTGGGTGGGGGGGACTGTGCAACAGACACCCTTGATGTGCAGGCAGCGTCCTGAGGCCACTGGGGTGATAGCTGGCAGGGTCTCGCGGTCCTTCCAGATGGGGTCTCATCTGGCCTTTCCCCCCCCCTCCCCCAAACCCCCCCATCCATGGACCGTCTCCCGCCTCGCACAACAGCACAGCATCCAGCCGCAAAGTATCCACCTCAAATCACAGCAAATGAAGATGAGAGGTGCCTGCCACATCAAAAGCATCCCCGGTTCTGAGAGAGAGAGATCCCTCTCTGACATTTAGAGGTTGACTGATGGCCAGAGGATGGAAAGGTTAGATTTCGGATGTTGTTGGACGGACTACAGAACAGGTGCATAGGGGAATAGCTCACACAGCGGCTGTACAGCAGAATATAAATTGCCAAATTTCAATGGACAAAAAAACAAAGGGGAAAAAGAGGGAACACATGCAGCGTGGAGAGGGAATGTTGAAAAGGCGGTTTTATAAAGAGCAGGGCAGAACTCGGTGTGTTGGAGGACAGGCGACCATGTCCAATTGAAATGCTAATGGGATTTTCTCTGTTTCTCCCGCTCACTGGATACATAGGACCTCGCCTTATCGCTAGTTCTGAAATCCCTATCCGCGAGGAGAGAGGTTCACATGCTAAGGTGTTAAAGAAGAGAAGATGGAATTGCACCGCGGTATAGCCGGCAGCAAGCAATCTTCCCTGTCTAGTTGAGAGAATAATAATAAACTGAGGAATGTGAGAAAAGGTCTCAAACCTCATTTGTAAATCTCTGCTCAAATTGGTATCCCATTTTGTGCATGATAACATCGCCAACCGATAGACGCTGCTAACTGCTCATCAAATTGAGTTTTCTTTATATACAATGGTTAAAAATCCCCCTCTTCCCTTGGAACCTTGGACACCGTCGCATCGGCAGAAAAAGCAATTATTTGTATGGAAATGCTGTCACATGGCTCAGTAATTGAAACACTTTCATTGCATCTTTCACCGTTTCCTACTGATTAATGTCAGCATCCGGGGGCTACCGACGCACCTCAGGGCCGGGTGCATTGGTTTGTTACAAACTGATAAAAAAATATAATCAAAACGCTATCGTTATCTAATAATCTTCTTCCAAATTTCCAGGAGCATACGCGAGACCCTAATATCTCAAGAGAAATGAATTCAGCAATGACGAACCGCGCGGCTCGTACCAAGAAGACAAGATCGATATTATGCAGCAATGCGGTGCAGACAAATGAGAGGACCTAGCGATGAAAAGAGGATGCTGATGAAGAGGCGAAGGCGAGGGAGGATATGGAGAGGATGGAGAGGATGGAGAGGATACGGATGGAGAACAGGAGGCAGCGGTCAGGGTTCAAGTGATCCATCACGATATCTGATTGCTCCACGAGAATGTTTAAAAGCCCAAATGAGGAATTTTGGAGAGTCTATTTTTCATTTTTTTTCCAAATGATTACTTTGACTTTTTGGTGGCATGCAACATTTAATTTTGAAGAGAGAAAACCCATTAGTGGTTTGGAAAAACAGCGTTCCGGGCTATTTGTAAAAGCTGTAATTGTGGTTTTCAGGGAGGGCGACATGTTTTGGGAACATTTTGTATAATTGCAGTGAAATTGGTCATCATTTTCGTCCAAATCCTCATCTGCTCGTGTCGTCGGTTGCACACAACCGTCCCTTCGCCAGGTGATACCGAGCACGTCAACAGGGAAATAGCTGCAATGCAGGTTTTTTTGTTTTTGCTACGTTAACCAGTGGCATCCCCGCACGTACCCACAGAGCTCTTGCCAAAACAAATACAGACGCAGAATACATTATCATGTGATTAGAGGCAAGGAACAGGGGAATAGCACCAAGGAAAGGGGCCCTACATTAAACACCGTTCCTCCACCACGCATACACACACACACGCGCGCACATACGCATGCACGCACACACACGCGCGCGCACATACGCACACGCACACACACACACACACACACACACACACCCAGCCATGTCTATCTCCACCTCACTTTGTTTACAAATCAGCACAGGACCTCGGGCCCCTGGGGGAGGGGGGGGGGGGGGGTGTGGGGGGGGGAGCGCCTGGAAGCAATGATTTCCGATGCATGGCCTATCCGTGCGATATCCCTCCTTTGAAAAGCCCCTCACTAATTCCCTTTTCCCGGTGGTGTAGCCATCACCTCCCTCCCCGCGCATTGAGCGAAGCCCATCCGGTGGGCTTCGCTCAATGCGCGGGGAGGGAGGTGATGTCTGAGCCCCCCCCGATGGTCGGGCCAAGGCAGTCAATGGATGCAAATCAGTCTGAAGCCCTGGGACGGAGAACAGGGCGGAGGTGGAGGCGGGGGGGGGGGGGAGGCAGTGGGGGGTGGAGGGGGGCGATCGTCATGACTATGGTGCTGGGATTATGTCCTGTACTGGCAGACTGGTGTTTGGTGCGTTGATATGCATTGATATTCCACACACACACACACACACACACACACACACACACACACTGCACCCTTACTTTAACTTGCTGTCAGTGAAACAGAAACATGCCCAACACAACACAACCAAACCAAACCAAACCAAACCAAACCGAATCAAACATAAGATAGATAACCCTATTTATCCCCGAAGGAAATTCTTCTGCCAGAGATTGCTCAACGATAACAACATACAAATAAAAACAATACATACAGTACAAGTGTATAAGGAGAAAAAATGCTAACACAGTGGCCTAATAGATTCAGGTAAATCCTATTGGCACTATATACTGCACTAATTGCGCAAGTCTTTCTCTCGCCATACACAGCCACGCCACCGTCTTCTTCGGGAAAAGCACCAAAGTCGTTAACTTGTCACTCATTAATAAGAGAATCTAATTATAATATTCAGGCTCGCGATGACACGAGTCCACAGTGTAGCAGAACCAAGCCGAACACAATTAACCCTGCTGCCAAAGGGAAAAACTGTAATCAAGCCCAGTAAATCAAAACATATAATTAAAATGCAAATCCTCTGGGCGAGCCGGGGCATTTAGTGGATTATTTTGAATTACCTGTCATGAAATGCGGTATAAATATCACATCTGCGGTTAAAAAACCAACGAGAGACGGGGAAGTATTAGAGATAAACCTGAGGAAACAGCTTGCCGCAGGTGTGTACTGTATGTCTATCAATATTCCCTGAATGTTCTCCAAATCTAATGTCAAATCCGTGCGGGATCTGCTTGGCTGTGATTACTGTAGTGGAGTTTACACACAATCTGTTTACACATCTCATCTCTTCACGGTGTACAAATCGTTTTGGGGGCGAAAATAGGAGTGTCGAGCTAGTGTCTCTCTCTCTCACTCTCTCTCTCGCTGCGAGAGAGTGAGTGAGTGGCGGTTGGAAACAAACTGACCGACCTACACACCCAACACCGATCAGACCACGCTTTGATTCCGCCCTCCAACGACAGGGAACTAAAACAGCCACACTAAGTCAGCCTCTCCTTGGCCATCTGCCCGGTTTTAGAATGGAGTGTTGGGCCTCTTTGCCTCTCTTTGCCTCTCTTTTCTGTCCACTTGGATGACAGGACAGAGGACGTGAAATGGTTCCGGGGACCGTCTCCTGTCTCAGTGTCAGCTTCACAGAGGGAGGGTCCGGAAGTTGGAAGGGGGAAGGGGGTGTTTTTGGTGGAGAAGGACACTGTGTTTAAAGAAAATGTGTTTGTTTATGTGCGGTTGAATGTGTGTGTGTGTGTGTGTATTTGTGTGTGTGTGTGTGTGTGTGTATGGGTCTTGAGAAAGCAACATGCTGGTGGGGGGGGGGGGGGGGGAGGAGGGGGTGGTTAGGGGGAGACATTATGAAGAGCGATGGGGAGGAGTACTGGGTGCATGCAGATGTAAAGTGATTCATGTCGTGCCTCAGTGAGCACAAAGAGAGAGAGAGAGAGAGAGAGAGAGAGAGAGAGAGAGAGAGAGAGAGAGAGAGAGAGAGAGAGAGAGAGAGAGAGACACACACACACACACACACACATACACACACACAGCATCCAAGACCCCACTCCCTCTGAACCGGAGGGGGAGGGAGGGGTGGGGGGGGGGAGAGAAGCAGTGCTCGGCCTTGAACGGGTGGGGGTGGGGGTGGGGGTGGTGGGGGGGGCGGGGCATGGAGCTGACAGTGAATCGACAGCCAATCAGCTCTAACCGCGTCTCCCACCATGTGTACTAATATGCCAGGCTAATATGTCAAGGCTGGTTTAGACTTAGCCAGGGGAATAAAGAACAGGTGGTTGTTGTTGTTTTTTTATATCCCTTCCGGAATTTCTGACTTTACGTTGACAAAAATAAATGAATATGGGTTCTTGTGCGGCGCCAAAGGAAGTTGAAATTTGCGTTTCTCAGTTTGAATTTCATTGGCAGCATAACGTTAAGTCAACGCTCGAGGCAACGCAGCGCACATTTACTTGACAAATTGACAAATTTACTGTACACAAATACAAAATGTGTTTTTTGTTTTGAGTTGGCAGCACTATTAGGGGTTCTGGAATGTATCCATCACGGTACCACGTGATGGTACCGTGTTGGACCAGTGAGATTGGACCAGTGGAGATGGACATGAAGTAACACTAGCCTCCAATGTCACAACCATCTCTTAACAAGCATCCCGTTAACAAGACGCCTGTCACTGAAGATTTAAATAAAAATGTTCAAGGTTGAGTATGACTCCACCTGTAAATGATCTGACTTGCGGTGCTTTTGTCGTTTGCTTGTTTAACGCTTTTAGAGAGAAAATAGGAACATTGAAAGAAATAGAC
>CM050999.1:32238416-32243416 GCA_027704905.1 Muraenolepis orangiensis
CCAAATCTTAGTCTAATGTCTGAATTAGCAACATAGGCCTATTCTCAAAACAAAAATAAAAGGGTGGATGAGCACGAACGCCCCTAATCTACACTCAAACAAACACAGGTGGTGACTCAAGGTCAGCGGCCTAATCATCATCCCGTGAATAGAGCTGTCCATCTGAACACGGTTAGGACATGGTTTGTCATGCATTCCCTGTTCCTCTTTCAGTACAAATCCCACGCATGTATATTTCATGGCTGCCTCCCACCCTATTTGTCTATCTGCTCTTACCCCCCTGGGAGCAGAGGCTCAGCACAGCATCTGAGATGCATGCCAGTCCCTGGAAAAAGACAGCCATTTCATTTTAGCATTCACACTGACATGTGAATGCCTCAGTCTGACAGCAAGGACAGAAACAATGTGCCATGTTGTAACAGCCTCCATGAGGAGATCGCCTAGCTTCACACCAATCAACACGCCACTTATTAATCGTAATATTCCATTAGCCATGTTGTTTTGTATTCTATACACTATTTGCCGTTTAATAATTTAGCAGACGCCTTCATCCAAAGCGACTTACGGTGAATTCATGGGATTCAGGAGCAGGGAGGGGTTAGGGCATATTTTTTTTGCTCAAGGATGCCTCCAGGTAAGACAGGTTCATTGAAATTGGGAATCGACAGCGCCGCTCTCACCTTGGAGTGGAACCCTTATCCACCACACTACCCTGCTGCCCCCTGTACAGAATAACCGATTATTTGACATCCCCTCTGAGAGGACGACAACCACGTTCAACCTTTCATACCCCGATTGACTGTGAGAGAGGAGAGAGGTTTCCAGATGAGCCCTCAGAGGAGCCCAGACCATCCCATTGATCTGTCAGCAGCAGGGATCAAGAGCGAGACACAGCGGGTCAGGTCAGCTCACGTCTCCGTGGTCCGTGCTTCACGTGTGTCTGGAACAGCATGGAGTAGCGATGCGCGGCTGTGACTATCATGTAGCCCCGCGCAGCCAGACAATATTCACTTGGCTCATTAGGTCTGGAAAGTCTGTCGTTTTGTTGGGCGGCGGCGTCGTCGGATCACCGTCCCTTTGCGGTCCATTGGATGAGCTTCAGCAGATCCCCGAGTGGGACGGTCCCAAAGTGAAGGCCGTTAGCGGGACGTTAGCGCTTTCGTTGACGTAAAAGCTGCATTTAAAAATCACTCGCTGGGGTTCGCCGATTAGCCGACTAGAATTTAGGTCGGAGCCTACACTGCGCCCTGCGAGGGCCGGCGCCAGACTGACAGCTCGCAGGTTTCCCGAGGTTGACGAGAGCATGTGAGCTGACCTCACGGTGAGAAGTACATTATTATCTTGTGCATTGATACTGCCGTTAATCCCTCTACGAGCCAGGGATTACAACAAACTATTCTTGTTCTTTAAGGCTTGCATAATGCGTCAAGTGGTGGTCTCGCAGTATTTCTGGCTCACTCTTCATTGTTTTATCTTTATACGCTATGTGCTAGCCGGACAGCACTTTCCTTGAAAAATGTGTCGGCTTTTCAGGTGCTTCATAAATCAATGAACTTTGAAGCAACGCTGCCTCTGTTGCAACTGCAAAGCTGTGATATGGATTTAATATCAGTCATTAAATACCAAAAAAATGTGTGATGGACCATAAATATGATTACCGTTATAACACAATGGCTTTAATGTGTATCTTTGTGCAAGAACATATCAAGGGGGAAATTACCATATGATTCTATTGCTTGCATTTCCACAAAACGCACACACTGTGGTTTTCAGGACATTCATGGCGTGTTTTCTGCTTGTTCGCAGAAACGGTATATCTTTTTTAAAGGGGGTATCTGAGTGGATTATTGCCAGATGTCGTAAGAATGGATAAACCTATTAAGACAGAAGTCGGCTGTGAAATCTCTTAGGCAGTATGAAGACATCTGTGCGTTTTTTAACACATCAGAAGTGGCCTGGATCTACTCCACCGCGCAAACAATTCTGTTCCAGCAAATCCAATAATGTTTCGTAGAATACAATTAAACTATTACAAAACAAATAAATCCCAAAACAAAATCAATGGCAGATCCATCCATCCATTGTCTACCGCTTATCCGGGTCGGGTCACAGAGTTAGGCCGATTAATTCTTGAATTGTTGAAAAGTACTGACAAAGGCAGAGAAAACTAGACAAAACTCATCTTTGGATTGGTTTATGATGCTGCACAACAGTTGTACATATCAACCACTAACACACTTCAGTTTCACACTCTTTTACTATTACTCGTGAAGAGTGTGTACAGCATTGCCATACCTAGTGTTAACACTGCTGCTGCTGTGTAATACTCATATAGTTAGCGTATAGTGTCTAAATGTGCAATTATGTAAATTAAACATTGTCTAATTGTAAGGTTGAGGTCACCGTCTAATGCAGTTATGTATAGATATTTATTTATCGATTTTTCATGCAACTTTTGTATCTTTTTCCAACTGTGCATTTTCCCCACTGGCCACAACATGTCCTGCTGAATTAGTAAAGCTATCTTATAGCTATCTTATAATTACCATGGTATGATTTCATTATACTCTCATGTTTACTTTTTGTTGTGGTTTTCATGCAATCTTTTGGGTAATTTCCAACCATTTCTATTCAAAATCATCCTAGCGTTAAATTCTGAGAGCCTTTAGCGTCGCCCATTCCGATGTTGGCATGCAGAACAGTCGGCTACAACTGCTGGGAAACTGCACTACCGTCCAGGAAGTGCTGAGGCTTATACAGGAAGTAGGAACATTCTGAGTCTGAGGCTACTGCTACAGCCAATACAAACAAATTTAAAAAAGGGCCGCTCCGAGTCCGAATCTCTGACGGGCAACTTTCTCACAGATAGTTAATTCCGCCTGGCATGTGACCCATAAAAGTGGCCTAAAGATCATTACACAAACCAAAACAGGCTGACGCGTTGGCAACGTCTACAGGGCTTGTGGGACCAGCGTTTAAGGGATCTGTACCTGGCAAGTGCAGAGACTGACAACCTGCCAAGTTGTGTCATTTAGCTAGATAGGAAAATCAATGGTCCCCGGGTAGGGGGAGAGAGAGTGGGTTAAGTGATTACATACAGTATATATATATATATATATATATATTGTACTGACGCTGGCTTGGTAACATTTTCCTGGCCATAAGTTATTGGAAGCGTGGTGCCTCTGTAAGCAGAGTCATTCATCTCACTCAGAGTGGCTCCCTACTCACTCTGACGTGGCTCTGGATTATGATGAAGGGCGGCCGACCATTTCAATAGCGTTCCCACAGCGGTACAAAAACACAATATATGGATGGATGGATGGATGAATTAATAGGTGGGCTGGTGGATGCATGAAGGAAGGGATTGACAGAGCGATGGACGCATCAATTGGACGGATGAATTACTGTTTGGGTGGATGGCCATGTTGAATTAATGGGCGTGGGGTGGATAAATGGATGAATGAAAGGGTGGGTGGATACATGGATACATGTGTGAATGAATGGATGATTAAAAAAGTGGTGGCGGATGGACGAGTGAAGGGATGGATGGATAGTTAAAAATGAAGTCCATGATAGACCTTGATAGAAGGACAATGAGAGGCCTGTGAGGAGGGGACTAGGCATACATGACTGCTAGATTAAGGGTGTGGAGAGGCTTCTTACAACGTAGCTTGTGATTTAAAAAAAGGTAGTACTTTAATCCAGGCTAAATACGCTCCTTCAACTGGATGTCCACACAGGCACGCAATTATCATTGCACGGTTCAGTGTTTGAAGAGGCTTCAGCTACCACTACATCGGTAACAGTGGAACACTGCAATACAATACGGATGGGGGAGAGATACACAGATACAGTGCTGGCACTTACACTGATTGCTGATGAATTCCACAAGGAATCAGTACTCGTTTACAGAAACGGAATCAGTACTTGTTTACAGAAAAGGAACCAGTATGCGTTTACATAAGACACATGACGAGGGGCACCGTGTGTACTACTACTGCTGTGTGTGTGTATGATTTAGTGTAGTTTAGTATCTCTTGTTAAGATTTAGTCAAATGTTTTTCCATACATAATTAAGTACAGTAGTACAGTACAGTACAGTGCAGCGAAAGGAATTTCTCTGCATTTAACCCATATATAGTACATATATATACCCCTATTAGGAGCAGTGGGCAGCTATTTATACAGCGCCCAGAGAGCAGTTAGGGTGTCTTGCTCAAGGACACCTAAAAAAAAAAATCGAGGAAAAAATTCCCTACATAATCTGAACACTCGTGGTGATGCAGTTTTAATAGAGGCGCTATTATTTTTGCCGTCTTGTGTTTCGTATATAACAAACGAAAAGAGGTAGAATGGTAAATAAACATCATAAGCCCCCAACTCTGATAGCCTCCTAAGTGGCGAGATGTTGGCCAACAAACGTTAAATAGCTTTTGGTTTGCGCTTTCAAGGGGGAAAAGAAAAGAAAGAAACTTGTGTGTGCTCACCTCAAAAAACAAAGAAAATAATCCTACTTAATGCACTTTTAATGAAATGGGATGAGAAACGGATGTATAAGCTAGAGAAATATCAATACAATGTCATACATCCAAAATGTGGTGGAATACATGACATCCAAAGTCAACGGAAAATAAGTGTTGAATCATTTGTCACTAATCTCTAAACTTTTTTGACGTTTATGAACATCATGTTAGGATAAACTAAAGTCACCAGCGGCCCTTTTTTTGGGCTGAAAACGGACAGCTCTCCGTGTGAAGAACAAGAAGAAGAACAAGGCTCATGACTTTTTAATTACATCCACAAGAGAAACGACTGAACGCAAAGACGGATTGGACAGATTTGGGCCAGTAAGTTCTGTTTAGTTTAGCTAGCGCTCGCTCTCTCTCTCTCTCTCTCTCTCTCGCTCTCTCTCCTCTCTCTCTCTCTCTCTCTCTCTCTCCTCTCTCGCTCTCTCTCTCTCTCTCTCTCTCTCTCTCGTCTCTCTCTCTCTCTCCTCT
>CM050999.1:32253416-32260916 GCA_027704905.1 Muraenolepis orangiensis
CACGCCGCGGTTCCGGCGCAATCCACTTATTCTTTATTGACTATATTTCCCTGCCAAATCAATTTGCTCATGCTTCTCATAACACACCTCGGCCCAAGGTGAACAATTAGATAAGGACACTTTGCTGGAATATAAGCAGCTCTGTATTCCTGTGGATTGAATTTGGAACGTGCGTATGGCAAAAAATTAGAACTTCACATATATAAAGTAAACACACTGTATGTATAAGCTACAATGTTTAGGAATACAATTCGATTTAGTTATTTTCGTCTCAATGTGTCTCAACTGCCTGTGGCTGTGCATATCAGCATCGTCAATGCAACCTTGTCTGCGGTCTTGACAATATAATGTATGATACAATAATATAATTAACGTAGCTAAGTCTTCATACATTTCTCAAAGGGAATACGCTGTAAAAAAATTACAAAATGAAACACTAAACCAACGGTAAAGGTTGGAGGTAGCTCGATAGTGGTACATGAAGCCAATAGCGCTATAAAGTCATCACATGTAACCTATTTTTTTGGAACGGGTAACGATTGACGGGTTGATCAGTAATCCTTTATCCTATAGGCCACACACACACACACACACACACCCCCACACACACACACACACACACACACACACACACACACCCACCCACACACCCCACACACACACACACACACCACACACACACACACCCACACACACACGCACACACACCCACACACACACACACCCACACACACACGCACACGTACGGCAGGTCTACCGCAAACCTGTCAGCAGATGACCGAGTATGTCCACGCGCAGCTAGCTAAGCTATTGACGTAGCGGCAGCCACAGGGCCCGGTCTGAGAGCCGGCGCTATCGCCGGGTCACAGGTGCGCCACGTCCACCTGTCAAAAGGCAATCGACGGGGGTCGGTGCAGAGGTATGGGAATCCGATGGCATTGTATTGTGATAATGCGACCACCGCAACGAGCGTCAAAACGGGCCGACAGAAACCAATAAAGGTTGAATCAAGGATGAACCAATACTTTCGGCATTGGCAAGGCCGGTTCAAGGGAGGTGGGGGGTGACAAGGAAAGTCAAAACATTTTCAGGAACGGAATGACTCCCGGAATGAACCGGGATACACACGGGGTGATTGGATTATCGACCGGGAACACCACCTGGGCTGGATATGACTTTCTGATCCTTCACACGACCCTTCACACACAGCGAAAACAGATGGAATTAAGAAACATTAAGTGTCAGCTCTCATTAAAGAAAGGTTTTTGTAATTTTTTCGTATTGGCTGTAATAAAAAACGCTGCGTTAAGGCCTGTACTGGAGACGACTGAATTGATTGATGTTTAATAAAGTAATTCAATCTATTAGCTTGAATGGGTTCAGAGCATAGATTTTACAAGGTGTAAGGTTCAGAGGCAGTGGGAAAGTTCACACTTCCTCCTCAGATTCCAGATTGTTTATTTGCACATTACAATGTACAATGGAACGCTTACTCCCCATTCACTCTTGCATTATGAATTTCAACAGCAATAATATACTACACTACACTATATACTATCTTCTATATACTATAAACAACACTACTTTACTACGATAACAATAACATACACAATAAAAAGGAACAATAATATCGTTTTCACACTGGGCTAAAATACGGTATTTGCTTCGCTTTCGCGTTCACACTGGCAAGTAATGCGCATTCGCTATCCAACTAGTGCGCATTAAATAATCCACCTTGGGGTTGGTGGTTTCGATCCCGAAGTATCTAGTTCGGGTACAAATAAAACTACTACGGGTTTGGCTTCCCGTGTGTGTGTGTGTGTGTGAACAGAATCTTAACGAAAACCTGGTATTGAGTGCGCAGCGATTCGCGAATTAGAAGAGAGTGTGAACATAAAGTGTATTCGACGCACACTAACTAATACGGTATCGAGTCGATACCGTATGCAGTGTGAAAACGGTATATGAACATTTAAGTGTAATAGATGATATATATATATACATATGATATGATATCTGTCAATACATTTAGATTAAATTTAGATTTCATTTAGTTATATTTTGTTTATACTAGTTTAGTTTAGTTTATTTTGTTGTTATTTAGTTTTTAGGTATTAGTATATTTTGTGTGCATTTTTTCCCCCTGTTCCAACTGTTGCACCTTAATTTCCCTCGGGATAAATAAAGTCTCTTGAATCTTGAATCTTGAATAATTACATATGGATGTTGCAAAAAGCCTTTTAAAGTTTTACTTCTTATCGGCAAGATGGCGGTGAGCTTCAGCCGCTATCCAGATGCAGCGTCTCCCAGACTGTCCCCACCCAAGAAAGTCTGAAAAGCTCTCATTGTTCCTACTCTCATCACACCACTCATCACACCACTCATCACACCACTCATCACACCACTCATCACACCACTCATCACACCACTCATCACACCACTCATCACACCACTCATCACACCACTCATCACACCACTCATCACACCACGTGTGAAAACCACAGTGAGGACAGTTCAAGATCGGCCAGAGGGAGAAGACTCACATCTCTGCACCGTTTAGAACACACCCACTACAGTGCTTTTGGCCACTCAGGCCCTAACCTGGACTCCCACACGGATGTGGAATCTCATGCAGTGCAGCAACACACAGCGTGGCCTCCCCTCAAACTGATTACTACATTTCCTATTCACAAGCCATGGATGAACAGAGAGGTCCGCCTGCTGCTGAAGGCATGTGACACCGTTGCTCAGACACACACAAGTGATGCTCAGACTCCTCCAAGGGCTAACCCCACTAGGGCAAGGCCAAGCACAGCCCTAGGCTAAGGATTGGATGGGATCATGTGTCATAGTACAACTTCGCCACACAGAACATAAGTGTAGGCATCTAATGATTTGTATGCACATGGAATTTCTTTAATATCACAAGGCTTTTCTATATTTGTATAATATCCAATATGGGGCCATATGAGGGCCTACGCATAATAATCTGGTAAAGTTTTCCCATTAGTGGGAACTGATTTGTTTCTGTAATCGGTTTAGTAGGAGGCTAGATGGAGGCTGAATGCCATCACCTGCATTTTTCAATATGATAAATATATAGATTGTATAATCCATAAATGCATAAGGGGATGGGACATGAAGATGAGGTTTGATGTGAACATTGTGTACACCCTTTAATGCTTTTTTTTGCATCTTCTGGTTCGATGCAAACTTCTGGTTAGATGCTATCTTTATTCTGTGACCTGTTCAATGACATTAAAGTTGAATCGAATCTACTGTAATCTTATGATATGGAGTTCTCCAAACAGACATAACAGTGCATTTTTATTTCGGAAGGCATTTTTATGTTAATATTAGTTAATATTAGTTAATATTCGATTGTGTTTGTTTGCTGTTTTTAACTTTGTAGCACTGAGATTTTCTTTTAAATGAAAAGAGCAATATAAATCAAATGCATTATTATTATTATTATTATTATTATTATTACATGCAATACCCTTATAATCAGCAAACAAACTATTTTAAAAAGCAAGTAGCAACCAACATGGAAAGGGTTGACAAGAATGAATAAGCAAAAGTGAGGAAAATCTATTAAAAAAAATTATATTAAACCAAGAAGAGGAATAATGGGTTTCTTCTGTGCTCTCGGTCTGTATCCTCATAACTTTCCACTACTGCTGTACTATTAGCATTCAGCAAGATAATCCGCCTGGTCAATGACGTGAGACAATTGAGATTACACCCAGCAAACCCACAATTACAGATGTCCATGTGTCGCAGCAATGGAGTCGCGCGGCTTAATTTAATCAGCATGTCAGACTTCCACTGCTTCAAATGACAACAAAGACTGTCATATATTCAGCGGGGGGATTTAAAGCTACAGCCGGGGATGGATACCGGATTGTACAAAATTACTTGCAAAGCTACTGAGCCACATGGCTTATAAAAAAAAGAGAGAGATGGGGCGCCCATCTTGTTTTTGATATAAACAAGGTCGAAAACATCGTCATGTCCTAGTTGTGTCACAGCCGGGTGTAGGTGGGACCCAAAAGACAGTTTGTTATATTTATTTTAAATACCACACAGAAGGGGGCAGGCAGAGACGTAGTCGGGGACAGGCAGAGACGTAGTCGGGGACAGGCAGGTGATCAGGAACCGGGCTGGGTAGACAAACCAGGCAGGGACAGGCAGAGACGTAGTCAGGGACAGGCAGCAGATCGGGAACCAGCCTGGACAGGCAGAGACGTAGTCAGGGACAGGCAGTAGATCGGGAACCAGGCAGGGCAGACAAACCAGGCAGGAACAGGCGGAAGCGTAATCGGGGACAGGCAGTGGATCGGGGACAGGCAGTGGATCAGGAACATGAACAGGATCAGAACGCTGGATGTCTGCATAACAATCTGGCCCCGTGTGAGTGTGTGGGGTAGACTTAAATAGGGACGTTAACTGTGATGCGCTGCAGCTGCGGGTGAGACTTAACAAGGGGGCCGTGGCTATCCGGTAGTCAGTAGTGGGAGTGAGGAGACAGGAGTGAAAACTGTGAGTTGGCGTTTCACCTAACTACCATTATTTGTATTATATAGATACTTTTAAAGTGAAATAATTTGGTTTATACATTGTTGTAACTGATGGAAAATTGCCATCATCAATAAAAAATAAAAAAAAGCTTTCCAAAGCTTCCCATTTCTTGACGCTCCAAGCTGGAGGACTTATCTGCCAAATGACTCATGAATATTTGACTAATTATTTCAGTACTACAACAGACAAAAGGATCTCCCCTGTGCCTCTACCTGCCTCACCTCAAGTATGACTCGCAAAGGACCACGGGTTTGTAAGGCGCTCCATACATTGACGCTTTCCAAGAGGCTTCAAAAGGCTCTCTGTGCCAACTTTCCTTTCCACACAGACACAGACACAGACACACACACACACACACACACACACACACACACACACACACACACACACACACACGTGCACACACAGGTGACCAACTCCTTTTGAAAGACACGTTTGTCCTTCAAACCCTAATGCCAACATGCCAAAGGCACTATTGAACTGCCATACTGATGTGTTTTTAGCACTCCTCACAAAACAGCACTTTACTCTGACTGACTTTTAGTGTTTCCCCTTTGAAATGTCGTTTTTTTTCAGAGATATAATGTACCTGGTCGGAGGTCCTAATTGGCAGTCACTGGGCGCTTCCTTCCCGTCCTTTGAGCGTGCGTCGCTATAGGGCCGGTGGTGGGAAAGGGGGTGGGGGGGGGAGAAGAATAGGGGAGGGGGGAGAAGAATAGGAGCGTTTCAAAACCAGCTTTGAAGTCGCTTGTGAAGGGAATTCTCTCTCTGCAGTGGCTGCAGAAGCAAAATGCAGCAGCAATGTCCAGATGGACTGGGTAATTGAAAAGGAGTGGTTGGGAGACGGAGGGCCCTGGCATTACATGGGGGAATAAATTGTAGCACTGTGAGTGTGTGGGGTGTCATTAGGACACACAGGGAGCCCTGTGGAAACAAACAAAGAGCCACCCCCCCCCCCCCCACAAAAAAGACCCTCCTGTGTGTTTCGGTTGTCCACAATACCTATTGCATGTGGTGGACCTTCATGTCTTTGTGTCGGGGCCACGAGCGAGCACTTGAGCTCCATCAATGGGGGAGTGCTTCCAGGTGCTTTACCCCTTCCCATCTTCTTCTCCTAACAAACTCTTAAGCCTTAAATTGTGTCATTTTCGGACCAAAGCCTCTCAGCGGCGTTCCAACAATAGTGTTTTTGAAAAAGGCTTTTTTTTCCCCCCCATCCTTTCAGTCACACACACATTCTCATTCTATAGCCACAACAGAACAGGCATAGTAAATAAGAAGATCCCTTATTGATAAACATTTATTTGGTCCAAATGTAATTTAAAAGTTGATGTAAAACCATCAGTCTCAAGCCTGTATCTAATGTTGAATGTTGTGATTGTTTTTTTAATCAATGGATGCCTTTTATCGGTAGAATTATTCGCAAATTGATGGGTTGTTGTTTTTAGAGGGAAATGATATGGTCAGTATTCGTAACTATTGCACTCAGCCATAGCAATAACAATATTAGCTTACCTTTTATACCATATATATATACACGTATTACTCACTATTACTATTATTATTACTTATGACATGACTATATCGTACTCAGTGGCTTTTTCCCGGAGGCCAAGGGAAGCCAGGCTTCCCCTGTTTTTTCGGATTGTAGTTATAATTTTAATAAATAAATAAAAACACTGTTTTTTTTCGGTAATTCTCCTTTGCTGTGTGTTGCTGCCGGACCGTCTCTCCCCCATTCTCATTGACTATTTTACAAAGAGTTAAACAAACAGCGCCCCTCTAGATGTTATGGTGAAACAGTCAATTGCATTCACTGTTGCCAGAGGAGGCCAGCCGAATCGGGCTTCCCTTGGTGAAAAAAAATGGAGGGATTGTCCCGGATTGACCAATCAGATGAGGCCCACGTCATGCCCCTGCCAACCTGTGATTGGTCAGGGCCATGCCAAGGGAAGCCAGTTGATGCGATTTGATTGCGATTTGATTGGATTGTGAGGCAAGGGAATCCCTTGCCTCACAATCCAATCAAATCACATCTACATCAGTTCGTAGTACGTAGTACTGTAACTGTCATCATCGCCGTTAGAAAGTATCAAGCAAATTAAGCATTATGGAGGGTGGAGATTTGGCGTACTTAATCAAACATAACTTTACTAAACTTCCGCTACAAATTAAATCAGATGACAGGCCCATGCCCACACTCGAGCTGTGTACACAGAGGAAAAAGGGATACTTTTGATGTGAACGTAAAACTTTAAAGGTCTCCTGATTTCGTTTGTGAATGAATGCTTCTTTTTTATTCATTACCGAATCTGCACTGCGCATTGAGCGGCTGGTTATGCATTTGGGGGGGGGGGGAATGCTTAAATTAATAAGACGAGAGAGTTTTGGCTGGAGAGTGCGTGCGGACCTGTCGGTTAGATAACAGGCGTGTGCAAGTCCTGCATCTGTATGATACAACTGTGTAAAATGATAGCGGGCGCTGTAATCACTCATCTGGTTACGTTATTGACCACCCCCCCGACCAACAAAACTGGCTTCCCCTAAATTTTTCCCCACAGCACGCTACTGATCGTACTTAAGTGTTCGTGACGGTAGTTAAATAGTTTTCCAAAGACACACACACACACACACGCACACACACACACACACACACACACGCACACACACACACACACACACACATAACAGTACTGGATTTTTTTTTCACCAATCTGCGAACATAAACACATCGTGCCGTCGTGTACATTCTAAATCAACCGGCTTGTTCCCGTCTGAACACTCACAGCATGTGAGTCACACGTCCCTTCTGTGCAATCAAGTCGCCAACTGAAAGCACACAAACTCTGTTTTGTTTAAACTGACATTCACAGGCACAGGCACCCTGGCGTGCGTGCGGTGCGTGCGTTGCGTGCGTGC
>CM050999.1:32263416-32270916 GCA_027704905.1 Muraenolepis orangiensis
AGAGAGAGAGAGAGAGAGAGAGAGAGAGAGAGAGAGAGAGAGAGAGAGAGGGCGGCAAATGGCCTTTAGCTTTGGTGGCTAAAGCCTATGATGACAGCAGGCCAAGAGAGCTAGTGCTCTGAAAACACACACACACACACACACACACACACACACACGGCTCTGTGTAATCAATAGCACCGGTCACTCGGAACAGAAGAGGACGGTGATCTGTCGGCTGAAGAAGCGCAGTTTACACTGATTTCACTCCCCCCTGCAAATACAACAAACAAAATAGACAAAGAAGGAAGGCGGTGGGGGGAGAAGACTCACGGCCTCACTCTCTGGAGGAGAGTGAAGTGTAATCCGAGGGATGTGCTCCTCTGTCTAGAGATTGACGGCGTGTCGCCGGGTGGGTGGCGGGGGGGGGCGCTCACCCCCATCAGGACGGAGCAAGGTCACCCCTGAGTTGCTTATCTCGGTAAATAAAGCCACTGTCGGAGGGGGGGGGGGGGGGGGGGGGGGGGAACAACCAAGGGGCCGCTTTCAATTAAATGTGCGCCGGAGGAGACCTCCAGGGACCCCGGCGAGAAGAAACCCGCCCCAAGCGTCATAAACCGCTGGTTCACCATCAGAAAACGACTTGTTCACCAACAGAAACCGCTTGTGCACCATCAGAAACCGCTTGTTCACCATCAGAAACCGCTAGTTCAACATCAGAAACCGCTTGTTCACCATCAGAAACCGCTAGTTCAACATCAGAAACCGCTTGTTCACCATCAGAAACCGCTTGTTCACCATCAGAAACCGCTAGTTCAACATCAGAAAACGACTTGGTCACCATCACAAACCGCTTGTTCACCATCAGAAACTGCATGTTCACCATCAGAAACGACTTGTTCAGCATCATAAACCGCTTGTTCACCATCAGAAACGACCTGTTCACCATCAGAAACGACTTGTTCACCATCAGAAACGACCTGTTCACCATCAGAAACGACTTGTTCACCATCAGAAACGACTTGTTCACCATCAGAAACGACCTGTTCACCATCAGAAACGACTTGTTCACCATCAGAAACGACCTGTTCACCATCAGAAACGACTTGTTCACCATCAGAAACGACCTGTTCACCATCAGAAACGACTTGTTCACCATCAGAAACAACCTGTTCACCATCAGAAACGACTTGTTCACCATCAGAAACGACCTGTTCACCATCAGAAACGACCTGTTCACCATCAGAAACGACTTGTTCACCATCAGAAACGACCTGTTCACCATCAGAAACGACTTGTTCACCATCAGAAACGACCTGTTCACCATCAGAAACGACTTGTTCACCATCAGAAACGACTTGTTCACCATCAGAAACGACCTGTTCACCATCAGAAACGACTTGTTCACCATCAGAAACAACCTGTTCACCATCAGAAACGACTTGTTCACCATCAGAAACGACCTGTTCACCATCAGAAACGACTTGTTCACCATCAGAAACGACCTGTTCACCATCAGAAACGACTTGTTCACCATCAGAAACGACCTGTTCACCATCAGAAACGACTTGTTCACCATCAGAAACGACCTGTTCACCATCAGAAACGACTTGTTCACCATCAGAAACGACCTGTTCACCATCAGAAACGACTTGTTCACCATCAGAAACGACCTGTTCACCATCAGAAACGACTTGTTCACCATCAGAAACAACCTGTTCACCATCAGAAACGACTTGTTCACCATCAGAAACGACCTGTTCACCATCAGAAACGACCTGTTCACCATCAGAAACGACTTGTTCACCATCAGAAACGACGTGTGGCTCAGGCCAGAGTGTTGCCTTGATGAACAGGAGGATTATTTCATTCAAGTATTTGGACACGCTGCTACATGAACACACTGGATGTGTTTGTATAGAGTCAAGCTTTTGAATAGCTTTTTTCAATCTGCTGATTGAAGGTACACCCTATGTTCCCTGTAGGAAAGACGGTTAAATGATGTTCTGCATTAGAACTATTTGTTGAATTATAATACTGGAGTAGCAGAAATGGAGAATGGTGCAAAGAGGAAAGGGTATTATGATGAAGGTCTACAAGAGTGCTGAAACGCATTGTGGTGAGAAAAGTTACGTAAACCATATAAATGCCAAAGCAACTCGCAATAACCGCGTGTGTGTGCATGTGTGCTTTGTGTGAGTGTGTGTGTGTGTGTGTGTGTGTGTGTGTGCATGTGTGTGTGAGTGTGTGTGTATGTGTGCGTGCTCTACACAGACAGGGGTCTGGGTCTGATGTGATAGACTGACCTTTGTTCCACAATATGGCTGTATTGCCCGGCTCTACTTCAAAACACGTCTCTGAGTTCAGCAACGCTGGAAGTCACCAACATTGCTCTCTAACTTCTCCATCTCTCTATGGTTGGAGAACATTTTCAGTCCTGTTTAAATATTGCAGGATATCAAACTAGAACTGGCAAAATGTATGCACATTTATGCACATTACAAAAATGTCCCAATGTTACTTCACATATTATAACATATGTATGGCTAGGGGTGCATGGGTCGCAATAGATTATATAGGACATTTTATTAAATATTATTGCAGAAACATTTGGCACATTTGGATCAGATCTAGTTTGAAATTGAAGAATATAGATAATATGGTTTTTATTTATTTATGAGAACATTTTCAGAAAGAGCTCCATTATTAATATGAATTATTATTATTATTATTATTATTATTAAAATAAATATTGTTATTGTTACTAAAACTGACTCTGGGTGCCTGGTGATTCATTTGTCATTATCTTGATCTGGGATTTCAAAGACACCAGCGGATTGTCAGACGGTCTAATTAAAGTCATTTCATGGCTGCCACACTTTGAGCGCTTTTAATCTGAAATGCTCCACTGTGTTTGCGCAAAAACGCTCAAAATGAAACGCATATCCCTTCAAATTAGCTTCATTGGATTCCTCTCCGCCCTGCCCCGAGGGTGAGCACCTCGCCTTAGGCAAACCGAGGCGCTCACCCTCTACTAGAGCCGAACCTCGCCATTTATTCTCTGTAATCACATTTGCTTAAAACCTAATTGGCAGAGGCGATGTTGCATACATTGGGAGGTTAGTGTTGGTGGTGGTGGTGGTGGTGGGTGGTGGTGGTGGCGGGTGGTGGTGGTGGTGGAGGTGGTGGTGGTGGCGGTGGTGGTGGCGGCGGTGGTGGTGGTGGTGATGGTGGTGGAGGGTAGTGGTGGTGGTGGTGGTGGAGGGTAGTGGTGGTGGTGGCGGTGGTGGTGGTGGCGGTGGTGGTGGCGGTGGTGGCGGTGGTGGTGGCACTGGTGGTGGTGCTGGTCGTGATGGTGATTGAGGGTGGTGGTGGTGGTGATGGTGGTGGAGGTGGTGGCGGTGGTGGTGGTGGTGGTGGCGGTGGTGGTGGTGGTGGAGGGTGGTGGTGGTGGTGGCGGTGGTGGTGGTGGTGGTGGGGAGCAGGGGGGCGGGGGGGTTTAGCAACAAAGATGGTAAAACACACCTAATCAGATGAGTTGAAGAAAATACATGCAGGACCACTCTGTAGAAAAAAATTAGCTAGGCCAAGGAATGATTAATTATTCAACGAAAACTAGGGGATGGCACGACAACACTGTTATGTTTTCGATCCAATAGATCCGATCGATCCGATAGATCCGATCGATCCGATAGATCCGATCGATCCGATACTGGAATCTTTAGTAATCTTTTAGGTGATACTGATACCGATCCGATATTAACCAATGTTCTTTTTTTCTTTTATTAAAAATGCTGAAAATTAGGCTAGCCCATTTACTAATTTTGTATAATATTAATGCATATGTGACTGAATTGTATGCCATATGATACAAAATATACATTCCGATGACCAATCCATAACAAATTGACAATTAAGATCACTATGCACATCCCCCTAAACATTGGTCCCCCTCCCCCGACCACTTAACCATTAGCATGCCCCTCTAACCCCTCTTATTGCCTTTTTTTAAATTAATCTACATTTTGTATTTATTTTTATTCATTAAGTTCCATTTCTTTTTTGTCTCACTATATGCTGGTTGCTGTAGCAACCGAATTTTCCCTTTGGTGCCTAATCAAGTATTAACTTTGTTATACAATTGCCACAAAACATACACATAATATATATACAACAGCATAATATAAACTTACATTGTGCACTATCAAAAACTGATGTAACATAATTAACATTAACCACTAAATGGTTTCGGCAAAAATAAAACTCCCCTGAGCTTCGCACTAAACATAAGGCTTTTTTTAATTACAGTTACCAATAAACATTCCACAATAAACGTAAAAATTGTGATTAAATAAAGACCAAAAAGAGCAATTATTTGGGGTAAAAGTCCTTAGGGGTGGGGGGGAGGATAATATAGTGGCTAGGGTGGTCCACTCCCAGCCAAAGGTACTGGGTTGGAGCCCCCCATGTTCACAGCCTGTGGAGGCATCCTCCACGCAGGGCGGCAGTATAACTCAGGAGGTAGAGCGGTCGCCTCACCACCGGAAGGTTGCCGGTTCGCCCGCTCCATCTAGCAAAAAAAAAAATTGCCGAGGTGTCCTTCAGCAAGACACCCTAACCCTAACCGCTCCCCGCCGGGCGCTGTAAAAAAAATAGCTTCCCACTGCTCCTAATACTAGGATGGGTTAAATGCAGAGAAATTCCTTTCGCTGTACTTGTACTGACACATTTGAATAATTATTATTATCCATGAGCAAGATGCCCTAACACCCTTAGGTACCACTGCCGCTGCCCCTACACGTGCTCTGAAGACACTGTGTGTCTGTCTGTCACTAAAAGCCCCGTGGGAACCACCACCACCACCACCACCACCACCACACGCTCAACTGTAAGCAGCAGCGCCGCCGGGGAACTAATACACTTTGGAGCTCCATTTCATCCCATTGCAATTAGAGGGGAGTGCGTGAGTTAACCAGCATGCATATTCATCGGTGATGAAATAACCAGCCAGAGCCGTGACTCAGAGCCACTCTCGGGCCAGAAACAAAAAAGGTAAGATATAGAATATGGAATAGTATAGAATGAAATAATTACGGATATAATTATACCAAGTTGTATTAGTCATATGCACAAAAACAGTGGAAGTCGTTTAAGTAAATGGACTGCATTTCAATTGCACTTTTCAGCTTCACCCGTGGTCACTTTACAATTTAGGCCTCACATTCACCCACGCATACACACATTCACCCACGCATACACACATTCACCCACGCATACACACATTCACCCACTCATACACACATTCACCCACGCATACACACATTCACCCACTCATACACACATTCACCCACGCATACACACATTCACCCACTCATACACACATTCACCCACTCATACACACATTCACCCGCACATACACACATTCACCCACTCATACACACATTCACCCACTCATACACACATTCACCCACCATACACACATTCACCCACGCATACACACATTCACCCACTCATACACACATTCACCCACTCATACACACATTCACCCACTCATACACACATTCACCCGCGCATACACACATTCACCCACGCATACACACATTCACCCACTCATACACACATTCACCCACGCATACACACATTCACCCACTCATACACACATTCACCCACGCATACACACATTCACCCACTCATACACACATTCACCCACGCATACACACATTCACACACTCATACACACATTCACCCACTCATACACACATTCACCCGTGCATACACACATTCACCCACGCATATACACATTCACCCGCGCATACACACATTCACCCACGCATACACACATTCACCCACTCATACACACATTCACCCACGCATACACACATTCACCCACTCATACACACATTCACCCACTCATACACACATTCACCCACGCATACACACATTCACCCACCGACGGAGGTGTCAGCCATGGGAAGGATGGAACAGCCAGGGGTCGTGAGGGGAGCAGTGAGGGTGAGGGGACAACTCAACACTTGGCTAGGAAGAGCTGGGGAATCGAACCGGCAACCTCTAACCCCCTGAGCCACTGCCACATGTCACTGAAGACCAGAGATATTGAGAGAGAGAGAGAGAGAGAGAGAGAGAGAGAGAGAGAGAGAGAGAGAGAGAGAGAGAGAGAGAGAGAGAGAGAGAGAGAGAGAGAGAGAGAGAGAGAGAGAGAGAGAGAGAGAGAGAGAGGAAGACGAAGCATGGAGAATGATGGTTCATCCATCTTTAATTGATCTTCTAAAAGATACAGATAGGACTGAATAACAGACAGAGAGTGAGGGAAGGGGAGACAGATAATGAGACAGGAGGAGATAGAAAGGGAATATTTAGGGATGCTTGAAGGCAGCTTCCATTAGAAGAGACACAGCAGTGTGATTGGTTTCACCCATCCCATCCAGTCACTTCTCTCGCTGTCTCTCGTTGTCTCTCCCTCGCTCTCTCTATCTCTCTCCCTCTCCCCCTATGTCTCCTCCTCTCTCTCTCCCTCCCTCTGTCTCTTCCTCTCTCTCTCTCGCGCTCCATCCCTCGGTCTGTGCCTCTCTCTCTCCCTCTGTCTCTTCCTCTCTCGCTCTCCATCCCTCGGTCTGTTCCTCTCTCTCTCCCTCTGTCTCTTCCTCTCTCGCTCTCCATCCCTCGGTCTGTGCCTCTCTCTCTCCCTCTGTCTCTTCCTCTCTCGCTCTCTATCCCTCGGTCTGTTCCTCTCTCTCTCTCTCTCTCTCTCTCTCTCTCTCTCTCTCTCTCTCTCTCTCTCTCTCTCTCTGAAGCCAAGATCTGTGATAATGATACAAGAGCACCGCTGATCCCTAGTCAGGCTTTGATACCGTCCACCGGAAAACCTTTAACAACGGCTTGATATTAATTGTTGCTAATAAATCCACCTTCACCTCCCCATGACCCTCCAATACATCCCCCTCTGCATACACACACCGGACACACACACACACACACACACCTGACCCGGTCCCACCATACGCTGCAGCAGAGCCATATCCATTACAGAGCTGTGTGGCTCTGCAGCAGACTGGTTAAGTGATTGGCCTTTCATTCCCCTGCAGCCGCCCACACTTTCCCACAAACTTCAACACAGTTTAAAGTCAACTCTCTCCTTCACAACCCTGGCCGGCGCTGGAGGAGTTAGCCGTCGGAAAGGTGTGTGTCCTCTCTCTTCTTCTACCGAATCCCCAGCATGGCCCAAGAGAGAGAGAGAGAGAGAGAGAGAGAGAGAGAGAGAGAGAGAGAGAGAGAGAGAGAGGAGAGAGAGAGAGAGAGAGAGAGAGAGAGAGAGAGGGGGAGAGAGAGAGAGAGAGAGAGAGAGAGAGAGAGAGAGAGAGAGAGAGAGAGAGAGAGAGAGGGGGAGAGAGAGAGAGAGAGAGAGGAGAGAGAGAGAGAGAGAGAGAGAGAGAGAGAGAGAGAGAGAGGAGAGAGAGAGAGAGAGAGAGAGAGAGAGAGAGAGAGAGAGGGGAAGAGAGGAGA
>CM050999.1:32275916-32360916 GCA_027704905.1 Muraenolepis orangiensis
TTGACATGTTTGCGGAGGCCGCGCCTGGTCTGCCGTTTCTGCGGGGCGGTGCTGTAACAACGCGATAGAGGAGGAGGAGGAGGAGGAGGAGGAGGAGGAGGAGGAGGAGGAGGAGGAGGAGGAGGAGGAGGAGGAGGAGGAGGAGGAGGAGGAGAGAGGTAGTTAGCATTAGCTGTCTGTCTCGCAAAAACCTGTGTGTATGTGTGTGTGTGTGTGTGTGTGTGTTTGGGGGGGGTTGGGGGCTTGGCTGCGTAAGCCAACTCATAAATCAAATAATTACATTGCAACATCTTCAGGGAAAATAGGGGAAAGTGAAACTTTTCCCTATTAGCAGGCACTCGTTAACCCACTTCTAGAACGAGCGGATGCCTTGCCTTCAGGCTTGGGCCCGGGTTGGTAGTCATTTAAATTCTTGTATATATTCACACAGCCTATTGCATGCAGCAGGTAAGCTACATCACGTATTTACCCACGCAGGGGGGGGGGTGTGTGGTTGTTTTTACACAGGTGCTGTTCTTCACAAGCACGCCACACAAGGGGCGGTTCAGCAATCATTTTGATGTCAATATTTTATGATGTACATCAATTTACCTTGAACTGTCTGAGAGTGCAGAGACAAAGACAAGCTAGCTCTCTCTCTCTCTCTCTCTCTCTCTCTCTCTCTCTCTCTCTCTCTCTCTCTCTCTCTCTCTCTCTCTCTCTCTCTCTCTCTCTCTCTCTCTCTCTCTCTCTCTCTCTCTCTCTCTCTCTCCTCTCTCTCTCTCTCTCTCTCTCTCTCTCTCTCTCTCTCTCTCTCTCTCTCTCTCTCCTGTGCCGTCAGAGGACCCCAGCCGGGGCCAGCAGCTGTCAATTAAAGCTGCCAGACTCCTGCTTTTTAAGGGTAGGGGCCGACCCTTCACCGGGGAGGGAGGAACATCGCTGGAGGACTGATCTTATAATTCCTCCATTTGACATTCTCTTTGAGATGACTAGTCTTTTATTGTCTTTTTATTTTTAATGACAGTCCCTTAAATGTCTCTAAAATGGGAGTCCTGTGTCTCTGTGAAGCGCTCTGCATTGGCCTCTGTGTTTGAAGGGTACCATCAAGGTAAACTTATAAACGTGCCTTTCCTCTCCCTCGTCTAGTTTGTGATGTCGCCGTCGCTCACGGCGCCATGGCAACTCATGCTAATACAATTAACGGTTGTGGATACCAGGCCGTGTGTGTTGCTGCCATTATAATTTTAAATATTTGCCAATTTATGTTCACAGGGTACAACACCCCCCCCCCCCCCGGGATGCCACGGTTCCAGTGAAATGACTGACATTTGAGCATAATGAAATAACTCAATATTAAAAACACTGTGTGCCCTGTGAGATGAGATCCTGGGGGCGTGAGGTAGCAAGCGAGCGGAGGCAAGCGTCCTTTCATCCTCCGCCACCTGGAGGGTGTGTGTGTGTGTGTGTGTGTGTGTGTGTGTGTGTGTGTGTGTGTGTGTGTGTGTGTGTGTGTGTGTGTGTGTGTGTGTGTGTGTGTGTACCACGCTGGTCTTTCATAGAGGAGGGCACATGTATTAGGTGGGGGTCTACCGCTGCATTTCAAAGACAAGCGTCAAGCAGTGACAATGCCCAGGCCTCTGCTGCTCTCTGCCAGCGCACGAGCTGTCAGGGGCTGACACAGGGAATATTTAAGTCCTGTACAACCTGAGAGGAGAGGTGGGATAGGCTGCCATCTCCCCTCCCCCAAATACCACCACCACCACCACCACCACCAGAACCACCACCACCAGCACCACCACCACCACCACCAACACCACCACTCAGCCGCACTCGGATGCATTATGGGCCCGACAAGCACAGCTTAGATTGTACAGAGGGATAGGCTACAGTTAGCTTTACAAATATATAATATAAAAGCACCAGTCAAGTTTTTGTTAATTAAAACATTGGGGTTGTAAAACAACATTTTATT
Organism: Muraenolepis orangiensis; assembly: GCA_027704905.1. Classification (NCBI taxonomy): domain Eukaryota; kingdom Metazoa; phylum Chordata; class Actinopteri; order Gadiformes; family Muraenolepididae; genus Muraenolepis; species Muraenolepis orangiensis. Next base: position 32,277,868 of record CM050999.1, read on the forward strand.
AAATTGTATAAGACTAGTTCAAGTAAAATGGTGCCAATTGGCATTCATTGTGGTTCACAAGAGATAATCATAGTCTTATCATATAATAAAACATGTTCAACAATGAGTACAGTTCAACATCTTAAAGACTCACTTTGCTGAGTACGGGAACAGATAATAAAGTGCATTAATTGCCTTTTCCAGTCCAAGGGCTGCTGCCATTTCATTTCAATGGCTAGGCTTCTTCTGCAAATGACCAATGTAGACAAGATAGAAAGTAGACTTTTGTCAAAAAAAAAACAGTAGTTGAATAGAAACTAATACCGTTTTCACACTGCATACGGTATCGACACCCGTATTAGTTAATACGGGTGTCGATACCGTATTAGTTAGTGCGGGTGTCGATACCGTATTAGTTAGTGCTCATCGAATACACTTTATGTTCACACTCTCTTCTAATTCGTGATTCGCTGCGCACTCGATACCAGGTTTTTTTCGTTCACACACGATAGAGAAGCGAATGCGCATTCAATTAGGAGACTGGTAAGTTTGATGTGAAGTGAAAGTAATGCGCATTAAAGATTCTGTTCACACACACACGGGAAGCGAAACCCGTAGTAGTTTTATTGCTTTGCACCTAAACTAGTTACTGTAGGTGATCGAAACCACCTACTCAAGATGAGTTAACGCGCACTAGTTGGGTAGCGAATGCGCATTACTTGCCAGTGTGAAAGCAAAAGCTTGGCGAATACCGTATGTTAGCCCAGTGTGAAAACTGTATAAGTGAAGTGATATATGGTATGGCTTTTACCTATTTCCATTGACATTGAATTGATGTGACCTTTCTTGGATGGACATAATGTGGCCTGAGACTGACCACACAATCATTTAAATGTGCTCCAAGCATATAGCAAATTTGAAAATATATAACATATAATAATACTTCAAAATATGAGCTATATGACCTATATTTGGGAAAATGTAACCATGAAACTTCCGGAGCCATAATCAAAAGTTGCAATATATTATTGATTCAAAATTAATTATTAGAATTATACTATAATTATATACAATTATATTATAATTGCAGATAAACCAGCCAAGGAATATATCTCTGGAGTAACACATTGGCCAAAATGAGCGGCTTTCAGCCAATCCGAACATCAAACAGCAATAGTTAGTAGCTCTGTCCCTTCTATATCTTACCATGTTCGGTTACCCTTTAAGATAGCGATGCTGCAAAATTGCTGCTCAAATTTTAATAAATAATAATCCAAAAATATGTAATCCAAACTGAAAGGAAACTAAGAAGCATGGGCTCAAAAAGGCAACCTCTTAAACCATATCCGATGACCACAATGATTCCTTCAGTGAGGGTTCAGTGGAGAGCAGCCCTGGGATGTTGAGTTCTGCTGTGGGGGGGGCAGCACAGGAAACCGTTCCAGATGGCGGCTCCCTCATTTGGAGCATAGCAAGCCTCCCTGGCAATGTAAAGCCATGTCAGATGCCCAATAATTGATATGGATGATTACAGATTTCACCCCAATATCTCCCCGCGTCTGGCCAACCAGGAGCTCCGGGTCCAGGAATACCCCGCTAATTGTCGGTGAAGGATGCAAACTGGCTGCGCCAGGTCATCTTCTCACTGCTAGCAAGGCCTCGCGGCGCCCCTGGCTTTAAAATACGCTCGTCCTCGGCCGTGAAAACTGGGGTTAATGCTGGAATACTGGAATTTTGGCCAGGCTCAGGAGAGAATAAATATAGCCGGGCCGAAAGGTTCGGGAAATTAATTCCTGGTCTCTTTTGAGAGGTCCACAGTTTGAACAAAAGCATATGAATTGATCAGAACAAGCAAGTTAAGAAGTAGCGTGTTACCTATTTAAGTCGCTCGACACATTCTAGTGTTTCATTCCAGTGTTTTAGAAAGGGCACTTTCGTATATCCACCGCGATATAACCGGTTGTTGGCCCGGAAAACTGGTTCCGGAGTGGCCCCAAATCGAAGCTGGGCTAGCCCAGCAAGAACCGCTACGCCAGGGGCTAGGGGTGGGGCTTATCGTGACCAACAGACCAACTAAAAATTTGTGACCGCCATTTTTAAAATCACTAAAATATGAATGTGAATGTGAAGGCGATGCAGCAGTGGTCCGTTGAGGAAACAAACGGCCTCCTTGCATGGTGGTCCTCCACAGAAGGTCACAATAAACTTGAGGAGCTTCTAGAACAAACCGCTATTAGAAAAACTACAGTGCGAGATGTCTTCAGCGGGGGACAGGACCGAGGAGCTAATCAATAACAAACTGGATGATACGCTGCTGTCACTGGTCCTGGTAAGTTTTACTTTATATATCTTTCCCCGTGTTGCCAACCAGCTTTGCATGTCTAAGCTGTTTAGCGAGCTACTCATTTCTCACATCAATGTTATGTTCGTATCATCAGAAATGAGTAGCTATGATTGCTAGGCTTCTGTTAGCCGCTAGCATAGCCTTCATAACAATAGCTAACGTCAGGATGCTACTTTCTAAAAACAGTCAAGTGTAGTGGAGACATGTTTTAATGCACTTTTGTTTTGTTTTAGTTGTTCATGGAGTCGTCTGCCCTTGACGATGTCGATAATAATACATTTATTTGTTGGGCGCCTTTCAAGACACCCAAGGACACCTTACAGAGCATATATGCTACAGTAAATTAAAAATTATAAAAATATAAAAAAGTAAAAACAGTGGACTTCACAAAGTGTCCGCAGGGTTTAAAACAAGACAAACAACAGGAAGTAAAATGAAGAAAGGAAGAAAGAGAACCACGCTTTGGCCAGTAGAATTTAAATATAATTTTATATCCAACATTTATTTTGATGTGCAAAGCATTTGGAGCGCAAAAATGCAGCATGAAAAGTGCGTTGTTCTGTGTGTGCAATTATTTACAGATCGGTACATTAATCGGTTTAATAACCAAAAATCATGAGGACATAATTGGTTCCCCATCTGTCAGGTGCCATAATATAATAATAAATATGTAAGAGGGGAACTATACACACTTTAAAAGTTGATGAGTATATGCAACTAGTGCACAACCCCTCAAGGTAAAGTCATTAATATCATTTAAATTCTGCGTATTCTCTATCGATCCCTTGTTAGAGTCCATCTCTGTTTTGCCCTCTGGCTTTAATACAGGGTCATTATAGGCCCCCCCCCCCCGACACAAAGAAATCAGAAGCGCAGACCAATGGGTGAAGGGGGCCCTTGACCCTGGCACCCCACCCCCCTGACTACCTCACTGAAAGATTCATCATGGCCAACCACCATAGACACTTAGGTCTGTATTCTGGCCAAAAAAAAGGGACCTCCACTGCATACTGACAAACCTGTGAGCTCACCGCCAGCTACACCGCACACGTACGGAACATTTCAGATGTACATTTAGTTAGCGCGACACTTTTGTCCAAAGTGACTTACAAAAAGTGAGGCTGAGAATAAATCAAATAAAAGCAAAACATCGGAGAAGCTGTAAAACACTTTAAGAGCTACACACAGCCAAGTTAAAAACAACAACAACAACAACACCACCTAGACAAAGGGCAGATACACTATAGGAATGACTAAGATAGTAGATCTTTTTTTGGTCCGTTGGTGTTTTTCAGTGCATAAGTTACAGTCATAGAAGATCTCAACAGTGTGTGTACTCAATTAAACATAAAGCGGAGCGGATATCAATGCATTTTTGTATAAAACACCAGCGAGCTTGACTCAAATCATTACAGTTTAAAACCTTGCAGGGAAAACTTGCCAGCACAGCACACCTTCCAGATTTTATGACACACCGCCCAACCAACCTCAGAAATCATTATGATTAAATTACTAAGTGCAGAGTTCCTCATGCGTGTCGCACATCAGATATGAAAATGAAGCGCGGTGCGTGTGCATGCCCTCAGATTGGATTTGAAACCATTTCTAAACAATCTACAATCTACAATCAGTTTTAAGATATTTCTGCCGAGAATGCTGATGGAATAGTCACCTATACTGCCATTATGTTGTTTTTGTATTCCGTTTTTGTCTCTCTATATTTCATAGGTCTGTCCCAGCTACAGCGACCTGAACAAAGGCCCGTCGCTTGAGCCGTGAAGGTGATCAAACTTCCCGGGGGTTAAATGAATCCGAAAGGCCTGTACCTCAGATCCGTGGATTTTGAGAAGCAGCAGTGAAGTCCCCTTTATGCCAGGAGGACACAAAGACGGAATGGCTTTTTTCAACTGACTTTGGGGTGTGCAGAGAATGCGTAAGACTACATCTGATTTTAGATTGGGCTATCTGGCGATCCGTCCAGAATAGTGTGTGTGTGTGTGTGTGTGTGTGTGTGTGTGTGTGTGTGTGTGTGTGTGTGTGTGTGTGTGTGTGTGTGTGTGTGTGTGTGTTGTGGCAGGCATCACGAGGGAACAGGTTATAGAGGGGTGCTATATTCCCCTGGTGGAAACAGCTGCAACATCCCAAAATGGCCGCCGGTCCACAAACTACATCTCCCAGCATGTCCCACAACTCAGGTGTAGGTGCTTAAGCCACCTGATTGAAGCTGCACTGGGGAAACAGACTCTCAGGAGCAGAGAGAGAACCGAGGAGCACATGGCTGGAAGGAGCTGGGGACACTTGTAGAAAAGCCTCAGAAGAGAAGAAAAGTCTCATTTTTGTTTGATGAACTGTGCTTGGGGGAAAAAGCCCTTTGTGAGGCAATAAAGCCTATTTTTATTTAAACTTTACTTTTTTTTACCTGTTTTGCCTGGAACTCTGCACCGTCCAACACTAGCCCGCTGAGACAACCTCTCCTGATGTTACAGTGTGTGTGTGTGTGTGTGTTGGGGGGGGGGGGGTTCTACACATGCTCTTGAATAGTGCTAGTATAATAGTGCAGTGCAGTTTCATTGAATCTTTGCACAATGTACTACAAAAGGCGCCTTTTGTAGGATAATTTCCCCAACAGGGTTAACTTAAGAAGTGGGTCGTGTGTTGTGTCATGTTCAGGACATGGCACCACTTCACTGTAATGCAGCCTGTAAAACCCTGAAAAGACAACACTTGCCTTATTCAGGATTCAAGATGTTTTTAATTGCCATTTGCAACAAGTACTGAATGCTTCCTCTCCATTCCCTCCTGCAGTATGAATGACAAGAACAATACTATATCAAACTATACTATACTATACTAAACAAAACTATACTATAAACAACCGATCCTGATGTCGTCAAAAAAGTCAAATATAATGGCAAATAATGGCTGGTCAGGGCTGTAATTAGAAAGCTTAATTTCAAGGTAATATTTGTATAATAATATTTGTATTGTCCTCTTAAGTTTCCCTCCCATGAGGATCTTCAGTGAATTCTGATGGAAGTAAAACCAAGTCCTCCCAAGCATGTGTAGTGAGTGCTTTTGAATATTTGATTGAATCATTGATTTAAAATTTGAAAGTCAATTGTGTTGCAAACTATTCATAATGTAGTGAGTTCATGGGGTTCACGTAATGGAAAGAGGCATTGACCAGTGCAAGGTCCAGGGTTTGGCCTATTACAAGGGCTGGTACAATTGTGTTTTTGGTCCTATCGCAGAGTGTGGGGGTGGGCCTGGAAAAGAGAGGTTTTTGATTGAATGGAGAGAGAGTGAGACGGACGAGTTTAAAGAAAGAGGAAAAAGGTGTGGGGGGTGGATGGGGGGGGGCTGTCATCGTGGTACAGAGTTCAGAGAGAGGCCGAGGAGGGGGGGGGGCGGCTGTCATCGTGGTACAGAGTTCAGAGAGATGACAGCTGAGGGGGAAAAGCTGCTGCTGAGCCTGCTTGAGTTGGACTTAGCTTGACTTAGCTTGCTGCTAAACTGAAGAAAGAAAATGTCTGACGTTGGACGTGAGAACAGTGTGGATGGCGCGGTATCCTTTGCACCACTACGGACTATAGGTAACGAACATTTGGTTTGAATCTGTTTTGAGGATTCATATGAGCTCCAACAAGCGTGCCAATGATGGTTCTATAGACTTATAGTCACTAAAACCCTGGTAATTTATTTGGTGTGTTTTGCTGTGTTTGTGTGTGTTTATTTATGTGTTGAATAAATACACACCCTGTCATAGTTAAAACTGGTATATTTGGTTTGTGCAATTTATAACAGAGTTCTTTAAGGGTAATCACTGGGTTTATTTCTCTTTAAATCTTCGAATCTGGGGGATTGAATCCTCTTCATTGGTCACATAAATGTACACACACAGTCAAATGTATTTCTCTGCATTTAACCCATCCTTGTATAAGGAGCAGTGGGCAGCGATCTTTTTTTATACAGCTGCCCCCCGGGGAGCAGTGTAGTAGGGGGTCTGGTGCCTTGCTCAAGGGCACCTCGGCAGTGGCCCGGTGTTTCGGGGACTTGAACCGGCGACCTTCCGGGTTTTCAAGCAAAGTCCTAAACACACTGATCTACTGGCCCCCCTCTGAGTATGTATTCAGCGTGGGGGCTCCAGAGTCATGTTAGTGTTAGTTGGTTTTATGTGTTGCATGGGAGACATGTGTTCATGTTACAGTAGTGCTACAATCCTGACATCCCTGTGGCTACCTGAGGCCTCTTAGTTAGATTAGATTCAAATGTATTGTCATTGCGCAGCACAAGTACAGTATCTTAAGTACGGCATTTAGCCAGAGTGCAACTTTTGCAGTAAAGTGCATGGTAATAAACAATGTTCAATAGGCTGTAAAAACAGTCTACTATGTATAAACACAGGTATAAAGTAACTTATACAGTATGTATGAGATATGTGCAGAATCTAAGTGTCCATCTCTTAGTGACCCAAGTGAGGATCTAGACAACAAATGTTATTGGTACATCCCACCATAGCTCCTCCCATTGCTTTGTAATAATATTTAAATTTCAGTAAAGTGAGCAAGGTGGTAGGGAGGTCTACACATGCATTACATAAAGCTCCTTCACACCTAATAAAACGACTTTCAATAAGAAAATATATACACTGGGAAATATAGCGGTGACACGATGCTTAAACAGTGACACGATGCTTAAACAGTGGCACGATGCTTAAACAGTGGCACGATGCTTAAACAGTGGCATCTATTTGAAACAGATACATTACAATCACAAAGAAAATGACGACAACAAGGGCAGCATATTCCTAAAACGTTTCAGGCCATTGCTTTCTCTAGTTTATGTATTGCACAAAACATTAACTTCCCCCCAAAGTGGCATTAACATTATACTTTATGAAGCGTAACAGGGCAGTTTGTCCGAGCAAAATGAGCTGGATTCCCATGGAAACTATCCTCCATATATAGCTCATAATGTACAATATTTTCAGCCGTTAAGAGTTAAAACAATGATATATTGAGGGCAGAAGAAACAGGCTATTAATTGTGTCACAGGCTGCCATGATAAAACATTGCTAAACTGTTGTAGAATAGAAAATTAAAGCAATATCATTTTTTGCCGCAATGATAGCTCAATGTGTAGTCAGTAGAAGAATCAGATTTTGCACAAACTGCAATCAAGGGCATTGAACACACTGCCTCCTGCCGCTAACTAGATCAATGAAATGCATTCTCTACGTCAGGTCTGAGTGTTGACAAAGTGAATGTCAAGTGAACATTGTTATAAAGGTCAGACCCACAACAGCGTTCGCCCCTCAAAGCCATTGTATACTCATTTCTACATTGTGTTTCCAAATTGATTCCGTTTGTATGGAAAACAGACAGTAAAAGCCCCATGATCTATCGAGAAGTACTGGTTCAATACATGTTTCCCACTTTAGGGTTTTATATGGTGTGTGAACATCCATTATTTTCCATTGAATGAACAAATGTAATATCAATTAAATAAATATACATGCATTTCACCATTAAATTGTTGAACTCATGTCTGCCTTAAACATTGTTTCCTCATCCAGTTTAAGAGTTTTTTTCCCACTGGAAAGTAGGGATTTTGGTAAGACAGGGCTACTGTCTATGCAGTAGAAAGGCGCAACAAAAAATATGAATTGGTGCTACATGACCAGAGAACAACAGCCCCAAAAGAGCCAGCCCCAAAAGTCCGCCGGATCAGCGCCATACGGCAGACTTTGTTTGGCTGGCGAACAAATTTGCAAAACTCAATGCTGGATGTACATATAATAGCCCGATGTAATGGTACAAACCTTGTTGAGAACAGGCAAATGATTCCTTTAACATTCCCTCAAATAGACTCAATGCTGGAACTCTCTCAGAGCTTGAAAAAAGGTCGATCACACCGCCGGTACACATTCTCATTATGTAGCGGAACCTTCATAACACATCCTCGCACCTCTGACATATCTGGGGGAAGGTCTGCTTATTACGGGTGTAATTCAGTCTCAGTTAATGCTGGGGTGGGCAGCCCTCTGCCCTGCCCTTTACACATCCTGAATGGCAATATCTCCGTCTGTCTGACCCCCTTGCCACTAGAGATCCCCCAGACAGTGATTTGTTCCCCCTGGATACTGATTCCCACACGGAACGAGGTCTACCGCATCATTCCCGAGCACATTAGCTGTCGTGCATGCACGATGATAACATCCCTCGAGGTCCATTTCTACAGCCGTATCACAGTGAAAGCTGGAATGGAGAAACATATCTTGTATAAAACGTGTGTTTACCCGCGGGCAGTGCGCCTACTGAACTGTTAGGAGTGCAGCCACTATCGTAACATTGTCACCAATAACACATTACAATGGCATATTTCATACTTCTACTGGACTCATTACATTCACATCTGCACTGTACTGCACTGTATTCATGATGCTGCCCCACTACATTCACTTTAAAATGCTTTTTGCACCATTCACCATACAGTATGTATATACTGTGTATCATCCATCAGACACTTTATTTATATTTGTATTGTGTATAGTTTGTTAGAGTATATTGTTGTTTATAATATATAGTAGATAGTAGTTTTTTTGGGGGGGTGGCAGTAGCTCAGTCTGTTGGGGCTTGGCTTGGGAACCGGAAGGTTGCCGGTTCAAGTCCCCGAAACACCTGGGCACTGCCGAGGTGCCCTTGAACAAGGCACCAGGGGGGGGGTCGAACCGACCAGAACCTTTTCAGATGGAAGTCGAACACCGCCTGCTAGCCACTAGACTGTCCTGGCGGCAGTACGGCTCAGGAGGTAGAGCGGTCGCCTCACAACCGGAAGGACTGTCGAGGTGTCAGACACCCTAACCCTAACTGCTCCCCGGGCGCTGTATAAATAGCTGCCCACTGCTCCTAATACTAGGATGGGTTAAATGCAGAAAACACATTTCACTGTATGTTTGTACATGTATAATGACCAATAAAGAGGATTCAATCCTCCAGATTTAGATTAGGTCCTGTCCCCTACAGCTCAGTCAAGAGTTTGGCCATTGTTTGCGCTCCTGACCAATCTTGGGAAATGCATGCATCACGTTGGACGCTTGCGTCCAGCTTTTGTGTAGCACATGCAGCCATTTCACATTATTCCCTTATGTCGCGGGTCCAATGCTCACAGACCTCTCTGCATCCCCTTCGGCTCGCAGACACCACATTCACACTCATAGTCGATGACTCCCTCTGGGGACGACAGAGTGCAGACAGGTCCCTCTCCATCACTATCCTGGCCTGAAATGAGCTCTCAGTATGGCTGTGTTTCGCTCTAGGCAAGCAGACAACCTCCGCTAATAAACAACAACAAACGGCCCTGGAAATGATTCCCTTTCACGTCTTCCACGAGGATTGATTGATGTTTTGCGCCCAGTCAAAGCGAACATTTGCATGTTTGCTTTGTGGCTTAACGAAATATGTGGGTTTAGGGTTTCAGGGTCCAAACAAGCAACCCAAACAATATACTATTATAGTTAAAATTTTTATCTGGTTGTGTATCATTGAAATTAATGAACCGTTGCATTGAACCTCACTTGAAACGACACACGCCCCCCTGCCCAATCCTGACCAGTGAGGGAAAAGCTAAGGTTGAATATGAATAAGTGATCAGCCTGCATGTTAAGGTGCACCATTTTATTAGATATTGATGTAAAAACAACATTTTTCATGTACTCCATACTGACATGACAACAAGCTCCATTCCTCCTCAGAAATATAAATGACGACATTGTAGAAACATATTATACAGCAGTTTCCCTGGTATCCAAACCCCTTAATGATAATTAATTCATAAAGAATTGCCATAACATCAGTAAACTACTGAAAAAGAACCCAAAGAACCGTGAATTTTAAATGTATACGAAATGTATTTATTTCCTCTAAAAAAAAGTACATCACAACTGCAGTATGGTAATGGTATGTTTCTCGCCCCACCTCATAATAAACTTGCACCACGAACTACAACCGGAAAATGAAAACATCCAAGCAGTAAGGCAATTAGGGATGTCCCCGACGACCCTTTTCCCTGATTGTTAACCGGACGTTTTGTTACGACGACGAGTCGACTAGATCAGTCAACATTGATCACATTACAATCTAAGAGGCCAAACGTGGTCAGAAAAAATTATTGGTGTGTATTATATGAGCCATTTCAAACGCTGCAAAAAGTAGCCTCAAGTAGTAGTACGTAGCTGTGATGTGTTCCACATCCGCTCCGGTTGAACTGTTAGGGTCAGGGGACAAAACAGTGAGGGGTTCTCTCGCTTTTGAAGTTTTAATCAAAATAATCATCCCGAAAAAATGTGCGTCTGTCAAGAGACGTAACCATGGCGGTTCTATTTTTTCTCTTGTCATTCGTTGTATCGATCATCGCTGACCGAGTGAGCGAGCCGTACTCGTGAGCATACTCGGTAGGCCTAAAGAAAGTTAAGACATGAGTAAATGGATTCAAGCGGCTCATGGTTTCACTACATGTCAATGGTAATGGATGCTTTTATATAGCGCTTTTATCCAAAGCGCTTCACAAGTCATGCCTCACATTCAACCTCACATTCAACCACCGAGGGCGGAGTCAGCCATGCAAGGAGACAGCCAGCACGTCAGGAGCAGTTAGGGGTTAGGGTGTCTTGCTCAAGGACACCTCGACAGTTATATGCACGGAGGAGCCGGGGGATCGAACCAGCAACCTTCCGGTTGTGAGGCGACCGCTCTACCTATATATCATCTATTGGCGGCTATACTGCCGCCAACAGATGAGCTCTACCCTTCAGCGGGAGCACAAGCTCGCTCATACAGCCATGGTTATTATTCTATTTTCTAATAAAAACATTTAGATATTTTAAATGGAAGTCATGAAAAGACCAACTGATGGGAAATGGCAGTGGCCCTGACATGGTAAAGAGGGCTGTTGAGAATGGTCAACCAGAGTGAAATTAAATAATCAATTGAATGGTTAGATTTGTAGGAAACTACTACTAAGATTCAAGATTCAAGATTCAAGATGACTTTATTTATCCCGAGGGAAATTAAGGCGCAACAGTTGAAACAGGGGGAATAAATGCACACAAAATATACTAATACCTAAAACTAAAAACGAAATAACAACAAACTAAACTAAGCTAAACTAGTATAAACAAAATATAACTAAATTAAATCTAAATGAAATCTAAATGTATTGACAGATGAATTGCACAATTGACAGTATTATTACAGTAATACGTAGGTATATACAATATACAACAATACGTATAGTTGGCAGTAATAAAATACTAATAAATAACTCAGATGAATACTAACATGACATGTGAAAAGTGAAAAGTGAAATTGAAATTACAGTGCAAAATTACAGTGAAAGGATTTACAGTGCGTTGACCAAAAATAATAACAGTGCGTTGACCTCAGGTAACTGAGTCTCCACTGTCCCTCTCACGACCCGAGGTAGATGAATTAAAGAGTCTGATGGCCACAGGAAGAAAAGACTTCCTGTGGCGTTCTGTGGTGCACCTGGGTGGAATGAGTCTGTTGCTGAAGGTGCTTCTGTATGAGGTCAGCACCTGATGGAGAGGGTGAGAGTTGTTGTCAAGGATACTACGCAGCTTGCGCAGCATCCTCCTCTCAGACACCACCAACAAGGAGTCCAGCTGGACCCCCAGGACAGCGCCAGCCTTCCTGACGATCCTGCTGATCTTGTTGGGGTCTGCTGACCTCAACCTGCTTCCCAAGCACACGACACCGGAGAAGATGGCACTGGCTACCACCGACTGGTAGAACATCTTCAGTATCGTGTTACAAACGTTGATGGAATACACATTGTTTAACGTTGATCAATTACGCCTATTGAAAGCATGGTCTAATTTTAATGTCCATATTTTACATCAATATTGCAGGCTGTGCTTTCTCAAACACAAATTACTGACTCTTCCACTGTAATGTAGAATAATGTTGAATGAATGCACTTTGCTGCCTAATCCACATTAGGGACAATCCTGCGAGGTGGAATATCAGAATATAAATCATGGCCAGCAAGAGGATATCAGCAGCAATCGCGGCTAACACTAACATGTAATGTAAGCTAGTAACTCTTGTAGCTAGTAACACACGAGTCACTGACGAGGACCTTTATTTTACCAGGGAGTCACTTGAGATCATTATCTCTTTTTCAAGCTCAAAAGGCACACAAAACAAACAATTAACTACACAAAAACACATGACTGACGTGCTTTTCCGCAGTCAAAACTATTTTAAGTCTCTTTCTTTGCACAGGAAAAGTTGTTTAGACTTGCCTCGATACTGACAATGCTTGGTTTGGAGATATCTGTCCAATTTGTTCATTTTAACCTCCCCACATACAGTAAAGCACATTGAGGTCGCTCCTCAGCATCCGAGTAGAACAGACCAGCGCAGCAAAAAAATAATTATATTTAAATTCTGAAAATTAATAACACACATCATAGCACTGCGATGCATTTTACTCTGCCAATCTGGTCAGTGCTCCCTTTTGGGTTAAGACCCTACGTTGGGGAAAAGCTGCTGTACAGTGTGGTGCACTTAACATATCTATGGTCTTAGAAGCCCATTAACTGGTGGGAAAGCGCCCGGTACTGTGTCCAACTAAATAATTGATTGAAAGCGAATTTGCGCCTCAACATTAAGACTCAAAAACACATTTGAGCGGCTGAACTCCAACCCAATTACTGTTGCATGTGATTGAAGACCGCCGCGAGACTGCAGGGCCTTTTTGAAATGTTCTGATGTTGCAGCAAAGCCAAATGTTTACTTAAACAATTAAAATTTTAATTGGAGGTAACTTCTGGGAAAGAGCATGTCAATTGAATACTGGGACAGTAATGCTCTCTCTCTCCCAACCTCTTTCTCCCTCTCTCTCTCTCTCTCTCTCTCTCTCTCTCTCTCTCTCTCTCTCTCTCTCTCTCTCTCTCTCTCTCTCTCTCTCTCTCTCTCTCTCTCTCTCTCTCTCTCGCCCCCTCTCAAACATGCCGGTGCCACGGTAACAGGGAAGAAACACAGTGTAGTTAAGGAGAGATGCTGCTGAGAACATGAGGACACAATTAGTCATCCGTCGTACAATCAATTATCCAGGAAGAATGCATGCTGGGAAATAAAAGATCAATAGCCTGACTATGCATGAGGACGTCATGTGCTTACGTTGAGATCAAAGTATCAATGCGCTAAGCCACAGCAGCAGGGGATCCATCTATGGACCGTCCCTGATCTATAGGTTGAAAAGGATCCCATGGACGAGGAGGAGGAGGATTTAGACATATATACAGCATGGTTAAAAACCATAACATGATATGTAAACAATGTCACCATCACCCGGGAGTCATCAGTTTTTTTATTATGTCACCTGTAAAATCACTAACTCTGTTTACATATCTCTGCGAGGATCTTCGCTCTCCTCTCGTGGGAGTGTTCTGCATGTCTGAATACTGCCTCAGACATCATATGGTGGTGCTGGTGCATCCCGCTGGTGATAACCACGCAGGCAATGGGCTATGTTGTGTGTGTGTGTGTGTGTAGGTTCGATTCCCACCTGCGGCCCTACGCTATGTCATTCCAACACACTTTCATGTCGTCACTGCCGTGTCCATGAAGGACAACATTGGACTACAGATCTTCGACGACCTGGCGTGTACCCGCAACACAGAGTTCATGCTAAAGAAGGCCCACCGGCGCCTCATGGGAAGCAGCATAGGCAAATGGTGGCTAGTGAACTTCTACTGTAGAGAGTGTCCTGGCGAGGGCCGTCACCGTGTGGTACGGCAACACCACTGCACACAGGACAAGAAAGCCATCCAGGGGGTCGTGAGGACGGGGGAAAAGATCAGGTGTGCACACTGGTCCTAAAGTAGATCTTTAGGACCAGATATTGGAAGAAGGCCATCTCCATCACAAAGGACCTCAACCTTCGGTCCAGTCGCCGGTTCTGCAGCATCCGTACAAGGACTACCAGGTTCAAGGATAGTTTTTGTCCTCAGTAGGCAGTGTGCCTACTGAACTGCTAGGAGTGCTGCCACTATCATAACATTGTCCTCCATATTACATTACACTGTCATACTTAGCTAGACTTTCCTTGTTCTGCACTGTATGCATGATGCTGCTGGCACTTTAAAATGCTTTTTAAATGTTTTTTGCACAGTTCAACACATGTAAAATCATCCATCAGTCACTTTATTGTTCTTTTTAGTTGTATTGTTATTTTTATTGTGAACAGTATTTCTATAGTATAGTGTTTAAAAAATGTCATACTGCAGGAGGGAATGGAGTAAGGGAGTAAGCATTCAATTGTACTTGTTGCATATGGCAAATAAAAAAAATCTTGAATGTTGAATCTGTTGAATCTTGAAAAAAACGACCATGAATAGGAAAACAAGAAAGGAAAACAACAAAACATTTTTTGATTAAACGAAGAATTCCTTGGGGAATGTGTGAATGCCACTGGTGGTTATGGGATCCACCGTGGTGTCAGGTGCCCATAACACACATTGGAGATGTGTGCTCCGTTATTATGCAAAGAAGGATGTAAGACAATATTTATTGTCTTTTCCTTTCAACGGCTTTTTAAGTCAATGACTTTTAAAAGACCGCTTCTGGCAAAACAAAATAAGTGAAACGAGAAAGCCAAACAAGATTAAAAATTGCACTTGGAAAGAGCACACACACACACACACACACGGAGGCAACGAGGAACACAATTAAATATTGATGAACACTTTATTCCTCCCTTCGTCGGAGGTTATAGGATTATGATAAATCAGTTTCCCATATTCTCAAGTTGCATCCCCTGTTGCCCCTTAAATATATTGAAAACAAGCGGCACAAAGTAAAATTTGGCATAGTCCAATAAGTTCAATCCGTTAGCTGGGTCGTATCCGCCTGGCTATGTAAACACCGTCCCTAAATCTCCCAGCCCTTTTAATGTCCCTCTAGAGCAACATTGAAAATAACAAGCAAAGGTATGTAGGAATATTTAGACAGGGAAATGCGGGGCAAATTAAGTCACAGAGGATCTTACCAACGGGGTTTATTAAGGAAGGTTGGTGTTGTGTTCAGCGAGATGAGAGCCAACTGGGTCTGTCTGGTTTCATTCAATCACGCGGTGGTGGTGGTGGTGGGTGGTGTACCAGAGATGAAGTGGGGAGGGGGGGCATATTGTCCCATCTCTTGGCTGGGAAATTGAAACCAGTGGAGGAGGGAGAGGGGAAGGGTGGGGTTGGGGGGTTGGGGGGGAGGAGAGAGGGGAGAGGGAGAGAGGGGGAGAAGGGTGGGGTTGGGGGGAGGAGAGGGGGGGGGAGGGGAGAGAGGGGGAGAAGGGTGGGGTTGGGGGGAGGAGAGGGGGGGAGGAGAGGGGGGAGAGGGGAGAGAGGGGGAGAAGGGTGGGGTTGGGGGGAGGAGAGGGGGGAGAGGGGAGAGAGGGGGAGAAGGGTGGGGTTGGGGGGAGGAGAGGGAGAGAGGGGGAGAAAGGTGGGGTTGGGGAGAGGGAGAGAGGGGGAGAAGGGTGGGGTTGGGGGGGGAGGAGAGGGAGAGAGGGGGAGAAAGGTGGGGTTGGGGGGAGGAGAGGGGGGAGGAGAGAGGGGAGAGGGAGAGAGGGGGAGAAGGGTGGGGTTGGGGGGGGAGGAGAGGGAGAGAGGGGGAGAAAGGTGGGGTTGGGGGGAGGAGAGGGGGGAGAGGGAGAGAGGGGGAGAAGGGTGGGGTTGGGGGGGGAGGAGAGGGAGAGAGGGGGAGAAGGGTGGGGTTGGGGGGAGGAGAGGGGGGAGAGGGAGAGAGGGGGAGAAGGGTGGGGTTGGGGGGAGGAGAGGGGAGAGGGAGAGGGGGAGAAGGGTGGGGTTGGGGGGTTGGGGGGAGGAGAGGGGGGAGAGGGAGAGGGGAGAAGGGAGGGGGGGGGGAGAAGGGGGGGGTCTGGTCATATTCTCAAGTAAGATGAAAGAGTGGTGCACCTGGCTGGTCGCTTTCTCCTCCATCATCTTTGATCCATCGATGCCAGCATCAAAAGAGAATATTATATATATATATATATATATATATATATATATATATATATATATATATTGAGAGTCTTTGTATTCAACCCCTAGTCTGAGAAGCACTCCACGTCAAGCACCAATCCAATTCAAAGTATAACAAAAAAAATGAAAAAAGCATGTCCACACTAAACAGGAGCAGTGAGTGGAGAGGATGCTGGGAGGTGTAAACTGGGGAGTAGCTCAGAAGTGAAGATAACCAGGGGCTGGTAATGGTGGTGGATGGGGGGTGGGGAGGGTGGGGGGGGGGTCATTTTGGTGCAATTACTATCCAACAAAGCATCTCTGTGGAGAAAAAAACAACCCAGAGTGGCCCTCTGTGTGTGTGTGTGTGTGTGTGTGTGTGTGTGTGTGTGTGTGTGTGTGTTGAGCAATTGACCCGGATTGCATATAGATTGTATTGCTTCTTCTTCTTCTTATTATTATTGTAGGCGCGAGGGCGATTGCGTTGAATTGCCTCTCTTGACAGTGTTTTCATGTGGAGAACGATTCCACGGTACATTGATAGCACCGCTCCTGTGGCTCCCAGAATGCACCTGGGCGGGATACGTTCAGCGGCGGCTCACTTGTGTACCAGGCCCAAGCGCTGGCTCACTTACTGCGTGCATAGTCTAAATGCTACATTCTAGTCACTGGAATACAAGATACAAGATATTTGTATTGGCCATTTGCAACAGGTACATTGGAATGCTTACTCCCTATTCCCTCCCGCAGTATACATCTCCAAAACAATACCGTAACAATTAAAATAATATATACAATACAAATAAACAAAAAAAAGAGCAGCAAAGTGACTGTTAAATTATATGTACATGTGTTGAATGTACTTTAAAAGCATTTTAAAGTGCCAGTAGTGCAGCAGCATCATGACCGTCACGACCGGTTGTAATATGACAAGGATATTATCAGGTTGAAAGATAAAAGACATGATGTTATCGATGTAATACAGTGCGAATAAAGTGCGTATTTTATACTAACTACAACATCTTTCTTTAGTTGGAAATACAAGACACATAAATAAGCATTTAACAGGCATAAATATACAATTGGCATAGTTCATACAGCTGGTGTATTGCATTTGGAGTAAGGAAAGGAATATCAACATAGGCTGTCTTTGTTAAAAGGCCAATGCAAACACCATCAATAATAGGTGTAGTTATGTCTTCTGCTTTAGCTGGCTAGGGTAGTGCTAATGTTCCTTGGACCTTAACCTAATATGCCAACTGCCACCGGGTTTTATGAATGGGGTTTTGGTTCACGCAGTTTTCTTTCAACATATTCCTGTAGGTATTTTTTGCCCTTTCCAACCTAAAATAATGACCTGCATTTCTGCACGCCTGGGACGTTCGAAAGTGATAGTGTTTTGATTTGTATTACCCAAACGGGGATATCTTCCGTTCGTTCTGCCCGAAAAAACTCGGACAAACGGAGTGAGTTATTATTTCTTCCCTGGGAGACGATGGGTAACTATACATAAAGACACAGACTCTCACTTTCATTTCACCGGGGAACTAAATTAGAAAACGTCTGTGTTAATCTCTGCAGCGGGCCGAGATTAGTGCTCTCACTGCAGACGAAGCATCATTGATGGGTCACTTATTGATCCGCACAAAGAACGAAAGGAAAGAAACGTCTCCAGTATAATTGGACAAATGAATCAATCACATCAATAGCAAATTACAACATTCATAATTGATCCCCGCCCGACACGCCGGTATGGATCACCCGACTGTCGGACGGTTCGGGAGCACGATAGTCATGTTACACTGAGCATATTCAGGAACTCATTACATCTCGGAGGGGGGAACACGGCTCGATGCTCCGAACACCATGAGAGCGCTATTGATCGCAGGAACAAGATCACTTGTTCCAATGATGCAGTCCGCCTGACATGATACAAACATTGCTTTTGATGAATTAGTTCCATCCTCTGGCTGGGAACACAGAGCAACAACGGCTTCGCTCTTGATTGGACGCCACGGTTGCACATTGCAGATTAGCGAATGAGGCGGACGTCTAGACTTTTAGATATTTTTGGCGTTGATATGATCCAGTTAAAGACTTCCTGCATCAATTCTCACGTTCCAGAGCGAGACTTCTCCTTGAGCGAGACTTGGTTAGACACGATGACAAACACATCTGCTCAAGCAAACAGGGAAAGAAAAATGTTTTATTCCTCTGTAGGGATCCTTTCCATAATGTTTTCAGATACCACAATAACAATCTGAATCTAAATCCGGAGGATTGAATCCTCTTTATTGGTGTACACACACAGTGACATTCGTTTCTGTGCCTGACAGTGGCAAAAACAAGCACTTTTAGAGTGCTAACAGTGACGAGGCGTAATTGCCCCAAAGGGTTACAATGCAGACATTTAGCAGCTGGCCGCTGAAGCGCTCTCACTCAATACTGGACCAATTTACTAAATTGTTGTCCGCATTAGTCACTTAGCACAAAATTAAGGGACGGGAATATGGTCCAGGTTGAAAAAGTTATCCTTTAACATGTGGTCATGCTGGACTGAATTACATTTTTTTTATTATTAACTAAACTCAATGACTGACTGAGCAAATGGGTGACCTAATAGGCCTACATAGTTCTATAGATATTTTCAGAAATGATTCCGTCACTTAGTAAGTGATACAATATTCCCTGCATAAACAGGGAATCAAGATTGACAAAAATAATGTCAAAATCGGACACCGAAAAAACTGTTTTACCCGACTTATTAAACTGTCACTTAGTAGCAAATCCTTTTTCGGTCACTTCTATATTTAGTGTGATAGCCAAGCATTATGATTATAAACGGGTGCACTTCTGCCTGTCCTTGCTGGTTCGCTGAGGTATTTCATCAAACTCCAGAAACACTCAGGGACAGCTCCTAGGTGTCAGCTGTGGCAGCGGGGGTACATGCTCCCCTCATCCGCTGACCTTTCTCTGCTGTCCGTGAGAATATTTTGGACACACTCCAGCTCCCCCCAAATGAGGCCAGCTGAGGAAGTGAATCGATGCGGTTTGTTTCCCCTGGTCGGAGGAAACAGCTGTCGCACCGGTCCTCTGGTGCACCAGCCAGGGGGCTCTGACTTAGTGCCAGGGAAGGCAGACACACGCTCACACACACACACACTTAGACACACATCACACACACTCAAACATTCACCTGAGAGAGCTCTAACTGCCAGGCCCTCCAGCAGCACTGGAACATCATTATAACACACACACACACACACACACACACACACACACACACACACACACACACACACACACACACACACACACACACACACACACACACACACACACACACACACACACACACTTGTTTATTGCAATAGCTGCACTAATTACACCCCCTGGTTAATGATTGTGCATTAGCATACACGCCTCTGTGTGACTACTGCGGGACAACGTTTATGATGCCTATTGCTAAGATGTTATGACGCAGATTTATGTCGAATGTGATGGGATGGTGGATGTGTCCGCCTCAGTCTATCATAAAAAAAAAGAGGGTTGATGAAGGGAGGGGTGATTGTATGGTATGGAGGGGAGTGGAGGGTGGGGGGGGGAGGTGAAAGGCAGCGGTGCTGGGGGAAGTGGAGAGGACGGGGAAAAAAAGGGCTGGCGTGTTCCGCCATGCCATGCGTTTCATTAGCAGGAGGACCTGACCTTATCTCCCCGGACCCAACCTTATCGCACACAGATGCAGCGAGCATGCATAATAGGAGGCGGGCCTTTGTTCCTAAAACTAGGGGTGAGAGCTGACCCCCCCCCTCGGCACGCCATCGCCTCTTCTAACACACACACACACACACACACACTTCAAACCAGACACACTCTCTCTCTCTCTTTCTCTCACACACACACACACACACACAAACACACACACACCTCCCATCCCACTCACTTCAAACCACACACACACACACACACACACACATATACACACACACGCAAGCAAATATAGAGGTGAAGAGACCAGACAACACAAACACACAGCATCTTCAACAGCACCTGCTTCACGTTATTCTCGCCTGGCCCCCCCCTGCCCCCCCCCCCCCCCCCTTCTCCCCCTCTCTCCAACACACTCCAGCGATCGAACCCCGTGGTTTTTTTTTGTGCAGGAAAAAGGGGGCCCGTCTGAGATTGCAATCAGAGGCCCCGGCACGCTGCGCTGGAAACAGCCTCTGGGTTGGGGCCCCGGGACGCGGCGGCGGTGTTTGCTAACCAAACAATCAGTAGGATCGCTCTACCAATCACGCTAATGTATGCGTGTCGCCGAACCAGATTTGTTTTAATTAAAGACAAGGACTGAGCAGTCGGAGAGGCTGCGCCCTGTGTGTGTGTGTGTGTGTGTGTGTGTGTGTGTGTGTGTGTGTGTGTGTGTGTGTGTGTGTGTGTGTGTGTGTGTGTGTGTGTGTGTGTGTGTGTGTGTGTGTGTGTGTGTGTGTGTGTGTGTGTGTGTGTGTGTGCACCACATGCGCACGTGGGTGCACCAGTATCACAGAAACATCTGCGCCACGCACAGAAAGTAGCAGAGGCTGCCTCTTGCATATTCATGCAGGATTTTTATTTATTTTTTGCGACCTTCAACTGTAAACAAAAGAGCATTAGAGACAGTTAGTTGGACTGCCGCTGCCGTGCAAATTAATCCATTAAACATCCCTTTCGGATCAAATATTTATCCTGAGTACACTTTTTGTGAGCGTGGCAGTGTCGGTTAAAAACGCCACGTTTCCCCCCCGACGACCTCCGCGGCGGCCTCAAGAAGCCGGGGCGGACGCCATCACTCATTAGGGCAGAAAATAGAAGGCCTGGACTGGATGTTAAACCCCAGGCCAGCGGCCGCTAAATAATAACATGCTCCGAGGAGACAGGCTATTGTTCATGGCACTGAAATACACATTGCTCTAGTTTTTTTTACCGTTTCCTAAAAATCCCATTTGAAATGCATTCGAGCTAACCGCTTACCCAGTGGCATATTTTCCCCCTAAAAACGTTTTGGGTTGTTTTTTGAACCGCGGACGATGACCGGGGCGCTGACAAGCTCATTGACATTTTGGCGAGGGCGTCACACGGCATAGTAGCATAATGACAGACGTAGAACACAACCCTCACTAGCACATGCGTAGCGCCGATGTAGGGCTTACCTACATCGCTGCTGAAGCGGTTCTGAACGCTAGTGGTAATAGAAACCCCCCCCACTCCCCCCTCCCCCCCGGGGATACCAGCCCAGCCCCCCCCCCCCCCCCACAACCCCCCGCTGCTTTTCACTGAGCGGTAGTAAACAGCTGACAGGTCCAGCCTTGCCGGAACAATCTGGAAGGATTTGGAGGAGGCTGGAATACCTGGAAGCCATAAGGCGCCACAGCTGTGTCTGCTGGGAGACGTCTCCAGGGAAAAGCCTCTATCCCTCCCGTTCCGTCACTCTAGTCTATTCCATCTACCTCTCCATCTATTCCCTTCCTTTCCATCTCTCTCTCAATCTCTTGTTTCTTCCATCCCTCTTCCCATCCCGCTAGGCTAGTCCCTCTCGCTCCATCTCTCTTCCCTCCCCTTTCATCTCTCTCACCATCTCTTTAGTCTCTTCCCTCCCTTTTCATCTCTCTCTCCATCGCTAGTCTCTTCCCTCCCTTTCCATCTCTCTCTCTCTCCATCTTTCCTCTCTTCCAATCTCTCTACTTTTTCAATCTCTCCATCTCTAGTCTCTTCCCTCTCTTTCAATCTCTCCATCTCTAGTCTCTTCCCCCGTCTTTCAATCTATCTTCATCTCTAGTCTATTCCCTCTCTGTATCCCTTTCCATCACTCTTTCGTCTCTCTCTCAATCTCTAGTCTCTTCCCTCTCCTTCCATCCCTCTTCCCATCCCGCTAGTCTAGTCCCTGTCTTTCCATCTTTAGTCTCTTCCTTCTCTTTCCATATCTCTCTCCACCTCTCTAGTCTATTCCCTGTCTTTTAGATTCTCTCCATCTCTAGTATATTCCCGCTCTCCATCCCTTTCCATCTCGCTTTCCATCACTCGAGTCTATTCCATCTCTAGTCTCGTCCCTCTCTTTCAATCTCTCTCTCCATCTCTCTAGTCTCTTCCCCGTCTATATCTTCTCTTTTCATCTCTAGTCTCATCCCTCTTTCCATCTGTTCCCTCTCTCCATCTCTAGTCTCTCCCCACCCTTTCCATCTCTCTCTCCATCTCTAGTCTCTTCCCACCCATTCCATCTCTCTCTCAATCTCTAGTCTCTTCCCTCTCCTTCCATCCCTCTTCCCATCCCTCTAGTCTAGTCCCCGTCTTTCCATCTCTCGTCTCTTCCCTCCCTTTACATATCTCTCCCCACCTCTCTAGTCTATTCCCTAGACTATTAGATTATCTCCATCTCTAGTATATTCCCGCTCTCCATCCCTTTCCATCTCGCTTTCCATCACTCTAGTCTATTCCTTCTCTTTCCATCTCTAGTCTCTTCCATCTCTAGTCTCTGCCGTCCCCTTCCATATATTTCCCTCTCCATCACTCTAGTCTCTTTCCTCTATTGCCATCCCTCTCTCTCTCCATCTCTCTAGTCTATTCCCTTCCTTACCATCTCTATTCTCTTCCCTCCCCTTACATCTCTCTTCCTGTCTGTATCCCTCACTTTCTACCTCTTTCAATCCATCTTTCAAACACGTTTTCCATCTCCTTTCCTGCATTCCTGGTCTGTGGTGTTGTCTTTCATCCCATCTACCGTAGACACTAAGGCACATCGCAAACACAATATACGAGAATGGATAATCAAAGCTGATAACCAAATGGACAGTATGTGTAGGTAAAGAACATATTTGCAGTGTTGTCCATCCAACTTTCTTACGTTCTGATTGGATTGTAGACGGTCTGCATGTTCACTGGAGACAGAGGGACAAGGGAGAGCTGAATGGCTTGGCGGAGGCTGACACAGCGAGGGCTCCCTCTATTGGTGCTTCTCCTCCGCTCATCTGCACTCACCCTGATTAGGTTACAGGTTCATTCTGACCTAGCGTGCTAGTGGGCTTGGGCAAGCATCTGCAGGTTATACCAATCGTTGGGCTGAGAGTGTGTATTTTATATATATATATATATATCTATGGAGCTAATATAGCCCAATAGGATCTATATATATATATATATATATATATATATATATATATATATATATATATATAAATAAAAGCCTATGGGGCTATATTAAAAGGAATATATTAGATATTAAAAGGAATATAATATTGGATATTATACAAAGGAAATTAAAAGCCATTTGTGTCAGTTAAGGCAAGCTGCATTGTGGTGTTATACATTTCTCGGATGGACATTCATCGTACTATTTGGTCAATCGTAAAACACAGTTGAAACACAACTTCCTCCGTACGACTGTCAATTCCTATTCACACAAGTTGATGTGGGTCGGTTGGTATCGAATGCAAGACAATAAAGGTTCCAGACAAAAATAGGAACAACCTCTTTTAAAGTTACTTATTATCGCCAAGTGTTATTGACTGTTTCACCACTTAGCTAAGTTCTGCACTTTAAATAAGAAATGAAGTGCTCTCTCACACACACACACACACACACACACACACACACACACACCACTCACACACACACACTGCATTTAGCTGATGGACCATTGGGAATGATGGTGGTGCACTATTTGGATTATGAAGCGGTCCCCTAAACAGTTCTCACATAATTGTTGCGAGGGAGCCAACAAACTAAAAGACATGGGCCTGTGATGAATTATACACACCCCGGCAGTAGTCATCCATCAACATCAGCCCTGAAAACATAACGCTAAATATCCATTCTTTCCACGTGCTGCTTGCTGACTGTATAACATTTCCCTCATAGAAGTGGTCAACGCCTCTCTATCCATAATCATAAACATAAAATATTCATTGGGAAATCCAATCGCCAAAGTTCAGTTTATAAAGAAAGTGCACAGTGGTGGCTACTGCCACTGATTGCTCATGAATAAAGCTCAATGAACAATCACTGTTTCCCCTTTAGATGTGTTCCAAAGGTGTGTGTGTGTGTGTGTGTGTGTGTGAGGTGCTGTGTGCGATGTGTGAGGTGCACGGTGCCGATGTGAGCGCGCACGGTGCCGATGTGAGCGCGCACGGTGCCAATGTGGCGCGCACGTGCGATGGGCACGGTGCCGATGTGAGCGCGCACGGTGCAAAGTGAGCGGGGGGGGCACAGAGGTTTTTAAGTGTGATCAGTGAAGTCTATAGTAGCCATCCCACCGTCCTAAATCTTAAAATCTGGTGGACTTTGAATCCTCTTTATTGGTCACACACATACACTACACACAGCGAAATTGATTCTCTGCATTTAACCCACCCTAGTATCAGGAGCAGAGGGCAGCTATTGTACATACTGTGCATTTCATAAAACGGTCTCTAGGTTCGGCTGTACTGTAAAATGGACTGCCTTTTTTTGTTAAGCGCTTTTATCCAAAGCGCTGAACAAGTCATGCCTCCCATTCACCCATTCATACACACATTCATCCACCGAGGGTGGAGTCAGCCATGCAAGGAGACAGCCAGCACGTCGGGAGCAGTTCGGTTTAGGTTTTACAGTTTGTGCTAGGAGGAGCCGGGTGATCGAACCAGCAACCTTCCGGTTGTGAGATGACTGCTTTCTACCTTACTGAGCTACCGCTGCCCCTACTGTAGACTATGGTGTAGCTGAACAACAACAACATGACATGACGCTGCAAAGGAGCGTGGTGCCACAGCGCCACAATTCCATTGTTTGGAGAGAGAATCCTGTAGAACACAGAATTGTTATTCTCTATGTGTTTTTAAATAAAACAAACTGCATAATGGGGTGCCCAACATCATTATAATAAAAAAAAAAGTCAATAATAAATTTAAAAAGCCTTTGTATTTAATAAAAAAAAAAAATGTGCACAGTGCTGGGTCCATGTAGGGGGAAAACACTGACGATGATTGTCTTCTAGTTTTAATTAGCATCTCAGCATGTCTAAATACAACAGATACTGCGTGTGTGCGTGTGCGTGTGTGTGTGTATATGTATGAGAACAGCAGAAAACTCTCCCCCGATGAAGCTCCTCTGAGCTGTATTTTAGTCTTGGGGGGGGGTGGGGTGAGGGTGAGGTGGGGGGGGGGGAAGCTAGCTGAGCATTTTCCCGCCTCACCGCGCGCATTTGATCAAAGCTAAATCTCTGTGGATATCAGACACAAAGCCGCACTCCGTAAGTCTATTTATCAACCGGCTCTCTCGTCTCCAACTGTCATTCCCAGAAGAACGGGATTACTCCTCATTCCTTAAAAGGCCGGCGGTGGCGTATTCAAGTGGTTCTGCTTCTTTAGACGCCGACAGCTGAATCTATAGGCGGCGAGCGGTCTAGGAGCAGATCGGGGTGACGAGGTTAGCGTTGTAAAACCTTTTGGCGGGTGGCACATCGTAGCGCTGCTCTGCATCCCTTGGCCTGGGAGCCTCCATGCCTCCTTTCTTCTCTCGCTATTTTTTTTTTTACCTCCCTCTTCATTTTCTCCCCCTCAGACAACCCCCCCCCCCCCCCCCCCCCCCCCTTAACCCTCAACGCGGGTGAGTAAACTGATCGTGAGTGAGTACACAGCCGGAGCACCTGTGTTCCATGTAGAGCCGGGAGATTAAGCCCACAAACATAATAGAGTTTCATATTTCAAAACAAACCTGGTCTGGGGTCTCTGTCAACAGAGCGCCGGGGTAAGGAGGCAGAGGGCTGACATTTCAGACGGTAAACTCCCGTTAACCCCCCTCGTCTGGGACATGAAACCACCCCTGGGCTGGAATAGTTATGACCGACGGTACGGTGAATGTGTATCTAAAAAGGAGGGGTGGGGGAAATATTTGTGCACGTGATCAATAACCTGATTTCAAAAAGGTCATGCGGTGATATATGAGTTTTCTGAGAATAAATTGTCTTGTTGTTTTCATGTAGTGTGTGGCGTTCCGTTTGTTATCACGGTCGGCCAAATATGCTGAACCGGGCGCTTGCCCACCCCATGGAAACAAACAGTACTCAACCAAGGATGCCAATGTTTAACTAATTAATACAAACGGCTAATGAACTCCAAATTAAAAGACGAAAAAGTTGAGCCGTCATAAATTCTCGACGAAATAACGAAATCTGGAAATCAAATCTACTTGCTATCCATCTCTCGATTGGCCATCCACGCAATGGATGGATTTCAAATACCTTTTAGATTCAAATTAAGATAAAAAAAAAAATAAATGCATTTTTTTCCAGAAACTGTCAATTAGCAACAGACACTAAACACCAGACTGGCTTTTGGCAAGAAGTTCACAGACGGGAAAAGCAGCGATTTCACCGTCCTGTCTCGGTTTGACCTTTCCTGCCAGGGTGGAGGACGAGGAGGGAGCAGGGAGGAGGACGGGGACGGAGGAGAGGGCGGGAGAGGCGCCCTCTCTGGAAACGACCGCAATGGCGCGAGCTGACGGAGCGGCGCCGTTAATGAGGTACGCCGGGGCTGTTGTCTTTCCGTTTAATTAGCCAATTATAAAGACTCTAGGGGGAGGGGAGGCGGAGGGGGCATTTAAGGTCACAGAGGAGTTGATGACGCCACTGCCTCCATGCCACACTTTCTCACACACACACACACACACACACACACACACACACACACACACACACACACACACACACGCGCGTGCGGCGCCGTGAGGGTAAACCACCAGGTGAGCTCCTTCGGGAGGTTAACCCGTCCTGGCGTCCATTTGGGAGCCATTAGACCAGCATCTTATTTAAATTCAGGTCCAACTAGTGTTGTCCGTCTTCAGCCTGCTTGAATACAATTAGTAGCCTGGCAGACGCCGCGCTTGGTGGGGGGGGAGATTGGAAGAGGGGGATGGGGATGGGGGCGGGGGGCGGGGGGGGGGATCAGCAAATCGCTTGAAAATTGAATGAATTTCTTTGCAGATGTTGGCGGCACCCAGAAACGTTACCTTGCGGATGCCGCCGTTGAATGCCCGGGCCCCTTTTTTTGGCCAGGAAATCAAAGAGTGTCTCGCGTGCGCTATTTGAAGATTGCATTCCGCCGGTAGCTCTCCTCGCACCAGAGACTTCTGATTACAGATTCATTGCCATCTGCTACCCGGCCGCTTGTCTCGGCCCATTCCTCGCCGTTGCCAAAGCAGGTTCCTGGGGGGGGTTTTTCTCCCCCCCCCACCGCCCGCCTGTGCTAAATTGCCTTAACCTCGTGTCGGGCGTCCCCGAGGATATGTTGCTTCCGCCACCAGACTGGCGGCATGGAGAGATTGAAAGCACAGAACAGTAGGTGTGAAATGTACACTGGAGGTAGAAAGGTTGAGGTATAGCAATGTTCTGTCATTCTCTATTGTCAAGCGGCCTTAAGAGGTTGTCGGGCCGATAGAGCAGAGATTGATGAGGCGAGGGGGGGGGGGGGGGGTCCTTTCATCTCACTTCATGTGTGAAAGGCATCTACGACCAGTAAATGCATAAATATGTGCCGCTTGGTAGACACTTTTTTATCCACAGCAGGATTCTTAACATGGGTGGACCCAGTGGGAAACAAAGCCCTGGTGTTAATGCTGAGAGCTGCAGCTACAGATGAAGAACACCACAGCCGTTTAAGGCAGACGTGTCTACAAATGTCCCGCTGTGGCCATAGGGCCACTAGCTCTTCAAGGTGAAACAAGGCTTTATTTATTTTCAGTAAAAGTAGCATTTGGCTGTTGATAGCCTGAGAAATTGGAACTGCTTGGTTGCTTGTTTTGGTTTACAGATCATGAGGCTATAAAATAAATCCTTTAGTTGGTCTGGTAACTTGTGAAGAAGATGCATGACCAAATGATTACATTGATTAGTGGGAATAAACAAGAGATCAATCTACAGGCAAAACAATCGTTAGCCAACAGCTACACCCCCCCCCCATTGCCAATAAGGAAAATATTTGTTTTACTTTTGCGTGATGCGTCAACACAAAGTAGACCTATGGCAGTGCTTTGGGAGTGAAACAACGTTATTCCGAGGGTGATAAATACCTTGTATGTCTTTTGAGTTATTACAATTCACTATACGAGAGGAGGGAATCCATTACGGGATGTGGCGGTGCTTCACCGCACGCTTTACCCTCCCCTCTGGGTTTGTTGTTTGTGTCTGAGCAGTGAAACAGAGGTCGCCCAGGAAATAAAAAAACTCACATAAAAAAAGCCAACCGACATTAGAATGTGTAGAGCACAAGGCACTAGAACATACTTAAAAAGAAAAAAAGGGTAAAATAGCTTGCTAATGTGTCAAACATAATCAACCACAATCCCAAACGCCACACACACACACACACACATACACACACACACACACACACACACACACACACACAAACACGTGACAATCCTATTAAGCAAATGCCAGTCATGCACGAGACCACAGATACGTTAGTTTGTGATTCACTCCTCCGTACACAGCAGCCACTCCGCAGATCCACATAAATCATCATCAGTCAACGAGTGGAGGTGGTGGTGGTGGAGGTGGTGGTGGTGGTGGAGGTGGTGGTGCACAGCTCATATGCAACCGAAGACTACACCAACCGACGACACCAACCGACTGTGCCGTCTCCCTCCCCTGCTAGCGGCCTGCTCCTCTCTGCATCATCTCTCAAACTGCTGCCACAAGCGCAGCTACGGATGAGAGTCTCTCTCTCTCTCTCTCTCTCTCTCTCTCTCTCTCTCTCTCTCTCTCTCTCTCTCTCTCTCTCTCTCTCTCTCTCTCTCTCTCTCTCTCTCTCTCTCTCTCTCTCTCTCTCTCTCTCTCTCTCTCTCTCTCTCTCATAAACACAGCAGGGTGTGGAATATACACAATATCCGCATGAGGCTGAAGACGGATGGTTTTGGAGTCTACTTCACAGTGCGTGTAAACAAACAGTGGATCATGGGGTTGAAACTGGTTGTGGATTTACACTCACACACACACACTCACACACTCACACATTCGAGGTAGACTGGACCAGCTTACATATTTAGGGCACCCTTGTGGTGTCCCTATGACAGATTAACACCAATGTTGGACACTAGTGATAAGTACTTTTAGTCAAGGAGTCGTAGCGCAGCCTACTTCAAGCTACTGTGGGTATGATTTGAGAGTTGCAAAGAGAGACAGAGCAATAAAGAGCAGATCCAATCAGAGCACTGATTGGTCAAACATGAGCCATGAGTGGTCAAAATGGTCTCATAACAGAGGCAGGCGCATAAAACCACAACAGCTATTCTCACAAGAGCATCTCACTCACTCATTTAACAGCAGACAGATTGCTATGGCATTTCTAACTAATTACACACAATGGCACTTAAATCTTACTTAAAGCATCTTACATAGGCCAATTGCTCAATCCAATCTTAAACCTGGCAGCCTACTTTTACTATACAATATATAGTTTCAGTCTTAACAGTTACATTTCATTGGAAAGGTCAATGTCCTCCATTGAACCTCCATCTACTTTTACCAAAACAATGAGGTTATTTACACTTTTACATAGGCAGGCTACATGTATAGAGAGTTATCTTCTCACCAATTAGGCTAGGGTTAGCTGGTGGTAGTTACAGTAGGTAGAATAGTACTCCAACTACCTCAAGCCATGTCTTTCACATAAGGGTAAAACAAACTCTCGACAGCTGTCTGTGCACTTTGTGACTTAAAATGCATTTAAAACACTTTAAAGTACAAAAATAAAAATGTTCTATTGTCCTACTTTTTAATGTAGCTTTGTAGTCCCAACAAAGAAAAAATACCGTTATTTCGATGTAGGCCTACAAGCGATCATGTAAATAGCTTGATATATATGATAAATATATATTGATATATATGATATGATAAATGCTTGATAAATATAAAGTAAAATCTATAAATGTTTAATATGGCGCCGTACAAGATGGCTGCCGTGTTGCGAGCTCCCGCACAACTATCTTTGTTCAGAAAGTTAGCAGCACGTTCATTTATGACTTTTGCACATTTCTGGAGATCAGACAGTTGCTTGCCGCCTACCGGAGTTTTTTCATTCTTTCAACTCGGACGTCCCGCCCGAAGTCACAGCTGGATCACAGCAGTCACAGCTCTCCGACCATCTTGGGCACGATTACACGCAAGCGTCACAGGAAGAAGCGAGGGAAGCGAGCCGACGTGCTAGTCAGGCTGAGATGTCGATCCGATCGCCCCCCACTACCCACCTTCTACTGGCTAATGTACAGTCTCTGGACAAATAAGTTAAGCGAGCTACAGGCTCGTATTCAATTCCACCGGCGCAGCTATCGAGCCGACGGGATTTTCCGTCCACCGGGCGGACAGAACAAAGGCTCTCTCCGGTAAAGATCGCGGAGGGGGGGGTATGTCTCATGATAAACAGATCTTGGTGCAACCAAAGTCATGTACATCCTCTCAAGTCTTTCTGTTCCCCGGACCTGGAGTACCTGATGCTTATGTGCCGTCCATTCTGGCTACCTCGGGAGTTTACAGCGGTAACCGTGACCGCTGTTTACATTCCCCACAAGACAACACGGACACAGCGCAAGGAACTGTATGGGGCTATCAGCGAACAGGAGTCGGCACACCCTGAGGCTGCTCTCATCGTGGCGGGGGACTTCAACAAGGCGAACCTGAAGAAGGTTCTCCCGAAGTTCTACCAACACATAACGAGCAACACACGGGGTGAGCGGATCCTCGACTGCTACACTCCCTTCCGTGATGGCTACAAGGCCCTCCTCCGCCCACCGTTCGGCAAATCAGACCACCGCTCTATCCAGCTACTCCCCGCCTATAGGCAGAGACTGAAGCAGCAACTGATCGCTGTGAGGGAGGTCCAATGCTGGTCGGACCAATCGGACTCTATGCTGCAGGATTGTTTTGATCGCGCTGACTGGCACAATAACAATAACATCAACGAGTATGCGTCCTCTGTCACCGGGTTCATCAAGAAGTGCATAGATGACGTTGTTCTGACCAAGTCGGTTCGGATATACCCCAACCAGAAACCGTGGATTAACGGCGATGTTCGCGCTGCCCTCCACGCGCGTAACGCCACCTTTGGCTCCGGGAATATGGAGGACTATACGAGAGCCCGCTATGACCTCCGTAAGACCATCGTCACTGCCAAGCGGGAGTACAAGGACAGAGTGGAGGAGAAATTCAAGAGCCACGACGCGAGGGGTATGTGGCAGGGGCTACAGACGATAACGAACTTCAGAGGGAGAACCAGTTGTGTATAGAACTTCTCTACCTCCCTCCCAGGAGAGCTAAATACTTTTTTTGCTTGGTTTGACGTGAACGGCAGTCCGCCGAAGCCAGCGCCACCTGAGGAGACCAGCCTGCTGAACATCTCGGAGGCGGATGTGCGCCGCAACCTTCAAGCGGTTGAACATCCGTAAGGCGGCAGGCCCCAACGACATCTCGGGCCGCATCCTCAGAGCATGCGCAGACCAGTTGGCAGGAGTCTTTGCAGACATCTTCAACCTCTCCCTGGCCCAGGCTGTTGTTCCCACGGTCTTCAAGATGTCCACCATCGTGCCTGTCCCTAAACAACCCAAGGTAACATGCCTGAATGACTATAGACCTGTAGCCCTCACCTCGATTGTCAGCAAATGCTTTGAGAGGTTGGTCAAGGACTTTATTTGCTCCGTGTTACCTGCCACGTTGGACCCATGGCAATTGCATATCGTCAAAACAGATCCACGGAATTGCCATGGCCCTCCACACTGCCCTTTCCCACCTGGAGGGAAAGAACTGTTTTGCGAATGCTGTTTTTGGACTACAGCTCAGCGTTCAACACTATAGTTCCTGCCAAGCTCGACACCAAGCTTACAGGTCTAGGCGTGCCCCCATCCACGTGCAGCTGGATACTGGACCTCCTGCCGGACCACCGCCAGGAGGTGAGGATGGGCAGCACAACCTCTGGCGTCTGAGGAAATTCAGCATGGGCCCCCGCATCGTGAGAATATTCTACACCGGGACAATCAAGAGTGGTCTTACAGGGTATCACCGCCTGGTACGGGAACTGCACCGCACTCGAGCCCAGAGCGCTTCAAAAGGTGGTGCGGACGGCCCAATCTATCTTTGGAGGTGAGCTCCCCTCCCTCCTGGATATATACAACAGGCGGTGCGTGGCCAAGGCCAAAAGCATCATAAAAGACATTGCCCACCCCAGCCACGAACTGTATTCACTTTTACCGTCAGGCAGCGATACCGCAGTATCAAGTGCCGTACAAATAGACTCAGAGATAGCTTCCACAGTCAGGCCATCAGGCTGCTGAACAAGGGCATATAGCATATAACAATGTATATTTTATTGCATTGATTTATATATACATATTGCTCTTTTTCTGTGCCGATATATATATTGCATTTTATAAATTGCATTTTTACTTGGATATATTTAACTTTATACAGTTTTGTACTTTTTTTTTAACTTCTTTTATTCTATTCTGTTTTTATCTTATCTTATTTTTATTGTCTTGTTTGTCGTCGGGTATTGCACATAAGATTTTCACTCACTGCTTTATACTTGTGTAAACTGTGAAGTGACAATAAACTTGACTTGACTAAATGTTTGTATTTTTCATTTTGAATATTTTTTGTCTAACATCTGAGTAAGTTCCATAATACTTTTAAACTTACCGTTGGACTGCAGTATGAGTATAACGTACCAAGCACGTGGGTGCTTGGCCCGAAATCCGCACCATTAATTGGCGCATCTTTTCTAGCCTTTACGACACACCTGACGTCAGGTGACGTTACTCCACCAATTAAATCGCTGCAATCAGTGAGCGAGCAGATTGCAAACACACACACCCACGCACACACACACGCACGCGCGCGCACACGCGCGCGGAGAGACAGAGAGAGAAACATCTGGGGGTAATTTCCCATTTCGTGCT
This sequence comes from Muraenolepis orangiensis, assembly GCA_027704905.1. Classification (NCBI taxonomy): domain Eukaryota; kingdom Metazoa; phylum Chordata; class Actinopteri; order Gadiformes; family Muraenolepididae; genus Muraenolepis; species Muraenolepis orangiensis. The sequence continues at coordinate 32,311,185 of CM050999.1, forward strand.
CTAAAAAGATAAAGGTTCTTACATGTTCATGTTAATGAGCGTCGTCACATTAAACCAATATTGTTCATGATTAATAATTTTAATTTAGGAAAGTATTAAAAACAATCGTTTCTTTAGTTTGTCTTATAATAATAGTTAGCAAGTGCAACGTGTCGTATTGAACCACCATATCTATTTAGTAGCACTAAGACACCAGTTCATTACCCGTTGGGAATTTAACAAAAAGTCCATACAACTATTATATTACAAATCTGATGCTGAAGTTGGCCATATGGGCCTTCTGAATTTATAAAAAAAATGTTCCCTTTGTGTCTTATCAATAACCGCAGTCATGAATATCAATTAAAATGAGCTGCGATACAGAACAATTTGTTTATCTGTACTCTCAGTGGCGCTGGGCAATATCCGGGGTATCCGACACAAGCCGCAGAGGGGCCTCAATCAAATGAATAGCGCGCTGAGCGCCACATGCTAATGAGCGGCTGTAAAAACCCATGTCACAAGAGGCCCTGCTAGCTTAATGTCCACAGCAGATAGGGTTTGGGTTTTTTCACAGCTCAAGGTCGCGCCTGTGTTCCACTCGGCCGGGCCAGCCCCATGCTGCCTCAGCTTTCTGTTCTGCCGGCCGGCAAGCTCTGCCCTTGGCCCTCTTGACCCCCCACCCCCCCCCCACGGTTCAGCCTGTCAACCCCCACCACTCCTCACCTCACCCTCACCCCAACCCCCCCTCCTATTACCCCAACCCCATACCCCCGCCCCCCCTCATTCCTTACCCCCCGCGACCACCCCCCCAAACCCTCCCCCCCCGCAACCACCACCCCAAACCCCCTCCCCCACCCCTGACTCCTCACCCTAACATCCCCACATCCCCAGGCCAGACACATGCCACCTTCAGGTTGGTTGGAGGAGGAGAGAAAGAGGAGGGAAGCAGGGGTGGAGAGAGGTGGAGCAGGTGATGGGACAGGGGTGGAGAGAGGTGGAGCGGGTGATGGGACAGGGGTGGAGAGAGGTGGAGCGGGTGATGGGACAGGGGTGGGACAGGGGTGGAGAGAGGTGGAGCAGGTGATGGGACAGGGGTGGAGAGAGGTGGAGCAGGTGATGGGACAGGGGTGGAGAGAGGTGGAGCAGGTGATGGGACAGGGGGGGGTTTAGAAAGAAAGAAAGAAAGAAAGAAAGGAGGAAGGAAATGGGAAAAAGAGGAGAGGAAAATGAGTCGGTAGGGGGTTAAAGAGAGAATGATTTGATAGTAAAAAGAGGAGGAGAGGAAGTGGAGTGGGGGGGGGGGATAATAAGGAAAGAAAGAAGAATGAAAGGGAAGAAAACAAGAAAAAGTAAGGAAGTGGGCAGAAGCAGGACACCTGGAACCCAGTGAGAGGATGAGAGGAGAGGAAGAGGCCCTGCCTCTTATTCCCAGCACCGTATCCATCACCTTCAGGGGTCACACACCTTCACACGCTTTCCATTCCCCTCACCCTCACCTCCATGGCTGGGGGTCACCACCACCCCACCCCCTCCCTCCCTCCCTCCCTCCCTCCCTCCCTCCCTTCCCTTAAGCTTGTTCAAAACCACCTCCATTCCTCATGGATAAGCTGCAAAAAATAAAACCATGCAGGGAGAGAGAGAGAGAGAGAGAGAGAGAGGGCATTCATCTCCGCAGCTCGCCATTTTTATATTTTTCCCGGCAAAAACAAAACGAACGAGCATCGAGAATAAGTCAAACAACACCCCCCCCTCCCCATTTCTGATGGATAGTTTTCTTCCTTGTGTAGTTAAAGTCTCGCATAGCGGGACCGCTGTCTCTCAAGATGGCCTACCTGGCTGGCGTGACGCCGCCGCGTGGCTGTGTGCCCGTCTACCTGCTGGAGACCCGGGAGCAGGCTGTTCTTGCAGGCTGTCAGGCCTGTATTCGGGGAGAGAGAGGAGGGCGGCACCACGCCGGGCGTACCGACGAACGGAGACAGCGGGCATCTGCTACGGAGCCGGCAAACGGCGTCTGCTGAGAGGTAAACTAGAGGGCTGTATGGGAAGCCACACGCCGACACGGCGGCTGAGCGATGTGGCGTGTTAGTGGGTTGGGGGGCGGGGGGGTGGGGGGGGGGTGGGGGGGGGGGGGGGAAATGTGTGAACCGGCCACACAATTAGCTTCTATGACACGCTTGTAGAAAAGGAAATAAGACAGGTAGACAAGGAAATAAGACGGTCTGTATTTACTGCCCAAAACGGGTCCTGGGGGCAGCTCGACCGATGTAGAGCCACACTGCTTAGGGTTTAGGGAAGGAATGCACTATTATAAGATGCTTTTGGATAAATCGATCACCCCAATTTGATCCACCAAATGGCATACATACTCACAAAATAGACTCATACAATTAAACACACACATACACACGCACACACACATCTATATCCCTCTCCCTGGTCCCTGCATTGCGTTGGATCTCCATCTCCATGTGTTGCTACAACATTCCACTCCAGAGAGACGAGGAGATGAGGCGTGGAAGTAGATGGGGAGTGATTATTCAGGCACGCTCGCTCGCTCTCTCTCTCTCTCTCTCTCTCTCTCTCTCTCTCTCTCTCTCTCTCTCTCTCTCTCTCTCTCTCTCTCTCTCTCTCTCTCTCTCTCTCTCTCTCTCTCTCTCTCTCTCTCTCTCTCTCTCTCTCTCTCTCTCTCTCTCTCTCTCTCTCTCTCTCTCTCTCTCTCTCTCTCTCCTCCTTCTCCTCTCTGAATTGATCCCGGCCCATCACGGTGCCTATAAATATTAATGAGGGGATGGGTGTGTTGGGGGGGGGGGGGGGGAGCAGCGTTTGTTTTAGCAACCTGTGTGAAGATCAGAGCTCTAAACAATAGAAGTATCTGGACTGGTATTTTTTTTGGCAGACAGCCAGGAAACCTGCAGATTGTCCTTGTGGGGGCCCGGGGAGGGGATGGACGGGTGGTGGTGGTGGTGGTGGTGGTGGTGAGGCCCCGGAACGCTGCCTCAGGCGGGTTGTGTTCAAGTCAAGGGCAGCTGTAGGGGAGCGGGATGAGACCTGAATCTGATTCAAATGAGCCGATCCAACGCAGACCTGTAAATGCACCACAACCGCGCGCATACACACACACACACACACACACACACACACACACACACACACACACATATACATATACACACACACACACACACATACATATACACACACACACACACACACACACATACATATACACACACACACACACATACATATACACACACACACACACACACACACACACACAGTGGATCGTTTACATCATCTGTTTAACCTGCTGCCCTCGGGTAGAAGCTTCAGGTCCATCATATCACGGATAAACAGACTCAACAACAGTTTCTATCCTAGTGCCATACGTTAATTGAAAACTGTCCAACTCACTGACACTGACTTTGGTGTAACTTCAATACTGTATTGCATCAATACTACATTACTGAGTTACATGTTGACATCTGACCGCATATATTGACTGTATATTTTCTAATTTGCACTACTGTACAAAGGGCCACAGCAATATGTATATAACTTGGTTCATTTAGAACATTTAAATCTGTATTTTGTTTGGTTTTTGTTTTTAAATATTTAACATTTCTAAACTGCTGTTGTGTGTAAAGAGTGACGGTGAGGATTGCTACTCAATTTCTACCTTCTAACCCTACTGGACAATAAAGACAATCAGATTCAGATTCAGATTATGGCAAGCGTTTTGCACTATTATACCACTGTCACTGATATTATACACACCAGTGATAGGATTTCTCTATCCACAGCACTACAAAGAAAAGTAATAATAATAATAATAATAATAATATATAAAAATAATAATAATAATAAAGCAGATATGAAATTATTTTGCTAATCCGATACCCCTTAACCTGTAATATTTGTAAATCCGAGGACAAGGACAAAAGCCGCACAGAGTGTCACCGGATTAAAGCCACCGTCCGGTGCAGCTCCGTCTCCTCCACCGTGGGTCTAATATACGCACCGTGCACCGGCTGACCTCCATTTTCTCATCCTGAACCCACTGATAATGGAGAGGAGGTGCAAGGGGGTCGGCTCGGCCCCCCTCGGCTCGGTTAAACGTTTTAATGTGCTTCCTGACATCGTTGTGTTCACAAAAGCAGCGCCAATAGAGGCCGGGGGGGCCTCCTTTGAGAGGGAGCGGTCCCCGCACTCCTGGAGCCGACAGTGATGGAGGACCTGCAGTGGGGGGGGGGGGAAACTGATACTAATACTGTTGGGAGCTGGTGTTGGTTCTCCAGAGATTGGGGAAGAGGTGGGGCCTCTGTGTTGGCTTGGCGTGGGGAGTGTCTGGAGCATTTTGTACGAGAGATGCTGGGCGACACGCAAGGTCTGCAGGTCTAGAAGTAAACGCATCCAGGATATAGGAAGGCATGACCGGGGCGTGCATTCGCTGCTAACGGTGCAGGATACAATACAATACAACATTTGAATTTGCCATTTGATAGATAGATAGATAGATAGATACTTTATTAATCCCGAGGGAAATTGAGTCTTCCAGCAGCTTATACAAATAGCAAACAAACACTTATTCAGTTATAAAAACTTTAAAAACGAAGGGACTTATCTAAAACACAATTTGAATTATAAAATTACAATAAATTACAATAAACAAGAAGTGGAAAATATACTATATTAAAATAAAAATTATACTAATATCTATTGTAAAAAATACCAATAAAATACAGAATACAATACAATAAGTGTAAGTAGTGCAAATAAAGGTAGTTTTGGGGTCACAGAGCAGGTGTGTGTAAACAAAAGGAGGCCTCATGCCCAAAAGTCAGTCTCCCCCCGTCCACTCTGGGAAGAGTTGAATAGTCGTATGGCCCGGGGAACAAACAACTTCCTCAGTCTCTCTGTGGAGCACTGTTGGGATAGTAGTCTACCACTGAACACACTCCTCTGCTCCATGACCGTGCTGTGTAGGGGATGACGTTTGCAACAAGAACAATGGAATGCCTACTCTCCACTCCCTCCCATAGTATGAATTTCTAAAACAATACTATAAAAATACTATACATACAGATGTACATGTGTTTAATTGTGCAAAAATATTTAATTTAAAGGAACAATGCATGACTTTACGTTTCTTCACTACAAAACGGATTAAACGAACTAAGCGCATTGAGGTCACTGTTGTGACCACCTCATTCATACCTTCTCAATTCCAGAGAGAAAGATACGATTCTAATGATCAAAATGAATAGGTTGTACGCTTACAAACATGCTTCCAGAGGTGTAGAGCAGACGTTGAATCCTTTATGGTCACATACATGCACACACACATTTAAATGTGTTTCTCTGCATTTAACCCATCCTAGTATAAGGAGCAGTGGGCAGCTATTGTTATATACAGCGCCCGGGGAGCAGTGTAGTCTGGTGCCTTGCTCAAGGGCGCCTTGGCAGTAGTATACTTGGTCCGTCTCGGGGACTTGAACCGGCAATGCTCCTGTTCCCAAGCCCCAACCGACTGAGCTAGTCTGCGTGCGTGCGTGCGTGCGTGCGTGCGTGTGTGCGTGCGTGCGTGCGTGCGTATTTGCGTCAACCTCTAAACACATGAAACCGGAACCATGGGTATACGCCCTGCGTATCATATCATCTGTCGCGATGATTCTCCCTATTCCCGTGATTTACATAACATAACAACAACACTATGCATATGTTTCACGGTGTGTTTCAGCCCCGTGCACACTCCACAGAGCCCACTCTCTTCCATCAGACCAATCAGGTTACACAACAATAACCTTGAGAGTCTCCCATCTGTTGGGCGATGCCAGCGGCAGATTGGCTCGGCAGCTATGCATTTTTACACTTGACCGTTCCTGGGGGTGAGTGTGAGGAGAGTGCATTGGTTGAGGTGAGGCGTGGTGGGTGATTGGCTTGGTGACAAGAGAGAGAACCAGGTGTGGTATGCATTTCATTTGCCGCGTGCCCCTTCAGAGTCCCCCGAGCGAGTCCTGTAAACAAGGTATTTATTTCCCTCTGCATCTGGAGCTCTCGACTAGGTCTCTAGGGGTGGGGGTGGTGGTGGTGGTGGTGGAGGAGGGCCCATGGGGCGGTGGGGTGGGGTGGGGTGGGGTGAGATGGGGTGCCATGGCGACCGTGCCAAGCCGGGCGGCGCCCGTGTCACGCTCCGATGGCTGAATTTAAATGGAAATGGGATGAACTTCTTGGAAGTGATCCTTCCACCCGGAACAATTAACCCATATTACCGGCAGGCAGGCCTACTGCAGGAGTAGCCTGACTCTGGTGGGGTGGAGGTGCCAACAGCACCCATCTAATGACCCCCTTGAGCAGAACATTAATGTGAAACTTATTTTCTGACACTGATCTGATTTATTTATTTATTTTTCAACGAATATGATCCATCACATAATTAAAACATTCTTGTAGTTGTCATAGCAAATCCGATAATAAGGTGTGGTCTGTGTGTGAGAGAGAGAGAGAGAGAGAAAGAGAGAGAGAGAGAGAGAGAGAGAGAGAGAGAGAGAGAGAGAGAGAGAGAGAGAGAGAGAGAGAGAGAGAGAGAGAGAGAGAGAGTGTGTGTGTGTGTTCTCTGTTCTTTGTGATTGTGTGAAATTGTGGTACAGAACAGGGATGCTGAGAAAGAGAGAGATAATATGATCAGATAACTATATGAAAAACACAGTTGAATTATGTCCATGTGAAACATCTAATAACAATGTGTGTGTGTGTGTGTGTGTGTGTGTGTGTGTGTGTGTGTGTGTGGTGTGTGTGTGTGTGTGTGTGTGTGTGTGTGGTGTGTGTGTGTGTGTGTGTGTGTGTGTGTAGTGTGTGTGTGTGTGTGGTGTGTGCGGGGCAGAACAAAATGTGTGTGGTCTTCAAATATCATGTTGTTTATGCACAACTATGTCAAATATTACTCCCAGAGTTCCACATTTAGGAAATAATGACATGTTTTCTAATGGTTGCCAGACCAGGCTGATGAACAGACTGATGAAAAACAGGCTTTTCTTTAAAGGCTTGAAATTGTTGGAATGGAGAAAGAAAAAAAATCATATTACTTTTATCGATTTTTCAAACTTCCAAGGGTTGATAGCTGATGCTATACATTACATTTTTTTATGCATTGAATCTAAAAACGAAAAGGGTTGCCAAATTTGAATTTGATTGACAAATACACGCTGACATCCGATAGGTCACGTTGAAACATGACTGACAGCATCTCCGCCCACTTTATATTCACATTCATATTCTGCCTTTTTTTTTTAAATGGTCATGGTGGGGGTGCAAAATAAATACAGAATAATAATACAGCTTGCTGCGATCGCTGATGTATTCCCGAAAAAGTAACATAGCATTATAAAAACGCACCGCACACACATATCACTTTTATTCTTTTCTGATTTAAACCTTTCCCCGGGTCTTCAGGAAGAACCAGATTGGACGGGAGACCGACCGGCGAATGTCTTCCTGTGTGTTGACACGAGAGACATGGAGGAGGAGGAAGAGGAGGAGGAGGAGGAGGAGGAGGAGGAGGAGGAGGAGGAGGAGGAGGAGGAGGAGGAGGAGGAGGAGGAACAGTAAACCGCCACACTCAGTATGCAGGCCCGCGTAGCGCGCCCTGAACCTGGGAGTCGCTCAGGTAATGGCTGAAATTGTGTCTGCCACCCAGCTTATGAATTGCGGCACTGGGCGGTATCTATCTACGTCTCAGACAATCCAGCGGTGGTGGGGGAGAGGGGATGCCGGTGGCGTGGCGAAATGGGAATCAAAAGCCCGCCTCTCCTCCACCTCCTGTCAGGCCATTTTTTATCTCTCCCACCTCCTCTCTGCGTGAAAAGAAACTGATGAATAAAAAAGCCACCGCCTGCCTGTTGCCCTCCTCGCTCCCGAGGTCATTTCAATGTGTTTCGCACCCAAAAAAGTCCACGCATGGGAGACCCCTGGCGCCCACCGCGCTGAATTCACTCAGGATGAAGAAGACGCGTACGGCTTTTTAAAAACTAGCCCCCAATCCTCTTCTTGCAGACGAGGCCCCCTGGACCCCACACCACACCACCGCCAGTCTGGTCTGGAATATATGACTTCCCTGCTACATCGAAAGGGGGTTTTAACACTCCGGAGGCGACAGGCCGACCCCCCCCCCCCCCCCGCGCTGGACACCGGCCTTTTCTCGTCGCCGCCTTCTATTACCTCTTGGCACCGCGGTCGACTGTCACACCCTATTACCGGTGGCAGGAACGGAAGAGACAGTGTTCGGTGTGGACATAATACAGACAGAGCAGCGCGGATTCCGGAGCACTCGGGCGAGGGAACAATAACACCCAACACCTCCCCTCCCCCCAACACTCCTGATTGTAATTCCGTTCTCATCTCGGCTTCCCCCAAGCGGTGAGGGCCGAGCCGGCCAGGATTCTAATCATTTCTGTTGTCAGATTGTTAACCCAAGCGTGATGGACCTGATTGCTTGAACAAATTTGCAAAGTAATGATGCAATTTGCGACAGTATGACTTGGGAGGTTTTGGCCCGGCGTTACATCAGTGGAAGTCTTCAGGTGGGGTAGAGGGTGGGGGTGGTGGGGTTGGTTGTTGTCGGGGGACCGAGTCCAGGTCGGGGGGGGGGGGGGGAACTCAGTATGCCGGGGACTTGTCGTTGGCTAAGTGAACCTCGCCGTTAATCACGACATCTGCGAAACAAAACAGACACACGGTTATTTGGCCGTGGACAGTACTTGGCTCCAATCGCAGCAGGCAGATAGATAAGTGCCGCAAGATGACAGGGAACGACTTGAGAGAAGAAGGCCCCATCTTAATGTCGAGCAAACCCTGCAACCCCCAGAAGCCTCAGGAGGATTACACGTGCTTCTTTATATGCCGGGAATGTTTCATCCTGGGGACTAATGCAATGGGTCACATGCGCCGACTCTAATCACGGGACATTACAGCGCGACACCGGCCTATGAACCGGCCGCATGAATATGAATTGGATGCTGTCTGCTGAGGTTTAAGGCATAAAGAGCCCAGTGACGAGGCTTTGACACCGAATAAAACCATCAGTCGTTTGATATGCACGCCGAGGCTTGCCTGTTCTGCAATCGCCCAAGATTGTCTTTCATGGATTGTGATCTTTGTTTTCTTTCCGTTTTGCTTTCCTTGACAGATGAGTGATCGAAAGTCAAGAGAAGAGTGCATTCAACCCCAGCCTCCTCACCGCCGGATGCGAAATGACACAGAGGCAGCGCAGATCACGAGGGTACGTTTACATCAAGTCCCTCGGGATGCTTCTGGAGGTGACGCTGACAAGCAATCAAAGCATCCGTAAGCATAGGCAAACGCATCGTAGGTGTTGTGGTGGCGGTAGTGCGTCTCGAGAAAGAAAACACACATTGGAATTGCATTGAACACAAGGCGCTATGACAAGAAAAGGTGTAGTTATCCTCTATAGCCGTTTGAACAATAGTGCTAACAATAGATTCTCTCTGCACGCTTGCGGTTTGAAGGGCTGACTCTATTCATGCCCTTTACTGGTTCTTGCGGATCACAATGCCCTGGCACATCTCAAACTCAGGGCTACAATGATTGTGTAATAATAGGGTTAATACAAAATGACACTTCCCACTTCCAAGAACATCCAATCCCCCCGTCCACTAGAATCAGCTACTGTGCATAGAATATGATTAAGCTTCGCCTCTATTGTCATTGTGTGAGAGTTACATTTAAATTACCATAAAGTAAATACAAATAGTGAAAACATGGACAACACCCCGAAATTGCCAATACATAAAGTTAATCACATCCGACAGGTGCTTCAGTCCGCTGCGGAGGACTGAAGTTGAAGAGTTAGAGAAAAACACTTTATGAACCATGACGCGGGTAACAAAGGGAGGGTTTCAAAAGGGGAAAGACACCGCTAATAGAGCTAGACACCTTATTTGCATACGTTTCCCCGGTGAATATCACTGAAAATCAAAAATGCATAAATCAACTTTTCTGAGCTTCGTGGCTTCTGAGCTTGTGACAATGAATTCAGCTAACCGCGAATGACGCGTTGTGAACGTTTAAAGAAAGCCCTCCATCAAGGGGCATATCCGAGAGCGACAGTTACATTATTAAAGGCCTGTCTATTGGCTAGGCCCATCAATCCATGCGATGTACTTTCTGTATCTTTTACCTTCATTGTGCGAACTGACCTTGGTGGTAGTGACGATGATGATGGCTTAAATATACCATTCATTTTGAAGTAGTCTAGACTAGATTTTATTGAAGCGTTATTCACAAGGCTATCCTATTTACCATGCATGTAACACTCACATTAATGAAGTATAATGATAACAGGGAACGTGTCGGTACAGAAAGAAAAGGACAAAATAAATCTACAAATGGCAGTTAATTGATCTACAAACAGCAGTAACAAACGTGGCTAACCCACACACCCCGAGATCCTAGAACACGATGATTTCATTCATTGTTTTGTAATCCAATCCGCAAACACGATTACGATTACGATTACTAACGTTGAGCTAACGTTTTAGAATCCGGCGCTATACCCTCCAGCGCACATCCCAGTAAGTCTACCTAGACCTCCTCAGTCCTACCCTTTCTAACTTTTACCCACGCATCCAGCTTACTGATCTTATGGATACAGAAAATAGTTGCTGAAAACGACTACTTGCCTCGAACATGACCTTGTTAACTCTTTTTTTAAGGTGACAGCAGTGTCTGACGTGGAGTTTTAAGAGATGATTTCCCACGTGTGTGTACAGGGTGACATGGATGACGGGGACACATGGTGGCCCTTAACACCACACACTGTATGTAATGAGTTCAGTTAAAATGCTTAATGGGGCTGATTTATTGATATGGTTTAGGATGATATTAAAACCATACTAAAACATGTAAATCAATAGCTATGTAGACTCACGTCCCACCAGGAATGTAGCCTATTTCTCACCACAGTTAATATGTACATGACAAACCCCACTGCTATTTTCGGCAGGTTATTGATTGATTGATTGGCTGGATGGATGTGAATTAGGTCATGTTAAAGACAATACAACAACTACATATAAATCGTAATAGGGAAGTTAGATTAACATAAACATACTCTAACCTTCAGATGCAAACACCAACACGTACGATTTAATGCACGGATAACATTTGCAAAAAATAAGAACGGTTGGATATAGAACGTCTTCATCCATGTTAGCACACGCCAAACACATTCATGATGTAGTGAGTGTTTCCCCCCCCCCCACACACACACACACAAACAAAAGACAGCAAGCAGCTTTCAAACTGCTCGAGTCGCTGTGCAGGTAACAACGGATGATTTTCAGACGGGGGGCCAACGACAGGTCGGCAGTTAGCCCCCACTGTGCGGTAAGAACGGCCGGAGGCCTGCTGGAAATCGGATTATCAGACCGGCGCGGTACCGCTGCTGGAGCAGCAGCGACACTGCACCGGAACAGAACGAATTTCAGGACACTTACAGATTGGATGCCGTAATCTCCTTTATCTCCTTTGGACCATCACTACACTGTCACACACACACACACACTCTTCTCCTTGCGCCGCTGGGTTATGATCCGTGTATACCTTGGTGTGTATGCGTGCATCGCTGTTCATATCAATTCCTCAGGACTATTTGAACAACAGCAGCAGCCGTAGTCTGAACCCTGCAAACGCATCCCACCGTCCACTTTGTACTCCATCCACCTCGCTGTGTGTTTACACCGTGTCTCCCGCGGCAACGGCGGTGCTGCTGCTGCTGTTTGATTTCCGGTGACCCCGACCGAAGGAGGCTGGCGGGAAGCTCTGCCGCGTCTCACCTGATTACCCCGAGAACCAGAGGGATCTCGGGGAGGGAGCCGGAGGACAGGACACAGAGCAAACAAAAAATATACAGCGGCAGTATACATTTAATGGGCACACGGCAGGCGGTAGAAAGGGAGGCTTCCGGGCACTTCTCCTTCAAAGAGAGTTTATTGCAATACAAGGTGGCCGGGATGTGCCTTCCTTCCCCTCAGCCGTTCCTTGGTACTAGGTCGAAGATGCTTATTGCTCTGGCATGGTTTTCTCCTGTATCCCTGCCTGTTTGATGATGATCAAACTCCAGAGCAGACGGGAGGCGACACACACACACACACACTAAACATTCATTACTCCAAATAAACCGCCATTAAACACATGCGACATGCATAATTAGGCTATAGGAATAATTAGAATTGTGATTATTTTCTCCATGGGCCAAACTACCTAAATGGAGATTGACACCCGGGGAAATGTGGAAGGTTTACACGCAGAGACTGGACTGAATACATTTGCATTGTGACACACACACACACACACACACACTTAATGTATCAGCACAAGAACAAACATGAGAATATACGTAGACGGCCCAGGGATGTTCCCCATCCCGACCTGTGCAATACAAAAGAAAGCAGGGGTCTTTACACGGTCCGCATGGAGAACACACCTCCACACACACTCCATTCAGCAATCAAAACACTAGTGAATACACTGTGGTGTGGCCAGTGGCCGAGACGCCGCCAGAAGAGACTGTTTCGGGGGTTGCGGGTTCAGTCACCCTAGCGACCCGAGCTCTATTCTTCTATTGGAGCTCTTCTAGTGGTTTAAAGTAGCGCAATTTGTGCCTTGAAGCACGTCTCCAGAAATCACTTGAGCGCCATAGAGCAGCCACAAGCCAGGTGAGTTTGGACCAGGTGAGATAGACCACCCCCACCCATTAGTGTGTGTGTGTGTGTGTGTGTGTGTGTGTGTGTGTGTGTGTGTGTGTGTGTGTGTGTGTGTGTGTGTGTGTGTGTGTGTGTACCACTTGACAGAAGGGGAACAATAGCCGGCGGCACCTCCGCCTTTTCAACCTGCCAGGTGGGGGCAGCGCAGCACACCTAAGAGGGAACAGGTGATTTCCGGGAGGGGTGTGTGTATTTCTGCGTGTGTGCGTGTGTGTGTGTGGGGGGGGGGGGGGGGGGGAGGCGGGGTGTTTGTGTGTTGTGTATTTTGCTCGTGTAGGGAGAGAGGGGCTCTTCAGTCAATACACATGATAGAACGCGGTGTCAGCGGGTCCTTTATACATATGCAAAACAGCCAGACAGATTGCCCCGCGCCGTACATTTTAAATGGAAAAAAGCTGGCACGGACAGATAAAGCGGATGATTGAAAAGGGTTCCATGGCACCACATCAAGTTACCAGAAGGAGACATTTTTCAAGTCATATCTTTAAACAAAAAAAAAGAAATTTCTAAAACTTGGTATTCAGTCTCTGAAGGAGTCCGCCGGCCGGGCCTCGTCGCCAAAACCAAACTCAGACGCACTCAATCACGCAGGAACCGAGAGACCACACGGGCAAACCATGATATGTTCACATTTATTGTGCAGTGACTTTTATATACATATATTTTATACACCTAATGTACATCAACAGAAATAAATTAATCTGCTAATAAGTTCATAATTGTTCTTTAGTGTCAGACAGTGGGGGGGGGGTGTGCCCACGCCACAATAGGGAGAGGGACACCATTCCGATGTGGGTGAAAAGGCAGAATCATGTGACATATATATAGATATATATCTATATATAGATATATATAGATATATATCTATATATAGATACACACACACCGAGATTAGTCTACGTTCAAATTAGTGTTCACACTTTACACATTGCAAGAATCGGTCAGTAGGTTTCTTAAGCGAAGAGATAACAGTGTTACACATTCAACAGAGGGTGCATTACAGAATGCTACGTTGTCTTTACTACAAAACATTCAAAATGCAGTGTCCTTTCTCACGACTATAAAAACGGTGTGTCTTGCAGCTCGACTGGAGAATCTACACCAGAGGTTACAGGCAGAGTGTGTACGTCTTGGGACGATGTTTAACCATGTTTAAATTGGCAGTCTAAAAATCAAAAAGGCATCACTTTTTCTTGTTTTGTTTTTTTTTTGTTGTTGAATGCAATTCATCTCGTTACGTTTAGTAGAATTAAAAATACGACGTTATAAAATACATGTTTTGTTTTTTTTATGTATTTTGCGTGTTCATACATTTAGCGATATTACTCAGCCAGGGGGATTTACAGAAGCAAGCTAGCAACATGGCCGAAACAAAACCCGGAAATGTCCTAAAAATCGTTCAAACTGTCTTCTTTTTTTTTACATGACTATTTCTACTAAATACACACAAAACACACAAGCAACCTAAAATACACCTTCGCTGTATTCATGTATAGATATAGATATTTTGTCTTGTTTAATAAAAACTTAAATCTACGAAGCAAATGTGTAACTTAGTGCCAGGATAGTAGTGTACATTTTTTTCATTTTTGTGTGTTTGCAAACAAATACAAAATACAATTCTTGACGTACGTAAGCCGTGGCGGTCGGTCAAAAGCAAATCAAATGAAATTGTAAAACCGTCGAGGAAGAGGACCTCTATCAGTTCACACCTTTGTGTATAACATACCAGGACAGTGAGGTGCTCTACACACCGAGTCTAAAAGAGGGAGCTCCGACAGGACGACGACTCCTCTAAGCCACTACCACTACTCAACAGCCCATACTGTACACACACCGACACACTAGCGAGAGAAGGGAAGAGCGAGAAAGAGAGAGAGAGAGAGAGAGAGAGGGAGGGGGGGGGGGGGGACATGCCTAGCGGACACCAACAACAACAACTACAACATCAACACGCAAGGATCCCCCCCCCGCCCCCCCGTTTTACACCACACAGAAGAAGAAGAAGAACATACAGATTCAACTAGGATACATACAAGCGGGTCTATAGCGTCAGAGCGGTGACGAGACCCCCCTGATAGACCCTCTACGCCATGGCGGCATGCAGCAGTGTAAGTGGAGACGCTCTTCTACAGTACGAGTCGGTGACGACCATGAGGGTGGATGGCTGTGAATGCTTGGCACGGAGACCGTGATTCGATTATTACAATTATTAGTATTAGTAGTATTATTATTATATTATTATTATTATTATAACACCAGTGGATGTCTATAAGGTACATTGCGCATGGAACGTGGAATCAGACGCAGACGAGGTGGGGAATCTGATTATTGCACACGATTTTCCCGCTCTGAACGTGGTCGGTGGCGGGAAACGTTGGCACGTCGGGATGAAGTGAGCGACCACTCAAAAACGGCTGTCGGTTGTTTTTTTCCGACAAGGAGAAGGAGGAGGATTCTTTGGAAGACTGAAAAAATGCATTGCTTGGACAAGAAGAGCCAAGACGAAAGGGGGAGGGGCATAAGCATGCGGCACGCAGACATACCGTATGTAGTGTTTCTTTTGTGGAAGGATTACCGCCGCTTTACAATACACACACACACACACACACGCGCACACGCGTGTCTGACGCCAGGTGGCTGGTGTGACGGTACGACAAGCCACGCCGGGGAAAGGAAGAGAGACGACGCCGTAGTGTTTCGCTAAAGATAACGGTGCAACACAAGTGATCAGATCGCGGCTTAGCGTTAGTGGTCAGTTTTTGGCAGTTAATTTACAAAATAAAAAACAACAAACAAAATAAAATTCAGGGGTGGTGCCAGAAGACGCACCGTAGATCCACGGTTTCGTGAGTCATGGGACGGCGTGTTTTTGTTTTAAATGCTAAAATAATCTGTGTTCGAGAATCCGTATCTAGGCCACTTCTACCCTGTTGCGTAAGCACAGCATAACCACACACACGGTGGGAGGGGAAGGAGGGGGATTCATGTGGAGGTGAATCTAGGGCCTCACCGCCGTGGGGTGAGAGCACACACATTACATCCATATCCAACATTCTTAGCTGACATGTTTCTGTTAAAACACAAAAATAGTTTAAAAGTCGCACAACAAGGAATCCCACCGAAAGTGAGAGGAATAAAAAGGTGCCGGAGCTCATTCATTTTTAGTTTAGAGTTACGGGGTTGAAAAAAAGACTTTACCGTCGCTTTGTGTTCTAATGACTAGACAACGTGAAGTGGGCATGGGTGTGTATGCGTGGGAGTATGGGTTTGTGTGTGTGTGTGTGTGTGTGTGTGTGTGTGTGTGTGTGTGTGTGTGTGTGTGTGTGTGTGTGTGTGTGTGTGTGTGTGTGTGTGTGTGTGTGTGTGTGTGTGTGTGTGTGTGTGTGTGTGTGTGTGTGTGTGTGTGTGTGTGGGGGTTAGTGGGGTGGGGGTTCAACTTGTAAGGCAGAACAGTGAGAGAAGCGCAAAGAGGATGAGGATAGATACTTGGGGAGATGAGGAGGAGATGAGCTATGGAGTGGATGCGGGTGGCCCTCCTGCAGGTCCCTCAGGGGGACTGAGGTCCGGACTTGTAGCTCTTGAAGCTGCCCAGCAGACTCTGGACCCCCTTCTTGACGCGGCGGGCCACCGAGTCCGCCGGGGGGGTGGGCAGACAGGAGGCCAGGCTCGGGGGGCGTGCGTCCAGACACTTCTGGTAGCGGAGCTGTGGGATGAAACCACACACACACGTTTTTTTTTAAACAGTCAACCAACAGCTCATCCAGCCAGAGTGTTGGCAGGTTATTTATGTATTCGACCCTGTGATAAGGTACACTACATGAATAGCTCCTTAATGCATCACCATCCTTTTTTACCATAGGCAATCCTACATTACCATTAACAGATGGTACACAGCATAATGTTCACACACACACACACACATCACAGATTGTCCTTGACCCCGGCATACAGAAAAGCTCCATTATCACATCTGTGTGTCTGATGCCTTCAGCCTCCATGATGAATAGTGACAGCCGTGAAGCAGACACCTGCACACTCACCAAGTCACACGGCTGTCTGGTCCTAATGCAATTACACATCGGACGTATAATCACGTCTATTCGGACAATTATTGATTAATACTCGTAACGCAATGTTTTTTACATTATTTTTTAAATCACACTGCAGTGTTTCCCACAATAATAATATGATTGTTTTTGTGGTGGTTGGGAAGATTTCCAGTAATTCACTGATATTGAAAGTCAGTTTTAATCCGACTTCCGTCAATCACTTTTGATTGACAAGATACTGTGTGTGTGTGTGTGTGTGTGTGTGTGTGTGTGTGTGTGTGTGTGTGTGTGTGTGTGTGTGTGTGTGTGTGTGTGTGTGTGTGTGTGTGTGTGTGTGTGTGTGTGTGTGTGTGTGTGTGTGTGTGTGTGTGTGTGTGTGTGTGTGTGTGTGTGTGTGTGTGTGTGACACATACACATGAAAACACACGCTTGGCTGGTCACGCAGTGATTTTAGTGCTATATCAATTGGGGACATTTTTGTTGAATTGTGTTTTAGTTAGGGGCAGGGTACTTTGTAATTCGCCGATTGACCAAACGATAGCTCTTTAGAAGTATAACAGCTAGACACAGTGGGTCTCATACCGTCTCCTGGGCAGGTATACACCGCTAGACACACTGGGACTCATACAGTCTCCTGGGCAGGTATACACCGCTAGACACAGGGGACTCATACAGTCTCCTGGGGCAGGTATACACCGCTAGACACAGGGGACTCATACCGTCTCCTAGGGCAGGTATACACTGCTAGACACAGTGGGACTCATACCGTCTCCTAGGGCAGGTATACACCGCTAGACACAGTGGGACTCATACAGTCTCCTGGGGCAGGTAAACACTGCTAGACACAGTGGGACTCATACCGTCTCCTAGGGCAGGTATACACTGCTAGACACAGTGGGACTCATACAGTCTCCTGGGGTAGGTATACACCGCTAGACACAGTGGGAATCATACAGTCTCCTAGGGCAGGTATACACCGCTAGACACAGTGGGACTCATACAGTCTCCTGGGGCAGGTATACACCGCTAGACACAGGGGACTCATACCGTCTCCTAGGGCAGGTATACACCGCTAGACACAGTGGGACTCATACAGTCTCCTGGGGTAGGTAAACACTGCTAGACACAGTGGGACTAATACAGTCTCCTGGGGCAGGTAAACACTGCTAGACACAGTGGGACTCATGCAGTCTCCTGGGGCAGGTTCATGCAGTCTCCTGGGGCAGGTATACACCGCTAGACACACGGGACTCATTTTTATTCAATCAATATGAGGGAGGCAATATTGACAAATAAATCAATGCATGACAAACACCGCACAGACTGTGAGGGACCATCCCCGCCCCGCCCAGCCCCGGACTCACCATGCAGGCCGCCTGCACCGCCTCACTCAAACTGGCGGCGTTGGGCTCACACCAGAACATGTGGCAGATGAAGTCCCGGGGGCCCTCGGCCATGATGAAGGCAAACGAGTGGACGTCCTTCCCCACCCCCATGAAGGACAGGAAGCGGACACGGTTCTCCGACAACACCTCCTCGGTCTGGTGGTGGCGGGGACATGGGACAGAAAGGAAGGGTTAAATGCAATGGAAGAAAGTAACGTTTTTACCCGATAGTATAGTGAGAGTACGTTTTACCTGTCTTGAGAG
This sequence comes from Muraenolepis orangiensis, assembly GCA_027704905.1. Classification (NCBI taxonomy): domain Eukaryota; kingdom Metazoa; phylum Chordata; class Actinopteri; order Gadiformes; family Muraenolepididae; genus Muraenolepis; species Muraenolepis orangiensis. The sequence goes on from CM050999.1 coordinate 32,329,650, forward strand.
TATTGTGTTTAACCTGTATAATATAGCGAGAGTATGTTTACCTGTAAAGTATAGTGATAGTATGTTTTACCACAGTGAGAGTGTGCCAGTATAGTTTACCGAGTGTGTTTTACCTGTATAGTATACCGAGTGTGTTTTACCTGTATAGTGACAGTATGTTTTACCTGTATAGTATAGTGAGAGTATGTTTTACCTGTATAGTATAGTGACTGTGTTTTACCTGTATAGTATAGTGAGAGTATGTTTTACCTGTATAGTATAGTGACTGTGTTTTACCTGTATAGTATAGTGACAGTATGTTTTACCTGTATAGTATAGTGAGAGTGTGTTTTACCTGTATAGTATAGTGACTGTGTTTTACCTGTATAGTATAGTGAGAGTGTGTTTTACCTGTATAGTATAGTGACTGTGTTTTACCTGTATAGTATAGTGAGAGTATGTTTTACCAGTATAGTGACTGTGTTTTACCTGTGTAGTATAGTGACTGTGTTTTACCTGTATAGTATAGTGACTGTGGTTTACCCGTGTAGTATAGTGAGAGTATGTTTTACCTGTATAGTATAGTGAGAGTGTGTTTTACCTGTATAGTATAGTGAGAGTATGTTTTACCTGTATAGTAGTGACTGTGTTTGACCTGTATAGTAGAGCGAGAGTATGTTTGACCTGTATAGTATAGTGACTGTGTTTTACCTGTATAGTAGAGCGAGAGTATGTTTGACCTGTATAGTATAGTGACTGTGTTTTACCTGTATAGTAGAGCGAGAGTATGTTTGACCTGTATAGTATAGTGAGAGTGTGTTTTACCTGTATAGTAGAGCGAGAGTATGTTTGACCTGTATAGTATAGTGACTGTGTTTTACCTGTATAGTAGAGCGAGAGTATGTTTGACCTGTATAGTATAGTGAGAGTGTGTTTTACCTGTATAGTAGAGCGAGAGTATGTTTGACCTGTATAGTATAGTGAGAGTATGTTTGACCTGTATAGTATAGTGAGAGTATGTTTGACCTGTATAGTATAGTGAGAGTATGTTTGACCTGTATAGTATAGTGACTGTGTTTGACCTGTATAGTATAGTGAGAGTATGTTTGACCTGTATAGTATAGTGACTGTGTTTTACCTGTATAGTATAGTGAGAGTATGTTTGACCTGTATAGTATAGTGACTGTGTTTGACCTGTATAGTATAGTGAGAGTATGTTTGACCTGTATAGTATAGTGACTGTGTTTGACCTGTATAGTATAGTGAGAGTGTGTTTGACCTGTATAGTATAGTGACTGTGTTTGACCTGTATAGTATAGTGACTGTGTTTGACCTGTATAGTATAGTGAGAGTATGTTTGACCTGTATAGTATAGTGAGTGTGTTTGACCTGTATAGTATAGTGAGAGTGTGTTTCTACCTGTCTTGAGAGTATAGTGAGGGTAGCGGGGGCCACGTTGACAGAAACGGGGGTCCAGTCTTGTTGGTCTTTCCCCCTCATAGCATCTTGGAGAGCATCATTCACCATGTCTACACCTGGGGAATAGTACACACACAGAAATGATATCAAGCTCACCGACTATACATTTCCAATGTTTATACAACCAACCAATGACTATCTGTGCATCTCCTTACCGACTGGCTTGGCCACAGCCACATTTCCCAGGTAATAGACGTGGAAGCGTTGAAACAGCTCACTTTTGGGGGCGGGGAACTCTTGGACCATGGGCCTGGGGGAGTCAGAGTCCAGCCGGCTCAGCCCTGGCTTGGCAGCCTTCCTCTCAGTCATTATCTGTGGGGTGTTGGACAATGAGGTCAAAACCAGGAGAAAACATTCAGGACGTTCACAGCATCTCAATGAACCTGAAGATGTTTTCTATAACAAGGGCAGTGGAGGATAGCGTAGAGGCTAGGATGTTGGACTCTAAGCAGAGAGGTACTGGGTTTTGATCCCCAATCACAGGACACTGCAAGTCGCTTTTGCTAAAAGTGAAATAACATGCAGACTGAATACTAAAGGGTGAATGTAAGAGGCGGACCTTGGAGCACATCTCATGCAGACTGGTGGCGATGTTCTTCGCTGGCGAATCACAGCGGAACACGTGACACTTGAGCACCTGGGTTAGGTTGTCCCGGGCAACGTATGCAAAGTCCCTGGAACAGCCAATCAAATCACGCGTTAATAAAAAACAATCTCTATCATCCTAAGTCTTGTGTGTGTATATAGGTAACGCTACACATACACAGCACATACCACACCAAACACGAACAGACACATTTATTTCACAAAACTACGGTAAACAATGAACACAGAAGTATACCTTTCCCTGTTTGTTGGTGAAAGAAAAGCGCAGCATGGCAGGAGGAAAGAGAAAGGGTGTTAGAAAGCAGCGGCATCAGACATTCTCGGGAGCAAACAGGCTGTTTTCTGCAGTACATGTTGCACTCCACCAGATGGCAGTAGTAAGCCAGGTTGTACACATGGATTGTAGACTTGAACACGGCAACTTGTTTATTTAAGAAGGTAATTAAATCAAGGTAGTGGTTAGTAAGTCAACATTAATATTGGAAATAATGTTTGCACATTTATTAAGAAACTACAAAGCAAATTTAACAGCGGCAAATCACTTGCGTAACCATTCGCTTTAGTAATAAACAATTTTAGTCGGTTAGTGAAACATTAACTCATGACTAGGATGTTTCGGCCTCATCCCGTGGAGACTGACCTGCCGTTGTCCCGTCCGACGCCCCACACTCGGATGCTGGCTATGGGCTGGGCGTGCAGCAGCGTCTGGCCCAGGGGGTCGATCAGGTTCATGGTGTCGTCCTCCAGGACCATCACCATGTCTTTCCCCTGTCAGAGAAAACACGGGCATGGTTTAACCGGATCCAAAGTGGAATCAAAGGTTCTCTTTATGGTACAGAACGCCCGCACGGAGTATGGAAACAATGTTCGTTTTGGGTTGTTATTGTTATACCATTTTTATGTGGACAAATCATTTAAAAATAAAATACAGCCACAGAGCTTTTACAAAAAGGTAAGGAGTAAAAGTATGGCTTTTTCTAAAAACATAGTATATATACAATTGTATAACAACATTGGTATTACGCAGTATCTCTGAGTCCTTGTAGTTGCCAGGTAGAAAAACTGAAAAATCGCTGAGTTTGATGCTTAGTGAATCCCAAGCACTCGGCGACTAAAGTAGGAGCAAGACCAGGGTGAACATTGCTTCAGCTATTTCCGCCGACCAGGAAAAATTCATCACTTGACATGACTAAGTCTGTCTAAGTCCCACTCCACTCCACCATGAAATATGCAGGTTGTGCAACAAACTGGCAACCACTGGAATGGAATGGAAAGGAAAGGGGGAGAGGGGGAGAGCGACATCTAGTGGCTGAATGTAAAAAACGTGGCTAGACTCCCAGCCAAAAAGGGTCTAGGCTCGAACCACATTGTCCACAGTCTACCTTTTGCCTGTTGACAACCTTGAGATGCCTTAACCCTGTATGCTCCTCAATGAATTCAAAAATGTGAAAATGTCAAATATGATATTTATATAAATATATATATAATATATATTTTTGAAATCCACTGAAAATGACAAAATCTAAAAAATATGCTATTAAAAAGCAGCTAAATGACTAAATTGTAGTAAATACAGTATACAATAAAAACGTATCGACCACTATTTAAGAAGCGCTGTGAAGAACCAGTAAGAGATTGTCCAAAAGAAAAACCCATTGCAGCAGGAGAGCTGAGCCAGGATAGAATAAGCCCATAATCTAATAATCTACACAGCAGCTGCCTGACTTTCTAAACCCAACAACTTTCACCTTCAAAACGCAGCAGTACTGTGCCTCGCAAGTTCACCTTTAACCAAAAACACAGAGTGTCCTTCAGCTGCAGCGTGTGCACCCGACCTGCCTCTCTTCCAACAAGGTGAGCCAACCCAAAGTTCACCACCCTTTAAAAAGGACGGAGAGGTCCTTTAAAGAAGGAAGGGAACCAGCTGCAGTGCCTACCTCTCCCCAGATGCCCACGGTGTCGTGCAGGTTGTGCTTGTGGTAGGAGAGCTGACGTATGCAGTTGTTGACGGCCACGCTGCTCTTCCCGGGCGCCATGTCCTCCTCAGACATCTCCACCCAGCCCAGGGAGCGCACCGCGAAGCACTGCTGGTAGGCCACCACCAGCACAAGGAGGGGGGAGGGTGGAGGATGGATGGGGTGGGGTGGGTTGTACAGGATGAGCAGCAAGCAGGCCCGGGAGAAGAGAGGAAACAGTCCAGTTAGAAAAAGGGGCAGAGGATTGTTGATACAGATGTTTGGAACTGTTATTCTTTTGTCTGTGTTGTTAATTCATGTTTTATTATCGTTTGCCTTTGTGCCGATGTGGGCTGCTGTTTCAAGCTTCATTTCCCCGCAGGGATGAAAAACAATCCATCCTATCCATCCATCTATTCCGCCATATAAAACCAACAGCTTTTTTATTTGTAGAGCGTTTCTTAATGATCGCTCTGTGACATTAGAAACACATCTATCCCAGAATCACTGACTGTTGTATTGATCAATAATAAATGCGGTCATAAGTTTCATATAGCATAAGTATGTACTCGGGTTACAACAGTAAACCAAGCCATGCAGCGTGACCTTGAAACGATACCCGTCAAGGTGACTGATCTGACTCACAGGTGCACCAATGGAACGAACAGCAGACAACTGAATATGGTATAGGTTGACGTTTCAGGGAGTATGTGCTGCAATGGTATGTGTACCTTGGACTCCAGATCTGTGCAGAGAGGTCTGAGCTTCTGCTCCTCCTCAGACTGGGAACAGTTGTAGCTGGAGAGAGAGAGAGCGAGAGCGAGAGCGAGAGAGAGCGAGAGCGAGAGACAGAACAGAGCGAGATTAGGAACAGTTGTGCAGTCTACAGAGACAAACAGAGGGGTGAGGAACACTGTTCCTTCTGCATGAGTCACTGGCATTTCATTGGCTACAAGGCGACCTACTTTAGGTTGATGGATGCGTAGCGCAGCGTTGCTCCTTCAAACTCCTTTAAGCTCTGGTCAGAATTCACCTCTGCCTCCTGCAGAACAACGACAGAGAGGATGACGATGTTTTCACTTGGGGCCAAACCATGTTGGTTTCAATCACTGTCAGACTGATGGAACAATAGCATGGTGTTCAGTTCCCCCAAATGTCTGTCACACACACACACACACACACACACACACACACACACACACACACACACACACACACACACACACACACACACACACACACACACACACACACACACACACACACACACACACACACACACACACACACACACACACACACACACACACACACACACACACACACACACACACACACACACACACACACACACACACACACACACAGTTAAATGTCAATGTTATTTACCACCCAAAGTGACTTTTCTCTTTCTAAACTAAGGACTCAGGCTAGCAACGTGTTATTAATGTCCCGACCGCACTTCTGATCGTTCTGCATTCAGATGGAAGCATTGGAAATTAAAGCCTCTCAGGAAGACAGATTGACACATGTTTGAATTGAATAAGAATATCATCATTATTATAACCACACCTTCCACAGCTCTGCATCACAGGCTCCTTCGTCGGGGGGGGAGAGATGAACCCAGGGCTCCTGGAATACGTCCCAGAGGTGAAGACACATGGCAGCATGTTATATAATAAACACAACAGTAGTACTGCGTTCACGCGGCACATTTTGAAAACACATGAAACAGGGTAAACTCGAAAATGTTAGGTTAACAAATACCTGACAATTGATCTCTCTGTGTGTGTGTGTGTGTGTGTGTGTGTGTGTGTGTGTGTGTGTGTGTGTGTGTGTGTGTGTGTGTGTGTGTGTGTGTGTGTGTGTGTGTGTGTGTGTGTGTGTGTGTGTGTGTGTGTGTGTGTGTGTGTGTGTCACCTCTAGCTCCTCGCAGGGGGTTGTCTCCAGAGACATGCTGGAGGACATGACACAGTCCCCCAGCTTGTCCTGGGCCGAGGGGGGCTCCCACTGGGTGGTGCCTGTGGGGATGTGCCAGTAGTAGGTGCCCGAGGTGTCCCTCACCCTCATCCAGCCGGAGGGCAGGTCTGTGTCCGTTTCAAAGGCATTGGACTCCCAGAAGGAATCTGTGAGGACAGAAGAAGACGCGGAGAATGTATTGCAAAATGTACAAAGACTTACAAACGCACATATGATACAGTGATAACATACAGTAGGACCCCAGAGATCTGAAACCCAGATATCTGAATAGTTTGGTCTACCGAACTGATGTATACAACCGGAAGTAGGCTACAGTAAACATTACATTACATAACGGCTACTGCACAAATGCAGCCGTTAAAACGAAAACCTCCTTTCAACTGCGATGCTATCAGAGAAAGACGCTGGCAGATGGAAGCGAGACGCGGGCAAAGAATTTTTAATCCAGCAAGGATCGTGTCACACTTTTGGCTACAGTGAATGCAAGCAGCGATTTTTCATTTACCGTTTGTTTTCATCTTGCACTCATACCTCCATCACACCAAAGAGTCCTCCAAGTACGGATTCTGATATGGATCTGCACCAACATATATGAACTGTTCCTTGGCTCAATCAAACCAGACATAACTTGTTAAGTTATCTTAACAAGTTATGCCAACAGACAAACAAACAGGGGCGAAAACATAACCTCTGCCCCATCTTCGGTGGTGGAGGTAATAAGAAGCATTACACTGCAGTCATTTAGCAGATACAGTCATCTCAAACAAATTACAGTAAATAAAGGTGAATAAATAAAAGGGGTTGGGCATCTTACTCATGGCTGCCTACAGGTAGGTTGTGGGACATTGAGGTTTAAACTGACCCAACTTTTTTACAATGTTCACTTCTATATATATTTTTATCAACAATGTATCATGAAATATCTACAGTTTATGACTCAGCAACCTGCCGTCATCACACGACCCCAAGTGGGATGGAAGGTACGGAGCCATCACCGTATATATCCTTCCTCTTGCAGCACTATAACGGGATTCTCTGAAACTGGGCTGAGATCTAAATAGCATAGGTGGTGCAGCTGCTGCAGTGTACCTCTGTTGCCGTTCGGGGTGCTGTCGGGGGCCTGGTCGATGGCCTCCTGGGACAGCGCTGGCCAGCTGGCCTCCTCGTCGCTGGGCGTCCCGCTGACGTTGGAGAACAGCAGGCAGGTGTTCCTCCCCACCGCCGCCCCCTCGCTCTGGGACTCCGTGTCACTCCGTTGCTCCTCCTCTGCCCTCTCCCCTTCCGCTACACTGGATTCATCTTCCTCCTCGTCCTCCTCCGACTTCTCTTTGTCGTCCTCCTTCCGCTCCTTCTCCTCTTCCTCTGTGGACTCCAGGGTGTCGATGAGGAGCGGCTGGTTCAGCAGGTCCTTGGAGGAGTCCTCATCGTCCAGGTTGGGAGTTATGGTCGTCCTCGGAGACTTGCCCTGCTCCACCACGTTGCCCTGTTGCTCTTCCTGGGTGGAGGTCTTGTGGAGGAGGAAATCCTGCTCGTTGCCATTCTGGTTGATATTGCAGTTTTCGTCCTGGTCCTGGTGGTTCTCGGCTACTTTGCGCAGCTGGTTCCGTCCTTCTTTGACCCATTTGGCATTGTTGCCGGTGTCATTAAGGTTGTTCTTGAGCTCCTCATCCTGCTTTTGTTTATTGATCGTATATGACATATCATCGTCATGGCCACCCATGGTAGCGTCACCATTCAACAAATCTGCGGGAGGAGAACAGATTAAAGATAAGCGCTAGACTCGTTTAATCGTCAAAAACATTAAACACCACGGGATTAAACCGGATAACGCCATCCAATCTAATGGGTTTTCACGTTTGGCAGTGGGCGGACTGGTTAACTTACGTCTCTATACTGGCAACTGAGAACTAACTGCGTACTGACTGAAATGCAGCGGTTATTGTACGGCCCGTGTAGTAAAACAGTAAAGTTCGTTTCATATTCGTTTATTCTGTTGGGTGTTGCAGTGCCGCACGAGCACCTCTCCATCGTCAAACGTACTTCCACGAATCCATTACATTATTTGCCAGCACGGCACCTTGCGATTGAGATGAGATTTGTGTTGCTTCGCTGCTTACCGTTTCGTCACCAACACATACAGTAGCGTATTCATGATAACAACGAGATAATACACGAGAAATATACAAAACCGAGGATTATGTAGCTCGGCCTTATAGCAAAATAACGGGCAGCATCCGCCATCGTCGTTCCTTGGCTAACGCTGAGCTAAGCTAACAGACGAATTACAGCAAGGAACCCACACATTCCTGCGGTCCCGTTGACGTCTGCGTGTAGAATGTATTTTCACTCACCCAGTCTCCGTCAAGCCCCCTTGTTTTGTTTTTTAAATCCAGTATAACCGTTTACTACATATTTTCCACACACACCGAGGCTGACTGCTTGTTGGTTTCCTAGGTGGTGTTTGTCAGCTGGGTCGTCTAGCAGCGATGGAGGCTGACTGTGCGTCAGAGGCTCGTCACACCCTGCGCCGCTCTGGGACAGCACTGGACCACTATGGTGGGTGGACAGGGTGGGTGGACCAGGGAATGTTTTTTAGAACAGCCACTACTTCTTATCTCAGACCCCCCCCCCCCCCCCTGAACATGTGTACCAAGTTTCTGTTTTAATCTAACATTAAGTCAACCACTTTAATTTAGGCTTCATCCAAACGTGTTGTGGCTGGTAGTGTGAATGACATGAGTGTGTCCTCAAGGACACATTCTCCTATAACATGTTAAAGATATAGCCCCCCCCCCCCCCATCAACGAACTGGATGTCCTCATTTCCCCCCCTTGCGAGTAGCATACATAATGAACCATTGCAGATGTAACAAAATGTACATCTCATTTGGGGCTAAACCCACCCCTCCTGAAGGTCAAATCCTAGAATCACCCCCTGGGGTGTACTTTGAGGGTTAAGCAGTGTTGTATAATAGACTGTATACAATATAAACACATGTCAACACATTGTATTAACAATGAGAACGAGATGATTGAGATCTTTATGGTCTATTAAAGATGTTATATATAAGCTGTTATATTATACGGATTGCTATAAAGGATCAATGCAGTTGCAGGCTGAACAGGTCAAGTTTCAGATATGTATATAATTGTACAGGTATGAAATCTATGAGAGTGAGTGAAAAAAACAGCTCAAACAACATTCCAACATACAGTAACCATTGGTTTCTTTTTAATATACTTATTTATAAATACATATTTGTTTAAGACATGCTTGATTTTGGCTTTACCCCTGTGATTTAGCACAAACAAGCAAACTGGTGAATACACAAAACAATACAGGTAAAAAATATCTCGAAACAAAGCAACAACATAGTTAAGGCAGGAAAGGAGGTGACGGTATAGACAGACGGACGTGTGGTCAAACTCCTGTTGGCAAGATATCACTGAACGTTGCCAATAACCTTTTGACACAAACAGGCGTTGATTGGGAGGACAGATGTTCCCCATATATGCAAGAACAAAGCAAATACAATGATTGTGACGTTGTTGACGTAGCAGTAAGCCATCCTATTTGCAAATAATAATCAGTGCAATGTAATACATTTATAACAATTTTAAAAAAGGTGTTAATTGCTGGATTTCCCAAGCTCATTTCAGCAGAGAAATTGAAAATAAACTTTATCAATACTTTTTTAACCTTGGCATAATGGCGCACGTCAATGGATCCATTAGGGATTTATTATAATAAAAAATAAGACTATACATTTTAGAGACAAAAGTAATGAATCACCTGGATTACATGAATACAGTGGACAACATTACTTGATTATAGGAAGGAATAGATTTTGATGGCGATGTATCCAAACCTGATGTATTTCATATCAACACTTATTTGGTCGGTTGTACAGCTCCAGCACACGATGATGATGGAGACAAATAAGGTGGAAGAAAAGCCAAGCTACAAGGCACCATCCAGTAGAAGTATTCCCGTGGGATCTACTCGTTCATATCCATTCCCTAAATAAAGTTAGATTACTACTAAATGCTTGGTCTCACAGAGTAGACCCCCCCCCCCCCTAGATTGTATACAATTTGTTATTAATACAACAAAGAGACAAACATGTTTTCACAAGACAGGCTTTGGATACGCTTAATATAGTCTCTTTTTTAGCCTCAGAGAGCACCCATTCTACCCTATGGAGCTGGTGGTTTACAATGGGACTGATAGGGATCCACTTTAGAATAAGAAATGAGGCATAAAGAAAAAAAGAAAAAAAAAGAATCAATGGAGTCAGTGTGTTAGGGTGTCACCCCGGGGCAACCAGCGGTGATCATTTAGCCACAGATGGAGACGGCGTCGCCGTCCAATCCGCTACAACACGACCACAGACCACGGACCACGGACCACAGAGCTCTGCCCGGAGGGCATCCACAGCCGAGCTCATCAAGGAACAACGAACACGTCGACAGAAGCGCTGAAGTCACGATAACGAACGATGGAGGAAGAGGGGGAGGTAACCCAAAGGAAAATATAAACTAATAAAAACTAGTTAAAACGAGTGGCCGCTGCTGGATTCAGGGGGGGGGTGCAGCAGAAGGTACAGTGGCACGGCGAGCAGCGGCGTAGTGGCAGAGTAAAGGGGGTTTTAAGGCAACACTGGTCAAGCACCACAGCACCATTCAATACAGGGCAAGACAAAACGGACCAATCTTCACGTTGACGAAACGGGAGCACGGGCAGAGGAGGCTGACGCTCGGGTCTTCACTTGTCTTGCATCTTTTCTAAAATGGGCACGATCATGTCGAATTTGGGTCTCTTGGCCGGGTCTTCGTTCATGCAGATCTTCATCAGCTTGCAGATGTGGGGGGAAATGCCCGGGGGGATGGTGGGCCGCAGACCCTCTAGGGCCACCTGGACACACACACACACACACATTAGGAATTCCCAAAATGCGTTCAGATTACTGATAATGGTCCAATAATAAAACAACAAAATGCTTCCAGCCAACTAGCCAGCTTGAATATAAGCCAAAACAGGGGGGGGGGGGCAGTAGCTCAGTTTGTTGAGACTTGGCTTGGGAACCATAAGGTTGCCGGTTCAAGTCCCTGAAAGACCTGGGCACTGCTGAGCTGCCCTTGAGCAAGGCACCAGAACCCTACACTGCTCCCCTGGCGCTGTATATATATTAGCTGCCCACTAGTCCCAATACTAGGATGGGTCAAATGCAAAGAAATAAATTTCACTGTGTGTAAACCCCTCCAGATTTAGATTAACCGGCCACTCAAGTATCTTCTTATTTTTGTTGACTGTAAATTGGGTGATGTAGGAATACTGTATTGCGTTCTTGACATGTTGAGTGGGACTGGGAAATCCAAATGGAAAGGGGTCATCGGAGACCCAGGCTTAATGCCAGGTGTGAGCGCATGTCTGTCTCTCTGGCTCCATCTGGATGTGGATATATATCCCAGACACGAGACACCAGGTCTGAGCGAGTCTCGGGACCATATTTTTACCTTCATGCCTATTTCCATGTTGGAGAGGTCAGCGAAGGGCACTTCCCTGGTCACCAGCTCCCACAGCAGCACGGCAAAGCTCCACATGTCGGACGAGCGCCGGTTGATCTCCTCTGGCTTCTTCTGCAAGGCTGGGGAAGGCACAGCGTACACACACACACAGTTTATAGCTACGTTCATTCAGGCCTCTGATCTACTTTTTAAAAGCTTAAGAGGGTCAAGGCCACATTAAATGACAGCCCCCTAACCCCAAAAATTCAAAAGGGAAGAAAACCTTTCAAAGGAACACAGGAGAGGGGGAGATCCCTCCTTCAAGGGACAGTAGTACAATAGGTGCCGGTTAAAGTCTTAACTGAACTCAAGGCTCTAAAGCGGTGTTAAGCACGGCCATTGGTTTATGTTTAAGGAGGCATTAGGAACGACGTGTGGGGGTTTTTTGAGCGAGGAGGATCTACCTTCAGGGGCGACCCACGCCGGCGAGTACATCCTGCCGGGACACTGGAAGGAGAACTTGACGTCTGACATGCTGATCCTGGCCGTCATGTCCTCATCGATCTGGAGAAGGGAAATAAGAACGCTTTTAATGCATTAAATACAAGTGTTAAAAACACCCTTGATCTAACACTACTCATGGTTCAGGTTTTCATAGAGCTGCTATACCCAGAATTCCATTTAAAAAGGCAGCATGTAGTCTTAACTGTGAGTAACAGAAAGTAAACCGGGCATTATTATTATTATATATATTATTATTATATTAGTTTGCTTATTGCAAAATCTATTTATACATTTGTAAATGTTTTATTTGCAAATGTTTAAGCTTGTGAGTTATACCCATCCAATAATGTTCTTATACATTAAGTTGTTTTCCACGACTTCTTCATCAATGCATGCATTCTATTTCTATTGAAGACATTCACTGGCTATGGCTACAATTTGATGATCATCAAGGATCAACAGCACCTAGTGTCTAATCATAGTTGGTTGTATCACGTCATGGCATCGCCACAGTGCTGAAATCCCGTGGTGCCTCACCATGACACTCTTGCTGTTGAGATAGTGCCGTGGGATCATGGGCTCCAGTGTGTGTAAGAAGGCCATTCCACAGGCTATGTCCAGGGCGAACTTCACCGCCTGCGTCTGGTCAACCACAAAGTCTGGACAAAGCCACAGCGAAGAATACACAAACAAACATGTGATATACATATATAGATATACATATCTATATATAGATATACATATCTCCACACACACACACACTAACTGCTCTTTTGTGTGTTTTTGCAAGAAGTCACAGCGAAGAACAAACAAAACAAAAACCTTTCAGATTTTCTGGACAACAAATAGAACATATTTTAAAATGAAAGAGGGTGTATTCCCAGAACAGTCGGAAGATAACAACGGCAGCCAAAATATGCTTTTTTTGCCGTTCCCAAACGTTCAGGATGTGACTGGTCCTCCCCCCCAGGATCCAGAGGCCAAGGAGGAGGAGGAGGAGGAGGAGGTGTACTCACTGGTGCCCTCATGCAGAACGTTGTACAGGGAGCCATAGGGCATCCAGTGGGTGATGACGATGGGGTGGGGTGCAGGAGGAGACTGACATGCCCCCAACATGGGAAGGACATTTGGATGAGAGAAGATCCTGAGATGGTGGGGGAAGGGGGGGGGTGGGGAAAGGAAGACCACAGAAGGACAAAAACAAAAAAACAAAAAACAGACAAACCCAACAGTGTTTGGCATCAACAGGACGCAATGGAAATCAAAACGGGACACAGTGAAATACAAAAAAAAAAAAAACACAGAATGAAAGACACACATGGACAACACACGGATCCACTAAGACGGTCCTACGGTAACACGTTGCTGTGCGCACTCACCTCAGTTTGGGGTACTCCTCGTTGAAGTCCCTGCTCTTCCTCGTCGTCCAATCGCGAACTTTCAGCACTTTGACGACTATTTCGTTTCCTTGCCAACGCCCCTGCCACAGCTTTGAGGGAGGGAGGGGAAGGGGAGGGGGGGAGGGAGACCATGTCACACTAAATCAGTCCACCAGCAACAGAACACAGTCATGTTGATCCACAGTGACTCTGCAGCAAAAACAACAGCCCACCTCTCCAGACTGGTTCTCGTTAATTTTGGCCAAAAGGGAGAGCTGCTTGAAGTCCACGCCTGCATGCTTGTTCAGCGTGCCGTTTCCTACAAACAGGGATGCAAAAAAACGTGTTATGATAACAAGACTCAACTCACAAGAGCCCTACTAGACATTTGGGATCGTCATGGTGATACACATTTTTAGCTGCAGTACATTTATTATTGTTATACCATGATGAAATCCAGCTGTCAGCTGAGCCATCAGCCAGAGTCAACACAGTGGAACCCAGCAGGACATTTAAGGAGACGGAGTGATGGAAACAGTGATTAAACTAATTCATGGGTGGTGTACTCACTTGGCCGGGTTCTGGTGGTGCCTTTCCAGAAGCTATCCTTGAAGGGAACTTTGGTCAAGCTCTGGCCCAATTTCTCTGCTTTCTCTGTAGATTCAGGGGACGATAGAAGGAAACACACAGAACCAGTGATTGGAGCCTGGAGCCGTTAAAAGGAAAAACCTTGTGCGTGTGATTAACGTATTTAGGTGGATTTACCTTTAAGGAGTTCATTCAGGTGAGGTTTGGCCTTTTCCAATGGAGTTTCTCCGTATTTATTACAGATGCTCACCTGTGCCCCGCTAGTAACCAGGTCCTGAAGGGGGGAGGGGGGTTGGGGGAGGCAGACAACCAGTGTAAACGAGAGAGTAGGGAACAGAAATGGAAAATCTTGGAATAATTGTCCACCAGGGGGGGCACTAACCTCAGCCACCAGGTCCTGACCCCAGAAGCAGGCATAATGCAGTGGTGTGTTGCCATGTTCGTTTACAGTGTTTGTGTCCGCTTTGCACTGTATTAGCTTAAAAAAAAATAAAAAGTATGATTAATATACACAACACCAGGCTACTCAGATCCTGTTTGGGCCAGACACAGATGGGAGTTGCTGCTACTTAATCCATCCTGGGAGGCTGTGGGCCGTCTCCAGTGACATTCCAGAGGTAATTTATTACATAATAATATTATGAATACATCAATAGTCGTGACCTGCAGCCAACAGTCAAACCCCAGATAACTTAAAAACACAAAATAAGTTAATGCTGGGTCATCTTTTAGAGGAATATGATCATGACCATCTATCTATGATTACAAATTGAAATTGTATTGACCTTAATTGTAGTTTATATAAGTGCTGTACTCAATCGACAATACATACAAGATTGTGATTTCAACAACAGTTTGCTAATGCATATTTCTGCGATGAACAAACGCGCCCAAGAGCAGACAAGTCCTTCCTAATTACATTGGTTGTTCGAAAGACACGCCCACGGGTTTCGCAAGCCTCGCAAGCCTCACAAAAAAAACGATACCCTCACAGCAACACATAAATCTACTTTCTGGAAAAGTGAGGATTTGACGAGCAAGACTGGCCGTGCGTCACTAGACGCTTTTTTTTTTTCGTGTCTACAGGCCATTTTCCCTGTTCCAACTACAGTGTGTCGTCCTACAGCACCGCGCCTAGCCTGTTGAAACACATGCAGTCACAGACAACGCATGACGCCAGGCCTTTTAAGGCAGGCCGTGTCTCACGCCATCAAAGAACATGTCAGGGAACCGTTTAGAGGGAAGAAATGTCAGCGTGATCCATTCTGGAAGGGAGCTACTCTGGAACACACTGAGCCAGGGGACGTACACACTGAGCCAGGGGACGTTCAGAAGGAACATTTCTACTGCCGTGAGCAAGCACACCGCGCTACAGGAAAGTCCCCCACAACACCACTCGTTATAACATTACGTAACAGATTCACACTGACTTTATTTAGATGTAAAAAAAACTAAATGTATATCTTCATATTTTGGACATAATGGATGGTGGTGTTAATAAGACCAACAGGAGATGCGTGTAGAGCACGCCTTGCTCCACTGGTAAGAGCCAGGCGTGAACCCTGCCAGGGTTAGGGGCTTTGATTTCCACTGGTAAGAGCCAGGCATGAACCCTGCCAGGGTTAGGGGCTTTGATTTCCACTGGTAAGAGCCAGGCATGAACCCTGCCAGGGTTAGGGGCTTTGATTTCCACTGGTAAGAGCCAGGCATGAACCCTGCCAGGGTTAGGGGCTTTGATTTCCACTGGTAAGAGCCAGGCATGAACCCTGCCAGGGTTAGGGGCTTTGATTTCCACTGGTAAGAGCCAGGCATGAACCCTGCCAGGGTTAGGGGGTTTGATTTCCACTGGTGCCACTAATGCCAACAATGTATCCACTCGCTGTACTGCAAGATGCTTGGTGTAAATCAGCCCTCAAATGGCCCACATTCATATTTAATAAGGACCGGAATGGGCCGTGACTTCACAATACGATATTACAAAAATGTTTGAGTGCCGATACAATAATGTATTGCGATTCTGTAACCGGTACCCTTTGGATACAGCGTTGGGGTACGGGTTCAACAGGCCTCTCAGTGTCCACCATTGTTTTAGAAATGAAAGTGGCTGAACAGAACATCACATAGTTGATGCCAATAAACTAAGTGAATACCCTATAGCGCTGTAGAAGGGTACCATTGATGTGTTTCCATTAAGATAACATTGAGGTTTTCTTACATTTTTTGATGATGAAGTATTGCGGAAGCCAAGAATCCCGATAAAAGAATCCCCCTCCCCCCAACCCCTAATATAAATAATTGCTCCAAATAGTGGCCACCAACCGCTCTGACACACACACACACACACACACACACACACACACACACACACACACACACACACACACACACACACACACACACACACACACACACACACACCACACACACACACACACACACACACACACACACACACACACACACACACACACACACACACACACACACACACACACACACACACACACACACACACACACACCTTGTTGACGATGTCGCGGTGTCCGTGACTGGAGGCCAGGTGGAGGGGCGTGTCATCGCCGCGGTTCATGACGTTGATGCGAGCGCCGCGCATGATGAGCATGTCCACCACGCTGCAGCGGCCCTCACGGCACGCCCAGTGGAGAGGGCTGAAGCCATGGTCGTCCCTGAGGGGGGGGGGGGGGGGGGGGGACACACACACACTTAGAGTCTACTTGTACTGTAGATTGTGGACCAGGCAGAAATGTCAGGGTGACATGGCAGAAATCAGTTAATATCTTGATAATGACTTATATAACATAGCATGTTTTCTGGTAGTTCAACAAATACATAGTATAAAATAACCACATGGTAAAGCCTATTTTTGTATACTCCAGCCAACATTATTTAAGTACCGAGTATTTTCTAATGTTTCTGTTTCAAGTGAAACTATAGAGATTTTTTTTTAAATAGAAATATAGGCTTAGTAATAAGAAAAGTTAAATTTGAAAAGGGAAACATAAACCGTTTAAGGTTACAGCAGCCCGACCCCCAACCAGCTCATAAATTAACTGAATTCATTGTCACTTTGATCTGGTAAAATTACGACATTAATGAGTGAATTTAAGAACTGTTAAAATGATCTATGCAATCAAACTATTAATAACCAACTAGTATGCCAACAACAACGCACACGGTGAACATAGGTCTACGCAAATATCAGATAGACGAGTGCTGCAACATTGCCTTTAACTTGAGCCATTCTGCCTGACTGCCATAGGATATGTCTAGCTATGTCTGCTGTTTATATCAGAGACCAGTCCGAGCGTGTAGCTATACACCCTAGTCAAACCTTCCAATCTCTGATTACGCCGCATGAGTGTGGAAGGAGTGATTCCACTACGGCAGCTGGGAGGGAACAATATACGATGTAAACATCCTGCTTTGAATTGCACCTGAACAGCACCTGCTAGTCATTAAGATGGCACGGGCGTACCATTCATTACATCGCTTAAATGAGTTTGTGTTTGAAGTAATTGTGTGAGAACAGGAAGGCACGATTCCCTCACAATTGTACCCATAGAGACAGGCTGGCCGAGCTGAACAGGAATAGACGGAGGAAGTTGCCAAGGACCAAACCATGTCTTAATCTTGGGTTACAAAACAGCAGTACAACATAGTAGTACTACATTTAGAATAAAGGCAATCAGACAAACAGTTCAGACCGAGATGAGTCCTCTAATCCTTTACGCTATTTAAGGAGTTCCAACTACACAAAACCCATTCCTTTATAGCTTTGCATTGGTAAATGGACTGCATTTATATATGGCTTTTTTAACCAGTGAGGCCACTCAAATCGCTTTACAAGTCAAGTCTCACGCTCACCCATTCATACACCGACGGCGGAGTCAGCGATGCAAGGCGACTGCCAGCACATCAGGAGCAGTTAGGGTTAGGGTGTCTTGCTCAGGGACACCAAACACTTGGCTAGGAGAAGCCAGGGTGCGGCAGGATAGCTCAGTCTGTTGGGACTTGGCTTGGGAACCGGAAGATCGCCGGTTCAAGTCCCCGAAACACCTGGGCACTGCCTAGGTGCCCTTGAGAAAGGCACCAGACACCTACACTGCTCCCCGGGCTCTGTATATACACAATAGCTGCCCACTGCTCCCAATAGCAGGATGGGTTGAATGCAGAGAAACAATTTCACTGTGTTTACATGTACATGACCAATAAAGAGGGTTCAATCCTTTTACCAGCAACCTTCCGGTTGTCAGACTACCGCTCTACCTCCTGAGCTACTGCCGCCCATTAGTAGCTACACATCAGCTCTATCCGCAATCAGGTCTACAGGTCTTCATAAAGCAGGGAAACTGCACAGGGGTAGACAGCGTTTGGCCAATTCAGCACAGCGGGGGCAGAGCTACGCAGCCAGCATCATCCGGTGCGTCATGCATGGAGAAGAAGAAGAAGAGGTCCCAGAGTAGCAGATTGTAGAGAAGAAGAGTAGAGAGAATATATTCCTTGAAACAGGTCATTGTGGTATTTGTTTCAGCAGCTATAGGAGACACCTAGCCTGCCGGGTACAAATCAGACCCACTGACGGAATCCATTCTTCGAAACGACCAGAGACAGGAGAGGGAGGGAGGGAGAGAAAGTTGGTGCATTCATGTGCGAGCGAGCGAGCGAGTGAAGATGAGACATTTTATCATCCCGAGGGAAAATTTGTCTCAGACATTAGCCTCGGACACTTGAACAGTGAATACTGTTCATTAACATACACGCGTACAAAACACCATATAGTCCATATACCTACAACATTTTTTAAAGGGGTTAGGTGTGAGTGAGTAAGTGGGTGAGAGGGAAAGAGCAAGCGAGGACTGACGGCAACGAGGGGCAATTAGGAAGCGGGAGCAGGAAGAAAAAAACTCTGCAGTGTGTCCAAGCGAGTCGTGTTCGGCCCTTTTAAGGGCAAGGGAGACTTCCTTTACTGGTGTTCCACATACGGAGTACACACACACACGCACACGCACACACGCTTTCCGTTCTGGCCACTATGTATTATGTCATAGTTTTGAGCCTTTCCGCCTACCGTTTGCCTTAACCTCCTCCCACACACGCTCTCCCACTAGCTACTTCTCTCTCTCCCTTCTTCTCTCTCTCTCTCTGCCTCCCTCTGTTCCACAAGAACAGCTGGAATTCCAGCACGTCCGTCCGTCCAGTCCATCCCACCCCCCCACCACCACCACCACCACCCCAACTACTCCAGAGTTTTGAGCATTCCCACTATACTTTCCAGGGCTTCTGTAACTCAGCGAAGGGCCATCGTCACACACAAAAGACCTTCTGTTCTGTTTTGTTCTGTGGACCTTCTGTTGGTTCTCCCACAAGAGAAAGAGCTGCAGCCCGCCTGCCCCGGCCCTCGAGAACGGCTAACAGCGTCGCATACGCTTGGCTGTGAAGTTATGAGCGTGCTCATATTCATCGACATAACGGGAGCACTGAGGGGGTTATTGTGGTGTACGTGTGGTGATCCAAACCCGCCTGCCCCTAGTACTGGATTCACTGGCTCCCTTTATCCAGACACATGCACACAAACGCACGCACATGGCCGTGGTCCAATGTAAAACGGCGCCCGAGGAGACAGACCTCCAACTGTGAGTCTGGGCGACCGACCGGTTACATCGACACCTGGCCTGCGGCTCTAGGTGCCATTTCCTCTGGCTGCAGTACACTGCAAGTCTGCAGAGAAATGAACTCCCAACTACTAGAGTGATTAACCAGAAGTCTGTCTCCGAGCGTGGGAATCCATATTGCATGACTGAGTCAAGAGTGCTCCTTGTTGGACGCTCAGGATTCCCAGCAAAAAATGCTGTGGATTGATTATAGATTCTAAAACAACGGATTTGATGTAGGCTTTAAGCGGATGGAGCCTAAGAATTCTGGCAATCATAATTTGAAAATCAGTCGAGAACCCGATTTTGGACTTTGTGATTCTCTAGATCTTAAAAAACTTTTGAATGAGACTGTGTTTGTTCACTTATTTTGCCATTGGTATAAGTGTCTGACAGGCATTGCAAAACTAAATGAGGCAGGGCAGGCACAATCGGATGACATCATCGGATGAGTCATGACCCAATTCCTTTCCGACTACAGAGGAGAAACACACTTGGGGGGGTGGCCTTTACTGAAGCTAGACCCCGTCTTTAACATACATAGCCCATGGAGCACAGTTCACCCACACAAGGCTCTTTGAACACCAGTGGATTCCCTCAGATGGCCCTGGACTCCATCCCTGGCTGTGTGGTAATTTATTTCAGGCTCATCCACCTGCCATTAGGGCTCAGTTTTTTAGCAAGACGAGAGCCCCCTGTCTGCAGTCTGTCTCTCTCT
This sequence comes from Muraenolepis orangiensis, assembly GCA_027704905.1. Lineage (NCBI taxonomy): Eukaryota > Metazoa > Chordata > Actinopteri > Gadiformes > Muraenolepididae > Muraenolepis > Muraenolepis orangiensis. Next base: position 32,350,017 of record CM050999.1, read on the forward strand.
CTCTCTATTTGTCTATCTATCTGTGGCCTGACATTGCCTCATAACATGACACAATGAGGGGGGGGGGGGGGGTGGGGAAAGTAAGCAGGGTCACTTTCTGTAGTTACCAGCCAGAAAGGGAAGAGATCTTCTTCATAACTAGACTTGAAAACACAGGTCTGTGTGATAATGACGACCCACGACAAAATGGACAAGCCAGCAAAATGAAGGTTAATGGAGGTAGCACAATAAGGTTACAATGAATACATATGTTAACTTGTGAATACATACAGATTTAGGTGGGGTTCAATTGCTTTCAGGGGCAGTCAAGCCCGTTTGTCTAGGTTTATTAGCGTCTTATACGTTTAATAGCGTCTATACAGCCCCTATCCCAGCCCCTCACATAGGTTCATTCAGGATGCAGGCAACCCCACTGAACCATGTTAGCCCCGCTGAAATAGGTTAAACGCCACTATGGAAATACTATGAAACTCAAACTAAAAATAATGTTCAACAATGTAGAAAGAAAATCATGCAGTCAGACCGACACTTAACCGATGCTCAACCCAAAATATAAACAGAAGTTTGGCATATGGAAGTCATTAGTGAGCCAAAAACACAGAAAATATACAGCACAATGTATTTGAAAGGAAACCCTAATATTCTTGATTGAACATTAGTTTTATTGTGTAAAAGGCGGGTAATAGATTGTCACTTGCTGAAGAACAAAGTAGGCCTATTATTTGTATTTGTTTATGTAATATATATATATATATATATATGCTGCGTAAGTTTTTGCTTTCTGAAGTAGCTTCCAGCATTGTGTTTCCTGTGGGAGTATTTGAAGGATATGTTCTTCTTGCTGACTTCAAGCAATGGCAGAAGAATGTCCCTTGCAAACAGATTGGACAGGATGGATTGATACTACAACCTCCTTCTGGACATCTTTATGTCCGGTCCAATCACCAAATCAAGGATCTCGCCCTAGTTCATTATGACATAATGGCCTTTTGTAAAAATAAAAAATAAAGTACAATGCAATGATGTCATTAATCTCAATAATAAGCATACAAGGCATATTTAATCCAAAACAGAATGAATGTATGTGGAGAAAGTCGATCCCCATAAATGGCGATCAACTTCCTCCAAGATTTCTACCGCAGTGCTGTGGGTGCGTAGGCAGCTGTGTAGGGGGTATGAGTGGCACCATCTGGGGCCACTGGGGGCCTGGACAGCGGAAGCACTGCAGTGGGGGGAGGGGCAGGAGATCTGCCCTGATGCAGATCTCCTGCATTCCTGCCGTGCCAAGATTGAGACGGTACACACGCAGTGCACACACACATACACATACAAACTTCCCGCTCTTCCCTCTTCCGCTCTCACTCGTTTTGGTGCAGGGTAGTAGGAACGTTTCCTTGTGAGTTAGAAGTGTGAGTTAGTCCTTCTAAGGAGATGGAGCATTCCTTCGCTACGCTCTCTGTGATGGATCAACTTGTGTGGAACCACACTCATGTAAATAAGCTAGCGTAGCGGGGATAGGCGATTATTTATCATCTGTGCAGGCCAGGATGAGATGTTGGCTGTGCGATGTAGAAAGCACTGTGTGTTGTTGTTGTTGCAGGCATATTGAAATGCTGATGTGGATGGGTTTCTCTTTCCCCACGCCCAGAAGCCATGATAGATCGACAAGAAAAGGGAACTTGACGTGCAATCAGCTAATGGAAAAGTGTTGTGAGAGAAAATTTAGAGAGAGAGAGAGAGATTTTAATTAACATAGTGTAACAACAAGTACAAAGAATTCCTGTATTCCTCTGCGTTCATGCCATAGGCTCAATGTAATGTTAATTATAAATGCATTCAACCCTTTTGTATCAGCAGAGCTATGGTGAAATACATAATTAGGAAAAACAAGTTTGAGTCAATGAGATGAGAGCATGTACAGCTCACACAAATGAAAAATGTTCCATTCTAGTTCAAAGTATGAATTTCCTGTTTACAAAAGTGGCATTAGGTTCCCCCTCAAAACTATTATTAGTCTACAGTGTACAGTGACGACGCATCGAGGAAGCTCTGGAGATAAATTGCTTATGAAAGCTGCCCTGCTCAAGATCCTCATGTTCAGTTACATCAGCGAATATCACATTAAACATTTGCTTTGAAACACCAGTGCAAACAACCACCAACAGAAAACAACTTTGCTCCCGGTCATGTGGCATTTCAAATCAGACGTTCTTGGTCTGTACAGCCAACTGAAACTGGAGCCGAGGGCACGTGGAATCCATCACAGGAGAGATAATTGATTTATCCAATCGCTCTTTGCTTGCCCAGAACACAACTCAATACACTATCATTCTCGCTCTTCCCCTCAGACACAAATAGACAAAGAAAGACACCGAAAGGCAAAACTGTAAACAAAGAACGTGGCATTACCACCATCCATCCCTTGTTTGCTAAACACAAGCTCCTCATCCCACCAGTGTGTGGCAAGAGGATATCGAGGGCAGCTCTCAACCTGTTGGCTCCATGCGCACGACATGATCCAGCTGCCAAGCATTCGCGGAGCTTCACTGTGGCTTTAGCCTGGCACTGTCTTCCGGGTATGCAGTACAAGCATCACATAGTTGTGTGACATCGATACGGTGTTGTGAAATCCGTCGCAATAAAGCTCAACGCTGCTGATGTTGGAATGAAATTGTTTTTATACTTTTCTGCTTGGGAATGGGAGGTTGTACATTGTGCTGTGATGTGGAGACCTGTCGCCACAAAACTGAATTCCACGGCCCAGTAGAAGTAGTACTGGTTAGATGCTGTTTTAGTATAGTGTACTGATATTAAGCGTAACGGCTTGCTTTGTCCCTCTCACTTGTGAGACTTGTGAGAGAATATGTGTTCACTTGTGAACACATATTGTCATATGTATACCCGTTTCTCTTCCCATCGTTTACCATGTCAGTCCTTTCCGTCCGCAGTGAACTGGGAAAAGTCCCTACAAAAAGGAAGGGTACCTACCGGGAACTGGACTCTCTTGGACAATTGAAATCTTCAAAACGAGACAATCACACGACTGGGAATTGTGTTGTTAGGTGTTTATGCACTCTACATATTTCTCAAGCAACAATAGTGAAAAGTGACATGTCACTCACCCTTGGTTGAGGTCATTCTCTGTGTTGTCCAACCACAAGCGAACCGCCACTGCATTGCCCTCTCGGCATTGTGTGAAGATATCATCCATTATCGCTGCAGCACCCTTCCTCTAGTTAGGTTACGCTGGCTGTTGTGAGGGAAGATATGAAGTCCGACTGGAGGAAGTGGGTAAAAGAAGACGGACAGCTGGAAGGATTCAACAATGATTGGGAGACCATCCGGCCCAAGTCCAGTGTAGCCTTGGACACCCTCAGGAGATGCTCACTGGAGCCCTGAAACACAACCAAGAACATTTAGTACAACACCAATCTGTTGCAAATGACTTTCAGTGTGTGTGTGTGTCAAGATTTGTATTTGCCATATGCAACAAGTACAATGGAATGCTTACTCCCCATTCCCTCTGGGTAAAGAAAACTGTAATAACACCAGCCTCAGCCAGGATCACACCAACACTGCAGACTACACAGAGCCAAGACAGCAAGGCAAAAATTGAGCCTACCTACCCTACCTGAACCTGATGACAAACCTAAACCTAAAAACTTAAAACTACAAATTGTACAGCGCTCCAACTCGAGTAGAAAGATAGCATCCTACCTCACTCACCAGTATGTCAACCTAATCAAACCCTGAAACCACCCAGACAGAAAAGTTAAAAAGGTGTTGTGTCGCCAATATGTTCAATACGTTAACACCACACAGCGGCTAGCTATAATAGCATTAGACCGGCTACCACTGGCTCACCTACAGTAAATAAAGCATAGCGAATTCTGCTAACCGCATGCTACTAAACACCATGAATAATGAATACACACGGGACCAAGTTACATGTTGGGGGGGGGGGGGAGACAATCAAATAAGGTTATGTTTATTACCGTCCACAAGAACGACCCAGAGATATGTGTGTGTGTGTGTGTGTGTGGCAAAAAAGAAGAGCTAATCACGGATCTCTCAACCCCACCTCCCCCTCCCCCCCACGTTGAGCGTCTACGTTTCAATCATTTGAAGTTAATGACACTGGTGGCCACCGATCACCGTATTATATAGATATACGCTCCATCGATACATGAACAGGAAGAACATTACAGAACTAACGACCCAAAGTGAATAGACCTCATCGGTGTGTGTGTGTGTGTGTGTGTGTGTGTGTGTGTGTGTGTGTGTGTGTGTGTGTGTGTGTGTGTGTGTGTGTGTGTGTGAATGCTGCTCCGGCTGTTTACCTTTATTTTCAGACGTAACAAAAGTTGTAAGGAAGGAAGAAATATCTTCTTCGCTATCTTCCAAGATTGAATGCGTCGCGCTACGTCGTCCTCCACACCCTCGCTGTCGTCCGGCGTCCTGACGCACGTACGTGGTGGTAACGTAGGGGGGAGGAGGGGGGGGGATACCGCTGCTCAACAGTGACCCCTAGCGGAGAGCAGAACATGACACGCCAGAACTCCCCAGTGCAATATTCGTTCCTCGAGGCTATATGTTTTTTGGTTTTTTTAAACGCTTGCTTTGGAATCTGCCCAAGATACACACACACACACACACACACACACACACACACACACACACACACACACACACACACAGAATGACATATATAATTGAGATTACATTTTAGAAGTAAAAATCCACACTCGAGTACTTCCAGAGCCTGCTTTTAAATGTGATTATTACAAATAGATTAGATTCGATTTGATTCAAATGTAGTGTCATTGCACAGCACAAGTACAGTACAGCGATGAGTTGGCATCTAACCAGAGTGCAAATTGCAAAAGTGCAAAAGTAAAGTGCATAGTAATATACAATGTACAGTGGTAAATAGGGTGTTAGGGCTATTTAACTATCTATTTATTTTATTTTATTTTATTTATTTATCAATTTATTTAACTGTCTCCTTGGTATAAAAACAGGTATGAAATAACTTATAGAGTATGTATGAGATATTTGCAGATATAGGTATGTATATACAGGTAAGTAACAGATAAATACCAGCTGCTCCTTCGCGTAGAAAGGAGCCAGTTGAGGTGGTTCGGGCATCTAGTGAGGATGCTTCCTGGTCGCCTCCCGAGGGAGGTTTTCCAGGCACATCCAACTGGGAAGAGACCACGGGGCAGACCGAGGTACGGGTGGGGTGATTACATCTCCACACTGGCCTGGGAACGCCTCGGGATCCCCCAGTCAGAGCTAGTCGATGTTGCCAGGGAGAGGGAAGTTTGGAGTCCCCTGCTGAAGCTGCTACCTCCGCGACCCGATTTCGGATAAGCGGGAGAAGATGGAGATGGATATACACAGCAGGTAGTGAGCAGGGGTATGCAGTTATATCAACAGTTGTAGATTAATATATATATATATACGGTACAGTACAGTAAAAATTCACATGGCTATCATACATCAGGTATGTAAACAATAAATATGTAAACTAGAGGTAAGGAGTTATGATTACACAGCAAATATTACAAATAGGTCTAATTATAATACTAGGATTGATAGTGGTGAGGTAATTTTTAAAGAGCATACATATCTGATCATATCCATCAAAGTAAAATGATATGTATATATTACATTATTATATATTATATATTATATATTACCATGCACTTTACTGCAACATTTGCACTCTGGTTAGATGCCAAATTCCTTTTGATGTACTGTACTGTATTGTGCTGTGCACTGACAATACATTTGAATATAATCAAATCGAATCGAATCGAATCTAATGTGCTGTCGTTGAGTAGTTGTTTTTAAGGTACAACGTTGAACCGTGTTGAACCGTGGTAGCCAGTGCCATCTTCTCCGGTGTCGTGTGCTGGGGAAGCAGGTTGAGGTCAGCAGACGCCAACAAGATCAGCAGGATCGTCAGGAAGGCTGCCGCTGTCCTGGGGGTCCAGCTGGACTCCTCGTTGGTGGTGTCTGAGAGGAGGATGCTGCGCAAGCTGCGTAGTATCCTTGACAACAACTCTCACCCTCTCCATCAGGTGCTGACCTCATACAGAAGCACCTTCAGCAACAGACTCATTCCACCCAGGTGCACCACAGAACGCCACAGGAAGTCCTTTCTTCCTGTGGCCATCAGACTCTATAATTCATCTACCTCGGGTCGTGAGAGGGACAGTGGAGACTCAGTGACCTGAGGTCAACGCACTGTTATTATTATTTTTTTTGGTCAACGCACTGTAAATCCTTTCACAACTAATTTTTGCACTGTAAATTCAATTTCACTTTTCACTTGTCACTTTTTCAGTATTCATCTGAGTTATTTATTTTTTATTTTATTTTTATTTTATTACTACCACTTTGCACTATACGCATTGTTGTGTATTGTATATACCTACGTATTACTGTAATAATACTGTAAATTGTGCAATTTATCTATCAATACATTTAGATTTCATTTAGAGTTAATTTAGTTATATTTTGTTTATACTAGTTTAGCTTAGTTTAGTTTGTTGTTATTTCGTTTTTAGTTTTTAGGTATTAGTATATTTTGTGTGCATTTATTCCCCCTGTTTCAACTGTTGCGCCTTAATTTCCCTCGGGATAAATAAAGATATCTTGAATCTTGAAAACTCAATATCCCATACTACCTTTCGGCATTGCGTCACCCACACGCGACTTTTTGCTCCCTCCCACTCTCACTCCCACGAGTGTGTGTGTTGCCCTAGTGCTCAAACGTGGTTAGCATGATTAATAGTAAACAACTAATATAGACCAAAGCTATGTTATGTGGATGAACATTTTATGAGCGTAAATTGGAGGGGATATTAACAACATTCACCGAGAGACGCACTTTTACAGGTAACGCATTGCTTTCTAACTAAGAGCTATTTAATCGCAACACAAGCTAGCCTTATGGTGGCCATGATTGCTGTTTACTAAGTTAACTTGTCTTGTTCACTTGTAACGATTCACTGTGTGCATTTCATAATGCCGTTTCTAACCGATCCCGTTTCATTCATTCATTCATTCCTCGTGAACAGTTTTGAGAAAACAACACATGTAAACAAAACATGTTTATCGAAGATAACGACTGGAATGAAGACCAGGCTTCCCCAACCCCGAGCAAACCTATCCTCAACAAGACGGTTGGGACATCTAATGGCACAATCAAGTTGAAGGTACATTTATCACATCAACAACAACAACAACACACGTTTTATTTTCATATTGTGTGTATGTACAAGTCATTGAAACTGAAGACCCTCTTCTTCTTAACAGGCCAAAGGTGTGGGGAAGAAGAGCCTGTTGCGCACTCTTAAGACACTCAAGACCCTAGGCTCAGCACCTGAACCGAACAGGGACGTGCAGAAGGACAGCGATAGTGAAGCAGAGTCTGCGCCAGCGGCGCCTCGTCCCAAGAGAAAGAAGAAAAGGAACCGAGGGAAGAAGAAAAGCGACGCAGCGGGGACCGAGACAGCGGGGACGGAGACAGCGGGGACAGAACCTGCTGGCTTAGATGACGATAAAAAGAAGGCCGACAATGTTCCAAAAGTGATTAAAAAGAAAGACGGCAAAATGGGTAAGTGCTTTAACGTTATTTTAAATGTATGTTTTATCAGATGGCCGAATGAATGTTTCGTTAAAAGTAATTTCATTCATTTGACTTTGTCCTAAAGGGCCCCGAAAGCTAAAGAAAACCGACCCAGGCAGTGAAAAGTCTAAGGTTATGCCAGAAAAAAAGGAAGACAATGAACTGAACAGGAAGCAGTGGAAAGTCAAGATGAAGAACAGGAGAAAATGTAAAAATAAGTACCGTGAGAAGGAACTGGAAGAATGTAAAGCGGACACCGCAACTGAAAGCGCCACGGGGGAGCGACATAAAGTGGACACGCATAGCAGTAACCACGGTAAAGAAACTTTAGTCAAGACGTCGTCACAAATCAAGGCCAAGCAGAAGGATCCTAAACCACAGAAACGCAAACTAACTGAACCGGCAGATGGCCTCCCGAACACAACGGATATACATACACTCGAACAAAACAAGAAACCGGTAAAAAATAAAAAAGTGAAAGAAAGCAAACCCGTGGAGGCAATTGGTTCTCCCGGCCTTGAACCCAACAAGAAGGCCGACAAAGCCCCTGTGGAGGTCCAGTTGGAGGTCAACGTCACACAGCCCGTCGCACCCAGCGACAAAAAAAAGGAAACGCAAAAGCTCCAGGAGGAGAGTCGCAAACGAGAGAAGCTGCGGAAGATACTCCAGCCGGACGAACCGGAGCGCCACACAGAGAACCAGGATGCAGAGGAGGAGGAGGAGGAGAGTACCGCCATCAAGGAGACCGCATCATCGTCGGCGCCCATGGACCGCTCGGCCAGCCTCCGGGCCCGCATGGAGCAGCGCCTGGAGGCGGCCCGCTTCCGCTACATCAACGAGGTCCTGTACACCAGCACGAGCGGCGAGGCCAAACGCATGTTCTCCCAGGACCCCCAGGCCTTCGGGGTCTACCACAGGGGCTTCACGGCACAGGTCCAGCGCTGGCCCGCCAACCCTGTGGACGCCATCATCGCTTTCATTCACAAGAAGTAGGTTGACACCGCGTTTGGCGTTGAGTTGGAATGTCATTTCTTGACCTTTTAGAGGTCCAGATCTGTTGCTTTGTGGTTTTCAAATGGGTCGTGGGATAGCATCCACTTAATAAAGGTGTCTTCTGATAATTAGTATGTCTGAAGACAGACGAGGGGAATACTGTATTGATGAACAATATAGATAGAGAAATCAAGGTTCATGGCATTAACAAAAAGGTGTTGGTTTTAAGTTAGTCTGTTGATTAACCTGTTTAGTAATTTATTGTATTCATCTGCTGTTAGTCTGTATACAAAGTAAAGCATCTTGTGGTTCATTTCAGACCTGCCTCTCATGTGGTGGCTGACTTTGGCTGTGGTGACTGTAAGATTGCGCTCAGCGTGAAGAACAAGGTGCACAGCTTTGACCTGGCGCCCATCTGCAAGCTGGTCACCGTGTGCGACATGGCAAAGGTGTGTACGCGTTCTGTCACATCTGTGATTCTGTTTGCCAGCCAGTGCACTTTCATTGTTTAGATTTGGGATGCCAGGACTGATGGACACTGCTTTTGCTCGCCCCCCCCCCCCCCCCCCCCCTACAGGTCCCACTTAAGGACTGCAGTGTGCACATAGCAGTGTTCTGCCTCTCTCTCATGGGAACCAACCTGATTGATTTTCTAACGGAAGCAAATCGAGTATTGGTCATGGGGTAAGTATCCTATGCACAATACAGTCCACTGATTGTGTTGTACACAGCGATACTAAATGCACGTTGCGTGAGATGGTTAAACGGCGCCTTTTCATCCAATTCTAGGGGTGTGCTCAAAGTAGCGGAAGTTGCCAGCAGATTTGGAGACATTCGGGGTTTCCTATCCACGTTGTCAAGTCTTGGGTTCAAGATGGCGTTGAAGGTAAGGCAAAAACCAAATCAATAAGACGAAGCACCAGAACTTAAAACATGCTTAGGGGCAACGTGTGATTTGTTGTGGGCTTTTTCCCCTTTGTGTTTTGTTCCGTAGGATACAGAGAACAGTCACTTCTACTCCTTTGAATTCGTCAAGACAAAAGACGTTTCGGAGACTGTGAAGTCGTCGAGCCTCGAGCTGAGGCCCTGTGTCTACAAGAGAAGATGACATACCTGTACATGGTTTCATTGGTGCTTCCTGGTCCAACACGGAACACACGGGGGAGCATTCACCTTGTGTTCAATGTTTGACAAATATATATCTTTTTTGTACATTTTGTTGTTAAAATAAAATTTTAATTGAAATTCATGCATTCAAATTTTCTGTCAATGGATTGGTTAATACGATTTAAATATACAGGGGGGTTGATGCATATACAAAGAAAAGTATTGATTGTTATCTTATTCTTTTTTGGTTACGGTGCATCACTGCATTGCTGTTCAAGCCACGGCTTTAAATACCGTTCATGTACCACTAGGGGGCGTAATAACACTACTTCTGTTTATGCTGTGCTCCAAGGCTGAATTTACAACTAAACACGTCTTGTACTGAAAGTGCGTTCAGACCCTCTCTCTCTCTGTGGCTATGGGATCTCCCAGCATGTGGAGCAGCCAGACCAGTCTACAGTCCATAACTATAGAGTAGCTAACCAGATGGGCGTCCTGCAGGCTGTCCTCTCCAGGAACCACCGCCTCCTCCTTCCCGGGGAGCAGGGGGGGCATTAAAGCTGTCAGAGCTGCGAGCTGGGACTCCGGTTTCTAAAACACGGAAACAAAAAAATCGGGTTAATTTTGTCGTTCTGTTATTTGATTTGAGTCGAGTTAAACGACAGCACAATCATGACCCTTGCGGTAAGTTGTCGACCTAACCTAATGGATATTAATTTAATAAATTAATATCCAGCTGCTATGACGATGAGTTGAGTGTTGTCGTAATGCTCAAAATCACCGATAGGTGGCACTACGTCTCAATACAAGAAACGCCAGCCACTCATTAGGCTTACCTGCATATTCCAATGTGTTCAGCTGAGGGGAATATCGATGGAGAATACCGCGTGACCCCGACGGCCGTCACTATCGATCGCTCCGATGTCAAAAGCACTACTTCAACTCGTACGTCATGAACCCCGATGACACCGGCCACGCCGATGAAGACCACTGCTCAGCAATGGCGAGCGGACGACCAATCCCAAAATAGCGTTGACCCCTGGGGAGCGGTGTTTTTCCTCTGTGTGTACATGACTGTCTCTCTGACCTTCCCAAATGAGTTGGACAGCACCCTCCCACGGGATCGCGGGGTGACGGCACCCAATGGCACCTTGACCAGAC